>OZ020191.1:48203066-48838066 GCA_963971165.1 Philopedon plagiatum | reverse complement strand
TGCATTTTAAACTTAAAGGGCCATAAGGATACTTTGCTTACTATTGATAATCCCATGTTTTCTCGTTCTGCTGGACTTTTCCCCAATAATATCGCAATTGATGTAAATAGTAGAAATGACGCTAGGAATATAAGAGCTGTTTTTATTCTGAAACAATAAAATTGTACATTAATAGTTGCGTTTAACAATTTTTGCTATCAGGTTATCTTAAATTAATTTTACATTACGATTAAAACAATGAGTATAAAAGCTAAGCTACGCCACGTTGTCATCACCTGCGGATAGATTTTGAGATTGTTGGCGGTTATGTACCGTAGGGTAATTAGTAAGGCAGGCCAGTTTGGTTTGTCTCTAGAGGCGTCGATGCCGGAAATAGGTACATTCGTATACTTCATTGGACAAAAATAATATAATCCATGGGCGTTGCCGTGATTGTGGGAAATAAAAACGAAACGGTCAAGAGCAAGTTCGACTTGCGCATAAAGGATTCCGTACCACATACAATATTGTGAATTTCTTCCAGAACGCAAAATTCCCAAAAACTATGGTAAGGCTAACCCTTGAATAAATAACCAAAGGCGGCGATGGCGGAAATAAGTACGTGCGTATACGTTATGATAAGGAATATAATATTGTGAAATGCTTACCCGGTAAGTATAAGAAATTTGGATGTGCTCGGCTAAACATCTGCAACCTTGAAAATCTGTCTACAGTAGTTTCCGAAGGTGATGTATGTACGGGAGAAAAAATATGTCTATACAACGAAAAGGAATGTTCCACATCTAATGATGTAATAGGGCGTAGTTAAAATGGTCCCTGAAATTACGTAATGGATTGGTAGGAGCACTATGGCTATAAGTCTGGCGGAAACTGGCGAAATCGGAATTTTTCGTTAACACTGTTAATCTGTCTTTAGGACTAATACTTTTCTCGTCAGTTGAAGGCTGTAACGCTGTTTCTACGCTATCTATAATGTGCAATGATTCCTCTAAACATAATCGCAGTCCTTTGTAACTTTTGTACGGCATCCGCTAGTACTTTTCCCACGCCGAAACACTACTGCGGGCAGACCAAAAGTGGTCAGTCTTATAGTAATTAGCCATTTCATGAAATGTTAGACGGTTGATAAAGTGCTACCAGATAATAAAAGAAAAGTTGTGTTTTATCCATCGATTACTGGATTGTCTACAGACTGGTTTTTCTCTTTTGCGTCCAAATATTTCTCACTCAATCGGCTCAATAAATTAGTAAAATACAAATACAAAAGATAGTTTGAAAATTTGCACATTGCCTCCTTTACCACACAAAAAAAGAGAATCTTAAATTAAGCCTCAAAAATTGGCAGTAGGTTTGAAGTAACATGAAATCAAAAATGCGAGTACTTATAACATCACTCTAAGACCTACAAATTTAAAACAAGAAACGTATTTTATCAAAAATATTACTTAGATTCAAACATGTACTTAAATTGAGAATACACTTTGTTATAATTAGAAAATAAAGCTTGCAATAAAATCATTGAAAGTAATCACAAGATCTTGTGATTTCAAATTATTTTGTTTTCAAGAGTTACATTCTTTGTATCATAATGTTTTTGGAGTAATTCTTTCTAGAAGTACTAAAAATAACTTCCAAAGTTTTTAGAATTAAAACAATTATTTCTTATAAGAATTACCCACAAATATTGCTTGGGAATAAAATACTTTAATAATTCTAGGTATGTCCGCTGCTTTAACTTTAACCAGCGGTCGTGCTATTCTGAGTATTTGTCTGCCCCTTGCATTGACGTCTAGCGTGAGCCTTTCTTAGTCATATAAAGTAGGTCTCAAAGTATATCGTTTTGGCTTTTTGCTGTGATCTAATGTAATAAAACATCATTGTTGTATATCTGAAAGGTCTACATTGTAACCTGAGTAAAATTTTAATAATTTCACTTGTTTAGCATTAGAAATTGCATAGAAATCCTGTCCCTTTTTTCAAGTGCAGGTAGGTACACCCAGTATTCGATAAGTTTATGGCTTTTGCCATTGTTATTCAGGTGAGGCACCCTTGTTAATTGACCACAGACCACAAGAAAGCCTGTGTATTGTGCGTTTGAGAAATTTGTTGAAGTGTTGAGTGTATGGTGCATAGAAATATGTGTTAAACTAGTTTTTTATTATATAGTGCCCGTGGGAAAATTATCGCTCTACACCTAGTAGAAGAAATTGAAATCACTTGTCATTAGATTCAAAACAAATTGTTAAAAAAGTGTTTGAAACATTAATAAATAAAGGATTCATGCAAGATGCTTTGAAGGAAACCTGTTTACTTACAAAAATGCCAATATCGTCTATAAAAGATATCGTAAGCGGTAAAGGAACGACAAGAAAAAAACCCAGTGATTTTCAACATCATCGTTTATATGATTATGAACAAGATGTCATAAGAAGAAAAATATATTCCCTCTATGAAGAACAGGTTGTTCCAACTTTGGAAAAACTTAAAATAAAACTATAACAAGATGACACAAACATAAACATTAGCCTTGCCACCATCCATAGAATCGTTTCCACAATGGGCTTTAAATATCGCAAAATAGATAAAAAAAACAAGTGATAATGAAATCACAAAGTCTGCGGACTTACAGATCTAATTAAGTAATATACTTAGATCACAACACAGATCTATTTTACCTTGATGAAACATGGTTTGACACACACGACACATCCAAAGGATGGGTCGATTCTAGTTCAAAGTGCCAGACGAAAGCACATTCAAATAAAGGAAAAAGAATTACAATAATTCTCGCTGAATCGGAAGATGGGGGTTCCAAACTGCTTGCTATTGTCTGCTAAGAATATGAAGGATTTGAGCTTGAACTATCATGAAGACACAAGTGCGGAACTTTTTGAAAACTGGTTTGATAATTATCTTTTAAAAAATGTCCCCAACAATAGTGTGATTATAATGGATAACGCAAGTTATCACAGCCGTCTGCTAGACAGAGCGCCAAACAGATGAAGTACTAAAACTGAAACACAAGAATACTTATTAGAAAATGACATTTATTTTAAATTTATTTACAAAAAGTGCAACTTTTAGAAGCCTTAAATACATTAATAACATTAAAAAATAATATGAATGTGATAACTTGGCGGAACAGATGGGTCGTATAGTGTCTTACGTCTTCCCCCATATCATTGTATATTTAACACCATAGAGCATATGTGGCACCAAGTAAAATCAAAGGTGAGAGCAGAAAATGTTCAAAAAACTGTCATAAACAATATACCTGCCGAAAGCTGGAAAAATTCAGTAAAGCATATTTTAAACGTCGACGATTCGTATATTTATATAGAAAATAATACTTATACAACCCATCGTTATTAACCTAAATGAAAACTCTGGCAGTGAAACCGAATTAGGTTTAGATTAAACGAATATATTAATTATTTTATTATTTATTTATATGATTTATAATTGTTAGTATTGTAAAATAAGTAGGACCTGTGTCCTAATTAGCATATTTTTAAGAAGTATTCTTACTGTGTGAATTAAAATTAGAGTTAATATTTTTTTAATCCGTCACTGATTTCCACTCGTAAAATACCTGTTAGCCTGTTGTAGGTAAATAATCAATTTTATCTACTCCTATTAAATTATATATTCATTATTCAACTACTTTTGAACAATTAATAGTATCTATAAACAAACAACATGAGTTATAATAACTCACTGCTATAACTCACTATAATAAATCGGAAAAGATTTACGAACCGAATATCAAGGTGGCTCTGTATAAGCCGATTGGCCGAAAGGAAACAGTCCATTATTGTTATTGAGGGAAGTAATGCCACTCGAATAATTTTGACGTTTTCAAATTAAGTTAATACCTAATTGTTGTAAATTTTGTGCTTAGTATTTATTGTTATAGTCGTAGATAAAGTATAGTATTCAACTTGCGGTAATGGTCATAACTCGCTTGATGAATTACAGCACCCGCCTGCGGCTCCTGCTGCAAACTTCATCTGCGTGAGTTACCTACATTACCGCTCGTTAAATAATATACTATTACCTAGTTTGTATTTTGTTTATTGATGTCAAAAGGCAAGATGATATACTTTGAGATTTACTTTACCCCTAATGAAACAAAACGAATACGCTTTATGTTTGAATTGTACCAACTACAAGATGTACTTACTGGTATTTTTTTTAATTTAAGGGTGTCTTTTTGTGTGTGTGTAAAGGCACTAAAACCCTGTAAAAGTGGAAGTATGCAAGCTAAAGTGTTGGCCCCACAGGTTCTTCTATAACACTGGTCGACATGATTTTTATAACATTCATGAAAATGCTCATTGTGTTGTGTTTCATTTTACTAGTTATTAAACTTATCTATTCAAAGAAATGGCCTACCACGTCCTATTTTCGAGTACCTCTTTGTCCCTTATATGAAGTACTTCGAATTGGTTTACTCAATTTAGGATTAATTACCACGAGAGGTACCGTGGGGTGCCGGGGATTTTCCGGGGTCATTTCCAACGCATTCTATGAGCCTTTAATGATACTTTTCTGTTGCTTTAAAGTTTAGTTTGATCCTGTCTTCCATACAGTCAAGTGTGATAAAGAATTTTCAGCTTGGAACTGTTTTGTGAGTGTAGTGAAGGGCTTTTTGGATAACAAGAAAGATGAGAACTACAAAACCCTCATAGATGCACTCATAAAAGCATATGAATTACTAGGATGTCGCATGTCGTTAAAAATTAATCTTTGCACTCGGATTTGGATTGTTTTCCGGAAAATTTGGGTGACGAACAAGGAGAGAGATTTCACCAGGACATCAGAACAATGGAAGCACGATACCAGGGACGCTTGGACCCATTTATGATGAGCGACTACTGCTGATTTTTAAAAAGAGAATATTTTACTGCACAAGAGAAAAAAGTGAAATATTTTGTCACTGTACCTTTATGTTATTTTTTATATTGTTTATTGCATATGTTCCTTAATTAAACGTCTTTACTTAGATTTAACATGTTTTCGATATAAACGTATTTATTCAATAGATTACATTGCAAAAATATGTCGTATTATGTTTCTCATCAAACCCCTAATCTCTGTTACAAAAAACTGTTCATGTTACAGTATTTTACATATCATTTTTTAATTTAGGGCCACAAAATACTTTACATACAGCTATTTTTATCAATGTTGTTACTTAAAAAAAGTTTAAGTTTGAGGACGTGATAATTTTTAAAGTTTAATAAAATATTTGAAGATTTTGTAAACATAATAATTATTAGAAAAAACTGAAAAACTTTTGAAAAAAATACAGAAAGGACTTCGGTACTTTTAGAGTGTAATGCACCCTGTTTTTTTTCGCGCAACATCTTTTTTGTAGATTTTTTTTCTGTAAAATGCTTTATTATTATTGAGTTAGTCATTATTAAATTACCTTATATTATCGTGCAAAGATTAGCGTGGATCATAGCGAGTTGTAATACATAATTCTTATCTTATTGTGCAAAAATGTCCTTTTAAGATGTGCTAAATATCGGCTTAATAAATGTAGTAATACTTACTTCATTGCTGAAAGTCTTGTTCTTGATGTTACTACTTTCGAAGATCACTTTCAAACTCAAGCAACCAAACTAAATGGGCAATTCGAATAATTTAATATATATTATTTACTGTATTGTACAAGCTCGCAACCAAACCATTAGTAATTGCAATGGATTAATTCTACTCTTTGAAAATGAAAGAAACTGTATCATTTAATTAATGAAAATATCGTTACCTATGTTCCGAATCGGAAAAAAATAATACTATTGGCTGAGTATAGTACTTCATAAATTTATAATATATGCACTGAAATTATTTTAGGTATACAGGGAGCAACAAATGAAATTAATTTAATGCGTTATTTAACAACAAAAGACTAAATTAGCCATTTCAGCAATTCAAACGCGTTTTTTTCTGAAAAAGCACATTTTAGCGACATGCACTATTTCTAGGCAACCGGACCGGATTAAAAAAGAAGTTAATTCCTTGCCTGCAAAAATTGCTTTTATTCAATGTATCGTTTTTACTTTAATGGAGCTCTCACACTTTTACTTTTTTGTAAAAGTCGCGCTATAAAGTCAGGCCACTGAACGACAATGATACGTAAATGCCAATGCTACTTTATTTTCATCGATTAAATTTATTTACAAATTCTGAAACTGGACTGGCATTTACACATTGTCATCCTGCAATGACTTCACTTTGCTACGCAACTTTTGGAATGTACAATTTGTACGTTTGATACTAAAAGCAATAATGGACATTTGATAGTTTAGATATGTCATGAAATGTAATAGCGCTTAGACATTTCTGAAGTAGCATTCGCATGTGCACATCTCCTTTATAAAAATAGCGCAAATTTTTAAAATTGTAAAGAATAGGATTTAGGTTTTGAAAATCCGCTTCGGGTACTCATAATTCTTAAGATTAAAAGAAGGATGGGGGAGAGGTTAAGAATTTCAAAATTTCGTTGACACTGGCATATTTTTCAGACGAAAAGTGCAAACACCGCTGAAAGAATACATATGAATTCCATTTAGTGGTTCTCAGGGTTCTTCTTTATGACACTGAGATACTTCCTGTGTATATGACAAACAGTTTTCGGGCTTGAAGAATCGCCTCTATACAATATTTCTGCCAAATACGTCTAAACGTTGAGGCGTAAGAATTTTTAAAGAATCCATCATGGTTTCACACCCTATGCCCTATGAACTTATCTAGATAAGAAGTAGCCTATTCCCTCTTCCAGGTCTTAAATAATTCCTGTGCATAGTTTTAGCGAAAGCTGTTTAGGTGTGATTAAGCTACAAAGAAACAGATGTTTACATTTCTTTACGTATTAGGTATTATCAGAGACTACTAGTATTATGTTATAAGTTACACCAACGCCATTTTAAAAATCTAACAGATATGTTTCCTATTGTAATAGTTAAGCAAAATTAATAAGGTTTAAGCTAAAATTTAACCCTAGTTTTACCACTTAGGGGTTAATAAGTAAGAAATTCTGAAATTGGTTCTTAAACACTTTTTGTAAATGGAGCATTATAAATCAAATATTTATCTCATTACGTTTAGAAAATATTTAAGTAAGATCTCCTAACAACAGATTTTATATCTTCCTCCCTTAAGGAATGAATTTTTGGCTATACCCGCCTTATGTCTTGCTTAGAATCTGAGATGAAGAACCCTATAAAATATAGTTTCAAGTTTCAACAGTTTATGAGATAGATCAGTCAGCTCCTATATAATATATTATTATTATATTATATGGATTATCCCATTTCCATTTAAGTCATAAAAAATAGTTCACGTGTGCTCATGGGTGTTTCGTACCTACGAATCTTTCCTCATGGATGCGCGGGCAACGGAGCACCCACGTCTATGCAATGTATGACGGCACCATAACATGTTACCCTAAAATGTTTATTACCCAAAACAGAACTATAGGTATCATTCGATAACAGATGTGATCACTTTAGCTATTTAATATTCATAATTACCTGTTAAAAAGTTTTGTTTCCCCAACAATTTCAGTGATCACTAGAGATAACAAAAACGCACTCTTAACATAAATTCTAAATTGCTCGTAATAGTTCGCTAACGCGTCTCTAATCCCATTCAAGACCATTAGGAAGTAATTATAACAAAAATGTATTCAATATACTACATTACCTTTCGGAAAATATAAAATTTTATACGAGACTAATAAATTTGGTTGCTTGATTTGCTCAGATAAAGTGTAATTGTTTTGCGTATGCTGTAAATTGAAACTCAACAAATATTTTAATACTATTTTATGAAACTTTAATGTCCTTTTGTTTATTTAACGAGATTTAAAATTAAATTTACTCGAGAAGAAAAAAGTTTTATTACTAAACTGAAAGTAACAAAAACATGTAGTTGGTTTAAACCTATTATAATCATGAGGGCTTTTACCCTCAGTACATGAATCCGTAATTGTTGAAATCCCACTGCAGTGTTTAAGTTGATATGTTCCTTGCCAAATTGTTATAGTATTGTGACAATAGAAAGTAAATTTATATAATGCAGATCTTGAATGGCACCACCCTTTCTTTATTTTTTACACATTTAAAATAGCCGAAATCGCCAAGCTTAGAAGAAATTGTGCATAAAGTTCATAAAATTGTTTGAATGATCATCGTCTGTAGTTGGCCGAGAAAACTGAGGCTGTGGGCATATCAAAAAAGCGGATACGCAACATATTATGTGAAGTTTTAGATATGAGAAAGATATCTGCATGATGGAGGCGCAATTGCTGATACCAGAGCAAAAATTCATCCGCATGGTTGTTTCAGAAATATGTTTAACACTGTTCCAGCAACTGACTGTTTACGCCGATATATTACTGTCAATGAGACAAGGATCCACTACAAACAATCAAATCAGTGAACCGACTTCGAAGAAGGCAAAGGAAATTCCATCTGCCGGAAAAGTTATGGCAACAATTCTTTGGGATCTCAAAGTCATTATTCTCATGGATTACCTTGAAAAATAATAAATTCAGAGTACTATGCCAGCTTACCTGACTACTAAACCAAAACATTCGCGAGACACGTCCCGGCTTAGCCAAGAAGAAAATTCAGTTCCACCAGGAAAATACTCCTTGGCACCAATCAGTCATGGCAAAAATTCATTTGTTAGGTTTACAACTAGTTCCTAATAAAAAAAATGTTTATTTCCAAAATGACTTTTTAGATTTATGTATGGAATCCGTCAATTCAAGTAAATGGGGCCAAATCTGGGAAATACCAGATTTGGCCCCATCGGATTTAAATTTGTTTCGGAACATGAGAAAAATTCTTACAGGCATTTTCGAGTCGGACTCAGAAGTGCTTGGTGCCACAAATATCTGTTTGAGTTGGGCAAATCAGCCTACAAAGATGGTATGAAGCCCCTTAAACATCGCTAGAAAAAATGTATTAAGCTACACAGAGACTATGTCGAAAAATATAAAAACATTTTTTAACAAACATTTTGCTCTTTTCTTTGTTAGGCTAGAAATTTTAGATCCGATGTTCATACTAAAACCTTAAATGGTTATTCATACCTAAAAATAGTAGCGACCTATTAATAAATGCACTGTTTAAATGAAACTATAAGTAACGTAAGTCTAAAATGTTCTTTGAGTTGACGTTAAAATTTTATTGAAATCGTAGTCATGGTACCTAATTTATTAAAGAAATATGGCCATCTACTAAATAAGTGACAGTACTTAATAAATATCAGGACTAAGTCAAATACCGCACCACTGGAAAACAATTAAATTTACATTTGAATGTTTCTCTAACCGCCAGAAAATATTTTAAAAAATTTATAACAAAATTACTCGATGTATAAACTATTATAAAAAATCCAAAACTGTTGGTTTCGCACTTATTTTAGATTGTGAAATATGAAGGTTAGGCTTCGTGAAATTTAACGCGAAAATGACCATTTAGAATAAAGTTTAGAAGGGCCAAAAGTATCAAATAGCTGGTTAGATGAGCTGCTTTGTATCAGTTGTTGCTCTATTTTGATTATAATTATTAATAAATATATAAATAACAAAGATATCCCTATTTTTAGAAATGTCTAATAATCAAAATAATCAAAAAAATAATACCATTTAAACTTTTTATTTATTGTACATATCCCACTGAATGTTGTTGCTTTAATTAACTTTAAATTTTGATAACGCCAAAAACCTATTTTATACATGCATAAAATTTTATCAAAAATAGAATTTTCTGAAAAGTCAGAAATAAAAAGGTATAGTAGTAGATTTTGAGGTACCTGTTCATCATGCAGTGTTAACAATTCGTCGAAATACTAAAATTACGGGCAGTCAATTTCACCTAACCCAAGCATGGTACAGAAAAATTCCCAATCTAGGTTTAACATAAAATTCTGAGATTGGAAAGTGGCTTCATTATTGTTTTGGTCTTTTATTTTGATGCCGTTGACGATTTTTATTTCTTTGAACTTTACGAAATTAAGCCAGTAGACGATATATTTTAAATTTTTCTAATTACCTTCTCGAAAATTATTTTTCAGCTAATTCGAAATTAAATTTTAATTTCGAATCAGCTGAAATTTAATTTAAAAATTTAAAGAAAACTACCAATGCTTGCCAATCGTTCCAGTCACATTTTAATGCATCGATGTACCAAACGCATCCTTCTTTATTTATTTGTGTAAATGCACTGCGTAACGTACAAACCAAAATCTATATCAAAGGCAGTAGAATTAACCAAATTCATAAATTTAAAACTGTAGTCACTAAGAAACGTCATGATTTTATTAATATTAAAATTACAGAATATAAAAATAATAAATTGTCAAAACTACAGTAAGTTTAAATAATATCCCATTATTATGTTTGTCATTAATTACAATTATAATTTGTAATGTTTTTCTTATGTATGTATATGTATTACTAGCTTGCGCCCGCGACTTCGCCCGCAATTTTACTCTATTACCAACCCCCATTTCACCCTCTTAGGGGTTAATTTATTAAAACCTGTAAAACACGTCTTTAAACATTTTTTAGAGTACTTCTACGAAGTTTCGAGTTAATAGGACCATCTAATATTTTTATCCATACAAACTTTAAACCCCGTTATGACCCCCTAAATAAAACTACTGACCAAATTTCATATTTATAGCTTCAGCAGTTTCGCCTCGGCGATGATGAATCAGTCAGTCAGGATATAGGAACAAATTACTCCTACCAGATGCGAACGAACCTCTTAATAAATTTCCTATATCAAGATTCCGCGGTCTTGGCGCTTCAGACAGTGCGGGCCGATCGCTTTGAGCGTCGATGCCGTGAATGGAATTTTCCACGCGTTTGGTAGGTTTTAATTCAGAGAAATTATGGATTATATTTCAAAATATTAAAACATGATATTGTGTGGCATTTTATATAAAATTATATCATTAACAAATACAAAAACGTATATCGTTTATTAAAATTACATTATAACCTAGTACAACCACAATTTAAACCATAAAATCAACGCAACAAAACTGATGTAATAAGTGATAACATTAGCCTGCTATCTATTCCACCGAGACCCCAGCCGAGACGCTCGCACGCGCTAACACCGAGGAATTCAACGTTTGGTGACAGACTAAATATTGTGACTGCCGGCACGTTAAAAATTCTCTAAATTGAGCCACCGTCGAAAGCGTAAGATTCGCATCTGGTAGGAGTAATCTGTGATATAGGATAGGATAAACTCTGTGCCGAGTTTGATTATGTCTGTTTTGTATTCCTGAGGCTTGTGCCGAGTTTGTATTACCCAAATTCATGTTATATAATCTGACCATATTCTACATTCGGCAACATTGGAGAGGAACTCGCAATGAAAAGAGATGCATGTTGATGGGACGGATTTTATTTCGATTCTGATTTGGCCAGTTCATTCAGCACCACTATTTTTATCATAAGAATAAAGAATAATCCATAACAACCCTCTGGGTCCCACTTTGCAAAAGATGGGACATAATTGCGGTCTCTGTCAGTTATGACTAAGTAGTTGCTTTTTCATGCTGATTTTTACCTTTACTTATTTTTTTTTCCACCGGTGTACAGGGTCTACTTACATATTTTTAAATTTTAGACAATAGGTTTTTTTTTCGATTTTTGTTCCAATTTTTCGACAAATAATTTATAAATTTTTTTTCGACAGTAAAATTTTACAAAAAATGGCCTGGGCAAATCTAAGCGAACTTGCGAACATATATAAACTTCATTATCTAAAAAATAAATAGGGCAAATTTGCTTTTGTATCGGTATTTCCTAAACAGTGACTACGATGAGAGTCACAAGCCTAAATAATATGTTTTAATTACAAGTGCAGTCTACTCAGGTTTGCATGGTTTTCCTCGAGTTTCTTCTAATCTTTTGTATCTAAATTTCTTTCCAGGAAAGTAAATGCTATCTGGGACTATTTGTGCAATATTTCGACAGCTCTTACAAAAACTACGAGTTAAATATTTCTCATAGGATTGTCACGTATCGTCTGTATACTCTCTCCGGGCATCGATTGCATCGTACCACTGATTGAGGAGTGTGGAAAGATATTTTCACCTACGCAGAACTCACCCACCACCCTAGACACCGATCAAAATAGGGTGATGTCCATACAGCAATATTTTTTACTATTTTATTTACCCCCACACACACATTCATACGAACTTTTGTGATAAACCTACAAACTTTTTAATCTGAGAATCGGAACAAATTTTTAGTAGCCGTATTCAGGAACTAAATCCTTGTTTTTTAGTATCTTAAGAATGTATCCCATTTTCTAATGTGGCTCACCGTCGCCTTACCTTCTATTAATAAAATGTATTTTTTAGTAGTTTAACTTTATTATCTCATTTTTATACAATATTTTATCATTAACATTAATATTAATACCCGTATAAGTTTCAGTGATTTAATGGGAGTCTTAATAAAATTTCTTTTTAAAATTAGTATATAAAACAACATTTTATTTATTAACATCATTTACAAACCACTATATAATTATTATTTTTGGAAGTGGTAAATGTTATAAAATTTTTGTTATGGTTTTATATTTATAATGAAAATACGTGTTGTACCTAATATGCGTTAAATACTTTGGTATTTTAGAGCAGTTTAACTGATCGGTATTTAAATAATACTTTAAAATATGTCAAATTTAGAGTGAGTTGCGGAATTGTTTAAAATTAGATTTACCACACCCCACTTATAAATAATGCATGGTTAAACAAATCACCACCATATTTCATTAAATGTATTTAAAAAATTAAACAAATATAAAAAATTGGGTATGTCTTATAAACAATCTTTAATATTGCCAAACCATATTTAAAAAAGCAACTAACATTTGGTTGGAAAGTACAATGTAGTTCTATTAGGTTCTAGTTTACAACATCAAAAATTATTAAAATATAACATTGGAAAAATCTATACACATATGATTTATGAACAAAATTATTTAAATAAATAAACTCTAAAATAAACGAGTAGGCTACAACATTTTTATCTAACACGATAAAAAGCAAAAATATGGTGTAATTTAGTATTTATAACAAAAACAGCAACAATTTACAGGACACCTCTAAAGATAGACAAACTATATATTGGCCGCTTGCATGTGCTCTTGCAAAACACAACTTGACTGAAGTGCATAAACAAAATTTTGGATCCAACTTTGACATAACTATCTCAAAAAGTAAGAGATAAATGAGGTTTTCAGCGTGTTAGTGTCCGTTTAATGCTCTATCGACTAACTGATTTGGCTTTGTTTATAATATATAAATAAATATAAAATTTTTGGAATTTTTATCCTGTAAATCTTAGATGTTTATTGGAGGAAAGATTGAATATCTGTAGGGGGAAAATGCCCCTACTTAACTACACACCTACGAAAATTTTATACTGGTTGAGAAAAAGTGTTATTTTAATATGTTATTTTATAATAATATGTTTTATTTTTCTAACTTTTCCTAAAAAGAGTACTTTCTGAGTATTGTATGGTATATTTGAAGGTTTTTTGGTTTTTAATTTAGTGGTTTGTTTGCAGAAATATTAATATCTTTTGTAGCACCTTTTAATCGGCACATGTTGCGAAATATTCATTACGAAACAGTTGGAAATGTAACCATGACGTTAACAATGATTTTAGTGATCCATTTAATCATTGACATAGAGAAAAAAGCTGTCTGTGGTACTTTGTATCCCGTTAAGTACTATACAGGGTGTGTCATAAAGATGGGTCCTGAAACGACTTAAGGGCTACACGTATTTGATGATAAGTAATATATTAGAAGAATGGATCCTATATACCATTAAACGGAATTACAAGCTTCACTCACGCCAGACAACACGATATTGCGTATCACGATAAAAAGTACTTAATCTCTCTTCCAAATCGGTCAACTTAATTTGGCATCGTCACAAATTAAATAGGGTCTAAAATCTCATATATTCCCTCTCTAACACGAGCGGAGCAGCGGGTAACAAATATATATGGCCTATAACAACCAGAAATCCATTCAGATTATCGGCCAGTAAAATAATTTTGTAATGTCGCTTTATAGAATCCATACTTGTGATATACCTTGTGTATAATTTATTACGGTAAAAATAATCTCTTCTTTTCCAGATCCAAAAAAAGTATGTTCATAAAAGTTTAGTCAAATATGCCCATAGAGCGTTTTAGTTCTCAACACTCGTCTTTGCGACACCCCTCACGGCTGCCCTTAACCAAATTTAAATAAGCCAAAGAACCACCCGCAATTTTTTTGCTGGATATGAAAGAGCCCCCCAGGAACATTTTCCGACTAAAATTAAAATTTTTTCTATAGCCGTTTTTTTAACTTGTTGGAAACAATGAAAAAACGGTATTTTCATATTTTTCTAATCAACTTTAAATGAGCCTAAATACCACCCGCCATATATATATATATATATATATATATATATATATATATATATATATATATATATATATATATATATATATATATATATATATATATATATATATGGTACATTCTGCCGTTTGCGCAAAGAATGATAATATCAACAGTTTGCTCGAGTTTGATGCCTGAAACTTGATAATACGTTATACTTTTCATAAATATAGGAAAGTACCTAATGACCTGAATAACTTTTCCCTTGATCACGTTTTAGAACTAAGGTATTAATAACTTTTTAAAGGCAGGCAATTAATTACGCCTAATAACAGCGATAAGCCAAACCACGATACACATAAACGTGTACTTGTATCATGAGCCAAACCATCAGACATCAAGTATTATGCCGACGACAATGTACATCTTTTACCAAAATGTTATTAGTTTCTTGATTACCAATAGTCCATCTAATATCGACACTTAGGGATGGAATATTTTTCATACACTATTAGTTTTATCATAAAATCCGTAAATTAATAACATATGGAAGGAAAAACACTCTAATATTTAAAAACTATACTTACGTTTACCTACATCATCAAAAAAATATGAGAATGCCGTTTTTTCATTGTTTACAACGAGTTAAAAAAACGGCTATGTAAAAATTTTTAATTTTTATCGCAAAATGTTCCTGGTGGGTACTATAACTCTATCATAACAAGGAAAAAAATGTCGGATGGTTTTTAGGCTTATTTAAAGCCGGTTAGAAAAATATAAAAATAGCGTTTTTCATTGTTTACAACGAGTTAAAAAAACGGCTATGTAAAAAATTTAATTTTTGTCGGAAAATATTCCTGGGGGTCCCTCTATCACATCCAGCAAGAAATGGCAGGAGATTTTTAGGCTCCTTTAGGGTACGGCCAAATCAGCGGCTTTGTCGCTGCGACGAAAACGCTGCGACTCAGTCGCAGCTGGACAACAAATGTAACTAAACAGGCCTGGCCAAATCTAGCGTTTCATGTGCACCGACAGCAGCACTGTCGCGAACGAGAGCGACTTTCTGCGGCGGCGACAAAAACGCTCTCCGTTGTTTTTAATGCAAGTGGCCAGATTAGCGTCGGGCTACACATTACGACCGGCTCAGATAGTCAAGTAATGGATTGAATTTGAAGCAGTAAAGATGTTTGACACAGAACAGTTTATTTCCGAAATCGAATCACGGCCTGCATTATATGATTTACAAGTCAGTGACTATTCAAACAGAGATGTAAAAATGAAGTTATGGCTAGAAGTAGCCAATAAAGTACTTCCAGGATTTGGATTTGGTTTCTTTCTCTTCATATTTATAGGATGAACTGCAAATCTTTTATTTTTCAATTTCTTTCGCCTGAGATATCTAGAAACTGCAATCGCTAACAATGCCTCTTCTTCCGCGTCCATTGTAAAACAAACTGAAAGTCGTTTGATTTGGCCAGACTTAAATATTCCTGCGACATAAAAATTTGTCGCAGCGTTTTCGTCGCAGCGACAAAGTCGCTGATTTGGCCGTACCCTTAAAGTTGGTTATAACAATATGAAAATAACGTTTTTGCATTGTTTACAAGTTAAAAAAAAGGCTATGTAAAAAATTTTAATTTTTGTCGAAACATGTTCCAGGGAGGTCCCACCAAAAAAATAGTCGGTAGTTTTTAGGCTCATTTAAAGTTGTTTAAGGGCAGCCTTGTCCTGTATAGTACTTAACGGGTAAAGTATCATAGACAACATTTTTGCTCTATACTAGTAATTAGACAGATTATTAAGCCATAAAATATGCACTGTTATGTCTCCAATTGTTCGGTAGTGGCGAGAGAATTCGCAAAAAAGTCGTCAATTTTGGGTTTTTATCTTTGAATAGTTTTAGGTACAACAAAAAATACTAATAATTCTGCAAATAAGCTACTAAATTTTTAACCAAAAAACCGTTTTGGCATTTTACACTTAAATTTTGCAAGCTTTGCTTAAATTCGAACAAAAGTAACACAATATTTAACTATGCCTCACAACAATGAGAAAGTATTTTTTATGAAAATGTAGAAAAATAAATGATTTTATATCAAAAGAACACTTTTTTCAACCTGTATCGAATTTGTCCCCTCCAGGAAATTAAGCAGGTTTGAATTTTCATTAAAAAACTTGTATCTGCCGAATAGAAATATATATGAAAAATTACCAAACCCTGTTTTTTCCTCTTGGTTAACTGATTCTGACAATAAGTACCTACCCGCAAAATAAGTGTGTTTTGTAGATTTGGTGGCTAAACAAAATTTTGGAGAAAATGCAGTGTTTTGACCACCATTCTAAATAATATAAAGAATACCGCCATTATAAACAACGCCAAGTCACTGAGTCAATAGATTCTATTGAATAGAACATGTTAAAAATCGTACTCAAACATTGCGTCTATTTTTTGAGACGGATATGTTTAAAGTTAGACCAAAAATTTTGTTATTGCACTTCGATTGTCAATTAGGTGATGTTTTATAGCAAGAAAACGTTATCTATACTTAATTAAATATTTTGGGCGTTTAGACA
Source organism: Philopedon plagiatum (assembly GCA_963971165.1). Classification (NCBI taxonomy): domain Eukaryota; kingdom Metazoa; phylum Arthropoda; class Insecta; order Coleoptera; family Curculionidae; genus Philopedon; species Philopedon plagiatum. The sequence goes on along the minus strand of OZ020191.1, from coordinate 48,821,038 downwards.
ATAACAAATATTTAAAACAAATAGCCCGAAACATAATATTTTATAATACTTTAATAATAGATAATGCAAAACAAAAACAAGCTAACTAATTTTTTTTTTAAAGCAAACTAAAAAAATATCAACAATGTGTCGCTATGTATACACTCCAGATTTTAAAAAGGGTGGCTATGGAGATAAGTCTACAAACAGCATCCCAATTTTTATACATTCTACTCTACAAGGAGTTGGAAAACGTTATGTTGCCTTAATCACTATAACGGCCACCTTGAATACTTTAACAAACCTTAAAGTATATAATATCAAACTCACTAATTAAAGAACAAGATATTATATATTATAAACCAAATTACCACGCATACCACATTATATATATATAAATATATATATATATATATATATATATATATATATATATATATATATATATATATATATATATATATATATATATGTTCTTTAATTAGTGAGTTTGATATTATATACTTTAAGGTTTCTTAAAGTATTCAAGGTGGCCGTTATAGTGATTAAGGCAACATAACGTTTTCCAACTTGTGGATAGGCATAACCTTTACTTTGTTATATTTAATATTACAATTTTGTACATAATTGTAAATGTAAGTATCAAACCTAAATTCAAGTTAAAGTTGTAAATTTGTAATAAGCGCTATATAAAAATTGTGCTAGGAATGGATTTTTGTCCGTCTGCCGATCTGTTTGGAGCATCACTCGCAAACAAACTACTAATCCGCCAGCCCATTCCGAAAAAGTTCATTTACCGACACCGCACATTTATAGCAAAACTTGGCAGAAATTACAAAAATCGTATTAACAATATGACTGCTATTATTGAGCGGAACGCAAGTCTAGACTTATCGGCTGCCGTACCTACATACCTAAGTAGGGTTGCCATAAATCATCTGGCTCATATCGGGACACAAGGCCCGGGTGGGAGGGGCTTATATATTTTTTTTAATTTGCCTAGCTCTAAATACACAAAAAACAACTATATTAGGAACGGAAATAATTATTATAAGTGATATTCCTTAAAACTAAATCAAAAAATTATTTAGGATTTGCCAGCTCTATATTTCTCCGGTGAGGTTGAGAAACTATTTCTGATTTTTCATGTACTTATAAAATTCTGCACATAATAATTTAAATTCATACTGGCAATGCAGAATGACCTCAATGGACTCAGCTAAAAAACGATTTCTTTTTCTAACCACTGGATGGACATTAAGGAAAAAATTCTTTCGCAATTTGCATTGTGCGCAGGGATTGCAAAAAGGTATTCACACATTTTAAGTAACTTCGATTCCTGATCTAAATGTGCTGTGCTTTTTAAGAAATTTAACCATGCCTCCCTTTAATCGAACTGCTTTTCCACTCTCTAAGGAGTTTTTTCTTCCATAAAAATTATTAAGGTAAAATACTGTTGAAAACAGTGATCTCCTAAAATTGTCGATCGGTTGATGGATCGGTCGGACATGAACTCCAATAACGGTGGCAGTCCTGATATATCGGGACGGATGGCAACCCTACACATACCACCAAAATATTCGAAGAACTGCCCTGCGTTTTACACAAACATCTAAAGAGCCAGAAAATGAACAAGTACTACGCCTGTCGTAACTTGGCTTAGTCTTATTTACCGGCTTCCTCTGTACGCGACTATAGGAGAAGTTCCAGTGCGTTGTTTCTAAGGGCTGTCTTGTGAATTGTAAAAAATTGTTAAACCGTTTTTGCATTCCTTTAGGTTATCTCACATAAGCCGAAATAATTGTAGGAAAAAAAGTTGAGCATAGTCAAATTTACATCAAAAATAACCCAACCCAACCCGACCTGAACAAATAGTCTGTGTAATGTTTTGTTTAGATTCCGAGTAAGTCCGGGTTAACATTTTGCTTTTTTGTGATAAAGTAATTTGTCGAGTTGGATTTTCAAGCACAAAAGTGTGCGCATGTTTGCGCCATTTCTGTTAATTACAAGATATTTATGGATAGTACATACTGTTCTTCGATGAACTAAAAATTAATTATGCCAATTTTTTTTATAGGATCGAGTTCTGATCGTACATTTATATCAAGACGTATTTTCTACAATAAAATGAGACGCTCTAATAAGACGAATATAGAAGGTTAAATAAATTTGTTAAAGGATTATATAAAAAATCGTACTAACATTTACTTCGTAAATAAACATTGGTATTTAACTTTATATTTTGTAGTTTTTCTGTTTGTAACAAAAATAGCAACCCGTTAATTTATGCTACTTTCATCTATTGAGTTACATATAGAGTAGTCAGCATCACAGAATATCTCAACCTCAAAATTCTGTGGTCAGAATAAACATCGGCGATCTAATTTTCATGTATACGTCATATGTTTAAAAAATATTTACCAGCGAAAAATGATCAAAATTGTGCAAGTTTTGAACCAGTAATTTTTACGTCTATAGGTCGAAAATTATCTAATGAAAAAATATAGGGAGTATGGTATTGTTGCAGTAAACTTTTTTCATTTAAATCGGTCTAGTAGTACCTTTTTAAAATATAGAATTAACCAGCATTGACAGAATCGCATTGTATTGTGTACGATGGACATTTGTTGACTTTTTAATAAAGCACCTGGCACCTGTTTTTCTTTTTTTTTTTTAATTCCTGCAACATTGCCAGTCTACGTTCCTATTCCAGCACCGACACTTTCGTGTTAGCGTATGCGATCTTTAATTGATTTTTAATGAATTAGGGCTATATGAAAATCGCCAGGAAATTCTCTGTTAATTGCTGCAGCGGAAAATAATTTAATCGGTCATTTCAGGAACAGCGTAAGTTAATTTTTAACACTATAGATTTTGTTATAAATTGGTATTTTTTTAAAAACAATCTCATCATTGCACGACGAGGAAACATAAGTCACGCCGCTTAAATATTAAACAGCACTGTGCCGAAATTGACATTCAGGTGAGAAAACAAACTAGTCAATTTACAAAAATTAAAATTATTTCTTTTGAACAACCTTGAGTGTATAAGAGGTGCAACTATTTTATACATGTCAGAATATCTCCTGGAAAATACATATCGAAGTTTTTAGTATGGGTTTCACGAGATAGAATAGAAACTGATTTTTGATCATAAATCAAAACTATAGGAATTTTTCAACAAGCAGTCCGTTCGGTTTTCTGACCGTCCAAATCAATCAGTCATTTATGTACACTAAACACGCCTGTCGCTCAGCACCATGTAATCTTTATCTGAGCAACTCTATTTCTGATCAAAAATAGTTCTCGGGCTGTTGTGTGTTGGAACAAACCTAACAAAGTCATTGATCTCACAGCATAGAAGAGAAACAAGTTTTTGAATAACTTGATAAAGCTTAAATTTCTGAAGTCTTAACATTGAGTGAGAGAAGGAAAATGATATATTTTAAATAACTACACTGCATCCCCAAATTTTAAAATAGGTGTCTATTATTGTCACTATAATTAACATGGGTAACTAGGGCAGAAATAGGAAAAATTTTAATTTTAGAATCAATTATTAACAAAAAGTATGCACTGGAGAAAAAAAGAGGGTAGTTTTGTAGCCCTCCTAGTAAACCAATAGAAAATGCCTTTGTATTCCAATTTATCTTCAACTGTATACGTACAATAATAATTTAATGTTTAGAAAAATATTTTCCTTTTTAAGAAAATAGATTAGATATGCTAGAGCAATGTGGGCTTTAGATACGATACATATTTTGTACTGTGTCGCACTTATTATTCTTCCTCTTTTCAAAATCTGTGTTGTATAGTTAGACAAACTTAAGGCTTCATTTGCCGACCACACCCATTTACTGGTAACTTAATTTTATTTTAGTAGAGTTTCTTGCTTTAATTTTCCTTTGAATATCTTCACAATATTAAGCATGGATTCATGTTCTGTTTATTGTAACTTATTAGTTGTAATTTATTTTAAGAAAATGTTATTTTAAAAAAATATTGAGGTCCTAGTAATAGAACGAATACTATACCTAAATGTAAATCTTCTGAATGAAATCATTATACACCCTGAAACTTTAAATAATAAACTGAAAAGTGCTGACATTTACTGAATCTAAATATACCTACTTAATATATTGGAAAGGTTATTGCTAAAAATTTTAAAGCTGAAGAATCAACTTAAAATCAAATTAAGTTCGCAACCATGGACGCGATCGGCAAATGTCACTTTAATATTAGGTACATTCTAGGTGTAAACAAATAATAATTAATAAAATAATAGTATTTAAAACAGTCAAATAAATATTCTACGCTCTGGGAGGAACAAAGGAAAATATATAATTTAAAGAACAGTGCGTGAAATTTGGAAACATAACATTTTTGACAGCTGTAGGAAATATTCATGATAGATTAAGCCGACGTTTAGCATTATTAGCCGCTTCATGGTAAACTGTTCTTGGCTGTAAGTGAAATCAAATATGATTACATCAAGGGGCAAACTACTTTAGATTTTTTGGAATTGATCCAAAAATTTAAGCAGACTTGTAAAAATTTGAATTTTTTGTATTCTAACTTAATATAGGTTTGATGTTCAAATTGATTGGAATCAAAATAAGGCGGTCAAAAATCGAGAACGCAGTTACTAAAATGTTCCAGAACAGTTCTGAATTAGAAACAAAACAAAGCTATTAAAACTATTTCTGAAAATATGCTCTATAGGTTTGTTGTGTCGCATTCATAGTTATTTTTTAGTTATTTTGAATATTTCGCTACTTGGTTTTTAAAAAGTTTATTATGAAAATGAAAAAATGAAAAAAAAAACGGAACGAAAGTTTTTTTTACTGTGTTTTGATTAGAGTTTAAAAACTTCACGTTTTATCACCTAGTATGGTTTTCTTTTTCTTCGCTTTTGTGATTTTTATAATAATTTGTTTTTAAACCAAGGTCCCGAAATAACTAAAAAAACTCTTTGTGCAATTCTCATATTGTGTAATTTGGTGCGGGTACATAATTTGTTTTATTAAAACGAATATGTTTTAATTTTTATCTTATCATTAACGAATTTTAATTCTATATAACATTACATGAACCTCTGTAATAGTTAGCCCCTTAATGTTACGAGCAGCTTATGAAACAATATGGACTATCTAGGCATTTTGTAAAATAGCTAATTACCATAAACGGCTACGACATATACTGTATGTTCACGATGTGGTTAATAAGAAGACAATAAATGGATCCAATTTTTAAAAATACTGAAACAGAATGAAATAATAACAAATTTTCCTTGCTAAAAAGTTAAAGTCAAGGTGAGAAAATTTTGATTTCGTGAATTAAAATACATTAGTCCTATTTCATATTTGTTGCTTCCATTTTCTGTTACAATTTTAGATTTTCGTAATTTATCAAATTTGCAACTACTTTTCTATCAAATATTTTAACAAGGCACGTATATTTTTGACACGATTTCGTATTTTTGTATTTTTTAAATACACCATCCAAAACATACAACAAACGGTCAGATTCTCCAACGCTAGACCGGTCTAATTTGACAACCAAAAGTTTTAAACTAACAATAGTAAGAATTAGACAACTAAGATTTATAGTATGAATTTGTTTCTTAGTTTTTTTTTCGCAAATTTTAAAAAGCAAAGGGCAACAGTAATAGGAAGAAATAGATCTAAATTCATGTTAGCAACACGTTCCAAGATGAAAATTATTTGAAAATCAAGAAAACCGCTAAAATATAAGAATAAATCATACTTTTTTAGTGACGACTTATTAAGAATAACAGGACACAATCCGTCAAAACCTAGCTAATCAACTATGTACAAGATCTTAATTTAAACCAGAAACCTTTTAAGTGACTTTAGGCGTAAAATTGTAAATCTTATTTTTTGGCAAGCAACAACTTTTATTATGATTGATTTTTTTCGCATCTTTCAAAATTTGGTCCATTTGCTCTCTTATCAACCACATCCGTGGACATATAGTAAGTGTAAGTGTAAGTCAGTGCGTGAGATGAGAGAATTCGACTCAATTTTTATTAAGGCAGAATGCTGTTCCTAAACTTTAAGGCTACAAATACAGCTCAAACTCCAATGCTTAGTTTAACTATTAGACGTACCAATGATGGACCTGAATTCTGTAGTTTAAACTGAAGGTTATGGTTTATCGTAACTTGTAAAAGTGACCATTAATTCACGCAACAATTGCCTTTGTAACTAAATATTTTGCAATATCAAAGCTTCTAGCCACATTTCAATATTATTTAAATGTTTTTAACACAAAAAGCAATATAACAAACTGATATACAAGGGTTATAGTTCGTCATATAAAAGTGTTTTCGGTGGGATAATACCAGTATGTTAAAGATGACTCTTATATTTTCTTTGATGACATTTCGATTTATATAATTGTTCACATGAAGGAATAAAATGAACCATCATCATACAGAAAGGAACTAAGTAATTTAAAGAGTTATGATCGGATCTTTTCTAAATAATATTCTATTGGGCATGCTACGTCATTTGGTACTATTATCTAGATTTTTATCAAAATATCGTTTGGTTCCTTTCAGATAGACATAATTCAAATGTACATCCATTGACAATTCTAACTTTCAGATCTAAATGGAAACGCAATGCGAATCTGAAATTTTAGGTTAGCAGTGACTGTACCTAGTAGCGACAATAATGACAATTTCGTATTCACATGCAATTTATTCGTTAAAATTTATGTTTCCATTAATATTTACACTTACATTAATTAGAAAATAAATATTTTTATAACAAAAACGTATATAAATAAAAAATATTTATTATCTTTAATCTCTACCTGCCGAATCCTAAAGCCGATTTGAAATAAATCGGAACGTTGGCATTGACAGCACAAGGGTTTTCTTTAACCTACTGGCCTGATTCTACCAAAATTAACACTTGTACATCTTACCTGGCCACCAATCTACCAAAGCTACATTTAAGGTTTACAACAAACAAAACAGAATCACTTAAATTAAATCACTTCTAAAAACCCCATCCTGCGCAATAATAATATATAGAACAAATGAATATATTAACAATTTATTGCGTAAAGTGGAGGGAAAGGAAATAATAGGTTATTGTCAAAAGTTAAACAAAGTTGAACATATCTCGTAAATTCCTAAATTTGTACATTTAATACTGCGAAGGTACAGTAAGCAGATACTGTTTGAGAGATTACATTAATTCTATTAATTAATACATATAAATAAATATTTATTTACAAATGAAATAAAAGTTTAAATAATTATAACCCTTTTAAAAATATGTTATAAACCTCAAAATTGTAATTTCGGCACTGCTAGGCCAATAAAATTATTATCCGACCTAAAACAAATTTCTGGCAAGCTAATTTTTTCGTCATGATATTTCCAAGGGCATACTTTTATACTGAGTACCTAAATTCTCTCACAACTCGGGTAACTACCCAAAAAATAAATCACCACCGAAGGTACATTTTCTTCGTTTTTCAGGGTTTTCTTAACACTTGTATATATTACGTAAATTACCGGATACAACTTTTTATAGAAAGGAAAATTTCCAATTGAATGGTGTATACAAAGTTTACGTTCGAAAAAAATTATGTTCAAAGTTAGCCCTAGCATGGAGATAATATTAGAAGATTGCGCTAAAATCATTAATATAATAATCATCTAGTCTGAAAAGTATCTCGAAAACAATCATAATAATTATTAATTTTTCTGTTTTTTGCCAATACTAATGAAATCTAGTTTTAACAACGAAATAATAATTTAAAATCACTGGAGTAAAAAATTCAGATAATATATCAGAAAAATAAAAATATACCTACCTATAGAATGAAATTTATCAAAAAATGAGATGTTACTAATAATTATATTTAACTTTGACAAAGTATGTTTAAAAATTATTTACAGAAAAATTAGTAATTTTTATCCTCCACTAGGACACCTGCAGTATTATCGCAATACTGCCAAACATAAATAATGCAATTTGCATTGCATATTAGATTAGTTGTTTTAAAAATGCAAGATCAAACAGAAATTTTAAAGTTAATTGTAAGGTAGCATATTTTGAATTGCTTTGTGGCTGCAGCAGGCAGTCAGTTACAGCTCACCCCCATTTTTTAGGATTTATATTTGTCCATCCACAATAATTGTGCTTGTAAATAAACCCTTTTAACATGAACTTAACCTCCAACTGTCTGAGGCAAAATAACTAATTCAAAATTATTAAAATATTTTATCGTATCATTAGTATTTAATTATATTTTATATACCTCAATTTATTTCAACTTTGACTTTTAAGCCTCCGATATCATTTTTAATAATTTTTCCTTCTACTTCCAACAAGTCAGGTGGGTCTGGAGAATCGCTTTTAAATATTAAAAATTCTTTGGCGGCTGGCTTGTTGTTTTATAAAACCATTGGGTCCATTAAGAAACGTTTAGACTCTAAAATAGATGAACAATTTTACTGATCACAGCTGTACATTGATAACTACTAAACACCAAATAGATGACTTTTTAAGATTAAAGAAATTTCAGGAACTTCTGGAATAGTAAAAAGTAAGAAAGAATTGATGTATTAAGAAACAAGCGCCCATTATGCATGAATAACACCACACACGGGTGTAATTATTTTTGATCGAGGGTATAATGGAGTCGATCAAGCGACAGAAAGGTAACATTTCATATTTAAATGTTATTTTCATTTTTCTTTGTAACGCTTGTTATTTATTTTAAGCGTTTGTGTGTAAAAAATATTACTCTATTTCCCACAAGGATATAATTATTCGCTTTCTAGTTGATCGCGATAAATGGGGTGTACTTTATACACCACTTTTTGTATTTGTACAAGAAACTATGCAGTTTGTGATTGTTTAATAAAAATTGTGTTTAATAAAATTTAGTACAAATCCATAGTAAATGCCTTAAAACCTAATTTGAGCCATACTGCTGTTCCAGAAGTAGGATAACATTATTGATTCCCATTTTAAACACATTTCTTGCCACAAAACCTTACAGCTAATGAACATTGTAAACATCGATCCATACAGAATTTTATGCTCTACAAATCAATATTTTTTGTTATGACAATACTTTTCAGGAAAACTACAAAAAAATAGGATCTTGTACCTAAGGGAGTAATTTAGGTATTTGGAATCCGCCAGATTTCTAATCACCTATAAAGCGTACTTTTTGTGATACAATCGCTTGAAAATCAGCTTGTCACCAATTTGCTTTAGGTTACGGTCAAAATTCACCTAATTTTATTAGCCTTTACTCATTTTTTTAAACGTAACTCTGGCTTATTTCACGTAATGCGAATGTAAAAAAAATATTTTCGATTGGAAAATCACTTTTTTTAATTTCGCCTATGTTTTATTGCACGTTTAGGTTTTTAGCATTATTCTTTAAAAACAAATTGAAACTTAATTACGGAACTGCGAGAAATTTATTCACCACAAAGAAAATCAAAATTTAGAGAACATGCAAGTTTTTTGATATGATTAAATAAAAAAGCTTCTTGCCTTGCAGTATCTGAACCAATTAATAACACCTAGCTTAAGAAACATCTGGTTTACCAGCTCGCTACTACTGTCAGTATGTTAAGTAGGTACCTATTCTACCTCTAAAGCATTGTCAAGTTTGATGCTTTAGAATCTCAAACTTTCTGTGTGAATTTGAAAATAAATACTTATTCGGTAACAATTTCAGAGATGATGGATTTAAAACACTTTAATTAAAGCAACATGTTAAGACTTTTTAGTAGAGTTGGTGACATATTTTAAAAAGGTCTAAATTAAATATACCTATTATTTAAACTTTTGACTCCAGTTTAAATACATTACATACACTTTCAGGTGGCATTAGGATTTGGAAGCTTTCAATTCCTATTGGAAAAATAACAATAAGGTTTATGAGACAATCATATTCCTATGCATAGTAAAATCAATTCTAGATAATTTTATTTCAACTATGTTAAAATCAATTCTTAAATTAAAGCTGTAGATTTTGTGTAAGACAACCCATTTGTATTAACATAATAAATTTTGGTCTTACCACGAATAAATTAAACTATATCTAACACACAGCCTCTATATGTATGAATATCTTTGTTCTTGTCATTTTCTATACTTAATCTTATCAAATAATATTGGTGTGATTATTACACCCAATTAAGATTTCGTAACCGATGACAATTTTATCTGAACGCTTTGTTCAATAATACATTTTAAAAAATAATTAAATTTCTTTTAAAAATAATGGTATTCGTCTCTTGAATCTATAAACTAAAGTTAAAATAATAATAATAAATTCAAACGATACAAGTAATTCCTAATAGTTTTGCTTTGTCCATGTTTTTTTTTATTAAAAAATTACTATGTTTTTCGCGCGCTGCAGCACTATAACATACAGAAAAATACGCAGTAATTATGTAAAGATAAACAATATAAATGCAGAAAACACATCACCTATTAAAAAATAAATATTTAATGAGCATTAAAAAATCTGGAAAAGCTTTTGCACAGAGCTTTTCTGGCGTGATGAAATTAGATAGGTATCTATAATAAAATTTAAAAATCCACAATATTGCTTTTCTGTCAACAATAACACATAAGTTACATTAACTAGCCAGTTCTAATGAGACGTCAGATCCTAGTACATTCAGGTACTATAACAATAAACAAACACGTTCATAGATTTTTTTCTTATTGTAAGCTAATGTCTCACAAAATTAAAAAAAAAATCGCCATATTTTATATACAAAATGTTAAATGTAACTGAAGGCTTTAAGTGAATCTAAATACTTTTTTCATACACTTCCGATTTAAGGCAAAAACAAAAAAAAATCTATTGAAAATTGGATACCCTGCATAAAAGCATACAAAATTGTATAAATTATAACGACCTACATCCATTATGTAAAATGCAACTACTGTGTAAATAATTTGTCGCATAAATACTGCCTCATTAAGGCAAAAACCAATAAAATTTAATTTTTTGAGTTGATCACCCTATATTTGCCTTTATTTATATAAACGGTAAAAGCCATAAGTGTTTACAAAATATATTTTTTGTAAATTGAATATTATTTAAGTTAAAGCAACAAAAAGAAAATTTATTTTTTTAAGGTGTTCGACCTGTATAATATCTCACCAAAAGCCTAGCAGATGGTTTCGAGCTTAATAATCTATACCTATGCACTACTATGCAGAGTTTCATTTTTTTGTAATAGTTTTAGCACTAAAAAATTGGAATCCTTGTTTTTGTGATCTAGATATCCCAACACCTGATTACAATTCTTTGTCTAGGGAATGAATTAAACAACGTACTTGTTAACTTGGTATGCTATAAGATAAAATGTGCAATTGGTGCTGCGGAAAAAGCTACGTACGGAAATCCATTTAATGACAAACACATTCGTATTAACAGTGGGTTGAAACTTTTTTTTAATTTGTCACACTTAAAATCGTCTGCGGTGTATAAAATGTTATTTATTTTCAGCTATGTTGTAGAGTTATGACAAGACTAAATACATATTTGTTTCACTGTTTCACCCTGTATTATATAAAAAATCTAAATTGTAACTGAAAGCTTTGAGTTCATCGAAAATCTTTTACTTACGTTTTCCGCTTAAAGCAACAATAAAAAACAGTTTAAGTTGCACACTCTGTATGACAGCCCATTTTATAAAAATAATAACAATCTACCTATGTAAACTACAACCAGTAAATAAATAATATCTGTTTCAGAGAACAGTGCTTCAATAAGAGCAAAAATAGACATATTTTTTTTAAAATTGTCCTCCCTATATCTGGGGCGATCAAAAGCGTCTCGATCAGCTATATATAAAATGTAATGTTTGTAAAATGAATTGTTTTAGAATTAGAGCAATAAAAAATAGAATTTTGTTTTATGGTACCTACTCACCCTGTATATATTTTACCGGAAGTGTAGCCGGTTTTGAGCCAGGGTAAAGCCTAATCTATGTGAAAAATTTCACTTGTTTTGGTAAATTAGTTTTTAAGTTTTCGCAGACCGACAGACAGATCTACAGACATACCGACGGATATGGGAAAACTTGTTTTTCGTTATCTATGGACCCCAAAATATAGATTTAAAAAAATATCGAGAGGTGATTTTGTCAGTACATACTTCGTCAAGGAAAGAAAAAATTCTTATAAGTAATATTTGATTTCGACATTTTTATGAATTGTGTTATTCAATACTGATGACTGAAATTCAGCAGAATTAGCATTTTTCCTAAGTGTCATAGAATACATTTATTGATTTTTCAAATTGATGCTTTCCTAAATTATTTTATAATTCCTCTGGGCAAGTAGATAGAAATATATATAAATTTAAAGAATCTTTGTTTAATTAATCTAAAAATGTATGTATATAGGGTATTTTTTATATAATTGTAGTTACCATTTTATATCTTTTTATAAAACAAATAAATGAGTACTTTTTGAATCAATTTAACCTATATTATCTCACTCATAAAAAAGTGTAAATCATACAAATTTTGTTAAGTTGTGAGAAATTATAAGCTGCGCCACCAAATTTGTCTGTAAGAATATCATGATCTTGAACTGTTTTTCTTATTTTTACGTAAAGATTTTGTCATTTGGTTTTACTGTTGAACCAAACATTTTCTCTTAATATTGTAAAAAGATAATAAAATCAGTAGTTTTTAAATTTTCCATGAGTATATAAAGTTTTCACTCTGCCGTCAAAAACAAGTTCTCCTTTAATAGATTAAGCCATTCTCTTAGATCTATATGTATCGTGCGTTCAATTTAGCTTGATAACATTTTGATTCGCTGTAACTTTTTTGTTTTTAAAGATATGAAGGTAAACAAACAAACAAAATGCAGGGTTAGTAGCCAATTTTGTTTTTTGAGTTACACATAAAACAAAACACTAACAATTTTCTGAGATAATAGCCTGCCTTATATTTTTTTAAATGGAACACCGTGTATATTATATAATTATGTATTCAATAGAATACGCTATTCTGATTACAATGATATACACACTTTATATTTTAATCCACTCGTTTTTGACATATCGGCAAAAATGCGAGATCGACGGCGATCATTTTCCGAATACTCTTGTATGCTGAAAACATATCTATAGTAGTCACGGCACTCTTCGAGATTAAGTAGGATAAAACTTTCATATTTTTGCCGATATGTCAAAAACAAGTGGATTAAAATATAAAGTGTGATATGTCATTGTAATGGGAATAGCGTATTCTATTGAATACATATATAATATACAGGGTGTTCCATTTAAAAATATATAATGTAGGCTATTATCTCAGAAAATTGTTACTGTTTTGTTTTGTAAAAACTTGGCTACTAACCCTACATTTTGTTTTTTTGTTTACCTTGATATCTTCAAAAGCAAAAAAGTTACAGCGAATCAAAATATTATCAAGCTAAATTGAACGCACGGTACAACATATTCAATAAATAAATTTAAATTATTATAAAAAAATGGTAATCGATTTAGTGAACTAAAAAGTTTTCTTGCCGGACAATAAAACGCGGACTAAATTTTGTAAATTAAACTATGAGAACCTTATCTTTACGTGAGTGTAGCTACCTCTTGCACCCACCCAAACGGTATGTCACAGGTACATTTAAATATTTCAAAGCTTAAAGAAACAGTCGATAACCTATTACCTTTTTCCATACTTAAAGTTTAGTAAATTGGCTTATGTCAACCCTACCACTTGCTGAAACAGTATGGCACCCATTCGCCGCCATCATTTGACCTCTTTTCTCTTTGGATGGATTCAGAAATACTCGTACTCAATAAAATTAATAAAACATTAAAAGTTTGCAGTTCATAGTACGAAAACGGATTGGCTAATGCGTCGTTTAACCTTTTCTTCTATTTTTACCAGAAAACTTTTCTGCGTTCCTTTCCGTAGTTTTCTACAATTTTCTGTGAGAGACAGAAGTTGATTTCTTCACAAATTTTTGAAATTCCAAGAAGACTTACCGCTATTGCATTGCATTTTAATATATTGTTTAGCTTTTGTAACTAACCTTGTTTCTTGTTTGTTTGTCGCGGTTATCGGTTTTCTCAATTACGTAATGAAAAAATCTCTTATAGGTTTTAGTGAAGGGCTGTCGTAAACATGCCGATGTTTTCTGTCAACAGTCTATTGCAAAGCACATTTTTAAACCCAAACATGTCATCGGTTAGGATATCTTCAGGATTTTGAATCACCACTTACTAATATTGTTCAGTCCTTTCCGCACAATTTAGAACACTTATTGAGCGTCAGATACATTTACAAATATAAAAACATCTAGAAAGAGCCACGTAGTTCGTTGAGGTTAGGAAAAGTTCTACTTTATTATTCATATGGGTTCAGAGCGGGGGTTAAGGGCGACACTTATTTTTTGATACACGGTTAGTACAACATTTAAGGGGATACTTTTAGAAAATTATAACAATTTGGGATTAAAATATATCAGAAATAACAAAGAGAAAATACATAGACAAACCCAATTGGAACAAAACCTATTTCCGAACTTAATAATGACAGAAAAATGTTTTGAATCTTCCTTGAGAAAACATTTTTGTTTTATTTCAGGCCTAATTTTAAAGATGGTGAAACAACAATAAAATGATATTTTTTGTGGCATTTTTACTCTTTGATAGTCATAATTTAACTACTTCGTTATCAGGCATTTGTCCCAATACGTAGTTTGCTCCAATTTAACCATATTCGTCTCTTTTACCCTTTTCGAGACAATCGAATTTGTATCATTCTGTATAGCCTTAAACTTTCAATAAGAATTATTGTGAATGATTAATAAATACTACACGCCATAAAAGTCCACTTTCACATTCTGCTGGCTATTTTTTAACTCGTTTTTCAATTACGAAAGTAATTGGTAGTCGAGCAAACTTAGCACCTTCAAATGTTTTTTTCGTGCTTGCAATAATTAGATGCATATCCATTTTCAAAGTCTTTCATTCCTTTATTGTCGCGAAAACTGATTAATTGTGCACTAGTAAGAAAAAATAGACTTATCTGAAAGTGCAGCCACAGTCTTCTCTACACAAAAAATCTGCTATGCTATTTTCAATAATATTATTATCTTTGACCACTGTTACATTAGTTACATTAAAGTTAATATTGTCTCAACAAAACATTATTGAAATAATCAAAAACAATATTTCTTTAAATATAGTTCAAAAGTATTCCTAGTTCTTTGAAAACTATGTTACCATGTTTTCGATGACCAAAATATTATTGGAAACCAAGAAATTTCTATTATTCCTTAGAGTAAGTACCTATAGAATTGTTAGAGCCAAAAAATTTAACTATTTGACGAGAATGCTAATAAATAATTGGGCGAAATATAGGTATTTATGTAGGCGATGCGATTTAAATTACAATATATTTTATTAAACGAACAAGAACTACAGTTTAAATAGAAAATCAAAAAATTCAGTCAATAATCCTTATATCATGTCAATTAAAATAAACACCCCAATAAAACATAGCATTAGAGAAATAATAAAAACTATTAATTCACTGGGTTCTATTGTTTTCTGAAATATTACTTCTATTGCTCGCGGACACCCTTTGGAAAGGTCAAAAATTGTACTGTGGGTATTTGATCGTTGAATAGTCGTTTAAGCTTCCACCCTGTTTGTTTATTGCGTTAGAGGTACGCCAAAAATAATTGATCTGCGATTCTGGGGATTTCGATTAAATAAGAATACTTACAAATAAATGTTTACCGAAATCAATGATATATTTTGTATTGAATTTAGAATAGGGTATTACTGCATCAAATAATTGTTATATTTAAACGACCTATTTAAAACCAATAAAACCTCATATTTCAATCTTATAATCTATTGGTTAACAATGATAAACTAATCATTAAAATAAACCGAATTTTTATTGTGCAATACGGAATAGAATGTGTCATTTGTCAACTGCATAACTGGTATCTGATCCAATATACGATAGAGTTTTTTCTGTGTATTTAAGTAGAGACGGTGCAGCACTAGACAATTATTTTTTTGCAGAAAGTCAACTTTATGCAAGAAAGGGGACACGTGTGAGAACACAAACAATTCTTACAGTAATTGAGCCTTTTAAGCAACAAACTATATTTTATCCCCAAATTGTTACCAGCCCTTACTTTTGTTATATTGCCTTCCTATGCTACTAATATACCCACTGATAGGTTACTTATTACAATAAAAAATATTCTTGTTATCTACTGCCATGCATTCCTAATTAAAAATTTTAGGCGAAAATCTACGTAAATGTACCATGTATATATGTATTGTATATATAGGGTGTCCGAGAAGTCTTAGTATGGGCAAATATCTTTGCTATTCGTAAAGACAGATACACCAAATTTTAGGTGTATCTTATTGGCTACTTTTTATGCAATTTAACCTTTTCAACCCCTTTGAGGGGCGACGCTAGGGCGTTGAGGTTAAAAATTTTAAATGCAACCCTATGCCGTGTGGTATCTCATTTTTAAGGTCATCGAAAAAGAAACATATTACCGCAAACCCGAGGTCCGTATCTTAATTCGATTTTAAATGGCAAGTCTAAAAAAATTACAAATCGTGAAAAAAAGTACCTTTATTTCTCTTATTACTTTAAAAGTTGTTCGATATGACCACCATGAACCTCTTGCCAGTAATAATGTCGATTTTAGAACTCTGCCAAGAAGTAACACCTGCCATTCTCGAAAATGTGAGAAGTGAGTTCCAGAATCTACTTTATTACTGCCAAGAAGTTCATGTAGCCATTTTGAACAACTGTTAAAGCAATAAATAAATAAAGGTTTTTAAAGTTATATTTTTTCACGATTTTTAATTTATAAGGACTTTCATTCAAAAATGAATTATGATATCTTTTTTGAAGACCTTTAAATTGAGGTGCCACACAGAACAGGACTACATTTAAAATTTTTGATCTCAACTCCGTAACTTCACCCGTCAAGGGGGTCAAAAAAGTTAAATTATATAAAAAAGTAGATTTAATAACCACTAAGATACGCCTAAAATTAGGTGTGTCTATTCTTACTAATATATATTTACCCATACTCAGATTTTTTGGGCACCCTGTATCTAACAAGTTATGCCTAGATTTTTATTAGGCCTCTTTACGCAGAATTTACGCGTGGGTGCCGTTTTATATTGATTATATTTGTTTATAAACAGGGCCTAAATGTTTTCAGTATTTTGTTGGATTTGTCCTAAGGTCAATGTTTGCTGATTAACTTTATTTTTACTTTTAAATGAAAGACAGAGTACTTGTTATAGTTTCACAAAATTTATTCAGTTGCCTGACACGTGTTTCGACCCTCTCGGGTCATTCTCTTTGAAAATGACGCGAGAGGGTCGAAACACGTGTCAGGCAACTGAATAAATTTTGTGAAACTATAACAAGTACTCTGTCTTTCATTTAAAAGTAAAAATGTTAATCCAGTTTCACCAAGAATGTAGCAGTACACACATCAACTTTAACTTTATTTTTATTTTTATAATACGATCCTCCTGTTCAGGACCTACTTAAGTAAATGTGGCACATTTTTAAAATATCTTTTTTTTCGGTCATATAAGGATCGTTTACTGGAATTCAATAAATTTTACACTAAAGGGTAGAGAGATTAGCAGTGTAGAGATTCTACCTACACTCTATACAACAACTGGATACATAATTTGTAGAAAAATCTATCTGAAGTAGATATATCCTTATATTTAGATTCACTTCGTACAATTTATTAATTGCAAGCATCTGAAAAAAGTTTTAACCAATAATTTTAGAATTTTATTCAAACTTTAAGACTGCGTCATTAAAAGAAATCTACTTACCATAAGAATAATAGGTAGTTCTTTTTTATGTCGGACACCCTGTATAATAAACATATCTATCTTTAGCTCAATTTCATACATGGTGCTCATGTTAATTAATAAGCTTGATGTCGATAAACTACATTTCCAATGATTATTTTTTTTTAAGTGTTCGTTTAGTTTGTATAAATTCCTCCAACTTGTATGAATTTTTTTCTCATGTTACAATAAATTCTTCAAAACTATTCTAAATATAAAGAAAGTGTGCTGTATAATAAAGTATATGTAATAAACCTTGCCTGCTGATATTTTAATAATTTTATGATCCGAAGCAAGATTTAAAAACAGTTTATTCACTATCAGCGTTGCACCTGTGGAAACCTTACTAAATTACCAGGCCTTAATAAATTTAGGGAATAAAAATCTAAGCGGCCGCCGATCCATTGACAGGGAAATTAAAATAGCATTTTACATATTCTTGCTATGCACCCATTTGCTGTTGCATTTTCATGATAATATGTTTTGTTCGTTTTAATTCTACATAATATTCTGTTAAATTTTCGCCTAAAATTTTTCATAACACTGATGATAAAAAACCATTCTATTTAGACACACTTTTTTGCCTCAATTATTATAAAACCCACGATTAACTCCCGGCCGGTTTCGGTTGTGCCATTTGCACTGTAAAATTCTGAGATAGGTCCTGCGAAAACTGGCATTGCACAGCGCGTAGCACATGGGATTTATTGTAGAGTTTATGTAGCACAAATAGTAAAAAAAGTCCCACACTTGGGGAGGAAGGCGGGCACTAGTAGCCGTGACCGGTTTGAGCAGCACCAATATGTTATAGGGCGTCCACGTGATGATGAACGTCAGCAAAATGGCCGACAGCGTCTTGGCCGCCTTTTTATCAGCCTTTTTCTCTTGGGTTTTCTTCTTCTTTTTGCCATGGTTTTTAGTAGCATTGGCTAAAAGGGTTTTGCCGGCTAAGTGCTTGGGAATACCTAGAGAAAATGTTTTAGTTACTATTTCAATGGCTTCCTTTCAGAGTCTGGCGTGATAAGAAGAAGTCGATGCGAGGACTTGTATTTCTTCGAGTTTGATGCGATGGTCTGTCTTCGTAAGTGTCTGTTCTGCTACGGCGGATTTGTCAGTCTGTCCCAAGCGGCAGTTGGCTTTGTGTTCCTTAATTGGTGTTTATTGGCCAATTTGTTGTTCCTCTGTATACGCTTTCACATGTGCAATTGGAGCAGGAAATAAAGAAAACTATGCAACCAAAAACCAACCCAACAAACAATCAGAATCAACCAGCAGCCAAAGCATTTCTACCCTACATTCCCAGAGTAACAGAGAGAATTGGTCGTTTACTTCAAAAGGAAAATATGAAAACCATATACAAACCAACAAGGAAAATAAAGGAATGTCTAATATCGGCTAAAGATGAGGGATTCTCTTTCAGCTTTGGGAATATACCCAGCGACATACAGATTAAAACGGACTAATATTGCTTGAACCAAGAATGACTCCTTTACGGACGCGCGCAGTGCCACAGGAACGCATGCACAGTTAAAAGGTTACAGGACGGGTCTTAATATTTGTGTATGGTGGTAGGTATATCAGTTCACATAGAACACATATTTATGAAAGATTTAGTAAATTTTTAGTTTAATACGCCGATGTCCATGTAGAAATACTTATGGTAATAGGTCGAAAACTTAAAAAATATTTTTCATAAAGATATGGATGTTACCCGCGTAAATTAAAACTGTGAAAGCCAGCTGTGTGGATCCGGCAATCGCAAAGCGAAATAAAGGTTGCTAGCAGATTTCCATCAGCGAAAAGGCCGACATACCGCCAAGAACCCTTTTACAGTCTAGATTCAACACAGTAAATATTATGTTTACGTGGAAATACTGCGACACGGTTTTTTCGTGACGCCAAATTGAGACATGCCTTCGATACACCCTTTACTAATTCCAGAATGATACTAAAAACCAAAGAAAATAAAAGGGTTTGATTTAAAAACGACACGAGACACGAGCACCAGCCCCGCCAACACGCTATAGCATTTAGCGCAGTGTTGCCAACCGACAGGAAATAAAAGCCGTGGCAAAGGAAGAGAATTTTTATTCACGGTTTAAATTTAAACACGTATTTTTGTTCCACTCAGCGGCAGTTAAAATACCTTTGTCATTTTTAGCATATTCATGAAACTGTTGACAGCTTTCCTTAAAATTAAAATATATTAACAATTCTGAATGAACAAATCCCTCCATTTTTTAAAATGCTTCTCATTTTTTTACCTTCATATTTAGCCTTTGTCGTGCATAAATTGCCAAGTATGCGTTTGGAGTTTTTAAACGAAAAAGTCGTGTTTCTATATGCGCGGCAGTACAGTAAGCTCGTGGCCGTACCTACCTTCGGTTTGAAAAGCCGTAAAAACACGGCAATTGCCGTGTCGTGGCAACACTGCTTTAGGGAGACGCGCTGACGCTACCTGCAGTGTTGCCAGAAGTCATTAAAAAAAACTTGAGAGTGCTTGCGACTTGCGACTTAACCGCCGAAATTCGTGATAAATCGCGAGCCTGTAATGATTGCACCGGAAGTAAAAATAATAGGATTAAATAATCTTATTCTACTATCATTTATTTTAATAAAACTGAAAAAAATTTTACGATATCAAAATATTAGTAAACAAATTTACAAACTTAAACAAATATCTATCACTTTGTGCTATAAAAAACGAAATATATTTTTTTATAAATAAAAGTGTAAAACTAACACAAAACAAAGAAAAAGAAAGAAGTTATTCATCTGGAGTTTCCATCTTATTTTTATCTGAATAAAATACGTGACCACAACCTAACCTTTTAATCGTATTATTTGTGATACAAAAATCGTAGCAATTTTTGTCTCTTGACAAACTTTTGGTATATAAAATGCCTTCTATTGTTTTCACTTTAGGTTTGTTGCGTAGGTAGTTGAGTTTTTATTAAACAAATGTGAAAAAATGTTCTCTCTACTGCTGCTTTCGAGTGTGGTAAGCAAAAAATCTGAAAAACAAATCTAACGACCCGCACATTTTAGAGAGTCATCCGAGATTTTTACTAATGAATTTTTTCCCAAAACAACAAGGTATCGTTATCAAAATTGTTTAGTGGGATCTTGACATTCGCCATTCGTTATTCAGATTTTGGATTTCATTTGGATTATATTGGAACTATTTGAACTACGTATATTGAGAAAGTGCAATGTGAAAATAGAAACAGAGTTTCAAACCTCAATTGCAATCAAATTGCAATTTGCAAAGATCAATGTCGTGAGATTCGCTGATTGATATTTCTATAAAGGTAAAAATCGTGAGATTTGGTACTTGATTCATGGGATCGGGAGAAATAACCGAAATCTGACAACACTGGCCCACGCAAGCAGCCCGTACGAAGCTAACCGAAGCAGACCGAGGACGGACTTCGGCTGCTGCTCCGTTCCTGAATCTAGATTTGTTCGTTGCATAGATAAAGCTGTGTTTATTTGAATTTACTGGCGGACGAACCCGTCTCGTGGTTAAGAATACTATCCTTTTTTAACTACGTTATCTAAACAAGGAGAGCGCGCTGACCGACTGGAATCGGTTTGTCGTTGATGAATTCGGGAACAAGGCTATTCGTATACTGCGCATGCGTTCCTGTGGCAGAGATTTCGCCCATAGTGGAGTTAAATAGTTCTGCGCAACCTATGTATTTTATGAAATATCAGCAGTCCAAGTATGTATGTCGCTGAATATACCACATACCTTGCACATGTGGAAGCGTATACATAGAAACAACAAAACGGTCAATAAACAATAAAATTAAAGAACATAAAGCCAACCGCCGCTTGGGACAGACCAACAAATCCGCCGTAGCAGAACACACACTTACAAAAACAGACCATTGCATCAAATTCGAAGAAACACAAGTTCTCGCATCGGCTTCATCTTATCACGTCAGACTCTACAGGGAAGCAACAACACAGTGGAACATAAGGTAACCAACGTCATAACCAACCAATTATATGATGCCACGCATGAGGCCCTGCCCACACTAGCGACCCATAAATATGAGCTGAGACCACGCAACAGCGTTGCTAACCCCACGGAATTATCCATAGATCTACGGATGTATATAGATACTCTCGGATATACGGATTCTACGGATTTTTCGCCTAAGTGATAAAAATTTAAAAAAATATGTACATATCTGCAAAAAAATTGGGTAAAAGTACTAATTAAATCGATTGTTTATTTAACTTATTTATAATTAAAAAGATCTATAATATAAATAGAAAACACAGGTATCATATAGAAATGTTTTTATAGTACCTACATTATCCAGTGGCGTAGCCAGACTCCATGGGCGGATTGGTTATGAGCGCCATATTTTATTTCCGAGTTTCTCATAAGTTAATACTGAAATAACGGAGTGTGAAATATCGACTTAATCGAGCAGCAATAAAGAGCTACTTTTTGTACTAAATATTTGTACTCCACTTAAGCTCTTGTGTGATACTTTTTCTTTTTTGTCCAATAAGTAAATAAATCACTTTTTATCGCTTCACTGTTATCACAAACGAAACAAAATAGACATTCAAAAAATCTTTATTTTTTATTTATTTTATTAAACATAAAACAACAGAAACATAATTTCTCCAGACCAGAAATATAAAAAACACGATTACATGGGCTGGTGGGCGCCGACCAGTAAAGGGTGGGGGGCGATCACCCCCTTTGGCTACGCCACTGACATTATCTCACTAACACATGACGCTCTGCAACTAAAATCAAATTGCCTAGATGGGAATCCCCGAAATATGTTATTATTGCAAGCTGGTGCTGGTACATTACCCGTCTAGTACACACTAAATACTACTATGCTTTAATATTTTGGTTTGTTATTCACATTATTTTTCCGTGCGTGGTGCCTGCACTTCAGTGGCGATCGGTAGCATGAGGCAGGTGAGGCCCGGCCTCACTACAATTAATTTAAAATGTAAAAATTAAAATTTTCGTAAGATTGATTAACATGTTTTGTTTTGCTCTTCTTCATCACATTACTTCAAATCTAAAATTTATTATATAAATTTGGCAATTATAAAGGTCGAAAGGTTTAGCAAACGTCTATAAAGCCACTTTTATTTACAAGGGAAGCGCTAATATTTGCGACAATATATTCGACTAAAAAAGAACCACATGCGATATTCGCAGTACGCGCTGTATGTTAACAAATTCTTGTATGAGAGAACGGCCTATGCAGCAGAGGCCCGGTGAGCGCTAGACTCTCGAAGCAGCACGTCTCTGGACGTGTGTGAATGGTTCTGTCTTTATTTAGTATGTTTATATTACTCACTTCCACGCGTACACGTATTCTTTGCTTCCACGCGCGAATTTATAGTGAAGCGCTTGGCCTCCTGATTTACTAGATATTTATTTGAGAACGGAGCTACGTATTTTATGATGTTTTATCGCTGCGGCAAACCATGATACAAATAAATAGAAGATATGATATCTGACGTCACCTGGAGACTTTTGAGAAAAATGACAGAAAAAACAAATGAACAAAAATTCATCTCATTGGTCAAATTAAATGGGCAGCTTACACAGGGAAAAACTATACACATGGCAGTCCAGATGTTTTCACGTTGAAGTTCGTTTAGTTTAACTTGTCTACTTACGCATATATATGCGTGTATATTTTTTATCCTTGAGAAATTTCCTGGTTTTGCTGCATTTCCTAGAACACCTTTATAACATAAGATCACTGTAAAATCAAATAAAACCCTGCAATATTGTTAAAAAAAACGTCAATAGGAGCGACTGGTGCTCATCGGTATTACATTTGACATTAAACGATCGAGCTACGTGAGTTCCTAACTAAGATAGAATCGACTATCGAGTTATATCGTCGTCTTTTGTTAACTTAATGTATCAAATAAAGAGATGTTGCCATTTGGAAGATGAACTGTAACTACGTCTCCCGGCTGGTGACCTCTTGCAAGGTTGCCAAATTTTTGGAATAAAATGTGCAATTACCTAATAATAATTATTTGTTTTAAACTAATTCAGAAATTAAATTAAGAATAAAATTATAAAGCACTACGATTTCAATCCACGTTAACTAATTCTAATACAACCATAAATTGGTCTGGTATCTGAGACAGCCTGGCGACATTGGATCTGACATAATATAACATAACCTCTAAAAATTCTATGTTGCTAAAATGTCACAGACTCGTATTTTTTGTGTATTTTTGCTTTGTTTGTGCCCATTTTGTATTCCCAATGGCTAAGTGGAATGGAATCGACGATATCCCAGGAACCTCCACCGAAAGGGCCTTATCCCCACCAAGAAAACGACAAAAAAACTTAAATGTGAAGGCCAAAGGAAATGCTAATAAATATTTATAAAGCTTCAGTACAAAAGAAATAAAGTTTCATTACAAAAGAACTCTACCTTTTCCAGGACCCAGAGTTTGCAGCTGAATGTGAATGTGTTGAGTATGTATAGTTGCTCATCCAAAAGGTAAGTACCAAAAAAGACTATTTCAGAATGCTCACAAATTATTTCCAGTATGAAGGAAAACTGTAAGTAAAAACGGAATTTTCCCGACAGCTTCCTGCCTATTTTGTTTATAAGGCAAGCAGCTAAAATCAAATGCATACATAGTACTTAAAAAAATAAACTGTCAGAAACTTTCAAGTATTTTTTATATAATTTTTATGGTAGCATTAAACCTTTTCTGCTTTGTAAGCATTCACATTATCTTATAATGGTACCTACCTATTTATAAGTGTCTTAGTCACGATACACTTACAACACGTTTGATGTCACTTCGAGTGAGAATGTTAAATTAACAAGGCACTTACCTGATCAAATGAAATATGACAATAATATTTTAATAAGCGTCAACCCAACATACTACCCGACAATAAGCTGACCTGTACTAATATTTTAATAAATGTCAACTCAACACACTACCCGACAATAAACTGACCTGTACTTATGTTCAAGGAGTGCAAGCGTCTAATCAATTTAGCATTCCCCTCGAAGTGACGTCATAGCGTAAGCATACTGTTGTAAGTGTATCATGATCTTAGTAATAATAATAGGTATCAAAGCTATTTCAAAATATTCCTGTGGTCTGTAAATGGTTTATTTATGCATTGTTTCCATGTGATAAACCCCAAGTTAGGCCCTGTTATATTAGAAGTATTGAGATAAAAGTTGACATAATATTATATAAATTTCAGAGTCTTAAGGTTATTTTAATTTGCCAAATAGGCTAAAAAATGTATTTAAAATTGTGTCCATAAAGTTTTTAATGTCAGAAAATTATTATCAATCAACCTTTAGGTAGGTACTTGGTATGAAAAGGTAAAAAACAATAATACAAGGGATGTGAAAATTTTTAACAAGTTTTTCAAAAAGTAAAAGCATTTTTTAGCTATTTTTGAAGCTTTTTTGACATAATATTGGCAAATTAACACTATCTTACTCTCCCAATCAAACTCTGAAAAATGTCAAAGTTTAACCCTATCCTATATATGTCAATAGAACCCAACATGGGCTTAAAAATTTAACATGTAAAACACTGTGGAGTGTTTTAAAAAAATGTAGGTACTGCATTGTTAAGATAGATTCTTTGCTCGATAAGGCTTTTAATTAAACCCAAGTAGCTTTTGGCAATAGGCGTGCATATACATATGTAAGTAACTGCACGTATTTTTTTTCCCAAATTAACATTTTGAAAGATTTTACAATCATTTTCTTAGTAGGTATATTTTAATGTCTACGTAATAGATATTTTATTCAGTATTTTGTTTGCATTTTTTGTCTGTTATACAGTAATGTCTGGGTTATCTGAACAGAAAATTGCTAGACCCTGTTAGGATTACCTACACATTCTACTATGGACTATGGACATTGGACTTCATAATAATAATCCGAAACATGGACGGATTATTATTATTATTATTATTAATTTTTTTGTTTTTAGTAAAATGAAGAGAAAATAATGAACTTGCAGGAAAACCATGAAACTGGCAAATTAATTTACATTCTTACATTACATTTACATTTCAAGACCCAGGATACATGATATGTCTTATGTTGTTACCATTACGGAGGCATCGTGGTATTTTGGAGAGGTTGAAAAAGATGTTATTCCTCAAAAACCAATTGGAAACACCTGTGGAGTCTAGTGAGAAGGAGCCCTTGGATTTAAGTCCTTGGTTTTACTCAGTGGCAGCTGGTGAAATTTCAAAGTTGTATATCTCTGTTCCTACTTACAGGACCCATACCAAATTTAGGAGTTTTAATAGGGAGCCCACTGGGAATATTTTGGTAAAGAAAAAAACATTTTGTAATTTGCGAAAAAAAGTTAAATTTTTGGTGTGCCCCTCCTAAGAAAAAAATTAACACTTCTAGGTATTTTAGATATTATTTTTTCTAAACAAATTTTACTTTATTTTGTCGACAGTTTTTAAATTTTGAGAGAAAAAAGTGTATTAGTAGAAAGTTATAGTCATTTGAATTTTTTTTTTAATTATATTTTAGACTTAAAAAAATTCAAATGACTATAACTTGTAGTATAATGCTTATTTAATATAGACTCACCCTAAGATATTGTGTAGTTGACATTATGTCATAGGGTGCTTCTGGCTAGTTTTGGTATCCGTGGGGTCACCAGTCAGTAAATAAACGGACTTGTAGGAAGTGATGTTATTTTATTGAGCTCAATAAACATAATATACTACATAACTTTCTACTAACACATTTTTTTCTCTCAAAATTTAAAAACTGTCGACAAAATGATGTAAAATCTGTTCAGAAAAAATAATAAATACAATACCTAGACGTGTTCATTTTTTCTTAGGAGGGGCACACCAAGAATTTAACTTTTTTTCGCAAATTACAAAATGTTTTTCTCTTTACCAATACATTCCCAGTGGGCTCACTATTGAAACCCCTAAATTTGGTATGGGTCCTGTGAGTAGGAACAGAGATATACAACTTTGAAATTTCACCAGCCGCCACTGGTTTTCCTTCATATCTATTGAACTCCTTAGAACCGACAAAAATATCAGTTAGGTGCCAATCACTATATAGGTGCCAACAACTGTATGTTTTACCCTATATTTTTTGTTATTTTTAAATTGTTTCTTTAAATAAATTTTGAAATATAAATTGAATTGTTTTTTTTTGTCTTTTTAAACTCTGTACCTACACTTTATCCTTAATCAACTTATTAGAGTCGTCTGTTTTAATAATACTCTTAAAAAAGTATATTCTTTAATCTGGTATTAAAATGCATTGTCTTCCAGAAATAAAAAATATAAAAAAAATTACAATGTTTAAAAGAAAACTGAAGAAATTTCTTCTAAAAAAATATCAATTTTTTATATTCTATGACTAATTAATTATCCTCAGGCACGTGATTGTTTCATCACAGTCTTTTATCGCAACTCTATCAGTCTATAAGATTCTTTATATATATATATATATATATATATATATATATATATATATATATATATATATATATATATATATATATATATATATATATATATATATATGTGTGTTCTAAACCTACAGTTGATATGAACAATAATCAGTGCCTTGCCAATTCCACCTTTTGCTACATTTGTTTGTTACTGCAGACTTAGAATTTTGTAATTTCATTTCAAAATATCCACTATCATAATGTTAATAGACAGACGTTTATTCTTTCATAACAGTAGTGTCTTTCTTGCTCTACGTGGACACACACAAACCTCATTCACAACAGCAGTGGCGGTTGGTGAAATTTCAAAGTTGTATATCTCTGTTCCTACTTACAGGACCCGTACCAAATTTAGGGGTTTTACTAGTGAGCCCACTGGGAATGTTTTGGTAAAGAAAAAAAACATTTTGTAATTTGCGAAAAAAAGTTGAATTTTTGGTGCGCCTCACCGAAGAAAAAAATGAACACGTCTAGGTATTTTATTTATTATTTTTTTACACAAAGTTTATATCATTTTGTCGACAGGTTTTTAATTTTGAGGGAAAACAATGTGTTAGTAGAAAGTTATAGGCATTTGATTTTTTTTTTAACTTATATTTTAGGCTTAAAAAAATTCAAATGACTATAACTTTCTACTAACACATTTTTTTCCCTCAAAATTAAAAACCTGTCGACAAAATGATATAAACTTTGTGTAAAAAAATAATAAATAAAATACCTAGACGTGTTCATTTTGTTCTTCGGTGAGGCGCACCAAAAATTCAACTTTTTTTCGCAAATTACAAAATGTTTTTTTTCTTTACCAAAACATTCCCAGTGGGCTCACTAGTAAAACCCCTAAATTTGGTATGGGTCCTGTAAGTAGGAACAGAGATATACAACTTTGAAATTTCACCAACCGCCACTGAAGAGGAGTTTGGAAAGAGAAGGAATATTCCTATTAAAAATAATAAACTTTTGAAGTACCTACTTTTGGAGTGCTGTTTTATAATAATAGATCTTACCAAAATCTTCGAAACCTTCACTGCCTTTAAACTAATTTTTTTTTAACATAACTCTGTTAGCATAGATACTGCTAGCAGATTATAAACGTAAAAATTTTACTATTTGAAAATAGCTACTGCCCAATAACCATGTGCTTATGAATGATAATTTAATTCAGCCTTAATTTCTGTATACCGAATATGCACGGGCATTTTTTTTTAATAAATAAAGGAAACTCAGCAAAATTGAGTAAAGATTTTTTATTAAAATAAATCATAACATGAGTTTAAAGAAATATTCCCTATTCTCTGATAAATTCTACAAACCCTACCTCAACCTGCGAACAGGGAAATTCTTAACTTAAAGTACTTGTAGGAATAAAAATTATAACTGTTTATTAGCTCAATGTGACAGTTTCTCAATTAAATGTTGAAAGTTTTAGCTCTAGAAGGATAAACAGACTTTGCCCTGGTACTTTTACTGTAACTGAAAACCAAAATTTTTGTATGATTAGGGGTAGGGTAAATTTCATTCTTTCCTCCTCTCTGACTTCTTTATCGAACTATTTGGGATGGAGGTTCCTGGTTAATCATCTCCACAATGCCCGGCCTTAGTCGTACTTTTTCGGTAGTTGTTAGCCAGTAACAGATTTATAGAATAAATAAATTTAAGCGGCCAACACTATATACAAACATTTTCTACACAGAAAAATAAAGGTTTATTCGTTTATTATCAACACTACATTAAAAACTTATGGGACATGCTCAAAATGTCATGTTGCTGTTTATCTTAACTTAACCTAACTTTTTCTAGTTGTCAAAATTTCAAAATATGATAAAGAAAAAAGGTGAGATAGATAATAATATACTTTATTTGTCCATTGTAAAATGGGGTTTTGTCATCATTCTCAAAACCAAAATTTTTAATTTTTATGATTCCGCGATATTTTGTAAACGAAACACATCTTTTAAGATCGCGTTGTGTTTAAAACTATTTTTTGGTGTTTTTATCTTACTTTTAGGAGTTTAAAAGCAAAAATGAGATGTGCTGTGTATGGTTGTGATGTGGACAATCAATCAATGAATGTATGTATTTATCCCTTTATTTACATGATTATTTTAAATTATATACTATAAAATTTGTATTATAAGCAGGAGGCAAAGTGTATTGCCAATAAAATTTATACAAAATCGCCTTTAACTAACATTAAACTCTATATTGACCGTTATAAATTTAAAAAATTCACCAGGTGACGTCATGCGCGAATTTGACAGCGCTTGATATCATACCTTCTTTTACTTGTATCATGGCGGCAAACGTCATTTTCTATGCGTTCTCAACGTGAAAAAAATGAAACTGTTACTAATGGGAGACCTACTTCACAAGTACTATTATACAAGTATACGGGCAAGAACCGAAAATAAGGACCTAATTAACAATGATGTTACATTGACTTACCAGGCGTTATTTTATGAAGTGCTTGATAATAATCAAATTACAGATCGATTTAACGGTATTAATAAGTTATTATTTTTGAACCTAATTTAACCAAACGCTTTTTGCCGATTTTGACGTATCATTTCTAAATCAGTTATCTAACAATTTAGTACAAAGTTATAAAAATCTTTTCCAAAAAGACCGATGCAAAACCGAGCTTACAATTTTTTTTGCTGACAAACAGTTCCGTTCCTTATCTTTGCCAGAGATTATAGAGACAAAATGTCAAAATGTTCAAAATTGGTCTAAACGAGGTTTTATCAGAAATGTACAAATTGTTATGTTTAATAGCCAACACTACCTGGAGCATCGGTTTCAGTTGAAAGAAATTTTTTAGCTTTAAAACTCATAAAACTTATTCGAGAAATTCGACTGCACAAGAAATGTTAAATGGTTTGGCTGTAGTGTCTATAGAAAAGGCTTAATAATTAAAATGTATTCTTCTGACTCATTTTATAGCTTAGTAATAGGATCGTCTGCGATTAAGTGCAACAGAAAGATAGACTTAATCTATAAAACATAATTTTGCATTTTTCTTAGTTTGTTTTTAAGTTTGCCATTTGATTTCCGTTTTATGATATTTTCCGTTTTGATGTGTGTTTTAAATAAAACTATATGCTTCATATTATATCTTTTGGCCTCACCTCTTTTACTGACCACGGATCGCCACTGCTGCACTTTGTGATTGTGCTGCTGAATTTGGAATTAAAATTTTGGAGGTTTTTTGAGTTTTCGTTATTTGTGTTTTGTTTTGTTATTTTTATATGTGGTTTAATAAATAAATCATGTTTTGTCTCTCTTAAAAGCTTTTTTAAAATAATTTATTTCTAAGCAATATTATAAAAAGCTAAACATAATTTTATAATTCATCTCTTTATAAGCAATGCAAATTTTATGGTTTGACACTCGTGCCGTGCCACATATTGCAGATTTTTGTTTTATTTGGAATCTACGGATTTCTACGGATTTTGTGATATCTAACTACGGATATTCAAGTTTAAAAAGTTGGCCACGCTGCCACGGAGAGTTTCAGTAGTTCGCGAGCAGTCAAACTGAGCGCACCTTCTGAAAATGCCAACCGCTCGTGATGGCGAAATGTCAAGAGTATGAGATAACCGATGACGACCTAACAAGCCAAAAACCACATAATTGGACGATGGCCGCGAAAGCGTTTCACAATTCAAAAATTAATTTTTGTTAGGTACATCTCACAACCTAAACCTGAGAGAGTAGCTTTGTTATTACTAGGGTTTGTAAACAGGGTGCCAGACCATGGGCGGCGGGAACGTAAATAAACTGTTTAAAAGTAGGAAATAATTTACATAATACTAAAAACACTTCCAATTAAATATTCTGCGATAGCAGGTGACTTTTACGAACGTTTGGTAACCGCAAAGAATGTCGATGTCAAGACATCGTACGGCACGGTGTATTGCACATGACGTATTGGCACGGTGCAGCCGCGAGTCGCCACACGTCGCGGTCATGATGGCGCCTATGATCCAGCACTCTGATTTACGAATCCTGGTTATTACATTACCTTTCGCATTCAAAGGTATTCGTATATCAGGCATCGCCGACGGCCTTCTATTTACATGATTTGAATGCACCGTAGAGTTTGAATTCAGTTTACTTGTGCTGTAATCATTCTCCATCCGACTCTCAGGAATCATTTTAATAGACGGCGTTTCAGCTGTCCCATGGTGCCCATCTTTCGGGTCACCTGGTAACCGAATTAGAATGGTGTATACACTATCTGAAGATGCTGATCTTCCACCTAATCGATTTGCCATTGGTAAACTCCGTGTATCACGTGGCGTAAATCTAGTAGGGGTCATATTCACTTGATTTCCTGTCCAGCCGATATCACGTGTTGTATATGGGTCCCTGAAATTGTAAATATTATTTATATATTTATTAAATGTTGTGTGCCAAATAAGAAATGTACTTATACTTATTGATAGTCTAGTCTTTCACTAAAAGTATGGATATCCTAACCACAACGTCATTAAAAACCGCATATTTTGCTTAACTATGTTGCCTGAAACAAGACTCCAGTATTAAGATAAAATGTGACGGCAAAATACCTAGGCATAAAATTTTTCAATATTGATAACATAATACAGGATCTCGCATCGCTTGTCAGTATTGCCGTGAGAAGGCGTTTCTGCTTACCTAATAACATTAAGAGATGTACATCTAGATACAGAACTCTGTAAAGGTGTATCCAACGATACTGGAGTGATGCAACCCTGGCCCTGTTCGCTTGGACTTTCTTCCTCAGTATCACTGTCTTCTCTTCCAGAATGCCACCAAGCAATGCACCAATGCCGCAATCTTATTATGCTTCCACGAAACCCACGCTCTGTTACTATTCTCTGAAATAGCAATTATAATTAATAAGCAAACTATAAACAAGAAAAAAAATACATAGATCAGGCAAGACGTGAAAAGTCTTAATATAACATCGAATTCCGATGATACTTTTATTTCGCGCTATAATAAGCAAAATAGCCTATTGTGACCAAAACCCATGCAACCAGCTGGGTTGGCAGTGCTGTTGCACGGGTCGAATTTTATATGTTGGTTTCTGTAGAAGTTTCGGATCAGTCAGGACCGATAAATTTTGTCGAATTCAATCAGCAAACCGTTTACTTTAAAAGTAATTAGCTTTGGTTTGCTTAGGTGTGCAACTACTGTAGAAACAAAATTTATTATTTAAGTTTATATCTACATATATGTGGTTGTAGGGACAAAGAACCCACACACTGAAAGAGTTTCAGTGTAATGCTGTCCTTTTAAACCGTTTTTGTCACAAGAAACTTCGAAACAGTAGATCGACAATGGCCAATTTCCATTTTAAAATGCTTAATATATCAAGATTGATTTAAGCAGGCCCTATTTTAGCATGCAGTAGAACCCAAAAATGCAGTGGAAAAATGATTTTTGTGCAGTTAAAAATAACTAATTGCCTATAATTAATTCGTCTTCGTGCAGGGGTGCAGCCCTGATAGAAGTACCAACTAAGTATCTACGATCGTTGATCGTTCAGTTGCGTTTGCATCACCCCCTCCTCGCCCCGTCACCAATTCTGAGTGACAAAAATGAACATTTATGATGTGCAGCGGGAAAAAAACTTAAAATAAAAACTGATTTATTTCAAGGTGACTAAATTTCCAATTCTTTTTTTTTTTGTTTTCTTCTTTGAACCGCAAAAATAAGGGTAGACATGTAGT
The DNA here is from genome assembly GCA_963971165.1 of Philopedon plagiatum. NCBI lineage: Eukaryota > Metazoa > Arthropoda > Insecta > Coleoptera > Curculionidae > Philopedon > Philopedon plagiatum. The sequence goes on along the minus strand of OZ020191.1, from coordinate 48,787,916 downwards.
ATGACATTTTGTAATTTACATGATTTAATTTTCGGATTAATGCGTTAGTCTAAACAAATGTCACGGAATTTTCCTAGTAATTTGTCACTTAGACTGTGAAATAGATTGTGAGAACTAGTTATTTCATTATTGATAATTGCATATACTTTAATTTTATTCTAAACTTAGTTTTTCGGCTTTGTTATGTGTGTTTCATATAATCTCAATAAGGGATTAGTCTAGGGTTCGTAAATTAAAGTGCCGGACCATAGGAGCCGGAACTATAGCTACCGCGATGTGTCGCGACTCGCTTACTTTGCGGTGACTACAGGTTACCAAAGGTTCGTTGAAGTCACCTGCTATCACAGAATATTCGGAAATTTATTTTTACTTTTCCGGACCTGAAATATGACGAGTCTCGCGTGTGGTGTTTGGTGTGCAATAGGGACTTACTTTTAAACACAATTTATTTACGGTCCCGCCGCGCCGCTGCAGGCACCTTGTTTAAGAATCCTAGTAATAATGACATTCAACATTAAAAATAGTGGAATCATGGATTTATTATAATAAGGATTCGATATCCATATTGTCATATTTCCCCATATATTCGTCATTTTTCCAAATTTCCATATATTTTTATTATATTTTTTATTTAACATTTCGGAAACCACTCTACGTGCTGCGATTGCATATCGCTGGCCTCGCCTTTAGTTTATGAACCCTGACCAGTTGTACTGTTTGTATAAACTGTTCTTGAGGGGTTCATATAAAAAGCGTACCAGCGAGATGCAGAGGAGGGCGTCGTGTCCCGACGGGGAGGCGTCACTGTGGTGCCGCACGAATAGTACGCATAGTACGAATAGCGCCAGCCCTTTAGGCTGACAAAGTACTCGGCTAGAAGCTGCCCCCTACGCTACCCAACTTAGTGACGTAAGTGTATTATTGTGTTTGTACCTGGTATCAATATAAGTGTTTTGGTAAACCGCAGCCTATTTTATCAACCCTGACGACCCCTAGCGTGACATTTGGTGGAGGCGCCTTATACAGCGCGACATAATTTTATCTTGTGCCCGTTAACGCTGGCGAGATTAAAATTATCCAAACAGAACCTATAGGAAAACCCACCTCGTGCCCGTTAACGCTGGCGAGGCTAGGTTTCCTATAAATCCCACCTCAAAGCGTCTACTGTTTTCCTGTCTTGTGCCCGTTAACGCTGGCGAGACTAGATTACATGGACTGCTAAATATAGAAGTAGTTCCACCTCGTGCCCGTTAACGCTGGCGAGGCTAGAATTATTATATATTGGGGTTAATCACTAAACTGCCCTCAACCCTTTTATTCCTGTTATCCCTTTTATTTAATTTTTATGGCCCGTAGGAAGCTTAACAAGATTCAAAGAGAACGAAAAAGGCAAGAGAAGTTGAGGGTTGTTAATAACGGCACATCGTTAGGTTTACCAAATACACTACCCGTAAAAATTTTTATTTCAAACGAGCAACAATTAAGGGCCCTGAGATTAAAAAGGAAATTTTTAAATTTATTTGGCGACAATGAAATATAATATTTTGTTTTGACATTGAGGTCGTCGCTCATGAACTTAAAGTGTATTTTGAAATTTAATACACAAGGTTCGCGTACTTGGTATGTTATCAATTAAAGTTGAACATGTTATTATTATAATATTATAAACATGTTTATATATTGAAGCGCCATTTAAATATAAAATTTTCCTATTTTCCTAAATATCTTTTTAAATTATTTTTTATTACTTTATAGGTATATTTGTACTGCCTTTTTTTTATCGCCATTTTGATAAGATGCCACAGAGTTATTTACATTTTCATTAGCATTTTTAGGTTTGATACTTAACATAAGTACTTAAATTTCGCCTCTGATGTTTAGTGAGCAGCCGCCACGGCCGGTAACGAGGTCCCGTAGCAGCAAATACAAAATTTTATACCTGTTTTTAGGAAGATGCTCATTTTTACTCTTTTTCTAAATGACTAATCTATTTTTTATTTTTACAGGACCGACCTTCGAAAAAATAAAATAATGTTTTTTTTTTCTCCAAAAGTCCTAAAAGCCGCCTGTGAAAAAAAATGGGGCTAGTACTCTTTTGAGAAATGAAAGAAAGGGGTATTATTTTATACATGGACTTTTTTTTTCATGTAATCTGGGCTAAATGCACTTTTTGTTTTAAAATGGGACTTACGAATTATAAGCAAGAATATAATCTATTTAATTTTTTAAACTATATAAAGGACCTCCAATGGATAAAATATTTTGGGAATCCAACCATTATGTACATAAAGGATGCTAAGACTTTTTCTTATTTTCTCTGGAAAAGTATTTTTTTTTTGTAAAGTTTTAAAAATTTGTTTTCATAACTAGGTGTTTGGTATGTAAATGTGTGTTTTGTGTTGTGTCAGTGTGTTAGTATGAAAGAGGGTATACCCAAAGTTTGTTGGTTTGAATGTTTTTTATGTATAATTTTAAGTATAGTTTACCTTTATTGCGATAGTAAATTTTAGATTAAGTTAGCACAAACCATACAGAATACTATTTTTTTATTTTTTGCGTTTATAATAAACAAACATATCATCACGTATAAATTTGATCAAGTTCATTACTATAAATAAATCACGAAGGTAAAGGTAGACAGTTCATTATTTTATTTAATCAGCAGAAAAGTAAACAATTGTTATATAATGCCATTCACCCAGTTATTGTTGTTAAAGTTAAATTGTAATATACGGTGTCTAATATAAATAAGTTAAACAAAAACAAGGGTATATTTTATGACTGAGACATTGAAAAATAAATCAGGGTCAGAATTTTTTTATAAATCCAACTTCTTTTATACTTTTAAGTCGAATATTATTATTATTAAGTAAATTTAAATATAGCGTACAATAATGATTACCATATGCATTTTGTAATCGGGTGTTTATTTGTTTATATGACTGAAAGTCATATGTTTTCCAAATAGGGGGACATGGAGGATGACTTTGAACACGGAGTTGAATGTCCGCCTATTTGATGGTGATATGTGTTATGTATATGATTATTTATTTTATTTATGACTAAAAGTCATAATATGTTTTCCGAGTAGGGGAACATGGAAGATGGCCCTGAGCATAGAGCTGAATGTTCGCCTACTCGATGGTGGTATGTATACCGTTATTTAAATGGCTAAGAGTCATTATGTGAGTATAGGGAGACATGGAAGAGGACCTTCATATAGGGTTGAATGTCTGCCTATGCGAAATATTAAGAGTTATATGCAAGTAGCATTTGAAGTTTATGTGACTTATGTGAAATATTAAGAGTTATATGCAAGTTGTATTTGAAGTTTATGTGACTTTATTGATGAACAAATAGGATGGTAAATATGGTAAATATTTGATGATGTGATTACGCTATATTTGGGTTTTAAATTGTTATGTAAATGTGTATAATTTTGTTTTTCCCCTGATGAATTAGAGACCTATGTCTCACTGTCTCCAAAAGAGTAATACTTAGACACCAATAGAGAAGTCGTATGTAAAAACCGGGTGAATGTTCTTAGTCTGTCTACTTTTACTTAAACATCATAGTATCATGTAGGTTTTCATTATTTATAAACTGTTTTTTTTCCTTTTAACTGCCGGTAGTCTTTTTTTGTTTTCATGTACCATTGGGAGACCACACGACCTGGATCGAGAGCCACCAAACACACCAAAAACCAAAGGCCAGTCGCCGCTTGCGTCCACACAGCCAGCGTCATGCATCAGCCACGCACGGTCCACCATGTCTCGCCAGCCTGGTCTTCCCTCACTAAGACTGAACTGTTGCACAACGAGCCGTGATGACACTGGTACAATGTACATACCTCAGGAACTTGCAGCGCTGGTTGACCACAACTAGCCTCAGGATCAGCCCAGCAAAGTTCCCGTCACTCACGGCTCAGTCCACCCAAAGTCCGGATGGCCGCACTCTTCGGAGGAGGGAGACCCCTGCTGCACTGGGAGTCGGCAACACAACTAGCCGATCCCACCCCCAGGACACAGGAACCGTGACTGCTGCATCTGAACAAGAAACGCATGACGACCAGCCTCAACGTGTGGCGCCTAAGATGTGTCGGGTTTTGTCGGTGTGTAGGCTATTCGATCAGTAACGTGTTGGAACTCCCTAATAATAGAACTTTGTAAAGAAAGTGTGTAAATGTGAACCAGACTACCAGGACAGTAACCATTTTTATTCTTCATTTTTAAGCTAGTTTTACCACTCCTCATTTCACCCAAATAAATACAGAGTGTACCGAGCCTGCGAGCTCCAAATCGTTTGTTTATATTGTATTTGTTTATTGTATATTTTGTATTTTGTATATTTGTATTTTGTAAATATGTGATATTTTGTATATATGTATTGTGTAAATTTTTAAAGCTAGGGGCTAGCTTTTACAGGCACGGGGGAAATGTCATATTTCCCCATATATTCGTCATTTTTCCAAATTTCCATACATTTTTATTATATTTTTTATTTAACATTTCGGAAACCACTCTACGTGCTGCGATTGCATATCGCTGGCCTCGCCTTTAGTTTATGAACCCTGACCAGTTGTACTGTTTGTATAAACTGTTCTTGAGGGGTTCATATAAAAAGCGTACCAGCGAGATGCAGAGGAGGGCGTCGTGTCGCGACGGGGAGGCGTCACTGTGGTTCCGCACGAATAGTACGCATAGTACGAATAGCGCCAGCCCTTTAGGCTGACAAAGTACTCGGCTAGAAGCTGCCCCCTACGCTACCCAACTTAGTGACGTAAGTGTATTATTGTGCTTGTACCTGGTATCAATATAAGTGTTTTGGTAAACCGCAGCCTATTTTATCAACCCTGACGACCCCTAGCGTGACAATATACTGGGAGCGTATCGAACGTGAAGCCTTATATTTTGTTGTTTGTTATTCTCGTGGGGGAGCAGTTTACGAACTACGAACATAGACAAGACTACGAATTACTACGTAATTGAATCAAGAATGGTAGTAGAAAGAGATAGAATAGCATTGGAGTGTTGGAGCTCAGAAGTGTTGCTGTCTGTTATGGTTGTTTAGGAACACGGCTGAACCACGGTCTGAATACTCGGTTACACGTACGTCTTTGTCTAATGAACTAGAAAAGAAAAAGTGCGACGTATAGATTTATACAGATTTATAAATGACTCGGAACGACTTTAAATAAACACCTTTAGAAATAACATAACCTATAAATAATAAAACCTTTTTAACTTAAATTTATTATTATTTAGCAGAAAAATAAAATATTTTAGGGCTTTTATTACTTTTAGTAAATCTTGTGATGCTTCTAACGTATTTTTTGTACAAAAATACAAGGTAAAATAAGATGTGGCCAATGTTTACAAATTGTGTTTACAGTGTCGTTTAGAATGTTTGTTTTGGCTTCAAAGAATGTGAACTCATCCCGTATCCAGTCCTAATAAATCCATGAGTGGAAACAAGTTTATGATAGTTAGGGATGAAACAATAAACCAAGAGTTTGAAGAATTTTAAAATCTTGTATTTTTCCTAAACCTTTTTTATTATTCCTTTTTTATTTACGTTGTAAAGCAGGCCACCTTACTTTCTTTTCACATAATGGTCGTGCATTCTAAATACAAATACATACAAATTTCGCGATATTAACGAAACTTTTTTTATCGATTAAAAAATTCGAATATTTAACTATTCAATTTGAAAACTAGGAGATCCACATATTATAAAAGACGGATGGAAATGGGTTTTTCCCCTTACCTGAGAGCTATTAAAAAAGGTTGTTTCGTCCCACATGTTCAACAGGTCTTGCATTTTGTTTATTAAAGTTTAATAAATATTTTTTCAGTATAAGTAAATTTTCTAAAGAATGGAAAAAATCATTTTTATTTTTTTCTAATAAAGTAATTTGCATAAAAAATAACTAGTACAACCATCCAGCGACAGATTTTAGTATCCTAAGGGGAGAGCAATGCGAGAGGTAGGTACACACACATATTAGGTACTCAGGGATGATTCTAGTTGGCTTAACTCTGACTTTCCTACTAGGTTGGGATAGTGTTTCTAATAAAGTACTCTCTTTGTGTGATGTAATAACTACAAGGGATATTTTAATTAAGTGATTTCAAGGTATACTTGTAACGTGTATAAATTGTTTTGCTTCGTATTATTAAGATGGATTCATTTGGGTTTCATTGTTTTATTTTTATACGAGGGTTTTTGTTAGATTTGATAGCTATGATTTATTTTATATAGGTATTTTCGATTCTGGTTTTAAATAACGTATGTATGCAAGTATGTAACGCAAGTATGTCTTTCTTTAAACTTGTTAATGTAGATTTAAGTGTTTTAAGATAAAGTGTGCTTTAATATTAAGTCTGGCAAATAGTAATGCTAAATTTCGTTCTGCGATCGTTTGCTGACGCTGGTCTTTTGGTCATCGGGGGAAATGACATTTACTGCCAACATCAATCAGCTGCAAGGTGTTCGAGAACTTCGATCTTTAACTGCTCCCTTTTGTGAGGTTTGGTTGATCTAAAAGTTTAAGTAAGTTCTACTAACGGAATTAAACTATTGATAACCGGATTAGAAGATGGCTGTACTGCAAGAAAAAATCTAGTGTCTGTGTGAAAATATTTATCCTAAGTAGAATTACCGGTTTCAAAGGAAGAAAGCTGCGCACAACCCGCACAACTTGACATAAAACTAAGTTTAATTCTGCGACATGTTTCATTTTTTGAAGACGTGTATACCATGTAAGTTTAGATACATTTCTCGATGTTGATACTCTGATGGATTTAGAGATGCTGCCATATCACATTACTCAATTTTTTAAAAGAGTAAAAAAATTAAACAAATTTCGGCGAAAATCAGAAGATAGCAGGTAGGTCTAACGGTTTACATTTATTAAATGTTTTTAGTGGAGAATTTTAACCCAAAATATAAAAAAAATTATGCTAATTTTGTATCTCACATTTCTAGTTTGTATACCTTCTAGGCACGGATTGGCACAGGCGAGCGAGCGAGAAAATTTCGGTGGGCCGCCGGCCCAATGAGGCCGATGAGGCCGAAGGCCAGGGCACTTACACTCTATCCCACTTCGAAACTTTGAATCATAAGATTCCCCAACCTCAAACATAAAAAGGAAAAACCTTGAAAACGATGTAAATTATTATTTATTATTTATATATTAATTTTTACTTATTTATTTTTTATATTAAATATTATATTTTTCAATATCAGTTACCTCACGTGTGAAATCAAATTAAAATAAAAACTTTTTTGGGGCCACCCACTATGCGCGTATGTGTCAAATTTATATTTGGTTATTATTCAGTAGGAATACGCAAAGCAAACGCATCAAAATTGTTTGATTTACAATTTGTAAATTACAAACAAAAACTAAAAATTGTTAATACAAAATTTCCCACTTTTGTTCAAAAGAGCAAATATTCTTCCCAGTTTTGTTAAAGATATCCCAGAAATCGGGAAATTTCTCACGAGTTGGCAACACTGCGCCGTTGAAAACTAAATCCCCGATAGGTGATTCCTCGTCAGCGAAGATTTATCATCTAGACTCTAGACCGACGCACAGTGTAACGAAATCGAAAATTCGTGGATAGTGGTACTTTACTTCGCTGTTTTACAAAAATTGTGGCATATAAAAACATATATTGGAGTACTGTACTAAATTTAGACCTACGTAGTATCCTACTAGGTACCGATCGCTCAAAAAATATAATTATTTTACAAGATAAATAAAAAAGTACTGTTTTCGGTTTAAAGCAACTAAATTTAATAGGCTTAAATACTAGTTATAAAAAAACACACCTTATTTAACCTAATTTTTACAATTTGAGCTGGAGACTAATCTATCAGAATTGTCTTCCTCAACCTTAGTTACTTTAAAAACTGTTTCGATTTCAGAGAACAGATAATTTTTTTTCGCAGTGTACTTATTTCGGTCTAATAAAGGAAATAAGGAGATTGGAAGAAGTTAACAAGCTGTGCAGTGTGTCCTCAATATTCTCGGTCCGTCCTCGCCTTCGCGTGTAATGTTCTCGGAATTTACGAAACTCTATTTCTAGCTTCTGATGCCTCTTCAGATAAATGTCCAATAGGAATATAAGAAATGTTTTCGCAAATTCCTGCCCATGTATTAATAACATGTGAAAATTTGATGGCATATAGCACCAACTATATAATGACACATACAGCTTTACAGTATTTGTCAAATATTCTTGAAAAGTATCAACATTTAAGTTTTGACCCGAAGAAAGCGCTTAAAGAATTACAGCAAATTGTTTAATAAAATTTTTGTTCAATCCAGTGATTGCCGCTGATTTTACGTAATGTCTTAAAAGGTCCAGTAGTATTGCCGTCGTTTGTAGTGCCCTCACTCTGTTTTACAACGTCTATTAGTATCCCAAGTTCTTTGCTCTTTTATTACTTTGTTTTCACCCTTAGTCGCATCCTTAATTAAATTACAAAGCATACTTAATGAGTTAACTTCTTACCTACTTCTTAGAATAATATAATGTTTAATAAAACAACAATTTAAAACTGGGTGTAACAACGTATTTTTAAAGCTATGTAGGTAGGTACTTAGATTCATAAATATTTTATTTGATATTATTCTGCGACGCACTTTGTTAAAAGAAAAGTGGTTGGTTAAAACCTGTGAAAGATACTATGATGAGTATCATTGACCAAATACTTACCGCTTAAAACTTGAAAAGAACATTGAAATAATTCTGAAAGGTACTCAAAAAAAAAAAAGAAACTGGAACAACAGGGTGTTCTGAGTGAAGCAGGTTGTAGTAGCGCGCGTGAAAATTAGCCCTCAGCTCAGTTAGCCGGAAAGGTTCGATTGGACGCCACCAGTTTTTACACCGACACAAACTGGAAGTCGCCTAGGTGGTCTAGGAACTTGCTTCAATACATAACAAACCCGCTATTCATAATTGAAAATTAAAACATAGGGCGCAGTGAGCTGGATAAAAAAAAACTGAATACATTTAACCCTATATACATATATTTCCACAAAGAAAAAAATTACAAGTATTATCACAAGTGTTGTCCGCAAAAAGAGGAACAAGAAAATTGGGCGATATTTGCACCCGCAAAATTTGTACATTCTACCAAAATAAAAACCTTCCTGAGGAAGTCTGTCCTCAGAAACATAAAAATAAGCTGGCTCCTTAGCCCCTACTGGAGACAATAGGGAGGCTTCTTTGCACCCAGCAAAAAAAGAGGTAGGGATGCTTTGTAGCCCCCACGGGAGACCCTAGGAATAAAACAAGTCCTAGTAGTTACAGTAATTAAAATTTAATTAATAAAAAAAGGTATACGTTACGTTAATAAAAAAATCAGAAGTTACGTTAACAGAAAAGATTACTACTAATAAAAGAGAAAGTAATTATTTGCAAAATTTAAACGAGCTTAAGATATGATTAAAAGGTTACGTTAATAAAAAAGTTAATATTTGGAGAAAAAAAAATTTACTGGATCTAATCCGCAAAATTTAATTAATTTTTTATTAAGTAATTAATTAATTTAATATTAAAAGAGAAAGCCATTGGCTTGAACAGAATCACAAAATTTAGATAAGTAGAAAAATATTTTAAAATATGAAGCTACGTTAATATCAAAAAAGGTACTAAAAAGAGAAAGTAATGATTAAAACCCACTTGCAAAATTTAAGCAAGCTTAAGATAATATAAAAAAGAAGTTATGTTAATAAACAAAAGAAATCATTACTCAAGGACATTGATAACTAAATAAAATTGTACATTTCCTTGATACTTTAACGAAAAACGTTAATATTTACAAAGAAATAAATGTTTGTTAACTCACCAGGTTTAACGCTGTATTATGTTATCTTACATTCACAATAAAAATACTAAAAGTACAACAAAGGTAAAATAATTAATTGATAATTAAATCATAAGTTTACGCTAGATTCAAAGTATAAACAAAGAAAAAGGCTTAAGCGAAGCCAGTAAAAATAACTAAAAATTGAAACCTCTAGACTGCTTGACCCAAAATTTAAACGTTCAAGTAAGATTCAAAGTAAAAGAAAGCTTAAGCGAAGCCAACCGAAAGAAAATAATTAAAACTTTAGCCCCTACTGTAGTTTGACCCAAAAGCTAAGCGTTCAGTACTAATATCAATGTAAGATAACATAAGAAAATAGAACCAAATAATTGACTTCAGAAAAATTTTAGTCATTAAAATGAAGAGAGAACACCCCGTATAGGGAGAAATACATTTATAAAACACAAAGCTTAAATTAAAAGCAAATATATCGCTACCAACCAAGCAACTACTTTGACTACTTTAGGTTCCCAAAAGCAAGAATTTAACTAATGCTAAAGCGACTACTGCTACTTTAAGTTAAGCAATTAATACGACATAATAAAAAAGTTGTAAAATGTGTACGAGCATAATAAGTTTCTAAGCACACCAAAATATTCGCCAAATGATAAATTGAAAATAAAATAATAGGTCCACTAACCTCTCTGAAAGCATAAAAATATTATTCAACCAATCGCTACAAACCAAAAGCAAAAGAAATCTAAATCTCGTGAAACCTAAAGCCCGTACACGTCTTAGCTTTAAAAAAAACAGGAAAATAAAGGATTTTGTGGTATTCAGTTAATTACATAAAGAAAAGCTTTCTTGACAAACGGGCGATTGTCGCATATAATAGCAAATTAATAAATTTAAAAAAAAAACACTGGCTGTAACGCTTTAATTTTTAACTAGGCGTTTACGACAACAAACTATACTGTCAGACTATTCAGTACCACAAATTCCCTTATAACTATATAAATTACTGCTTGAAATAAGTATTACAGTTAGCCCAATTTACTCCTGCACGTGCTTTGCGGTAAAGTTAAAAAAAAAGAATCGATTTAAACAATCTACATTTACTAAGAGAGTTACTGACTTACTTAAAATCAAATAAAATCTGGCTCGTAAGCTGGTATAAAGAGGTCTTAAACATAACTTATAGATTGTACGAGCTTTACAGCCAACCATCAAGACTCAAAAAGTTATTCGCAAATTAGGTAAAGTGATATTAATATTTAAGAAATTGAAGGCTTGACTACTATAACTCAAAATATGGTGTAGCAATAAGAACCACCCGAGAAAACTAGAGTCTTACTTAGAACATAGTACCGTAAAGCAGAACGATAATTACGGTTCGTTAAAATTTTAATTATAATTTTATGGGCGTAAATCGGCGATTAATAAGTATTAACAAAAATCGTGGGACAAAAAAAAAAGACTTCAAGGACTTACCTCTTCAAAGATAAAGAGGGCTCGAAATTCCAAATTCTACAGGCAGCAAAAGGGCACCACACAGCAAAGGTTACCACAGGGTTTGGACCTCCAAACTGTTGCCGATGTTCGTGGCTTGATAGAAATAAAGAAAGAAATCCTTAGTACTTGAAAAATTTTACCATGCACATGGCATCACGATGCAGACTAGCAAAAAACCAACATCTTTATAAAAACTAGCTCACCTGATTTAACGAATGAAGTTGCCAAAACAAAAGCGCTGCTCTGAGCAGTCAAAAATTCAACAAAAGAATTAAATTGCAGTCCCGAAAATTTAATCCAAGTAACTTGAGCTTCCAAACTGAAGCTTTTAAATCCAACACTGCAAGGCAACTTCGTCGAAAGACAGGATCTAAGTGGAGCCTCGTGCCTCGTGCGAAGAAGGAAATGACTTGCTACCCCACTACCAACACATAACCAAAATGGGGTTCAAGAATTTCCGTCCTGCGCGGACAACCCTAAGGAAAATCTTCCGCTACAACCCTGTGGCTTCAACGAAAAAGCGTCAATAACCGGCATACCCACGCGAAAATGCCTCAGTTGCTATAGAACAAATTTTAAACTTACTAAGCGGCAACGCTGAAAACTTTGACAGTAGTTAGTCCAAAAGAAGAAGATATAACCAAAGTTAATCCATTTCTAGAATTTACACAAATTCTGTAGAAACTAATGTCGTTTGAATAATACAGACATAAACAGTAATACAGAAACCAGGACAGTACAGACAATGCGATCCAAAGTCATGTAAATTAAGGGCGTCCCAATGTTGTCAGAGAATGTAACCAGCTGATTTCCAAACGGTAGGTTGGTCTTCAAAATTTACTATTTAAACATGTTAGCCTAATAGACTAAGGGCAACTTGTCTATACACACAGGGTGAACTTTAAGCCCGGCGAAAATTCAGGGCCCGAACCAGAGAGAAAGATGTTAAATCTACAAGCTTCAAACGAAGGACAGCTGACTTGAGGACAGCCAGCAGCAATTAGCCAGAACAGAAACCGTAGAAGCTAGCCTGGGAACAGGGCAGGTCAAACGTGTACGTGTGGAGACACAACTATTTCATTAAGGTAAACTATAAAATAAAACTAAACAGGCCCTCGCGAACAAAACTAACACTTAAAACAAACTCTGATACTCGGGCCGAAATTAGACTGTCACAATTCTAGCAACTTTTCTTAGTAAAAGATAAATTAGTTAAAATTTAATTGTAACTTCTTAGAAAATTTAATATGATTGACAACATACCTAGAAAATCTTCAAAGCGTCATTAAATATCAACTTTGGATTCCTGAATGTGCGACATTACTAAAAAATATTGTTTTTTCAATAATCGGACAAAGTCGGGTGACATTTTTGGATATTTCCATATGTATAAGAGTTGTGTAATCCTCTACTCTAATGTATGTGACAACTTAGGTATTATTTTAAAAATCACACCAAACTTTATTTTTTCTTCGATTAGGACCACGATTCTTTAAAATTCCGTATGTACGTAAACTTTCCAAATATTTCCACTTAAACTTGGAAATATCAAGAGTAGTTGGCATACTATAGCAACAATAAAAATTGCCTTCAAATTTTTTATAGAACACATATTATGAATTCTTTAAATTTTGACTTATTTTCGCATCATTTTTATTGCTCTTAGAAAAGTCAAGTCTTTGCTTAAAAAGGAAGTACCTACTTTACAGTGATACATTTAAAAAAAACTGGTAAACGACTAAACTCCAGACATTTTACGAATAATCTAGAGACAAAATAAATTAAAATTCGATAGTCGCTGTTTTGCCCTATGGCCACGAATTATCAAATCCGTTACATTGTGCGAAGCAATCGCGTTCAGTGCTGCCAATGTAATCATCCAACTTTCCCCTCATCGAGTGTTGAAAATACCCGCACTGGCCTTAAATTACCCGCGTCACTGAAAAACCTAAATATTTGTTAAAAAGGTTTTTGTAAAAATGAATTTTATGTTCGAATATTAGGATTATAAATTTACAAGTCGAAACTGTAGGTAGGTAGAACGTAGAACATTGTTCCACATTTGACGATTCGTTGTGCGTCAAAACTGTGTTTTTTAAATAAAGTTTAAGCGCAAGATGTAATAGATTTTATAGCCGAGAAAACTGACACAATGAGGAAACTTTTTAGTTATTAATATTAACTATGATTTTTTTTCACATTTTACTTTTATTGTTTAAGGCTAAGTATTCTTTCATTTCTGGGTTTTCTGTTTATATGTTCATTGTTCAGCAAAATATTTACTCTTTTAATTTTAAATTTAAATGCTCAATGTCTTTAACTCGTTTGTATTTTATTTGCCTCCCAAGAGTCCCAAGGAGGTCGCGTCGACTGGAGGCCGGTCTGACCTCAGCTCGGTAAAAAAAATCTCTCAATCCCGCCCTGATACCTTCTGTATATATAACAAATTTTCCAAATTCCATTCCAATATTAATTTTTGCAGACGAGCTATATAATTTTTTTACACAACCTTTTCAATTGTATGCACTAAATTTATTCTTAAAAAAAACAGAAGTAAAATGTTACATTAAAAATATGTTTATTATATAAACCCTGAGCCCCTATCCCCAATATTTTAAAAATAAATAAAACGCTGATGTTAATTTGGACCTACAAAATGCAAATTTCCAACTCTATTTGCATAACCATCCCATCCAGCGCACTCGTAAATAATGCGTTTTAATGATACAATAGAGCAGACTGTATTTTCATTACACAGTCAATACTCTGTGACAGTTTCCGCTTGATATATGTTTTGTTTCTCGTTGGCTGGAAAATAAGTTTCCTGGGACGTAGAGATAATGCCTTTCTTTACAATAAATGTCACTTTAATTATTGTAAGACTTGAAGTTATTATTAACTAAAAGGGAAGAGAATGTTTTTGTACGAAAACAGGGTTTTAAATTTCAACACTTTGTTTGCTCTTTGAGGCGTCATATTTTATTTTTCTTTGTATAGCGGCAGAAGAGAAACGGAGATAAATGATTTTTTCAATTTTTCTTATTTCTTTTTTAATTTGGTCAATCGCCTTTTATCTTAAGACCGTAACAATGATTGAATGGTTTTCCATTTTCATTGGTGCTAGTATTTGAATATTCTAACCTTCTACTTACGTTCTACTTATTATTAAAAGAGAAACACAATTTATGAAAATACTAACAATATGTCAAAATGACTTATTATGACAGTAATTCTTAGATCTGTTGGTCAAATTCTAACCATAAAGTTTTATCTATGGGTGAAATACTTTCAAAAATGAAAAAAGGTTGTGGTCATGTAGGTTTTTATTTATATTATTTTTATATTTAAATTTATTTTTTATATACTGGAACCTCTTAAACCGACATTTGCAATGTTATTAGCCAGAAAACGCCTAGGAAATTGTACTGGCAAAACAATTACGAGGGTGGTGCTCGATACGTTAGAAAACTTTCAACTCTCGTCAACTCAACTGTTGATTTTTATGAGCGCCGATGCTGCGACAATGCGTTATGTAGACCTTTCTCTTAAGGAAGACTGTGGAAGGTTTTTACATGTTACATGTAAAGTTCATGCTTTACATATTGTGGTACAAACTATTCGAGAATATTTTCCAGAGATAGATGCATCAATAACAAATTCAAAAAAAGTGTTTCTCAGATCTCCCAAACGTATTCGAGAATTTTGGCGAACATAGTTGAAAGTAGCTTTTATTATTTTGAATATTTCTAACAAATAAGATCTGTGATTCTACAATTCAATCCTGACGAAGCTACAGCTGTTAAGGAAAACCAGATAAAATTTCAAGATATTTCCGTTGAAACAGATTTAAAAACTATTTATAACAATTATTGAGGATTACTTGACGCAATTGAAAACATACAAAATACTGCGTGGTCATTAGTGGAGTCACTGTAAATAGTGGACGAAGTAAATACACTATACGTGACGCAAAAAATAATCGCGTATTGGCGACTTAAATTAAGGAAGCCAGCTGCAATCAGCTGTTTTTTAACGGGGAAGAAGGGCTTACTAGACGACAAAATTGACAAAGATGTCAAATAACACAATAATGAAGACCAATAGGAAACAAAAACATTCCTCGTTATAGTAGTTAGCAAATCGGTTGAAGAGGACGCCATGTTCTTAATTTGAGTCGCCAATAGAAAAGTTCGAGAGTGTTTTAAAGAAAGATTCCGATTTTACCACATTAAGATGACGGTGCATCTATAAATCCGTTAACTAATTTCAACGATTATTTTAATTATGCCAGTATTATATCAGTAGGTGTCGAAAGGCGTGTCTGTGGAAACGTACCTGATGCTGCAAAGGTTTTACGAATCTTATTCAGTTTATTATACTGATAATGTTGCTTTTACTTCTTTTTATGATCGGTAAGTCCAATGTCTTCCATGCCTTTAAGCAGCCAGCCAAGCTACTTGATAACGTTGCTTAAGACTCTTAAGAGGGTAAGTATTTCACAATTTTTTAAAAATAATAACTGATATTTCTATCATTATTATTTAATTTCTGTTACTGTACTTACCATGACGAGCACGCATATGCCGCGCGGGGACAGTTATACCGCTCTAAATATATTTGTAAAAATTTTTCTTCAAGTCTAAATATTTTTGCGTTTTAAAAATCGGCTATTTATTATAAGAACTCACTAAAATTAATTATAGTTGGTTGTAGTTAGCCATATTTCATTTTACTTCGCCAATCCGTAATTCACAATTCGCAGGTAAACATAAACAAACTCTTAAAACCAGCAACGACTTGTTCTTCGAAGTATGAACTAACCCCCTATAAATTTTTATCTACGAAACTAGAGATATATGTATAATAATATCATGTGTCAACGAAATCATTTTACATACCCTAATTTTTTTCATATTAAAAATATAAATTTCGTTTTTGGGTTGAAGCTTTAGTTGATAAAAACACATTTTTTGCAATAAAAAACAATTAAATATCGATTGTGGTTTTTATAAAAATAACAACCAGGGACTTCACAATGACGAACTATTCAAACTGAGAAAAATGCCTCCAATGCCGCTATTTTGAGAGCAAACTACAACTTGTTATATATCACTGAAAAGGGAATTAAAAGTTATCCAATCGTCCAAAAAAATTGTTAGGTTGCCATTTCAAATAAAAAACTTAAACTCGCTTCCGGAGAAACCATAATCGATATTCAGTTGTTTTTTTCATGGCAAAACATGTGTTTTTGTTAACTAAAGCTTCAACCCAAAAATGAAATTTCTATTTTTAATATGAACAAAATTAGAACATGTTAAATGATTTCGTTGACACCCGGTATATAATAAACTTCCCTGTTACATCTATTAATCCGCCCTTTCTTCTTTTATTTGCTATCTACTTACCTACTTTAAAATCTCTTTATTTCTTAACAATAATTTATAACCTCACATGGAAACAATGTTAATTAATATATACATATTTAATATGTATACATTCACAGAAAACGCATTACGACCCTATTCAGGGAAGTCCAATGCGACAACACAGCCAGGGTGCAGCCGGGGTTGGTGTTAACCCTTGGTTACCTAACGACGTGAAAGTGAGGAAAAAGGACTCTTTCCGCGGGAGCTTGCAGAGTCGGTGAGTGATTTTTGCTGTAAGACTTGAGGAGTGTTGTTGAGTGTTTTTTACTTGTGTTAATATTAGAAATAAATGATTGCTGGAAAAAGGCATCGGAAAAAAACAGCTTGAGAATTTTTGTTTATACAGTGCGGTCCTAAAGTCCCCCCCCCTCATTCTAATTTTTGATACGGAAGGAATATTGAAATGAAATTTTGTGAGATTAAATATGAGAAAAAAATAATTTTCTTGGCTAAAAATTTTTAAAATATCTTTCAAAATGGCGACCAGCCGCCATCTTGGTTAATTTTTTTAAATAGCAACAGGTATCATGTGACACATCGTTTGAAAGGTCTTTGAAAGTTCTATTTAACCTCCGCGTTTGAAAAAGCAATTTTGACTTATGTCGACATGGCGGCCATTTAAATTTTAAAAATTGAAATATTCGCTGTTTGGAAAATAAATGATATATTCGTTTTAGACTCCGAATAAACAAGAAGATTTAAAGACTTTAAGTAATGCAGCAATAAAACCATCCTTTCTCAGTATCATTTTTCAAAATGGCGACTGCTGCCATTTTAAATATTTTGTTTTTAATGGCGAGAGGGACGAGTGAAACATCGTTTTAAAGGCCTTTGAAAGTTCTATTTGTTCCCAAGTTGGAAAATAATAAAGTTGATTTATTTTAAATTGGCGGAAGGTGGTACAGGATTCCTTCCTCGAACCTGACATCCTCTTAAAGGGCTGGTGAAGTCCCTACGGATGTTTCCAGCCCTGGATGTGTGAGTCGGGTTTCCCCAGTACACCCACGGTACATAGTACTTAGACTTCGGTCTTCGTGGGTTGTCAGAACATAAAAAAATAGATTTTAAGCATTTAAATAGCAATTTGAGAAACAAATAAACTTTGTTATTTTTAACTTGGGAGCAAGTAGAACTTTCAAAAACCATTTAAAACGATGTTTCACTCGTCCCTCTTGCCATTAAAAACAAAATATTTAAAATGGCGGCAGTCGCCATTTTGAAAAATGTTACTTAGAAAGGATAGTATTATTGCTGCATTATTTAAAGTCTTTAAAGCTTCTTTTTATTCGGAGAATAAACCGAATATATCATTTATTTTCCAAACAGCGAACATTTCAATTTTTAAAATTTAAATGGCCGCCATGTTGACATAAGTCAAAATTTCTTTTTCAAGCTTGGAGGTTAAATAGAACTTTCAAAGACCTTTCAAACGATGGGTCACATGACACCTGCTGCTATTTAAAAAAATTAAGCAAGATGGCGGCTGGTCGCCATTGTGAAATATATTTAAAAAAAATTTAGCCAAGTCAATTTTTTCTGCATATTTCCTCATATTTAATCTCACAAAATTTCATTTCATCATTCCTTTCGTAACAAAAATTAGAATGGGGGGGGGGCTTTAGGACCGCACTGTATACTTCGCAACATTGGGAAGTGAAAAATAAATGCTACCAACCGACAGGACATCACGATGCCGTGAAAACTACTGATTCGCGTTTTTGCCAATCGTAGTTTGCAGTTAAGCCATTTGCAGGTCGTTATTGTGAATTTTAATTCACAGCGAATAATTCAGAGGTAAGTAGTGATTTTTTGCTCAACTCTATGTCAATGGATTAAATGCCAGCAAACCTAACGAAACCTCAGAAGTGCTGCGCGACCTAAGATACCTTCATTTCCTTTTGTTTCTAATCCTGGATTTCCTCGGTTTTTTGCGTTTACCCTCATCATGTATTGCAAATTGTAATAAAAATGGATACGCCCTCTAAGTTCTCTATTTGGACATTTACTGTTCCAGGGTATTTCTTTAGGTATTAGTTTACAAGAAAATGATTATTGTTGTAGAATGTACACTTGGAGATAAGTAGGTAGTACAATATCCTCTGTGAGATGCTGTCGTATAATTTTATAAATCAACCGCTGCGTAAGAAATTGTGAACCCCTGTAAATTTCTGCCACGAGCTGCCGCGGATTATTTACAAATATATATAAAATGATATTTAAAGTTAAAAAAAAACATATATAAAAAATGCTTTATACAGTATGACCGCGGATGGGGTTTAGAAGAGGACAAATGTACCAAATTTTGCAAGATATATATGTAAGTAAGAATGTTGCTTCTAATAAAATTTTTGCTTGTAAAATAAATGAGATTCATGTTATGAAAAATGTAATTTTTTATACAGGAAGCATAAAAAATACGAAAACGTTAGTTTGCGTAAGAGTAAACATACCTTGTTAATCATTTTGTACCAAAAAAAAACAAATATGAAATATGTCGTTTTAAATTAAACCCTAAGCCGAAGTACAAGATTTCATTAAAAAAATTTTAATATTAAAAGTAACGAGTTTTATCACATTAACCTATTTCACGCCTTTAACCAGAGTACTAGCAGAGAAAAATAAGATAGAAAGAATAATATCTCGTACGGATTTCATTCATAAATATGATTTGCTTTCGATGACCTCCAAACCGACGCGACGCACATTGGTTCCAATAAGCGACCTAGCTTCGGAAAAGTCCTTACAGGCATGCGCGTGTATCGAGCCAAGTGAACACGTGTGAGGTCGTCGAAGGTCAAATTATATTAATCGAATAATCGAGAACGAGTTTCGTTTACAACGCGTTAGTCAAGGAGTAAGTGCCCGCCAAAGTTTGCTATTTATAGACTGCGGACCTACGGCGACGCAAAGTTGTACAGTTATCATCATTTGCTAAAGTGTTTCTGTTGCTAGTCAAACCTTAGTGCAAAATGGATCGTATGGCCCAAGGTATGTAGGATTTTTCCCAATAGTTATTTACTTAGTAGTTCAGATGTGTCGCTATGTGTAACTGTTCTGTGGAAATTAAGCAAACAAGCCGTATGTTTATAACTTTGACATGAGCTATACTATTGGGAACATAACGGCAAGACCTGTTCTGGCTTGCATGTGCTTCTACTATTCTTGCTGTAGTAGATACAACTTGAACGACAACCTGCTTTTGTATTTTTGTTTACAGATGTTGGCGAAGTAGGTATGGCGGAGGGAGCTTTTCGACGTATGGCGCGCAGAGAAGGATTACATAAACACTTTGATCCTCCGTCATTTTAGTTAGGTAGTCAGTGTACAGGATGTTCAGAAGAAATGGCCCACCCCCTTTTAGGTTCGTGATTTTCATCTTGGAAAAATTAAAAAACAAACATAAGTTTGACATGTCACGTATTTTCTAAACTTCCTGTATTAATTCCGAGAACGCTTGCCAAAAGCTTACGTCCGTAAGCATAACTTTCATGAAATACACTTTTTCTAAAATAACAAATAAAAACTTAAAAGGGATGGGCCATTTCGCGTAAACACCCTGTACATAATTTGGTTGGAATAACTTTTTGACATGTTCTGAAACCCTACTACACGCATAATGCTGCTTTACTGAGCATAAAGTTTCGTAATTGTTTGATAATACATTTTCTGAAGCTACATTGTCTTTCTGAACCACTGTGACGTCGAAATAACCTGCCATGGGCGTGCGATGCAGATTTTGGGTTATTATAAAGCACAGTGAGCGTGAGTATTGAGTCGCGCCGCAGAAAACTCTCTCTGCTTGCCGTGTTGCTACCGCGCTAGTTAATGTCGGGGTATATTGTGAGAATCGTATGCGCCAATCTCGGGGTGTTGCCGTTTGAAGGCCATCGCGTTGTCGAGCTGGCGGGAAGAAGATATATTATTCTCTCTGTCTTATTTTTCTCTGGCACTAGTTACTACATAATATTTATTTAAACGATAATGATATCTATGGACATGTTTGTCAATGTTTTATTAGATGAAGCAATTATTTAATTCAAAATACTTCTTATTTAAGTGAAATTTTGAAATACGAACATTTAATTAAACTCAAAAGAATGTGATGTAACCTAAGCAAATTTAAATTAAATAATAAAATTGCTTCATTTAATAAAGACATTGACAAACATGTCCATAGGTGTCATTATTGTTTAATAATATATGTAGAAACTATACTCTGGTTAAGGCGGCATTCTCCACGTGGCGTCCATGTTGGCCAACTTAATTTCATTTTGGTACAATTTTTTGCTTTATTTTTCTTTTGTATGAATACTGTGACAATATTAACCGTAGATTCATATTATATAGGTATTTTTTAGCGTATTAATAAAAGTTCCAAGATATTTTATGATTTATTTTAGAGACACAGTATTTAAAGAGAATATTGAGGTCCTAGTGACAGAAAAAATGTCACCATAGATCTTTTAACATATTATTAATCTTCTAAATGAAATCATTATATACGTTGAAACTTTAAATACTTGACTGAAAATTACTTGCAGGATATGAATCTGTACTTAATATACATACTTATAGTGTTGTTAAAAATTGTAAAGTCGAAAATCCATGTCAAAATGAAATTAGGTTGGCCAACGTGGACGCCACGTGGAGAATCCCGCCTTAAAGGTGCGAGAGGGAATAGTTGGGACTTTAAAAAAATAATGTGATAAAACTCGTTACTTTCAATTATTAAATTTTTTAATGAAATCTTGCACTTCAGCTTAGGTTTCAATTTAAAACATATTTCATGTTTGTTCTTTTGGTAGAAAATGATAAACAAGGTATGCTTACTCTTACGCAAAATATCGTTTTCGTATTTTTTATGCTCCATGTACTTATAAAAAATTTACAGCCAGATTCTCCAACGCTAGTCCGTTCTAATTTGACAACCAAAAGTTTTAAACTGACAGATGTAAGAATAAGACAACTAAGCTTTATACTATGAATTTATTTCTGAGCTTTTTCGCAAATTTATAAAGAAAAGGGCAATTTTAGTACGTACTTTCGACAATAATAGAACTGCATTAATTACAGCAACTCGTTCCAAGATGAAAATCATTAGAAAACCAAGCAATTCGCTAAAATATCAGAAAAATTCACAAATTTTTAATGACTTATTAACAATGACAAGACAGAAACCTGTCAAAACATATCTGATCAACTATAAGATCTTAATTTACACCAGTACTAAATCTTAAACCTTCTTAGTGAATCTGAACGTTAATTTTTAAATTAAAAATTTACAGCCAGATTCTCCAACGCTAGTCCGGTCTAATTTGACAACCAAAAGTTTTAAACTGACAACTGTAAGAATAAGACAACTAAATTTTATACTATGAATTTATTTCAGAGCTTTTTCGCAAATTTATAAAGAAAAGGGCAATTTTAGTACGCACTTTCGACAATAACAGAACTAAATTCACTCTAGCAACCCGTTCCAAGATGAAAATCATTTGGACACTAAGCAAATCGCTGAAATATTCGAATAATTCATAGGTTTTTAATGACGTCTTATTAACAACGACAGGTCAAAAACTTGTCAAAACATAACTGATCAACTAGAAGATCTTAATTTAAACCAGTACTAAATCTTAAACCTTCTTAGTGAATCTGGACGTTAATTTTTTATAACGTGAATCTTATTTATTTCACACACAAAAACTTTTATTAGCGGTGACATTTTTACGTATCTTGCAAAATTTGGTACATTATTATTTGTCCTCTTCAAACCCATCCGCGGACATACCTACTATATTTGTACTTTAAAACTCACGTAAGTTTGTGCAACTATAGTTTAACGTATTTTACTTTAAAAGTATAAAATTGATTTTTCAAACATTATTTAACAAACCTGCTACAAAATGTTTCAAGAGGTTAATTTTTTTCTGTGCAATTTTTATTCTTTTACATACTTTAGGCTACTCTACCTTGTGAACTAGAAGAGAAAAAATCCATACAATAACTACATTAAAAACTTACCGAACGTTTTCTTCTATGTGGATCTACGCCGCTGTGCATGTAAACGGAATCTGTGTCTGCTGTGGATGACTCGGACCTCGTTCTTTTCCACTCGTCCATGTCCACTGTGGAACAGGCGTTGGTCGCTTCGTCACTGCATACGAATACACTGTATACACGGGATTAGCTAGTAAAAGGGTTAGTTTTCACATTTAGAACATCGAACATCTAAGGGTGCTACCTAAAAAGCGTCTAAATGTGCAAGCTACCACCCTAGTTTCTCACATTCAAGTGTTAAAAATAAATTATTAAGTATTATTTCTTTACGAGACTGTATACAGTGCACTTTAAGGAATAATTTTAAACATAAAATTATAGGCTTACCACTTCGTATTTTCAATTTTTAATATTTACAGAAGTGCCTGATTGTGATTACATAACATAATATATCGGGGAAAAGAGAGGTAATTTTTTTCAAAAATACCCATATTTTAGTATTGTAAAACTAAATGCACCAGATCGCATTTAACTACTCGTATACCTATATATTGTTAGAAAAATTTCTGGCCATCAAACTTATTTTCATGTAAACTATCTAAGAGTGGTGTAACAAAAATAAAACAATATTTCAAATATTTTCTTGGAAGAATAGTTTATGGTAAAATATCGAACAAAAAGACTGTGGTCCTGGTTCTGGCCTGGTTTTGTACTGAGCTGATAAAGTCGTATTTCCAAAGAATTAAAGAAAAAAATGTTGACTGCATTTTTCGTAGGTAAACAGCAATTGGGCACTTAAAAACGATTTGTTTAAGCTAAACATCGTTTATCGAAAATAATTTCACGTTATAATCTGAACATTTAGTAAATGTAGTAAAATCGAGAAAACTAAAAAGAAAACAACGATACTGATGGACATACAAATCAATAGAATACTCGGGCTAGATCAAAGCAAAAAAAATATAAGCTTAAAAACCATGTTGCGAATTTGTTAGAATTTGACGTTTTTTTAGCAATTAGTCTTTTATAAATATCATTTTAGAAAATCTTCAAAAAAAACACTGAGAACTGAAATCGGCCGATAGGTTTTTATTTGCTCATCGCCGTTCTTTTTTAATGTATGCACCACTAACGTCTAGTTTAGTAGGAAAATTCCAGTATTAAATGAAATATTTAAAAGACTCGTGAGGGTAAAAGTAATTTCAGGCAATACCTTCAACTAGTTTAACAGGGACGTCATTGAAACCTGTAGAATTTTCGTTGACTAGGATGTGAATGATTTTTATAATTTCTGTAGAGGATATTGCATGTAAGTACATATGTATGTACAGGGAGTTGATTACTATTTTTAAAATGTAGTGCATTGAGTTAATATGTTGGATCCAAAACAAGTGGTAATTTTATTTTCAATGACAGACTCTGTCCAAACCCTTTCGAAAAACGTTGTCAATTTGAATATGTCTTTATTGTCAAAGTTAATATAGGAAATAATTTTTGAACTAGTATTATTTTTAATTCATTAATACCATTCGACGCCTTTTGATTATCATACTATTGATTGCTGTACATATACATTTGTATTATTTATGGATCAAATTGATGTCTATTATTTCTATGTAGGTGTGGCAATTCTTAGGATAAGTGGTACCTATATTACCTGATTAGAATTTCATATAGGATAAGATCCACATAAAATGTAAAATACTTCTTTCTGTAAATGTGACTACTGTACAGGGTGTCCAATTTTCGCCACTTTTGCAGGATATCTCGGTTATCTTTAAGGATAGAGAGCTGCAGTTTTTGCATTACCGTACAACTTTTTCATGAAACGTATGATGATATAAACAGAATTTTCATAGCCCCCACAGGGAATTTTTTTGCAAAATATTTGTTTTACCGACGAATGTACTTTTACCTTAAATAATGAACCTAGTGTACAAAATTTTCGCTACTGGAGTCAAGAAAATGAATTTAGGTTTATTGAAACAAGGACGTAGTATCCCCAGAAAGTCAACGTTTGGGCTGGCATTTTGGAACATCATATTATTGGACCACTCTTGTTTTTGACCGCACAGTATTTTCTTGAACTACTTCAAAATTAAATTACGCCTGCGTTGCAAGAAGTTGTTCGGGAAAATCAGGAAATTTGGCTTCAGATGGACGGCTGCCCAGTTCATAACTCCGCAACAGTTGGGGAGTATTTACAAAATGTTTTTAGGGGTAACGTTATTGGATTAAATCACACAATTAATTGGCCAGCTAGGTCTCCCAATCTTTCGCCGAATGACTTCTTGTGGGGACACCTAAAACCGACGCTCTACAAAAATTAGCACGAGACGTTGGAAGATTTACAAAATGCCAGTACTGCAGAATGTCAAAGGCTTTTCGTATATTGGTTAAGAAATGTTCGAAAAGAATTTTATGATCGTCTTGAATATGAATGAATATAGAAAAAAAGCCAACAATAAATTTATGATGGATATAAAATCGTACCACCTGTTAAAATATAGTTCGGCGGCATCATGCGAATTTTCGCTCGATTCAATATAGCAAACTAACATATACCTACTTTTCAAAGTTCTGATAAACTCTCATTTCAGCAATTTTTTTAAACGAAAAACACAGTAATAAATAGGGGGTTTGAGAACAATTATTTTTTTAAATGATTTCTTACAAATTTTGACAAGCGGTCTGATAGCAGCCATGAAAAGATACTATTATATTCATTTATTTCAAATCATCATATCACTGCCTACTATGAAATATTACCTTTTTTTTAAGATACATTTAAGAAGATACATACCAACAATTATATATTTTTGAAAAGCTTATGAAAAAAGCAATCTAACGAAAACAAAATATACGTGGTGTATGAAAATTCAATTGGTAGCATCATACGTTTCACCAGAAAGTAGCACAGTATTGCAAAAACCGTAGCTCTCTATCTTTAAAGATAACCTAGATACCCAGCAAAAGTGTCGAAAATTGGACACCCTGTACCAGTATATCCCCAGCGACATCTAATAATTTTCTTTAGAGTGTGACCAGGTTGGGCGATTTAGCGCAAATTGGGCGATTGTTACACTAAATTGGGGCTTAAGATTTTGAAAAAACCACAAACTGTAATTTGGGCGATTTTAAGGAAATTAAGTTGAGCAATTTGGGCGATTGGTTTATTATTTGTTGTTTGCTACGTCATCAGGAATGAGGACCGAAACGACAGACAACTTTTAAGTGTTGACTGGGAACAAGTCTTTGAAAATATTCCAGAAGATATATTACAGTTCTGGCAAAAAGTAATTAGGTACTTTAAAATGCAATTGGCGAATTAATGTTGAAAGATATTTCAAAATATGCCTTTATCTTTATTACCATCTTCAAATGCTACTCTGTCGAGAGAAGTTTTTCTTTAATGAATGTTATTAAATCAAAATTAAGAACTAAAATGATATTATAGATCTGTTTAAATTCAATTATTCTTGTAAGAGCTCATTTCTATTCTCACAAAACGTTTGAGCCAAACAAAGACATGTTTTCAAGGTTTAATTGGGACATTTTTATCAGTCTCAAAATAATAATGATATTTAAATAAAATATAACTTTTTTCTTTTTGCTTTTATTTTACATCAGCATAGAAGAAAGTTTGCCATATTATAACACTATAGGTAAAAAATTATGCACAATAGTTAAAAAAGCAGAAAACTGATCTTATCTACACGACGGAAAAAAATTAAAAAATCTATTTAAATTTTTTTTGCCTAGGTTGCAATTTTGGGCGATTTTTCACTCGGAAATTTGCGCCAAGAGATTTTACAATCTGACAACACTGTTTGCTTACATTTCATGACAACGTAAATAAAAGTTTTTGGTACAACACAATTATTGTATTGGTTAGGTGAAAACCGATTAGGCTAACTCTATTCGTTTAATGATGGAAGGCATCTCTTCAGCTAAAATCAATTTAATTATTCCAGTGCATTAAACCGCTAATCGAATAGAACATCTTGGCAAACTTATCTGGCTGAGCGATGCATTTAGAAATCCTTGAGTGTCTATTCTGTAATCGGTCGCTGTAAGGTCATTTATTAAATAATTAAGCCAATATCTTTGCCTAGCCATAAGGCAATGCAATTAGGGCGGCAGCGTCAGTAATTTAGATTTGTCAATATTTTAGTCAGCTGACAAATTTTGATTAATGGAATAATTGTCCGGTAATTAGACTTGAACGCCATTTTAGATATTACTTTTGTTCTTTGTCTGGCCCGATTTGGTAGTAAAGAAATCTTTATTATTTAATTTACTGCAAATATAGACCGAGGGGCGATCACAATTTAGTCTACGCCATCAAGTAGAAGAAACGAAACTATTTCTAAAAAAAATAACCGATATTGGATAAATAAGAAATGGTTGATTTGACGTACCACTCTTTGACCCATTTTTCAACAAATGATTATTTTTGCGATAATTATTAAGTTTGTAAGGCCAGCCCAAAATATATATACAAAAAAATCTCTTTTATTTATATTGAATCTTTCTTATTATTTCACTCTCACACCCTTTTATTCATTACGCAGGTAATCGGATCCTCATGTTGCTACTTTTTTTGTTTTTTTAACTTGATAAAATGATAACTTTTGAAGTCGGGTTATGATGAAGTGTAAAGCAGGCGCGGCCCGTCCATAAGGTCAGTTGGTCAATGACCCACCTAAAATTTTCAGTGATCTACCTAATAATTTATTTTTTAAAACCAAAAAAGGATCTTTTGTTTCAAAGTTCCATGCTAAAACTCCCCAAGAATGAATCAAGTCAAGCCAGCCATCGTCAAAGGATATCCAAGCTTGTTCCAGGCTGGGTCATATTGTAAATTGATCTTATAGGTTTATTTGGACGATATAAATTCATTAAAAGCAAGAGAGAAACAGACATACGCGCTTTAGGAAGTTAAAAAGAGACACAATTAGGTAAGAAAAACTAATTAGGTACCTAATATGCGCATTGTAATAACAATATTAATTAGTGGTTAAACATCAAAAATTATTATAAATACGATTTCTGTCAGGCCAGCGCGAGCCATCGAATTTAACGGTATCGGACCGATTTTCTTACATAGCTAGCGTAGCTCAAGGGGTACTTATAACCGCAGCGAGGTAATCCGACACTCGCGGTTTCGAGCCTGTGTTGGGGCAAGAACTTTTTTTTAAATTTTTTGTTATTTAAAAAATTAGATCGGCTCTAAAAGGTGTATTGGCAACAAGTTCTTCCTCGATAAAATATTTTTAAAATTGTTGGCAATCTCATTTACTACAGCTTACATCCTGCACGTGCGTAGACAAATATCGTATTACTATGTCTAGTCGCCAGCATTGTATGTATTAAAGAAAACGGAGTTTCGGCAGCGTTCCTAATTTTTGTTTTACGAATAGTCATACTTTTAGCTCAGACTTTTTTTCTGTTTATATTCTGGGCTTTTAGTACAAGGCGCGACACCTATTGAGGAGAAGCTAAACTTATCACAACGAAAACCGCTAAAATCTACTAATTTAGAGTATTAAAACACATAGAAAAAAGCCATAAACAGAAAAGTGATACTGAAAGTCATAAACATCAAGAGTAGTAATGTTCAAGATTCTGCAGGGGCACATTCAGAATTGACGCCGGGTGTTCCCGGGTAGACTTGTCAATGACGTCACGGCCATAAGAAACAACGGCTGGCCTCACGGTCAGCTGTTTACCCGGGAACACCCGGCGTCGATTCTGAATGTGCCCCAGTACCTATTTTATGATTTTGGGGTGTTTATTTTGTAGGTAAATAATTTCTTGGCAAAACTAGGCACATTATTAGAAAACCTTCCTTAATTAAAAAAGTGTATTTTGCTTGTTGCATGGATATCACTAGCTGCCCATAAAATTTTGACCCACCTGTAAAAAAACTTACGGGCCGCGCCTGGTGTAAAGTGTAAAACCAATTTTTTCCTGTATTAATCGAGTTCTGTTTTAAAAAATACCGCAGTAACTTACCGCGTTTTTTTATTAAAAAAAAACATCAAAAAAAATTGTACAAGGAGGGATTTGGCAAACGAACGACTGTCTAATGTTTATTGTTCTTCAGAAACCGTTTCTCTGGTGTTTCGTTCACCGTCATTAACAAATGAAACGAAAACTGTAACATACTGAACCATCTATTTAGTTGATTTGCCAATTTCCAGGTTCTAAATTACAAATCACATTTCCTCACATGTAAAATTTTATTTATTCGGCCCCTATCCCTCATCATTGCTTGCCCTGATCAATCGTCTCCTTTGCTACCCTATTATGACAGGTATAGCCTATCTACAGGTGCAAGCTGATAATGAGTTTAAATTGACAAGTACTATTATAAGATAACATCAATTATGTTTTTTACTATAATTAAGGTTGTGGGTTTTATTCTAAAATTTTGGGAAAGATAATATATTATGTTTCCATAAAATTCTTTTATTATTTTAACAACATCGTGCCAGAGACAGGAGTTATTCGCTATGCAAAAACAGCGAAAAATTAAAGATAACTTTCAGTGACCTATAAATAACAATTTTGTGCCATAAAACTGAACTAAATGTTGTGAATTAAGAAGGAATATCTTCCGATTTATTTTCTGGCACTAATTCAGTAGCTACTCTGTTTTATTGTTCCTAAAAAGAACTCGATTTACGCGTTTCTCTCAACTTAAAGTGAAGCTTTTACTGAAACTTCAGAAGAAAGATATTTATTTATTGAATTATTATTTGAAAACCCCACCCCTATATCATAAAATTTTGCTTTAACACCGACTCAAGGTCCCTCGGCGTTAGAGGCTTAGAACAAACGTGCCGCTGGAGAGTTATCCTTCTGGTTATTAATTTATTCTTGTGATTTTAGCATAGAGAAAGATCTAAGAACATCATGTCCTCAGTTGCCGAAAAATCACGTCCGTTTGATTGATTGTTATTGACAAGGTATTTCTTGCACTGTTTGGCAAAAATTTTTCCACGAGTGCTTTCTGTTTGGGACTGCCTCTGTTACTGAAATCTCTTTGGTACCGACATGCTGAGGCGGCTGCACTACACATTTCTTGTTTAGGTTTGCTCATAAAATCCCGGCTCACATCATTTTGATGAAGTTAAAAACTGCTAATTGTACAGCTGGTTTTAAAAAGCTATCCTGATATACAGAATCCGTGTGTTCTTTCTAGGCAGTTAATTTTTTCTTCGTGTATTATACCTATAATCCTAAAAACTCTTAAATACAATTTTATATTGCAGTCTTTTGTTAAATTGTACTTAATGCTCCAATAATAAACAGTCGTTTATTATTACGAAAGTTAAATGTTGGGAAATTAATTAAGCAAAAAGTAATTATTACCCATGATTTTAATTCCTAAGACAAAATTAGCGCGTATCTTAAGTACCTACCTACAACTGAATATACTTGAGTTTCTCAAAGCTTTACTTTTTGTATCTATTTTCTGACCTGTTATTTGTAATTCTTGTTTTATATTCATAATTACCTTAAATTTAATTTAACAAATCTTAATATTTAATAACCAAATAAAATTAAAAACCTAACTTTCTATACTCCGAAATAAAAGCCATGCTCACAACCTATTCTTTTTCCCATAAGGAGTGCAATACCACTAGATTCTTGGATAAACTAATGTATGCTGGGTGACGCAGAAAGTAGTTACCCTTCAATTTTTTCCCGTAGTTTTTGGGACCAAAAATTTTAAAGTTTTGTGGAACCAGTGCATTTGTCATTTTTTACTAAAATCAGACCTTGAAAATTACTCCGGCGATATCAACTTTTTTTTAAATTGTCCTAAAATTATTAACTAAATTTCCTTTGTGTGCCACAAGTCGATAATTGTGTTTAGCATAGCAGGCAAAATTAAAAAATATTTTACTTCTAATCGTTAATTTATTTTTTAATTCCATCTCGAAAAAGTAAATAAACCATTTCATCATCTTCAAGATCCATCTCAGTAACCCATTGTATTGTTTCAACGAATTCACGGCCATCTTAAGTACTGGGTAAAAATTGAACTAGAAAGCCGGAGGCTATTTTGAAAACAAATTCAAATCTGTCATATGCCATTGTAAGAGAAATTTTCTGTTAAATACAAATACAAAAAACGATAGCTTTCCATTTAAAATAAAAAAAAAGGTTATATCTCTTCCGGTTAAGTAGTTTTGAGGGTCTGAGTTTGTCAAAATATGACAATTTTATAGTCCTTAAAAATTTTAAAATTGTTATCCAAAACTACGGAAAAACTAAGAGTGTAACTACTTTCTGTATATTATTATATATTTTATAAACTGTTTGAAAATATAGTTAAGAACATTTTAAAATCGATTGAAGAAATGTTGAAAATATTTAGTTTACAAGCATGTTCATCAATGATGAATTATTTTTTGCAATCAAATTCCTAGAAATGCAATAAGAAAACTTAGGTTTGTACTGTCTTTGTGTTTTATTGTTATTTATTCTACTTATAATATGCCGATCGTTTTAATAAATCATTTTATAGTTTCGCATTATTCTGCCAGTACAAACTGTCATTAGAAAAGCAAAACGGGGCCCAACATTTTAATATTAAAGGAATGTTTCAATGACAAATACATTTTGTGAATTGGCTGGTGTATTTTTGTGAGAAGAATATCTGGTTTTAGCTTATAGCTAAATATTAACTAGCTTAAATTATATGTAACATTGAGTTTAGATATATTTTTTTGATTTTAGTGTAAATTTTACTTGTTTTCGCATTTGATACGACATTCTTGCAAAATACTAACTTTATCGACTAGAAGTATTACTTCATTGACTTTCTCTATTCTTAACAGTGTTCATGCATTTTTACACAAATGCAATAATTCTATTTAATGACAACTGACAAAGCAGCATTTTAAAACTGTTAGTCCAAAAACTAATATAACGATAACCCACATATCAGAAAGCAGTTTTTATAAATCTAAAATAATTTCTACACACCTGGCTTCTACAAATATTTTGGTGATCTTACCTAGAGTTACTTCTTTTACTGCTATCTTTTTTGCCCGCTTGTAGATTTGGTAAGTCTTTTTGTCTCTTCTCCGTTTCTCGCCAAATTCTCCAATATAAAAAACACATTACTGTAACCGGAACGTAAAACGCCGCAATCGCCGTACCTGAGAAAAAAAGTTTTTTCCGTATACAATATTTTTGTTGTAACTACTACAGAAAAATAAAGACATAGTATTATTTACTGTATGCACATGTAGACAATACAATAAAACATGGTTTGGTGGACATAACATGCAGACCCGTGTTATTGTTTTCAACAATTTTCGAAATATTTTTAAATACCGTTCTTGGGTAGAATTTAGAAGTGATCGTTTAAAAAAAAGTTTGTGTCAAGTGTACCCTCCGAGAAGTTTAAATAAACTTTTGGAATAAAATATCCACTTATTAAGAAAATCCGACTGAGAAAGACGGACAACTAAAGAGAAATAAACATGATTTTCTAAATTATGAAGACTCTAGATTGTATGAGTATGATGTAAACGTTATTTTGGTAAATACTCAATTGATGTAGCCTTTACTTGATGAAGATCCATTATAAAACTAGTAATAATATCACCAAAAGTGTATAAATCTTTACTAAATTTTATTATTAAACATGACAATTGTTTCGACACACAGTCTCTCCGTCGAATGGTTGGTATAAACTAAAAACTGTTTTTATTAAATGCAACAACTACTCAAAAAATTTTTCCTAAATATTTATGTACAGCCCAGTAATAAATTATGTTAACAATACCATTAGGTTTAGACATTTGCATTTTTTACTTTTAAGTTACAATAATAGACACTGATACCACCGTTTTATTGCTGGTGGAACTTCCAACAAATTATAAATTTAATGATGGGGAACTATTCAAGTCCAGCTAATTGTTTAATAATATGTTTAATTTTTTACACTTATTTATTTCCATCCTTTCTGAAGAATCAAGTTTTAAAGATTTGTTTTCTAACTTTAAAATTTGAAAGTTGTCAAAACTGTGTTGTTCATTATTTAAATGTAGAGCGTACCTACATACTAAGAATTATTTTTTTTGTATAACTAGTTTTCTGTTTTTTAAGTCTTTTTCCAAAACTTCTACGTGTTTGTTCTATGAAAATTTTTTGGCAACTGCCACATTTAAGTTTACATTTTTGTTCTTTTTCAATTTTACTTTTGTTGTTTTTACTAATTTACCTAATTTATTATTCGTTTTGAAAGCAATATACAAACCTAGTTTATTTAGGTGTGTTTTGATCTTTGCATAAGTTTATCTTTTGATTTTGTTGTGGAATGTTAAATTGATAGATTTTTTATATTGTTTTTTATTAATAATTTGGTCAATCATATTAGCATTATAATCGTTATTTACTGCTAGTAGTTTGGCAATATTTAATTATTTATTAAAATTTTCTTTTGACGTAAAGTCTGTGGACAAAAGAATTTTAAGCAGAAATGCCTGCTGCTAGGTCTAAAAGAAGTATTGAATTATTTTGTCCCATTTCTAACGTAAAGTGTATATTATGGTGTAGATGAATTTATCGATAAAATTGAAAAAACTTTGAAGCTCACGTTTCGTACCAACAAAGCAAGCCAAAATATCGTCCACATAACAATACTAGTAAAAGAAGTTACTACTCATGCTGTTTTGATGGATTTTATTCTATTTGTTCATAAATATCTCGGCCAACAATTGACTTAAAGGGTTTCCCATTATTAAATCTTGCGTAGACACATACCTATGTGGTATTGTTAAATTCAAAATACTTTTAAACTAAACACACTGACAATGCTTCTAAAATATCTTGTTTTATGACGAGATTTCATTGTTATTAATCAATAAATTTTGTACTATATTAATAATAATGTCATTATTTGATATACTAGGAAAAAGATTTTGTACATCAAAAGAAATAATTTTAGCGTTGCTACATATATCAATGTTGTTGATTTTGGTAATCAGATCATACGAATTCCTAATACTAAATTGTTATTTAATATTGCAGTGTGTCGTAATGGTGCTGTACAAGAAACTACTGGTCTAATAGGCATATTATTTTTATGCAACTTTTTTAAAGAGTATAATTTTGGAGTTTGTCGGATCATTACTATGAGTTTGTGCTTTTCAAAGTCGTTATTGCCGAGTCTCAGAAAACTAGGCAACATCTAGGGGTTGAATGTGAACTTGCCTTAAATCAGTTGGCAAATTCTGATTTTGATCAATATGTCATTGCAAGAACAATTTCATCACAAAATTATTCTAATATAAATGGTCAGTTTTCTAAAGACTGTACAGTAGTAAAAACAATTAAAAATGAAACAACAAAAACAATATTATTTTCAAATGGGCAGACAAGTGAAACACAGTAGTAGCTTTAAATAAAGATGATTATGTATCAAAAACTCTTGCATTTCTAGACCCCGCTGCATGTTCCAAAAATTAATTAAGGAAGTTTTAAAAGACATTAGTATATTTTTAACGACTTTGAAAAGCACAAACTCGTAGTAATGAACCCACAAACTCCAAAATTATACTCTTTAATAAAGTTGCATAAAAATAATATGCCTATTATACCAGTAGTTTCTTATATTACAGTACCTTCAGCCAAACTATCCAATAAACGTATTGAAGTCATTACGGCCCACTGCAATTTTAAACCTGAATTTAGTATTAGAAATTCGTATGATCTTTTTACCTAAGTCAACAAAATTGACACATCTAGCAACGCTAAACTTATTTCTTTTGATGTACAAAATCTTTTTCCTAGTATGCCACCTGATGGTGGTAGTAATTTAGTAGAAAACGTATTAATTAAAAACCATACAAATCCCGTCATAAAACAAGAATTTTAGGAGCATAAGAATTGTCAGTGTGTCCATATCAAAATTATTTTGAATTTAACAATACCTCATATGTGTCTACGAAAGGTTTAATAATGGGAAACCTTTAAAGTCCACTGTTGACCGAGATATTTATGAACGACTTAGACTTAGAGAACAAAATTCATCAAAACAGCCTAAGTAGTAACTTTCTTATTGGTATAGGTATGTGGATGATATTTTGGTTTGCTTTGTCGGTACGGAATGTCAACTTCAAAGTTTTTAAAATTTTATCAATAATCTACACCATAATATAAACTTTACGTTAAAAACAGAACAAAATAATTCAATAATTTTTTTTAGACCTAACAATTGCATGATTTTTCAATATATCACAAACATTCGCACACAAATATCACCATACACAATAAATCCAGTCACCCATATACTCATAAAATTTCTGCTTACAACTCTTTTGTCCACAGACTTATTAACATACCGCTGCCCAAAGAAAATTGTAATATGAATTAAATATTATCAGACAACTAGCAGTAAATAATAGTTATAATGCTAATATGATTGACCCAATTATTAATAAAAAACAATATAAAAAAGCTATCGATTTACAGCAAAATCAAAAGACAAACTTAGTTACAAAACACTCAAATATACATACTTATGATGTACATAAACTTACGCAAAAAATTAAAACACACTTAAATAAACTAGATTTATATACTGCTTTCAAAACGAATAATAAATTAGATAAATTAATAAAAAAACAACAAAACTAAAATTAAAAAAGAACAAAAATGTGGGGTATATAAACTTAAATGTGGCAGTTGCCTAAAAATTTACATAGGACAAATAGGTAGAAGTTTTCAAAAACGACTTAAAGGACACAAAACTAGTTATAACTAAGCTCTACATTTAAATAATGAACAATACAGTTTTGATGATAATTTTAAAATTTTACAGTTAGCAAACAAATCTTTAAAGCTTAATTTTTTAGAAAGTATGGAAACAAATAATTGTAAAAAACTAAACATATTATTCAACTAACAGCTAGACTTGAATAGTTCATTAGACGTTATTAAAATTTGTGGGAAGTTCCACCAGCAATACAATGATATTAGTGTATATTCTTATAAGTTAAAAAAATCAAATATCTGTACCTTATGGTATTGTAAACATAATTACTGGGTTGTGAATATTTAAGAAAAATTTGTTGAGTTGTTGTTGCATTTAATAAGAACAGTGTTAGTTTATACCGACCATTCGTCGAAGACAATGTGTGTCGAAACAATTGTCATGTTTAATAATAACATTTAATAAAGATGTATACATGTTTGATGTTATTATTACATAGTTTTATTTAGATAACATAACACAATTTAAACCTTTAGTAAGTGCCGTCGGAGGCCCATTAACTAACATGAGTTAATTATCCGTGAATTTAAAACATTTTCCGTATCGGTTTAATTCTTTTTTACTTCAAGTAATATTTTTATTCTCAGGCTTGTTCAAGTTTGTTGTCGTTTTTTATGTGGGTTTACTTAAATGGACCTCACGGGTTTAAGGAAAATTTTTTGACTCCTCATATAATAGGGCTTCCTGTATCCGCCATTTTGTTTGTTTTTCAATTTAATATAGTCTATGTCACCCTCGAGACTAAGATTATTATTACATGGACGGTAACTTAATAAATCACAAAACATTGTACTCACGGCTGCTTAAATTTAATTAACATACAGCATTTAGTTTAAAATAATATTTAAATTAGGACTGCCTACAGTAAATTCGTCCACTAAAATGCATACAAATTAGAACAAATTGCTTAAACTAAATGGAAGCAAAACCAATATGTTTAGCGGAGTTTAAAAAACAATTTAAAATAATTTGTGACATTTTCCTTAAATCATATTTGATCAAAAAATATTTTTTGTGACATGAACAAGTGTTCATCAAATAACATAAAGCAAGCTTGGATTTTAATGTAAACATGCCTACATATTATTATTATATATCGGGTTATGATAAAGAAATCGATCACCATGGAATACCGCTTAATTTATCTAAAATAGCTCGGACCCGTAAATTTAGTTTTTTGGAAATGTATTTTTTATGGAAAAAAATTATAGTGGGTGGATCAGAAAAGTGCTACGTGTACGAACATTTATTTTTTAAATAGAACACCCTGTATATTTTTACATTTTTTAATTTCACTGTCAATTCTAGACATTTTGTATGTAACATATTATCTACCTATCTTCAACTGTTTTCGAAATATTACACAATTTACGTCCGGTTGCACAAACAAATTAATCACGAATTAAACTAATTAGACACTTGTAATGTGACAGCACTTACGTTAACGTCATTGTCAAAGATGACTCTAAACGTCAATTAAATTTACTACTTGATTAAAAGTTTTGTGCAACCCGCTGTTAAACTTTTATAGACTTTTTTTATGTAACATGACCTATATCAACCAGTTAACGTCAAATAAATCATTAAATTGTCACTAGAGGTAACGTCACATAAAATTTGATGAATGAAACCCAACCCAACCAAATTTTATGTTCGCAGTTGGTGCAGTTGGGCTCCCACCAATCAAAACGCAGAATTAATACACGTGATGGTGAAGCCACACCTCTGCCGATCATTTGCCATCATTTTGTAAAGAAAACAATTGTTTTTCAGTTTGGTGTGCCTGTGTTTGCATATATTTTTTTCCAAATATTGCGATTGTGGATTGCTCTTTATTTTTTCTAAATATGTTTATGATGTCACAGTTGTCATTAACGTCACTTTACCCAGGACCAATGAAATGAAAGCAGCGAACTGTGTTTATAAATGGCCCAAAAGCTCAACTGCGAACTTTCAACTACACGAACTGCGAACCTCAACCTCAACTGAACCTCAACTTAGTTTATAAATCCAGCTTTAAGTGTGATACTATGAATTTATTTCTGAGCTTTTTCGCAAATTTATAAAGAAAAGGGCAATTTTAGTACGTACTTTCGACAATAATAGAACTAATTTGATTACAGCAACTCGTTCCAAGATGAAAATCATGTGGAAACCCAGCAAATGGCTGAAATATCAGAATACTTCAGAAGTTTTTAATGACGACTTATTAACAATGACACGACAAAAACCTGTCAAAACATAACTGGTCAACTATAAGATCTTAATTTAAACCAGTACTAAATTTTAAACTTTCTTAGTGAATCTGAACGTTCGATTTTACTGTGTTGTTAATGCTTCCAAAATGCGCCTCGCTGACGATGAACGCATAGAAATTTTGATTATGTTGGGTTGTGACGATAAAAGTAGAAGACATAGAGAAGTCTATGATATATTTAATGATAAATACCCGAATCACCCACCAGTCAATCGACAGTATATAGGGTAGCAATGAAGTGGAGAACTTCTCGTAGTATTAATGGTAGTGTTAAAAGTGGCCACCCTGTTATACCTGAGGAGAAAAAATTGGACAAATTATTAGCACTACAGGAAGATCCTCATTTCTTTAGCACCCAAGTTGGACGTGATAACGATGTTCGCCAAACGACCGTAACAAAGTTTTTTAAAAACGAAAAATTGAATTCCAATAAAGCGCAATTGGTCCAAGAGTTATTGGAAGATGATGCTGATAGGCGAGATCAATTTTGCGAAATAATGACGGAGCTAACAGTTAATAACGCAAGATTTGTTTTTCAGATAAAGCTACTTTTTCTTCGAATGGTCAGATCAACAGACAAAACTGCACGTACAGGGCGAGGGAAAATCCTTACTAATGTAGTCAAATTATCACATAAAATGGGGTAACCTGGAAAAAAAATTGTGACAAGCTATTTTTTGCGGAAATGTATGGGACAACGCCCCCTTATTATTAACATACTAAAAATCCCAAGAGATCGCATCATGGCAAACATAAAAAAAATGACTGTCACTCTGTATTTCTCAGTTTTACGTCATAACTACCACAAAATAATGATAATATTTTGAACTTGGTAAATTTATAGAATATTAAATTTGTTAACTAAAAAAATAATACAAAATAATGTTTCTACCAATTTTAAAAGACGTGGCAACACTGGACATGCATCATACGACCTATAAATCTATACATCTAAACTGACGGTTTTTAATTTCTTTCGTCGAAATACGTGATTTCTATATTTTTGGAATCTTTATTTTTTATAGGCAGGGAGCAAGCGGTGATTAAATTTTCATTTTTGACATTTTTTCGATGGCATCTGTACATTCGAATCACTCTGTTTCTTTTCCTATTGAATTTCTTTTAACTTTTTCAACGCTATCTTATAGAGGGATAATCAGGCTTTAAAATGAATCCCGAATGGGTCATCCAGGAGCGTATTTAGGGGGTCAAAACTAATT
The DNA here is from genome assembly GCA_963971165.1 of Philopedon plagiatum. Lineage (NCBI taxonomy): Eukaryota > Metazoa > Arthropoda > Insecta > Coleoptera > Curculionidae > Philopedon > Philopedon plagiatum. The sequence goes on along the minus strand of OZ020191.1, from coordinate 48,748,883 downwards.
TTTTCTATTCTTTCCATCAAAACTTATATTTAGCCGGCATTATTCTATATTATTTTTGAGAATATTTCTGGCATAATTCTAAAACGAGACAGAACACGCGTGATGTCCTCATACCTATGACGCTAGTGGATTTTTCTTGCTTGATTTTTACTTTACTTGCGTATGGAGACACTTATCGCATCGTGCCGATTTTCCGTATTAGTTTTCAATTTTTGAATGTGCCGCTGTAGTGCCGATTTTGTTGTTCTTTTTAATAATAAACTATAATAAAAATGGATAAAACTGTGCGATCTGTAACAATAACGAAAACGAAGAGTTAGTGGCAGTAACAGTCAGGGGACTTCCAGCAATAATAAATGCTAGTAACCAAAGAGATGATGATAAGTGGCATGAATTTGAAAAAACATATTCGTTATTTGTACATAAACCATGCAGGAAAATTTATACACACCCTACAGAACTATTCAAATTTAGTGGTGCCATTTAGTGATGTAGTTGCCACTACATCGAGGTTGCTAGGATCGGTAACAAGTAGAAATTTCGATTTAAAAAATCAGTATTCCTTTTGCGAAGAAAAAATAAATATTAAAGATCACAAGAAAATACAATAAAAACAAATACCATCGCCAGGTAGCCACAATACTGTAATCCAACGATCTCAGGAAAGAAACGATTCTTGGAGTAACATAGTTTTTAATAGGATTAATATGGAAATTGATTTAGTAGCATCAGAAGCAGTGTACCACAAAAAATGTCACACGATTTTCATGCGAGAAGAGTCAAAAGGAAATGTACCTAGAAAAAGCTTTCGAAAAACATTATAACGACATTGAAAATGCCTCTAAAACCTGTCAGTTTTCAATAAAGGAACTGAGTATTCTGATGGCCTCGTATCTTCCAGAAAATGAGCAAGTAAAGCTTGGTCTGAAACAAATCTGAAAATGAGAATGAAAAAAAGGACGAAGATAGTGTCACCTCTAAAAGGAAATCAGACTATAGTAAGGTTTAGGGGAAACTGTGAAAAACTTTTAAACGATGAATGCAACAAACGTAAAATTGATAATCGTCTCAAAACAGTTATATCTGTAGCTAGAATAATTATAAGAGAGGATATAAGAGGCATATCTTGTAACGTAGAAGATTATCCAAGCCGTGATGATATTACTTCTGGTGGAATAGACAAACTTTCCTAGTCTTTAAACATATTTTTTCTGAGCTGGTCTTGAAAAACAAAAAAAAAATGGTTCGTCGTATAAAACAAAAGTAGCTGCCATTGAAAACTTCAACGTTTCTCTACTAAGAGTCAGATCCTATATATCCCCAGTAATGTGTGGTTTGGGAACTCTTCTATACAGAAAATATGCTTCAAATACTTTGATTGATAACCTTTCTTCCCTTGAAGTATCCATCTCATACTCTGAATGTTTAAATTTTGAAAATTCAGCTATAACTAATTTTAACGAATTTATTCCAAACGACAGTTCCTTCCAATTTGAATTTGATAATACCGTCGTTAATACTCGCACAATTAATGGTCATGGTACATTTCATTCCTGCGGGGTATAATGTGTATCATCCCTTCACCACCAGATGATATGTACCAGGTTCCCAGGCCAAAAACCAGGATACAAGCAAATAATATTGAGCATTTTGAGAGTTTACCAGTTAAGGTAAAACCTTAAGCCGCGTACAGCCCGAAGTTCCAACGCACACCAAGGCACATGTGACTAGAAATTCGGAAGCATGTAAATTGGTGTAACGCATTCCAACGGTTTCCAAAGCGACCGTTGGCGTTGGCTTGCGTTCGGTCGTTGAGCGGTACTTCAAAGAGATGTTTGATTTGGTGTAGACGAGATTTGAATGTTTTCAGTCGTTGGCAAGTATTCCTCGGGTCTGCGCGTTTTGTTTTTGACAAATATTTTGTTTATTTCGCCCTTTGATATGAAATGGACAGATGATTTAGCCTTAAACTAATTGAACTATACCGGGATAACCCTATATTATGGGATCCTAGCAATATAAATTATAAACTCCAAAAAGAAGGTAGATATTTGGCAAAGAATTGCTACTGCATTTAGGTGCAATGTTGCTGAAATAAAGAAAAAAATAGAGAGAAGGTTCTGAAATGATCACTGTGTTCACTCCGAAATTCCTCCAGCAACTTACTTGTGTTATTAATAATTTTCTGTTTTCATATGGTGTTGTCATCCACCAGCGTCTTGGTCGACGTTTCTTTTTCTTTTGTTAAGTAAAAAATTTACAATTAAAAATGCGGCACTTTTACATAATGACTCATCATTCATCATCACTAGATGACATATTAAAATACCTCTTTCCGAAGAAAATGACCGAACCGTATCCAACGGTATCCAATTCGAAACTACAAACGCGGTGTGGACGACATCGTAAAATGCTTTCCAATCGTTTCCAATCCCAACGCCAACTGGCACATTCGTTGGAGTTGGCGTTGGTTTGGATTGGGACTTGGTCTGTACGCGGCTTTATATAATTCTTTAACTACTTTTTAAAATAACCGTTATGTATTACAGGCTTACAATAAATCAAGAAAATTGGGTCTTAAAACGATATCAATAGAAGAACCAAGAAATAGCACCTAATTTTAAAAACGCAGTGACAATGTTGGGCACACTTTGGTTACTAGTAAGCAAATATTCTTTTTCGATAGATACGAGAGTGGATTGGCCAAAAAGTAGACTCGTTGGAATTCGGATGGCAGAAAGATGATTACGCAGGTCTCGCTCCTAAAGCGGTTGCAAAAGAAATTGCTACCCCTGGTATATCAAAAATTGCTCCCGCAGAAAAGTAAGACTGAAATGTTCTTCCAAGTGTGGACAGTGTTTCGAAATCACATGCTGTTATTTCTATCCTCTCCATGAAGAAGATAACAAGGAAATAAATTTATTGGATGAATTAGTTATATTTTAAGAAAGCACCGTTTATTCAAATTATTTTCGTCTGTCAACCTTTTTTTTAACAATGGCTTTACATTTCCAATAATTTACTCAACACCAAAAGATTTTATTACAAAAACACTAAAATAGTTATCTAGTTTTCATTAAAAAAAAGGTCTTGTTGAAAAGCATGAAAACGCAATAATTATCAATCCATGTATCTTTTTTATTTCCATATTTCTAGAAAATACAAATAATCAATATGGCCGCCATTTTTCTCCAACTCGCCAATATGCTTTTCCATGGGAGTCACGATACACTTACAACGGTATGCTACGCTATGACGTCACTTCGAGGGAAAATCCTAAATTGACCAGGCGCTTGCACCCATTGTACATAAATACAGGTCAGTTTATGGTCGGGCAGTGTGTTGAGTTCACGTTTATTAAATATTATTATAGCTCAGTTTATTGTCGGGTAGTGTGTTTAGTTGACGTTTATTAAAATTTTATTGTCATATTTTATTTGCTCATGTAAGCGCCTAGACAATTTTCCATCGAAGTGAGGTCATAACGTAGCATACCGTTGTAAGTGTATCATGAGCAGGGTTTAAAGGACACCAGTGCCAGTACATTTTTATGGAAAATGCTTGTCACAAATTGTTTTTAACTGAACCGCTAATTTGACTACACTATTATAGTATAATACTGGTTTGAATAAAATCACACTCAATATAATCAAAGGTTAATGTTTGGGCTCGGACCATTTTTCTTCGATGAAATTCTCACTGGAGAAAGATATCTAAATTTTCTCCAAAATGATCTAGTTCCGAGCCACTCGGTTTCCAAATAACAATAATCCTGATTTACCAAGTTTGAGCTTACAATTTCAACAGGATGGTGCCCCTCAGCATTATACTGCTCCTCCGCAATATGCTGCTCATGTGAGGGAATACTTAAATATTATTTTTCCTGGGTGATAGATAGGTAGACGACTGGCAATACAGTGGTCACCCAGATCGCCCAATCTTAACCCGCTGGATTTTTTTGTGGGGCCACGTCAAAGATTTGGTTTATAAATCTAAATCCGACTCGGTAGATACGCTTAAAAAGGTCATTCGACGAGTCATAGGAGAAATTTCTCCACAAGTGGTACACAATGTACAACGGGAATTTTTAGACCGATTGACCTACTGAAGAACAATTAGTGGAGGACATTTTCAACATCAAGATATTTTTTCCATATTTTATTGTTTGCTTTCCTAATAAAGTTTTTACTTTGTATTTTAAGAGATCAAAGTGTTAATATTTCGAAAACAGTTGTAAAATCCAAAAACGCAAAAATATACATGGTGTTTCGTTTAAAAAATAAATGTTAGTACACGTTGCGCTCTCTAGTCCACCTTGTATAATTTTTGTTTCCTTGAAAAATGCAAAATTAAATTGAGAGGTCCGAGCAACTTTAGATAGCTTAAGCGGTATTCCATATATAAGGGTGATCCGTTTCTTGATCATAACCCTGTATACATAAATATATTTTATAATTCACAATTTGACTAGGTATGATCATCATGTCTATTTCCTTGTCACAATTTATTGGAACATGCTTTATAATTCCTATTTACATGTTTTAAAATAATAGAAACTTTTCTTTTTATTTCTGGCCAAAGAATCCTATGTTAAAGCTTGTTGGCAAAGTTTCTTGCACGCATTTATGTAAAATGAATTAAATTTACTTAAAATCGTCATTTTCTCAATTTTAAAAACTCATAACATTAAAAATATTAATTTTCGAGCGATAAATCTTTTTTTCGTAATTCATCAAAAAAATTTAAAAATTTGACAGGTGCGAAAATCTTTTTTTTTTGTCTAAATTATTTTACTAAACAATATCCGACCTGGTTGTCCCCAATCGACAAAATTGTACACATCATTCCGATACAAGAAAGAAAAAGTTCGTATTACCATAGGTCCAGAAATGCTTAGTTTTCGAGATAAAATTTAAAATAATTTTATTTTGGATTTTCTTTGTTTCAGACTTTTCAAAGGATACATTTAAATTTCGTGCATAGGTTGAATACTTTTTTAAATACATATAGAATATCGTTAATGCCATTAATCCCAAATAACAATAATCCTGTTTTACCAAGTTTGACCTTACAATTTCAACAGGATGGTGCCCCTCCGCATTATGTTGCTCCTCCGCAATAAGCTGCTCATATGAGGGAATACTTAAATATTATTTTTCCTGGGTCATGGATAGGTAAACGACGGGCAATACAGATCGCCCAATCTTAACCCGCTGGATTTTTTTGTGAGGCCACGACAAAGATTTAGTTTATAAATCTAAACCCCACTCGGTAGATACGCTTGAAAATGCCATTAGACGAGTCGTACGAGAAATTTCTCCACAAGTGGTACACAATGTACAACGGGAATTTTTCGACCAATTGATCTACTGAAGAACAATTAATGGAGGATATTTTCAATATCTTATAAGACATTTTTCCATATTTTATTGTTTGCTTTCCTAATAAAGTTTTTACTTTGTATTTTAAGAGATCAAAGTGTTAATATTTCGAAAACAGTTGTAAAATCCAAAAATGCAAAAATATACAGGGTGTTTCGTTTAAAAAATAAATGTTAGTACACGTTGCGCTTTCTGGACCACCCTGTATAATTTTTGTTTCCTTGAAAAAATGCAAAATTAAATTAAGAGGTCAGAGCAAATTTAGATACATTAAGCGGTATTCCATATAATATAAGGGTGATCCGTTTCTTGATCATAACCCGGTATACATATTTTATAATTCACAATTTTAATAGGTATGATTATCATGTCTATTTCCTTGTCACAATGTATTGGAACATGCCTTACAATTTCTATTTACAAGTTTTAGAATAATAGAAACTTTTCTTTTTATTTCTGGCCAAGGAATCCTATGTAAAATTGTGTTGGCAAAGTGTCTTGCACATAATATGTATGTAAAATGAATTAAATTTACTTAAGATCGTCATTTTCTCAATTTAAAAAATTCATAACTTTAAAAATATAAATTTTAGGGCTATAAAACTTTTTTTTTCGTAATTCATCAAAAAAATTTTAAAATTTGACACGTGCGAAAATCTTTTTTTTTGTCTAAATTATTTTACTAAACAATATCCGACCAGGTTGTCCCCAATCGACGAAATTGTACAGATCAGTTCGTATTACCATAGGTCCAGAAATGCTTAGTTTTCGATATAAAATTTAAAATAATTTTGTTTTGGTTTTTCTTTATTTCAGACTTTTTAAAAGATACATTTAAATTTCGTGCATAGGTAGAATACTTTTTTAAATACATATGGAATATCGTTAATGCCATTAAAAATAATCTACGGAGTGGTACGATCCTTTTCACCCCTCGAATTTTTTTGCGGCTACACTGATTATGGTTTGGTAAAAAGACAACATTCCTGTTTTATCTAGAACTGTTTGGATGATAATTTGTCAAAAATATATCTTAAAGCCAGGTTATATTTTTAATATGATCTATTGATTTTTTGGTAATTATTGATATTACTGGAAACAGCGAATTTTTTCATGAAATTTTGCACATACCCTAATTTTGGGTCGTAGAACACGAATCCGAAGTCAGCTTTTGGCGGTCTCGTATGGTTTTTCCAAAAAAAAATTGTTTTTGGAAAACTTTTAGGTTAACTTTTAGGTTACCTTTTTGTTATAGATTCCTTTAAGTTTCGACACTTTCACTTCAACATATCTGTAAACTTATAATTTTTATTAGTTTTCGTCACACAAAACACCACATTTAGGCAAAAATAGCTAAGAAAATTGCTTTTTTCTATAGAAAATTCCATTTAACGCTACTAGATGTCATTATTTTGCCAGCTGTCAATTTTCCGGCGTTGCCACGTTGCATTTTATTTTCCCTAAAAGGGCAAAAAGATGACCCCAACCAACACCCTGGGGCACCGATCCCTCTTCGCCTGCGAGGAAAGAGACTGGTCAGGGCCCCTAACCAGGTGCTAACCCTGCTCCGACCTTAGGGTGCCCTCCGATCCACCGTTATACCACCGTTATATCGAAAATATTAGATCTGTCACCTAATTCACCGACTTAGAAAAGTTTTTGATACGAACGGTGGATCGGAGGGCCCCCTAAGGTCGGAACAGGGTTAGCACCTGGTTAGGGGCCCTGACCAGTCTCTTTCCTCGCAGGCGAAGAGGGATCGGTGCCCCAGGGTGTTGGTTGGGGTCATCTTTTTGCCCTTTTAGGGAAAATAAAATGCAACGTGGCAACGCCGGAAAATTGACAGCCGGCAAAATAATGACATCTAGTAGCCATAAAATGGAATTTTCTATAGAAAAAAGCAATTTTCTTAGCTATTTTTGCCTAAATGTGGTGTTTTGTGTGACGAAAACTAATAAAAATTATAAGTTTACAGATATGTTGAAGTGAAAGTGTCGAAACTTAAAGGAATCTATAAAAAAAAGGTAACCTAAAATTTAACCTAAAAGTTTTGCAAAAAAAAATTTTTTTTGGAAAAACCATACGAGACCGCCAAAAGCTGACTTCGGATTCGTGTTCTACAACCCAAAATTAGGGTCTGTGCAAAATTTCATGAAAAAATTCGCTGTTTCCAGTAATATCAATAATTACCGATTTTTTAATCTTGTTTGTGAATTAAATTTATACTATTGGCTCGCAACCCTCAAAAGATGATTCGTCTGTAATTTTTTTATTTTTTAATAATTCTGGTAATTATTTCGACTAATTGGTTATTCCTTAGGTACTCCAAAACGTGTTGCGTATACGAAATTAAAATGTACTGACTTTGAAAATGTGTAACTAGTTACGAAAAGTCATACATTTCCTAACTGGTGGTGAAATATTAATTTCATAGCTAGTTATCAAAAATTAAACACAAAAAATATAAATATTTCATATTTCTCTCTTGTCTTCTCGGCTACAACAGAAGATAATGGGTTTTCAGCTGCCTCTTTAATATTACTTGGGGTCTCGGAATCGAACATTTTTAATATTTAAAAAGAAAAAATTTAATTTGTCACGCGACACTTCTTTACTAATAAAACTTTATAACGGCATCATGACAACCCAGACAGCTGTCTACTAGGTAACTACTGTATGAAATCAAAATGTCTTTGTCTGGTGCCTACTTAGATGTTTTGATACAATAATTAAGATTATTAATTTTGTTATATATGTTTGTCAAAATTAGAAAAAATCTTGTATAAAACACGTTAAGATATGCAATATTGTTTAACTCGCTTCCCTCGTCCCTGAAACATTACACTTGTTAAACAAAGTAAAGCATTTTCTAACTGGTAACATAAATAACTATTCTTCTTATCTTTGGCCAAAGAATCACCTGTCAATTTTTTCGGGTGAAGTTTTGCAACATTCTTTATTTACAATGAGTTGAATTTACCCAAAATCATCATTTTCCAATTTTAAAAAATCTATCTTCAAGAGTATTAATGTTATAGTAAAAAGTCACAAGATATTTTCAGTTCGTTATTTATCAGAGAATATGGAAACAATTTGAAAAACACAAAAAAGTTAATTTTTTTCCTTTATTTAAAGCGTTTTGGTTTAAACCATGACCAGGTTGCGGCCCGGAACATCCATTTATATAATTAGTGGTATGTATTGAACAAGATTTCGTAAAAAAATTCTGTCAAAATATCCGAAGTTATGCGCAATATCTCCTGCACTAAATAATATAGCGTTTGCATAGGTTTTATTATCGTCTATATTTAAGCTATATATTAATCGTAATCTTAAAAGATACTCGTCCTATAGAAATTTTTACTTGAATGTCACTTACGAAAACTGTGAAATATATGACGAGACAAACGCAAATTTACATCTTAATTTGCATCAACATGATATCTGTAAAAACAAGTATTATAAATTTTTTACGTGTTATTTTAGGATCGTCAAAAGTTCTCAAAATAAATGAAAACGAACTCTCTTAGCGCCACAGTCAGTTAGAATTAATTAATAGGTACGTAAGGATACCTAAAAATGCGTTTTAGAGCAAGTTCTAAGCTTAGTACGAACTAATTTAGGCACATATCGCCTTTAAAACTATACTATAAAGCTGAATTTTAAAAATTTGATATTTTAAGCCAGTTTTTAATGCTCCCGAAATATTTTATCGCACTTGCGAGTTCTAATTAGTTTGTTTTCCTGAAAATTGACCTGGATTTATTTTTTTTTTACTTACCAAAAGTAATATAATGATTGGTTTCGATGAACTGAATGTAGCACTCGTTGTCGGGCACTGTGCGTTGACCTTCGATATATGGCCAACTGTATATCCACGGAGGCCATAAAAGCAAACTTATACCCCATGCACTCCTGAAATAAAATTATAGATTTTTGAAAACATTTACTAATTTAAAGAAAAATGAGTGTCGGGGTTACAGTTTTTTATTACTGGAAATAGGCAATAGCCTATCTACTCGTATTTTATTACCCTAATTTTGTAATATGACGTGAAATAAATTCTTTATTATCTATATGGCAAACGGTTATCCACTGTAATGTTATCTTAAGGAAACAATTTCGTAGATTTAATAATTGATGGCCTAGCACCTACATATTCTAGAAAATTTCCCTTATTTTCCCATCAACTTACAAATAAATATCAGTGACCAAAAAATAAATTAGTCAAAATCGTAAAAATTACTTTTTTAGTTACGAACACGGCAAACAATTCTCGGGTTTTTCCGAAACTATTCTTAAGTGTCTAACGTTACCCTGCCATGCGGTGAGAGCTATATTTATAAGAAAAATGTAATTTTCACAAAATCACCTGTCAATTAAAAATCAAAATGCCCTGAATGCATGTGGTTGAAAATGCCAAAAAAATGCATAATTATTTGACCATTTTTTCAGCTAAAATAAAACCAATCTTTTTAAAACTTTGAGAATATTTTACTGTATATTTGGTAAAAAAAGTTCAATGCATTACATTACAGTACATTACATTACGTACACATACATTAATTTTTGTTCATAAAAGGTGACCATCTTGAGAAGGTTTGTTCCAACCCAGGCCAAAAACGGTTTTCTATGAGATATAGAGTTTCCGAGATAAATATTACATAGTGCACAGCGACAGCCCCCGTTTAGTGCATGTAAACGACTGATTGGTCAGAAAACCGTTCGGACTGCTTGTTGGAACAGACCTACTGTGTACGGTATAGTGGTCATTATTTTTGTCTCGAACCGAAAATTCAAACTTTTTCATTAATTAAAACATTTAGTTATCTGCCTTTGAAATAAAAGAAATGATTTCCATAAAAAAATTTCCACTTTTTCTAGCAAAAATCAGTTTAATTTAACTTTTTCCAAAATAATTTTAGTTCAAATGGAACAGATATTAATTTATCTACAAAATAAGCCCATATAGACTTTAATCGATTCAGTAGAAAAATGCCTTTAAAGTTTTTGGAATGCTGCTCCGAAAATCCCGTTGTGGCTTGAAGCATTGCTTCGACTACTCTAGCACGTTCAAATACGTATTCAGACTCATAGGTACAGACGGTAAATTTATCTCAATCAAATCCAATATTTTGTGTAAATTCACCTCAGCTTTTTGCTATTAATTTATGCAGGATTTATAATTGTTAAGCATAAACTCTTCTTAATTCGTAAAAACTGACAAGATAAAAGTATTTATTCAAACGGCGCCATTTTATACTCTTGGCTTATTTTTAATTCTTGCTTATTTTTAATTCTTAATTTTAGTCCTGTCAGGAAAATCAACAACATGAACATGCGCATTCTTTTAAAATCAGCTGTGCTTTTCTAGGACTTATTTCTTTCAAATTGTACCAATATTTTTGACGTTTATCTAATATAAAATAATAAATTTTAAAAAAAGCCAAACAATTTTGTAAAGTCATAATCACTTTATTTAATTTGGTAAAGCCAATGTAAGTATTTAAAAATAAACAAAATACTAGTATATTGGTTCACTTTCAGTTGGTGTTACTATTATGCTATATTTATAGTATTTTGTAGCAACCACCCTTTGTTGTCCGTTGTTAAAAGTAAAATATATATTTTTTTAATTTTCAGCTATGGATATATTGTGCAAACTTTTAATTAGAAAATATATTTAATAATAAAATTATCTTTGACGATAGTGTTCGAAACTATGATTTTTTTATTAAGTACATCATTCTTCTTTTAAATACCTCTCAGTTAACAAATGTAATTTGTAAAAGTAATTTGGTTTTTTATTTTTTAGGAAAATATTTTATCAAATATCAAAGATTAATTGGATACGTTGGAAAAAAGAATGTTTCTTGTTTGTTTGTGTTCGGAAAGAAGCACTAATTCTTCTTCTGTCTCGCACTTTTTTTTCAGTAATAAATAAAACGCACTTATGTAGTTTTCATTCAACAATCTTTTTAAGAATTAGGGATAGTTTTTAGGCAGTAGCAGTAATACATAGGATAAGCCTGCAAAATGTAAGGGAATTTTGCAAGCCACTATTATTACATAATGGTTATCCTTACCCTATCATAAATGCAGCCTTTTTATTGGTCCTTCTGGCTCGATAAGTAAGTGGCCTTGTGACAGAGAAATAACGGTCAAAACTAATAATGAGTAGGTTTAACACCGAGGCATTGCTAGCAAGGTAGTCTAGGGCCAGCCAAGTGTCGCAGACTAAGGGGCCTAAAGGCCAGTAACCTGAAATAAAAATTATTCATGAGCACATCTAGCCTGTTAGGCATTTATTAGTTATTGCAATAACGTGGTCCTGATGAATGTAACAGAATAGCAGAAAATAAATAAACAAAAAAAGATGATTATAATGGAGTTAGTTCGACAAGTAGAGTTGAGCCGTAAAAAGTTATTTGTAGTCCGAATAAAACATGTCGATTTTTTAATTAATTAAGTTTTCTTAAGTTTTGATCCGCTGCAAAAGTTTCTTGTTGCATAAGTTTAATTTAATTACGTTTGCAACCGCTAAGGGATTAGCAAAAGTATTTTTTATTTAGGTTTCTAAGTACTTTTGCTATCACTGGCGGTTAGAAGTAAAAATACCACAATAAGGTCTTCCCTTATTTCATACACGAAAAAATTATAACACCCTATCAAATTTGTTATTAGAGTAGGCTAATATTTCTTTAACCGAAAACCTATTTTACTTTAACATTTTAAAACTTAAATTTAATATTATGTTCTTGTAATGTCACTAGAAAGATTTAGAAAATATTCGAACATGCCCTGTATTTACTAGGTAATTATTTTGTATAAGTTTTATTTTTCCTTTAATATGTATGAACTAATTCAAAACTTATTTACCTTAAGACCTTTTTAGCATCATCTTTATGAACATTTCGTGAAGTAAAACATCTTTCCGGATTTTTCTTATCATAAAATATTTGGCATTTGGCCTAATAATATTTATAAGATTAATTATTATTTAAAGACTTAAATGGTAATGTTTAAGGTAGGTACGATGAGATTGCTGTAATGTAATCACTAGAGACCGGATTTCAATATTACATGATGCAAAAATCGGAGTCGGACTCAGGTAACTGATAGAAAATGTAAATGAAATGAAATTAACTTAAGATGTAGTTAGTTTGTATTTATGAATTATTGCTCCTAAAAAATAAGAAAGTATTTTAAGTGCGTCGCGTTTATATAATAATAATAAATATTACTTTTAAAATATTTTAGTTAACCAGTGTGATGGATGATCGAAACTTGGTATAACTAATAATTAAGTATGATTCAAATACCATGTTTTAATATAAATATTTTTGTTTAAAAATCAAGACGGCACGCGGCGCGGCGTAGTGCCGTAATTTTAAATATTTTTTTCTATGGAGTACCTACTCTTGCAACAAAAGGTCAAAATGGATCACAATTTTACCGTCCGATAACCGGTAGTCGACCTCTGGTGCCAGGCAGTACGCCTGTGCAACCCATGTGCGCACATTCTTGTTGTTTTTTTTTGGCGGGGGACTTTTTCCAACTTTTTTTTCGTCTTTTGTACATCTGCGCAGTAGACCAAAATGCGTACCACGCGCAAGCCAAGAGTGCTAGACATGCGCACGGAATTTCAGGGGATGTGCTTTGGTGGCTACAGCCGGACCCACCCACTTTTAAGATTATATCTTCAATTGTAAAGCTACAACTACGTATTTCGATTTAGTACATCTAAATAATAAAAGCTTGTTTTTAAAAAGTATGTTTTACAAGATTTTATTTCTAAATTTTTAGTTACGTCTTAACCTATGCATTTCTGATAATACATCACTATTACAAGAAATTTTACCTATTACCGTATTCTACTCGTCAAACCCTTTCATTTAATGCCCATATCAAGGGGATTGTTAAGAAAACGGCAATCCGCCATCTTGTGGCGTCCACCATATTAAATTTAGAATGACGTCACACAGCTTATTGTATTATACTCGTCAAACCTTTTCATTTGATACAAATGTCAAGGGGGTTGTAAGGAAAAAGGTAATCCACCATCTTGTGGCGTCCGCCATATTGGGTTTAGAATGACGTCACATAGATTATCGTATTTTACTCGTCAAACCCTTTCATTTGATGCCCATATCAAGGAGATTGTGAAGAAAAAGGTAATCTGTCATCTTATGGCGTCCGCCATAGTGAGTTTAGAATGACGTCACATAGCTTATTTTATTCTACTCGTCAAACCCTTTCATTTGATAAACATGTCATGGGAGTTGTGAAAAAAAGGTAATTCGCCATTTGGTGGCGTCCGCCATATTGGATTTAAAATTACGTCACAAAACTTATCGTATTCTGCAAACCCTTTCACTTGATACCCATATCAAGGGGATTGTAAAGAAAAAGGTAATCCGCCATCTTGGGGAGTCAGCCATATTGGATTTCGAACAATATTAAATATACTATATTGCATTGTGATCGGACTTATACACATGTACAAAATTTCAAAGCTCCAGCTTAATTAGAACTAGTCAAAATTTTAATTGCAATATTTGACCTAAGCATACTAACATACATATAAACTTACATGCATACTAACAAGTGAAGTTAAATAAAAGCTTGTAACAACACTTGCATCAGGTGCGTCAGCCATAATTCACAAACAAACAAATGAACAATAACCATAAACTTCCGAATACCACACAAAAACGGGCCTGGTTTGAATTAAAACCCTCGCCGCTCGTCTATTGTTTATTTTGTTCTAGGGTTTAGATTGCTGTCCGTAGCTGGTGCTACGGATACTCATATCACGCGTGGTTTGCACGTGTTCACTCTATCTGTTCGGCGGTCCGAGTAATAATGTCATACAGTTGTTTTATACCCTAGACGCCTAGGTGTTTACTTTTCATAAAATAAATAAAATATAATAAAAAATCTTTCGTAAGTACACATAATAATATGTATAGGTTAGTATCCAAAATAATAATTTTTGCTTATGTGATTATTTTAATTTTTTAAAGCATAGAAACAGGTTTACTCACTTTTGGGGCAAGAACCCTTCCCGCATGTCTGCAGAAAGATGATTAAACAGCTTGAATGGATTTAAATCATAAAAAAAGGTTGCGTCGAAGGAAATTTAAAAAATATATAAATCATTAAATGTAATGTCATTGTTAATCTTTTGCTTTGATTACTGAACTAATTGTAAGCGACCTAGGCACATATAAGCAAGGTTGCAAAGAACTTTCCGTTAAGGAACATCAGATATTTTATTCAGAATTTTCCTATAACACCTTATTTAAGTTAATGTAATGGTTTAGACGAAGATAATGAAGCATTGTATAAAAGTGTGTTCTATAATTAAGTGGCGTCAGTTAAAATACTGAGTCGTCTAAATGTTATAATCCAAAGTTGTTGAGTTAAAGACATCGAGACTAGAACTTTTTACTTGAATATTTAGTAAATCTATACTGTTTGAATATTTATATCATGTCCTTTTATATCTGACAGGTTGATGAAGTATGTAGTATGTAGTATTTTTAATTGGTATAGTTTAATTTTGAATGTGCCATTAGCTTTTGCTTAAAAAATTATGCTAAATAACATGCACATGAGCATTCACGTGGCGTGTTGTAGCTGTCAAATTTGACATTTGGCGTTATTTTTTAATATTTGGAAAATGTCAAAGAAAAAGTTGCTTTTTTTATTCTTAACCCTCTGGTACAACTTTCATTTTTTTGCCATGTCTTTAGGCTGGTTCATTTATGGATTATCTGAATTTATCGTACCTGCATAATAATATTTTTTATACTTACTGAATGTTTTTATTAATAGTTGATTAGGTAAATAATAAATACATCAATAAAACTTGATGCAAAAATGATTTAATTCCTACAAATAACTAAAAAACTTAATTTATTTCAATTTTTTATTAAGTATTTAAATACATAAATCGAATTATAAAAGAATGTTAATAAAAGACAGCCTTTATTATCCTTAATTTGTAAAAAATAAACGTAAACATTATTTGATTAAGAGAATTTTCGTGCAATCGTTTTTATTTCCTTTTTGCAAGTGCACTAAAGATTTATTAAAGAATGATTTTTTTTTGTTGGAATTAAGTTCGTTGAATTTTCTATTCTCCTAAAAATCAATTATTTTGAACAACATTCAGTTGCAAAATTAAGGACTTAAGGAAGGTGATTTTAGTATAAAAAAATATTATGATGCAGGGTTCGCTTAAATTCGGAAAATTCAGAAATGAACAATGCTAAAAAAATTTAAAAACGTTAAAGTTGTCCCAAAGGGTTAAAAATAAATAATATGTAGATAAAAAATTAAAGAACGAGCAACTTTTTCCTTTTGACATTTTTCGAAATTTTGAAATATAATACGTTTTTGGAAAAAATGTCAAATTTCACAATTACAAAAAGTCACTTGATTGCTAACGTGCATGTCATTTGGCGTTATTTTTTAAGCAAAATGAATTCTAAAAAGTTTTATGTACATGGCGGGCAGTAAAAGTACTGATATTCAAAAAAATTTAAATAGTGCAGTATTGCAGTGCAATGTGGTCGCTAAAATAGCTGTGTATCTCGTGCGCGAAATACTACTTTGCATGTCGAGAATAAAACTTTTTAGAGGCGTAGCCGAGTCAAAAATTATTCGAGAAAAGCAAAGAGATTCTCGCACGAGTTGCTAACAATATTTTTTCTTCAACTACTGTATCTTAATACCATAATACCAATAAATATTATTAGAAACAGTTAAGTTAATAATTCATTGCAAAACAGAGCTAACAAAAATCGTAATTTCTAGTGATAGTAATTTAAATATATAGATTTTTTGTAACATGTGCAAAATATTTTGCTTCTTAGTGCGCAAAATAATTTGCGCACGGTGTCATGGTATCGTAAAAAAATATTGTCATTTTGGTTGTAGAAAAAGATTATTTTCAGCTGAATTCATACGTTAAAAAAACTTGTTTTCATTTAAAATTAAAAGTCAGGGTCACTTCCGGTAAAATAATATGATTTTACTCTATGATGCCATCTCAAATATCAAAATTCGACTTATAATAGCACCAAAAATACAGGCTGTTTCATTGAATTTGGGACACCCGGTAAAATGGGCGCTTGTGGAGCTACATTGATATATTTTTCTAATATCTTAATTCGGAACCCAATTAAATTCATGATATAGGTAATTGTCATAAGTAGCTTTCTAACTAACGGTTTCTTACCCAAGAGAGTTGAAATAGTAAAGAGTGGCATCGAAATGAGTCCAATGGCGAAATCAGCGACGGCGAGCGAAAACAGGAAGTAGTTGCTTATTGTTTGTAGTTGCTTGTCGATTTTGAATGATATCATTACCATAATATTTCCCACCACAGTCAGCAGTGACAAAAGGGCCGCTGAAAAAAAATTACATTTTAATTCTTGGTATAAGTACAAATTTAAACATAAAATATAGGAAGTGACTCCGCAGCCGGCGCCGGTTCCCAAAATGTTGATGCGTGGATACCGGCGCCGGCACCCGGGTACCAAATTTCTCGGATGCCGGCGCCGGTCCAGATACGGCCAAAATGGAAGGCCGGCAGTTCTAACCTAAAATAATTATAGTTACGTATTTTAAATGATATGTAAACATTGTGTTGTTTTAACTTTGCGTAAAACCTATAAAATATGAGTGTGTGATAAATTTTCTTCATATGAAAATATTAATTGTGTTTTGGTGGAATACAAGACAGCCACAAACAATGAGTTTTGATTGCGTGATAGCAGAACAAATGACAATCAAAGACAACGAAATCCTAATAGTGTGGTGGATATTAATCCGGCTCTGAAATACTATTATCTGCGGTTAGCCTGTGTGAAATGTGGAAGACCATTCAAGACAAAAAATAAAAAGGAAATAACAAGGAAGTGTTCCACGTGTAAGAAAGGCTGCCAGGCTAGCATTTTCTTGAGAGTAAGTAAGTGCAAACAATTTCTATGCATCCTGGGGATTGAACAAAATCACAATCATACTTCATCCAAAGCTTATTTCAATTTTCTAGAAAATCAGAGACACAGAGTTACAGATCCATATGCTCTGCTAGTTATTTCTACCTCAAAACATGGCAATATGTCCATAGAAGACAAGAATTCCAATTCAATTGATATCAGACAAATTGAACACTCTTATTGAAGGTATGAAAAGTTTGATTACAATACATATGTGCGAACCACGATCAAAAGTTTCAATTTAGAATAGGCTGCAACTTAAACATTTTCTTCAGTGGAACGTCTAAGTTCAGGAAAGGGAAAAAAGGTATAAAGAACAGCCTAAGTTTGAATTGCGAGACATACAGATACCAGGAAAGGTCAAAAAACGTGGACGTCCGAAGAGACTTGGCAATACAGTAATAAGGTTGAGTCGCAAAAGGACTAAGAAAGCGAAGACTTAATTTTAGGAAAAGTTTGATATTTATTTTTCTTATTTCTACCCTTAAATTGGCAGAATAATAACAATTGTTATATTTTTGTAGGAAGATTTAAGTTTCGTTAAAGTTTACGCTATAATAAATTATTATTTTTTGATTGAATTAAGGTATTTTGATTGTCATCTTATTTTGACACTAATTTTCTAATGCTGCCGGCTCCCAGCTCGTCTGCCGACGCTGGCAGCGGAGTCACTTCCCCGGCGCCCTGCTCGGCTGCCGGCGCCGGCATCCATGACGGCTGCCGGCGCCGGCAGCGGAGTCACTTCCTAAAATATATTAATAGCAATATCTTCGTTACTTAAACATTCTTTATAAAAAAGTATTTTGTTTTCAAGCTACACTGAGTAAAAAAATATTAGAATCGCCATAATTAAGCAAAAGGAATTTCCTGTTCAAAACAGTTAAGAAGCACACAAGCGATTTGGTAAATATTTTTTCACTTTATACGTAACATGCTAAAAGTCAAATTAAGAGAACAGAACTAATAAAAATGACCTAGTTAATTGATCCAAAATTGCCTAAATATATACGACTTTGGGTAGAGAAAATCCACCTTACTTTGTTAAGTTCTGTTGATGGAAATTAATAACAACTATTCTATTTGAGGAAATAAGAGAGGAGATAAATATTTTTTAAACTGAGCATAAAATTAATGGTATTCAAATCGCTAAAATTAAACAAGGGGTATGCCGTACTCAAAAGGGTCCTAAGAAATACAAAAACGATAATATAAGCCTTTCCTGTAAAAAAAAATTATGAAAATGTGTTATCATAGATTTTTTTCGAAAACATTCCTTTCAAAAAACATCTTTTTCAAAAGTAAATTTTTTGGCATGACAGCTTTTTTGAGAAACAATTTGTCGAAAAGCACTTTTATCGAATATCCATTTTTTCGGAAACACATGTTTCAAAAATATTTTTTTTCGACAACCGCTTTTGAAATTTTTTTCGAAAAAATTGTGAAATTCGAACATTTTTGAAAAATTGCTTTTTGAAAATTTTTCCTGGATCCTTTTATAAATACCCCAGTCGATATTCAGTAAGCCCGTGGCTTCACACATTTTGACGAATGCGCCTATACAATCATAGTTGTAAGTTGAAGATGTCCGTATTACTTTTGATATAAAAATATGGCAACCCTACCACTTGGGAGCATCGTGTCGTTGCTTTACAAAAGCGAGGTGGTAGAAAAGCTTTTCTTCGACCGAGGAGGTACCACCCGATATGTCTACTTAAAGGACTGTTGAAATTCCTACGGATGTTTTCAACTCTAAATGTGTGAGTGGGACTTCCCAGTACACCAATGATACAGGGAACTTAGACTCCGACCTTCGTGGACTGTCAGAAGATAAAAAAGACATAAAATAAAATAATCCCATTTTTTCGTGTTAGTTTTTTTAGTATGATACTAATATAAGCAGCAGATTTTGCCCATAAGCACAGAGCACGCAAGATGTGGCTGAAACGTCAAATTTAAATTAATTTTTACGAACGAGTTTCTAAAATATAGATACTAAAAATAAATTTCGTTTCTTCATTTGAATTTATATATATTCACAAAATGGTCCTAACGAAACAAGAAGCCCTAAAAAAATAAATTTATTTATCTGTAAATTTAATTTTGTTTATGTTAATCAAAGGCGTAAAGATCATAAAAAACAAAATATTATAATAAATTTCTGTTTGCTAAACAACAAACTTAGGGCGTTCAGCAAATTAATTTTCGTAAATGAATATTATAGGTATAGCCCCAAATATCGCAGAAAGATGAAGAAACATATAGACGGAGAGCTGGCTATATACAAATGCCCAAACCTAGGTGTAGTCAACAATGTGGGATATGATAGCTTAAAACAAAATGACCGGTTTGAGAGCCAAACCGGAAGAATAAAGTGAAATATTTAATTTTTTTTTGAAAAATTAAAAACTAAGGTGTAGTAATAAAAACCACATCAACATGTGAATTAACTATTAAAAAATAAGCTGTAGACTGTGTAGACAATGGCAGACTGTTTTCTGGAAAATAAATATGCGACAGATTCAATGAAAAGTGACAAAAAAGAATTTGAAAAACAATTTATGTATACTCTTCAAAACTTATGGAAACGACAGATAAGACCATTAAAAAACTATAAACAAAAAGGCAGACTGTTGGGTGGAAGAGAAAGTTATGACAGACCGATGAGACAGCGAGCTGTGTATGAACTGTTCAGCGCGAAATATACTACAAGTGGCAGTAACTTGCAAACCGTTTCAGTTTTCTACAAATTTGGCTGCTAACTTATTTTTTCCAATTTCTCGAAAAATAGACATGCACATAATATACAAATTAATCTTTGCAACGTAAATTAAGGGATACTGGCACAATTGTTTTCAGCCTTCCTTCAGAATTCCTTTGTGCAGAAATTTATTAACGTTATTTGTTCCTTGTAATTGGCATTTGTAATTGTAAATATAACACCTTGTATATACATTTCAGCATACAATTATTAATCATTACAATACTGGAGAAAATATATCGGAGTGACTCTTATGAGATATTTAAATATGTGGGTTATGAGGGAAGCAAGAGAAGCCTTAAGAATTTTTTTTACAGACAGGTTGTCATTAAGGAACATTTTAACTATATTTTAAGTAGATATTACAAAAAAATAAAGATTTAAAACGGAACATTTTTATTTTCTGTTAAGTTCCTAAAATTTCATCCAGTTGATTATTGTCAGTAAACCCTTCATGCACATTTTTTATATTTCAGTACCAAGAACGGTTACAATTTTTTTTCCTAAACGCATTGGTGTAGTTTGGTTTTCACGTTACTTTCTCAAATCCGCGATGCCTTCCCGCTAACTTAAATATAAATATATCTCTTAAAAAATATTTCCCTTTTTTCTCAGACTTTTATCCAAAAATTTAAGCACGTCATAGGAATCTACCATCCCTGAAAAAAATACTTACCTATGGTGCCTAAAAAAACGACTTGTGTGATAGTGTACGTTGCCTCGTGGGGAGCATAGATGACGAGAGACGTATTCTCCGTCGTTGGCGAGGTGTTCATGTTTGTCACGAGGACCGTATGGCTAGACGTCGCCGCATGTCGCCTGCTCGCCCCCGCTGAAGCTGCAATGACAATTAATCAGTTCTTTTATTATTGCTTTTTTAATTGCTACGTTATGTTTTAAAAAATTTATTGGTCATTTTGTTCACATATAAGCCACTATCAGATATATCAAGGATATTTGAAATCTTGTTTCGTATAAGGTCCTGTTACAGGATTGCCTCACGATTCAGTAAATCATAATTAATAAGGAAGAAAATTTAATTTGTGAAGGTAAATAAAAATGTAATAAAAAAGCTTTTATTACAGGGCACAAAAGCTAATGTTGTTCATAATCAGTGAAAGTATAACTAACTTATTTAGTTCAGTAAATTCTAAATACAAGTTAATCTTTGTTTGTAAAACAATAGTTTATGTGTAATGATAACTTTAAATATTCCTGTTGTTCATTAAGTCAAATTTTGAATTCTTCCTTCTTGCAATTGGCCATTTTCGCAAATGAACAGACTAAAAATCTTTTTAGAGAAGTTTCTACGCAATAGTGTTTAAGATAAACTAAATGCCCTATATTTTTGTCTTAATAATAATAATATATATATATATATATATATATATATATATATATATATATATATATATATATATATATATATATATATATATATATATATATATATATATATATATATATATAAATATCACATAGATCTTTTGAAAAGTAGAATTGATTATGGATCATAATGGTACGTCTAGAACAAGATGAAGTTCTTGAGGCGATAGAAACTAATAATGATCAAAATTCAGTGCTAGTGGATAGTGACTTATTGCAATTTAAAATGAAAGACACAAACATTATTTTTAATTTACTACACCTAACTATTAGAAGTATGACTAAAAATATTGACAATTTGATTTTGCTTTTGGAAAGTTTTGAGCTGCATTTTAATGATATCATTGTTTTGAGTGAAACCTTTAGAATATTTTCGATAAATCAATGTAATGTCCCTGGTTATCACTTGTTTTATAATAATGCTGATTACAACAGGAACGATGGGGTTATCGTTTTGGTGAAGAGTCATATAGATGTGAGTTTTTCCATTCATAAGTTACCAGTCTCCCAGGCTACTGTAAGTAGACTACGTTTTGTAGTCAATAATATTAAGATGGGAATTACTGCAGTTTATAAGCCACCTCCCATACCGATATCAGATTTTGTTAATGACATTTACACTTTTCTTGATTCTTTAAATAATGATAATACCAATATTGAGATTTTTGTGGGAGACACAAATATAAATATATTAAATATAGATAACGATGCTCATGATTATTTGTCGGTGCTGTCACAGTTGGGTTATGGGTCGTATATAAACTCGATAACTAGATTTGAAAGTGGCTCTTGTCTTGACCATATTTTCATTAATCAAAAACTTAAAACTAATAATTTGGGTTTTGATTCATATGTTTTGGATTCGCATATGACCGATCATGGGTCAACTATGCTTAATATTGTTTCAAAACACAACACCATAGCTAATAAAAATAAATATACTGATATAAAAAAGAGTCAATTTGACCTTCAAAAATTTAAAGCTTCCTTAATGGCACATGATTGGTCTCCTGTCTTTGACGATCCGGATCCTGAATCGGCATTCAATGCATTTGTTGGGGCGTACAGATCTTTAAAACTTGATGCGACTTCTGAATCTTTTATAAGGTTAAAACAATACAAAAAGATTAAGGAATGGATCACTAATGGCATCGTGGCATCTATTAAGCGAAGGGATAAGATGAAGAGAAGGTTAATGCATAACTACAGTGAGGGTCTAAATAATGAGTACAAAAAATATCGTAATACATTGAATAAAATTATTGGAAAAAGAAAAAATGAGTACTATAGAAAACAAATAAATGACACCCTGTATATATATATATATATATATATATTATATATATATATATATATATATATATATATATATATATATATATATATATATATATATATATATATATATACTCGTATATACAGTGACCGGCAAAAAGTTCGCAACATATGGGAAAAATTTTTATTAGGAGAGTATCGGAAAAACTTTCCCAGGGGATCGGTTCTGCATGTCCGATAACCTAAAAATCGATTTTGACATACGTCGCGTGACCACTGGTATAGCGTCAAATTAAAAAAAAAATTGTTAATTTACAAAAAGTGAGGTTAGTTGACGAGATATCAAAAAAAGTTATTTGAAAAAATTGCTTAGAATTAAATTCTAGGTCCTTGTGCAAAATTTTAAGATTTTATTTAAAAAAATTGGAAAACTCAATTTTTTTTAAATATTTTTTTATCGATTTACAAATTTCCGGTTTTTTTCGTTTAGATAGCTTGGCTAATGTAAAGCCCATGTATCTGGATGAAAATAAACGAATGTAGTAGTTTTTTCTACAATTGACAGGACAAAATTAAAAAAAAACAGGGTTTCGCCGGACGCTAGCTGTTGCAATGATTTGTATCTAGCAGCAGTGTCAAAATTTTAGAGACATTTCAATGAGATTACATTGAGAAAACCTTAATCGTCTTAAATATATCTGAAGTTCGACTTTTTGTAAAGTTAAGGGGATTAAAATAGATAATAAACAAAAAATTACCTGTTTATTTAATCGAAATTTTATAAACGAAAACCAATGTAAGAAAAACTTAAAAGTAGTCAAATTCTGTACTAACAACACAAAAAATCATTGTTTTTCCTTGGGTGCATAAAATTTAAAACTCAGTATGACCACCATTTCTCTCCATACATACTGTTGTTCTCGAGCGCAACTCTCGATTAACATTTCGGAGCATTTTACGATTTATTTGCAATACACAATTTATAATGACATTCTCTAAATTTTGTATATTCCTAAAGGGTCGATGTTTGTACACAGGGTTCTTTAGGTATCCCCACATAAAAAAATCTAACGGAGTCAGATCTACAATTCTACAATTGACAGGACAAAATCGAAAAAATAGGTGTTCGCCGGACGCTCGCTGTTGCAATGGTTTGAATCTAATGAAATGACTGTATCAAGATTTTATTAAGATTTTTCGCACATAAATTTAACAACCAGGTCTATTTAGTTGTACTTAAAACTACCAAAGCAGGCTCTGAAATTAAAACAACCAAATAATCTAGTAGGTTAAAAACAACAGAAAAATGTCAAACAAATTATAATTTGTTTGATTTCAACCTATGTCATTGGTTTATGTCTCGCATCTTACTAAGTTTGATATTTTACATAAGTTTATTAATATTTTATTCCTTAAAATGGCACCCACACTACTTCTTCAGGAAAAGATAGAAATTATTTTAATTTCTGGAGATAATTACAAAAGCCATAGAGAAACAGCAGCAATTTTTAATGAGAGGCACCCCGATAAATCCCTCCATTATTCCACAGTATCTCGTCTAGTCAATAAATTTAAAGAAACGGGATCGGTAGAAAATCAGTATAAAGTTTCCCATGAAAAACCGGTAACAGGTGACGAAGGTTCTCTGGATGTGTGTTTGTCGATCACAGAAACACCCCAATTAGCAGTTAGTCAAATATCGGAGATCACTAACATTCACGAAAGATCTGTGCGGAGGATATTAAAAAGAAACAAATTTCATCCGTACAAACCTAAATTTGTACAAGTATTAAAAGATAGGGATTATGACGCCCGCTTCGATTTTTGTGCCTGGTTCCAGGGTATGATTGAGGAAGATTTTAATTTCCCAAAGAACGTTCTTTTCTCGGATGAAGCTACATTTACCTCTAACGGAACCGTCAGTTCACAAAACTGTAGATGGTGGGCCACCGAAAACCCAGACTTTGTAATTCAGAGTAAAGACCAATATAGTTTTAAGGTTAATGTGTGGTGCGGAATTTTCAACCTCAGAATAGTGGGACCTTTTTTCTTTAGAGACAATTTAAATTCAGAACGATATTTAGAATTTCTACAAACTGAGATATCTGACTTTTTAGACAATTTGTCATTAGCCGAAAGAAGAAATTTATACTTTCAACAAGACGGAGCTAGCATTCATTCCACAAATGAGGTGAAGAGATGGCTGGATCAAGAATTTGGAAACCAGTGGATAGGACGGTTTTCTGAAAATCCGTGGCCTGCGAGATCACCAGATCTGACTCCGTTAGATTTCTTTATGTGGGGATACCTAAAGAACTCTGTGTACAAACATCGACCCTTTAGGAATATACAAAATTTAGAGAATGTCATTAGAAATTGTGTATTGCAAATAAATCGTAAAATGCTCCGAAATGTTAATCGAGAGTTGCGCTCGAGAACAATAGTATGTATGGAGAGAAATGGTGGTCATACTGAGTTTTAAATTTTGTGCACCCAAGGAAAAACAATGATTTTTTATGTTGTTAGTACAGAATTTGACTACTTTTAAGTTTTTCTTACATTGGTTTTCGTTTATGAAATTTCGATTAAATAAACAGGTAATTTCTTGTTTATTATCTATTTTACTCCCCTTAACTTTACAAAAAGTCGAACTTCAGATATATTTAAGACGATTAAGGTTTTCTCAATGTAATCTCATTGAAATGTCTCTAAAATTTTGACACTGCTGCTAGATACAAATCATTGCAACAGCTAGCGTCCGGCGAAACCCTGTTTTTTTTAATTTTGTCCTGTCAATTGTAGAAAAAACTACTGCATTCGTTTATTTTCATCCAGATACATGGGCTTTACATTAGCCAAGCTATCTAAACGAAAAAAACTGGAAATTTGTAAATCGATAAAAAAATATTTAAAAAAAATTGAGTTTTCCAATTTTTTTAAATAAAATCTTAAAATTTTGCACAAGGACCTAGAATTTAATTCTAAGCAATTTTTTCAAATAACTTTTTTTGATATCTCGTCAACTAACCTCACTTTTTGTAAATTAACAATTTTTTTTTTAATTTGACGCTATACCAGTGGTCACGTGACGTATGTCAAAATCGATTTTTAGGTTATCGGACATGCAGAACCGATCCCCCGGAAAAGTTTTTCCAATACTCACCTAATAAAAATTTTTCCCATATGTTGCGAACTTTTTGCCGGTCACTGTATATACAGGGTGTCTGGAAAAGGTCTGTACAAAATGCTACCACGCATTCTTGAGACTAAAATAAGACGATTTAACCCAACTTACCTCTATCCAAAAGTGTTTCGTTAGGGAGATACAGAGCCCCAAAGGGGTAATTAACAGTTTACTTTTTTGGCTCTAACTTTTGAACCGACTTGTATAATTTAATGAAATTTAATATTTTATGTTGGCCATAAAGACTCATAAGACCATACTATAGTAGATGTTTGAGATCGCCAGGGAAGTCAGGAACGGACTTGCCACCACACTCGTTGGGCCAAATTTTTGACAGGTATCATTTTACAGCGCTCAAAACTGATTTTTTAAATACTTTGGTCATTCCTCTTTAAAAAAGGTACTCTACATTTGTTTCGATAAAATTAGCCGTTTTCGAAAAAATTAAGGTTTTGTATAACACGTTGTTGAAATAATTTTATCAGAATACTACAATAAAACGCCAGTTGTTTTTATTTCGTTACCAATGATATTGTCTGACTGATTATACAAGAACTAAGTACCTAATGGAGCATTATTCCTATAGCGAATATGCTGACATGCATCTAATTTATGGACAAGCACTTGGCAATTGTGTGGAGGCAAGAAGAATTTATTCTGGTACATTTCCAAATCGACGTTTACCGCACCGAAGAACTTTTGAAAGGGTGGATCGTAGCTTAAGAGAAACAGGTAAAAAATCAAGTGAAATAAAAAAAAATGCTGAAAATAGCGAATCTTTTGCTAATCAATTTTAGGAAGTTTTTTGCCGCGCTGTGGTAGAGAAGGGTCTCCAAGAAGAGCAAGACAGTCTCAGTTAGAGGAGGAAATTCTGGATGAGATTGCTGAAAATCCCTCTAATAGTGTAAGAAAGTTGTCGGTTCAAGTTCATGCGACAAAGTGGGTGGTTCATGAGACCCTTCGAGAACAACTGCTACATCCGTATCACGTCCAAAAGGTACATGCCATGTCTCCCGCTGATTATCCTGCAAGAGTCAATTACGCAAATTGGTTTTCTCAACGATTTAGGCAAAATCCAAATTTTACTAGTATTGTTTTGTTCACGGACGAAGCCGGTTTCACCCGAGACGGTGTAATAAATTGCCATAATTTGCATATCTGGCATGAAGAAAATCCCATTTTTAACATTTTTCTGTTTAAGCGATTTCTAGAATATCAAAAAGATTCAGTTTTAAGTACTTTTTATGATTTAACTTTTACCTGTCACTAACACATTGTTAACGAAATAACAACGACTGGTGTTTTATTGTAGTATTGTAATATTATTTCAATAACGTGTTATACAAAACCTTAATTTTTTCGAAAACGGCTAATTTTATCGAAACAAATGTAGAGTACCTTTTTAAAGAGGAATGACCAAAGTATTTAAAAAATTAGTTTTGAGCAAATAAGGGTTAAAAGTAAACAACGAAGCCGGTTTCACCCGAGACGGTGTAATAAATTGCCATAATTTGCATATCTGGCATGAAGAAAATCCCATTTTTAACATTTTTCTGTTTAAGCGATTTCTAGAATATCAAAAAGATTCAGTTTTAAGTACTTTTATGATTTAACTTTTACCTGTCACTAACACATTGTTAACGAAATAACAACGACTGGTGTTTTATTGTAGTATTGTAATATTATTTCAATAACGTGTTATACAAAACCTTAATTTTTTCGAAAACGGCTAATTTTATCGAAACAAATGTAGAGTACCTTTTTAAAGAGGAATGACCAAAGTATTTAAAAAATCAGTTTTGAGCTCTGTAAAATGATACCTGTCCAAAATTTGGCCCAACGAGTGTGGTGGCAAGTCCGTTCCTGACTTCCCTGACGATCTCAAACATCTACTGTAGTATGGTTTTATGAGTCTTTATGGCCAACATATAATATTAAAATTTCATTAAATTATACAAGTCAGTTCAAAAGTTAGAGCCAAAAAGTAAATCGTTAAGTACCCCTTTGTGGCTCTGTATCTCCCTAACGAAACACTTTTGGATATAGGTAAGTTGGGTTAAATCGTCTTATTTTAGTCTCACGAATACGTGGTAGCATTTTGTACAGACCTTTTCCAGACACCCTGTATATATATTCGCACTAGCGAAGAAGTATATCTTCGCATTTACATTTATTATATTACCTATAGGCCAAGAAATCTTCCATTTATATATATATATATATATATATATATATATATATATATATATATATATATATATATCTTTGATAAGACGTACAAAATATAATAAAAAAAATCATTTTCGCAAAAGGGTTACCTGTCTAACTGAATGTTGAAGTCTTATTTGCAGTACTATAATTATGTTTAGAAGACGAGTTTTCTTCCTCAAAATGAGTTTCTATTAAACTACATTGTATTTATAAGACTGAATAATATATATATATATATATATATATATATATATATACAGTGACCGGCAAAAAGTTCGCAACATATGGGAAAAATTTTTATTAGGTGAGTATTGGAAAAACTTTTCCGGGGGATCGGTTCTGCATGTCCGATAACCTAAAAATCGATTTTGACATACGTCACGTGACCACTGGTATAGCGTCAAATTAAAAAAAAAATTGTTAATTTACAAAAAGTGAGGTTAGTTGACGAGATATCAAAAAAAGTTATTTGAAAAAATTGCTTAGAATTAAATTCTAGGTCCTTGTGCAAAATTTTAAGATTTTATTTAAAAAAATTGGAAAACTCAATTTTTTTTAAATATTTTTTTATCGATTTACAAATTTCCAGTTTTTTTCGTTTAGATAGCTTGGCTAATGTAAAGCCCATGTATCTGGATGAAAATAAACGAATGTAGTAGTTTTTTCTACAATTGACAGGACAAAATTAAAAAAAACAGGGTTTCGCCGGACGCTAGCTGTTGCAATGATTTGTATCTAGCAGCAGTGTCAAAATTTTAGAGACATTTCAATGAGATTACATTGAGAAAACCTTAATCGTCTTAAATATATCTGAAGTTCGACTTTTTGTAAAGTTAAGAGGAGTAAAATAGATAATAAACAAAAAATTACCTGTTTATTTAATCGAAATTTCATAAACGAAAACCAATGTAAGAAAAACTTAAAAGTAGTCAAATTCTGTACTAACAACATAAAAAATCATTGTTTTTCCTTGGGTGCACAAAATTTAAAACTCAGTATGACCACCATTTCTCTCCATACATACTATTGTTCTCGAGCGCAACTCTCGATTAACATTTCGGAGCATTTTACGATTTATTTGCAATACACAATTTCTAATGACATTCTCTAAATTTTGTATATTCCTAAAGGGTCGATGTTTGTACACAGAGTTCTTTAGGTATCCCCACATAAAGAAATCTAACGGAGTCAGATCTGGTGATCTCGCAGGCCACGGATTTTCAGAAAACCGTCCTATCCACTGGTTTCCAAATTCTTGATCCAGCCATCTCTTCACCTCATTTGTGGAATGAATGCTAGCTCCGTCTTGTTGAAAGTATAAATTTCTTCTTTCGGCTAATGACAAATTGTCTAAAAAGTCAGATATCTCAGTTTGTAGAAATTCTAAATATCGTTCTGAATTTAAATTGTCTCTAAAGAAAAAAGGTCCCACTATTCTGAGGTTGAAAATTCCGCACCACACATTAACCTTAAAACTATATTGGTCTTTACTCTGAATTACAAAGTCTGGGTTTTCGGTGGCCCACCATCTACAGTTTTGTGAACTGACGGTTCCGTTAGAGGTAAATGTAGCTTCATCCGAGAAAAGAACGTTCTTTGGGAAATTAAAATCTTCCTCAATCATACCCTGGAACCAGGCACAAAAATCGAAGCGGGCGTCATAATCCCTATCTTTTAATACTTGTACAAATTTAGGTTTGTACGGATGAAATTTGTTTCTTTTTAATATCCTCCGCACAGATCTTTCGTGAATGTTAGTGATCTCCGATATTTGACTAACTGCTAATTGGGGTGTTTCTGTGATCGACAAACACACATCCAGAGAACCTTCGTCACCTGTTACCGGTTTTTCATGGGAAACTTTATACTGATTTTCTACCGATCCCGTTTCTTTAAATTTATTGACTAGACGAGATACTGTGGAATAATGGAGGGATTTATCGGGGTGCCTCTCATTAAAAATTGCTGCTGTTTCTCTATGGCTTTTGTAATTATCTCCAGAAATTAAAATAATTTCTATCTTTTCCTGAAGAAGTAGTGTGGGTGCCATTTTAAGGAATAAAATATTAATAAACTTATGTAAAATATCAAACTTAGTAAGATGCGAGACATAAACCAATGACATAGGTTGAAATCAAACAAATTATAATTTGTTTGACATTTTTCTGTTGTTTTTAACCTACTAGATTATTTGGTTGTTTTAATTTCAGAGCCTGCTTTGGTAGTTTTAAGTACAACTAAATAGACCTGGTTGTTAAATTTATGTGCGAAAAATCTTAATAAAATCTTGATACAGTCATTTCATTAGATTCAAACCATTGCAACAGCGAGCGTCCGGCGAACACCTATTTTTTCGATTTTGTCCTGTCAATTGTAGAATTGTAGATCTGACTCCGTTAGATTTTTTTATGTGGGGATACCTAAAGAACCCTGTGTACAAACATCGACCCTTTAGGAATATACAAAATTTAGAGAATGTCATTATAAATTGTGTATTGCAAATAAATCGTAAAATGCTCCGAAATGTTAATCGAGAGTTGCGCTCGAGAACAACAGTATGTATGGAGAGAAATGGTGGTCATACTGAGTTTTAAATTTTGTGCACCCAAGGAAAAACAATGATTTTTTGTGTTGTTAGTACAGAATTTGACTACTTTTAAGTTTTTCTTACATTGGTTTTCGTTTATAAAATTTCGATTAAATAAACAGGTAATTTTTTGTTTAATATCTATTTCTATTATTATTTAATTTAATAGTTACTCGCTAACATTCGAACAGTGCAGACGTGCTCAAAAATCGATCGGAAAATCAAAACAAAAAGTGGTGTCATCATCGCGAGTGATACCGGCGGCAAGCTTGTCGTAAGCTATCGCGAAATCTATGTCAAGTTCAAACGTTCGTCGTTTCACATTGACTGTCGACAAAGTTGCAAATTTGCAAAATAAGGACAATGCGCTCCAATTAAAAAGTTATAATAAAAACATAGGATTAGGGTTGGAATCCAACATGAAGGACGGCGGAGGACCATCTGTTTCGCCTCAAAATGAACAGTCAGCAAAAATTAAAACCTTAGAATCTCAGCTCAATGCAGCACTTAATGAGATTAAAGAGCTTAGAGAAATAATCGTTTCTTTGCAGCCCAAAAAAACTTATTCCCCAGTCAATTCAGACGAGGAAGAAGAAGTAGTAGCCCAGGAGACAGCATGGCTCCTACCCAAAAATAAGAGAAGAAAAAGAAAAGCCACTAGCTCGCCAGAAAAAGATGATAATATTTCCGAACCTAAATTAGCCACACCCAAAAATAAACAAGTTGTCCCAAAATCACAAAAACCACCACCTGTGATTTTAAGCAATGTGAAAAGCTATAAAAATATAAACCAGACACTAGAGTCAAAGAATCTTAAATTTAAAGCAAATTTAATGAATAATAACCAGCTAAAAATCAATGTAGACACCGAAATTGAATATAGAGATCTCACTGCCTTCATGAATAGCACCGACATGGAATGGCATACATTTGAAAGTAAGCAGACTAGGCCGCTAAGGGTGATGGCGAGAAACCTACACCCTTCGTGTGATCCACAAGACATCAAGGATGATTTATTGAGCAGAGGCTTTAAGATCCTTGAAGTCGTAAACAAAATAAAAAAGACAAAAGTTAAGGACGAGGTTAAAATAATCCCCCTACCCCTATTTATGCTAACCTTCCAAAACTCGGAAGATATCAAAAAAATATACGAAATTCAGTATATATGCCATATGAAAGTTAAAATTGAAGCGATAAGGAGCAATAATTTGATACCTCAGTGCAAAAAATGCCAAAGATATGAGCACACACAAAAATTCTGCAAACACGCAGTCACTTGTGTCAAATGCGCTGGGAATCACCTGACCTCCGAATGCACCAAGCCAAGGGAAACACCACCTAAATGTTCAAACTGCGGAGAGGCACATCCCGCAAACTACCGTGGATGCGTGGTAGCAAAAGAACTGCAGAAAAGACGAAATAACGCAAACAATGCAAGGAAACCACAAAATGGACAACCAAAAAATTTCACATCTAAAAATACTACCAAAGAGGTATCCTATGCACAGGCAGCACATGGCCCTAAATCTCAACCTGAACCAGTTCCGAATGAGCAACAGTCCATGATGCTAATGTTACAAAATATGATGAACCTTATGAACAAACTTTCAGAAAGGTTAGACAGACTGGAAACCAAAACTCGTGAAAAACCATAATGCATCAACAAGATCTAAGAATAGCAACTTGGAATGCTAATGGCATCCAAAACAGAATGCAAGAAATAGAAATATTTCTCAACACACAAAGTATTGATGTGTGTCTGGTCTCAGAAACACATTCAACAAATGAGACCTACCTAAAAATAAAGGGTTACCAAGTATACCAAACGATTCATCCCGACAATCAGGCACGTGGGGGAACGGCTGTTATAATAAAGAATAGCATTAATCATTATGAACAATGCCCTATTAGGAGTGCAGAAGTTCAGTTAACAGCAATAGGAATTAAAACAAATAACACAACCAAACAGAGACTGACTGTTGCTGCAGTGTACTGTCCACCAAGGTATAACCTCAAGAAAACGGATTATAAAAACTTTCTACAGCATCTGGGAGACAGATTCATCGTGGGAGGTGACTACAATTCGAAACACATGGATTGGGGATCCAGATTAACAACTACAAAAGGTAAAGAACTTAGGGAAGCTATAAGGGAAACCGGATGCAACTTTCACACTACTGGTAAACCAACATACTGGCCTACAGATACTAATAAAATTCCAGATCTATTAGATTTTTTTATATCAAGAAAAGTGTCACCCAATTTTATTGATATTCAAGATAATTTTGACCTAGACTCCGATCACTCAGCTGTGATCTTAACTTTGAGCGATAAAATAATTAGAAAAGAAAATAGGCCAACTTTGGTTAATAAAACTACTGATTGGAAAAGCTTTAGAAATGAACTGGAAAATAAAATTATCCTTAAAATCCAATTAAGAACCAAAGAACAATTAGAAGTAGCAGCTGAAAAGTTCAACAACATCATACAAAAAATAGCCTGGGACAACACAAAGGCGTACACTCAAAAAACAATGGGAAACAACTATCCAATGGAAATAAGAGAACTTGTCAAAGAAAAGAGAAGAGCCAGAAGGAAATGGCAACACACTAGGGATCCATCGGACAAAAATATTCTTAACAACAAAACTCAACAACTTAAACGAGAAATACAAAAACTTAGAGAAGAATCTATAAACAGCTACCTAGAAAATTTATCAGCTGATGAAGACAAGGATTTCTCCTTATGGAAGGCAACGAAAAAACTCAAAAGGCCAATCACCCAAATGCCACCCATCAAATTAAGGGATGGTACTTGGGCAAGAGATAATAAGGAAAAGGCTGAAGCATTTGCAGAACATCTAGCCGAAATTTTTCAGCCAAATGATATCCAGTCCAATGTCAATATGGAAGAGTCTGTGAATATCCAAGAGAATGAAATAGCACTAGTCACTCCTAAAGAAGTAGCGAACGAAATCAAAAACAATTTAAGCGCCAAAAAAGCTCCTGGGTTTGACCTTATAACAGGAGAAATTTTAAAACAACTACCAAAAAAAGGTATAGTTATGCTGACTTACCTAATTAATGCAGCACTTAGATTAAAACACGTCCCTAGCGTCTGGAAAGTGGCTGAAGTCATTATGCTACCAAAACCAGGCAAACCACCGAATGAAGCCAAATCTTACAGGCCCATATCACTACTACCAATTATTTCAAAATTATTTGAAAAGCTTTTCTTAAAACGACTTAAGATTATAATAGAGAACAGTAACCTAATCCCAAATCATCAATTTGGCTTTAGATGCAAGCACTCCACGATAGACCAAGTCCATCGAATAACAGACATCATAGAAAGGGCACTAGAAGAAAAGCTAATCTGCTCAACTATCTTCCTTGACGTAGCTCAAGCTTTTGATAAAGTTTGGCACAAAGGGCTAATTAACAAATTAAACAGAATGTTACCAAAACAATATGTAGAGTTGCTAACCTCCTACATTACAGATAGAGTGTTCAGAATTAAACAGGAGGATGAATACTCCAAACTGAAGGAAGTTAAAGCAGGTGTGCCTCAAGGAAGCGTCTTGGGACCCGTCCTTTATTTACTGTACACTTGTGATCTCCCACAAACAGAAAATGTAACTGTGGCTACATTCGCTGATGACACTGCTATATTAGCAGTAGGAACAGACCTAGATGCAGTAACCAGACAACTCCAACATGCTAGCGACCAGATTTACAATTGGACCACAGACTGGAAGATTAAGCTTAATGAGCAAAAATCTATTTGTGTCAACTTTACCAACAAAAGAATAGGCAATCATCAACCAATTAACATAAATGGTATCATAGTTCCCTATGCAAATACTGCCAAATACCTGGGGATGACCTTAGATGCGAAACTAAGATGGAAGGAACATATCAGAACTAAACGCACTGAACTAGGGCTCAAATATAGACGGTTGTATTGGCTCTTGGGACGAAAATCTAAGCTGTCAATACACTGTAAAATCATGATATACAACCAGATTTTAAAACCAGTCTGGGTTTATGGCATCCAGTTATGGGGCTGTGCCAAGGAGAGCCACATCAAACGCATCCAAACCTTCCAAAATAAAGTATTACGGAACATAGTTAGTGCACCGTGGTACATACGAAATAGTGACCTACATCGCGATCTTGGTATCCCGTATGTCGCTAGTGAAATTAGAAGATTTGCCATCAAGCACGAGTCTCGACTCCATCAGCACGTTAACGTCGAAGCCATTAGGCTTCTTGACAACCAGGACCTAGTTAGAAGGCTGAAGAGGACCAAGCCCTTTGAACTAGTATAGACTTTTGAAAACATAGTACAGTGCGCAAGTGTGTGAGTGCTAAGTGCCATGGCCATGAGTCACAACAGATAAACCTTTAGGACTCCATTGGGTGAACTTTAGTATATAAGGATTTTAGTTTTTAAGAATTTAGAGAAAAATTAATGGTTGGTCTTGCAGACCAGTTTTAATAACAGTAAACGCCGCAGGCTTTATCAATAAAAAAAAAAAAAAAAAAAAAAAAAAAATCTATTTTAATCCCCTTAACTTTACAAAAAGTCGAACTTCAGATATATTTAAGACGATTAAGGTTTTCTCAATGTAATCTCATTGAAATGTCTCTAAAATTTTGACACTGCTGCTAGATACAAATCATTGCAACAGCTAGCGTCCGGCGAAACCCTGTTTTTTTTAATTTTGTCCTGTCAATTGTAGAAAAAACTACTACATTCGTTTATTTTCATCCAGATACATGGGCTTTACATTAGCCAAGCTATCTAAGCGAAAAAAACCGGAAATTTGTAAATCGATAAAAAAATATTTAAAAAAAATTGAGTTTTCCAATTTTTTTAAATAAAATCTTAAAATTTTGCACAAGGACCTAGAATTTAATTCTAAGCAATTTTTTCAAATAACTTTTTTTGATATCTCGTCAACTAACCTCACTTTTTGTAAATTAACAATTTTTTTTTTAATTTGACGCTATACCAGTGGTCACGTGACGTATGTCAAAATCGATTTTTAGGTTATCGGACATGCAGAACCGATCCCTTGGGAAAGTTTTTCCGATACTCTCCTAATAAAAATTTTTCCCATATGTTGCGAACTTTTTGCCGGTCACTGTATATATATATATATATATATATATATATATATATATATATATATATATATATATATATATATATATATATATATATATATATATATATATATATAAATTATATATATTACAGGGTGTTTCAAAAAACATGTGCCATCGCTTAAAGGGGGATTCTTTGAAAGAAATTAAGGCAAAAAGTTCTTATGAATATGGGCCCGCAGATGCTTTGTTTCAAAGATACAGGACGTTCAATTTTTAAATGGTCTTTACATGTTAAAAGCGATGGTTGGGAAAACTAAACCAGTAAGACGGTTAATAAAATTACATTTATCTCCTAAACGGAATGAAAAAATATGAAGAGATAACTTTTGTTAAGAATTTAACATACTATTTGACAGATATACGAAAATATGAAAAAATCAGTGGCGTACATGTTTTTATTGGAAAAATATTGTACCATCTTCTCATATGTACCTCCTGGAGGACCTGTCAAAGTCTTTTCATGGTCAGAATTATGCCTAATTTAAGTACTTTAAACAACGTAAATTTCATCAAAATTTATGAAGCCATTTTGAAAATATTTTGGAAAAACTGAAAAAAATTAAGAAATTTAACACCCTGTATCTTTGAAACGAAGCATCTGCGGACCCATCTTTATATAAACTTTTTGCCTTAGCTTCTTACAAGGAATCTCCTCTTAAGCGATGGCACATGTTTTTTGAAACACCCTGTATATATATATATATATATATATATATATATATATATATATATATATATATATATATATATATATATATATATATATATATATATATATAAAAATGATTTAGCGTCCGTCATATATAAAAAGGGGGAAAATTTTGGCTAATCGGACAAAACCAGTAAGTTGCGTTCTTGCATTAAAGTACGGGGAGTCCAAGACCTTATGGATAACCCCGGGCCGGTAGACAGTTAGCTTTCGTCCTTATTAGGACTCATCAGACTGACTTAACCCTTTGGCACCTTTCCACACATAGAACCCTCGCATATTATGTCGTCCGCTTTGGATAAAGACGGTACACAATACACGTGAGCGCCATCTATGGGAAGTCACTGAAATGCAATAACACATCTTACTAGAGTAAAGCTGCTACTGTAGGCAACCAGTAAAACAATAATACGTACGGAAACATGACCCCCGGTACCCGGTACCGATTTTGAGCATCACTCCAGCTATCCACAATTTTGTGGTTTATACTAAGAGTCGCACACTCAGTCCCACCGAGAGCCGTGCAACTCCGTCTAAAAAGCCATAGAACAAGAATAAGAAAAAATGATTTAGCGTCCGTCATATATAAAAAGGGGGAAAAATTTTGGCTAATCGGACAAAACCAGTAAGTTGCGTTCTTGCATTAAAGTACGGGGAGTCCAAGACCTTATGGATAACCCCGGGCCGGTAGACAGTTAGCTTTCGTCCTTATTAGGACTCATCAGACTGACTTAACCCTTTGGCACCTTTCCACACATAGAACCCTCGCATATTATGTCGTCCGCTTTGGATAAAGACGGTACACAATACACTAGCTAACTGTCTACCGGCCCGGGGTTATCCATAAGGTCTTGGACTCCCCGTACTTTAATGCAAGAACGCAACTTACTGGTTTTGTCCGATTAGCCAAAATTTTTCCCCCTTTTTATATATGACGGACGCTAAATCATTTTTTCTTATTCTTGTTCTATGGCTTTTTAGACGGAGTTGCACGGCTCTCGGTGGGACTGAGTGTGCGACTCTTAGTATAAACCACAAAATTGTGGATAGCTGGAGTGATGCTCAAAATCGGTACCGGGTACCGGGGGTCATGTTTCCGTACGTATTATTGTTTTACTGGTTGCCTACAGTAGCAGCTTTACTCTAGTAAGATGTGTTATTGCATTTCAGTGACTTCCCATAGATGGCGCTCACGTGTATTGTGTACCGTCTTTATCCAAAGCGGACGACATAATATGCGAGGGTTCTATGTGTGGAAAGGTGCCAAAGGGTTAAGTCAGTCTGATGAGTCCTAATAAGGACGAAAGCTGTCTACCGGCCCGGGGTTATCCATAAGGTCTTGGACTCCCCGTACTTTAATGCAAGAACGCAACTTACTGGTTTTGTCCGATTAGCCAAAATTTTTCCCCCTTTTTATATATGACGGACGCTAAATCATTTTTTCTTATTCTTGTTCTATGGCTTTTTAGACGGAGTTGCACGGCTCTCGGTGGGACTGAGTGTGCGACTCTTAGTATAAACCACAAAATTGTGGATAGCTGGAGTGATGCTCAAAATCGGTACCGGGTACCGGGGGTCATGTTTCCGTACGTATTATTGTTTTACTGGTTGCCTACAGTAGCAGCTTTACTCTAGTAAGATGTGTTATTGCATTTCAGTGACTTCCCATAGATGGCGCTCACGTGTATTGTGTACCGTCTTTATCCAAAGCGGACGACATAATATGCGAGGGTTCTATGTGTGGAAAGGTGCCAAAGGGTTAAGTCAGTCTGATGAGTCCTAATAAGGACGAAAGCTAACTGTCTACCGGCCCGGGGTTATCCATAAGGTCTTGGACTCCCCGTACTTTAATGCAAGAACGCAACTTACTGGTTTTGTCCGATTAGCCAAAAATTTTTCCCCCTTTTTATATATATATATATATATATATATATGAATAAAAAATCATTTTCTCAAAAGGGGTACCTGCCTAACTGAATGTTTAAGTCTTATTTGCAGTACTGCAATTTAGTTCAGAAGACGCATTTTCTTTCTCAAAATGAGTTTCCATTAAACTACTTTGTTTTATAAGACATATAAAATATGATTTTAAAAAATCATTTTCTCAAAAGGTTTACCGGTCTAGCTGAACGTTTAAGACTTATTTCCAGTACTGCAGAAGACGGAACCAATGCCAGTGTACAAGCGCTACGGGGCTGACTTGGCAAATCCTTTTAGGATGGCGGGGTTTGTATTTCCGATTTGGTTAGTAACGATATATGTATATGTACTCGTCTATAGATATAGTTTCTTACACATTTAAATTGACTTACCAATTCCTGTTTTAACAAATCACCACAATTACTTTTGCAAGAAACCAAAAAAATCATTTTTTTACATTTAATATAATGACTTATCTACACTAAAGGAGTTAAAGTATGTAATTTTCATTTGTTATTTAATCAATGTTTAATGTATAACATTAATTTAGTTCTTCCATTTCACTTAAAGTTAAAATAGGAAATAATGTGTTGTGGGTTTAATACAACAGTGCAGAATTTTGACCAAAAATGAGTTATAATTTAATATAGTATAATACACTTTAGTTTAGAGTCGTAATAAAATTAATTTATACATATCAAATAAAACCAAAACTATCGTCATAAAATACTAAAATATAAGAGTGTTATTTCAAATTCTGAATATACTTTCATTTTTATAGCTTCAACCCAAATTTTGAACAGTTGACCGAAACAGTAACTAAATTTAAAAATGCAATTAAGAAATTCATTTTTCGCCACAAAATATTTATTTACCTATTTAGAACCATTCGCGAATTAGTTCGACACCCCATATCTAGCCGACATACCAGCTGACGTTTACTGATATAATCGTTTTTCTTATTTTTGTGAGAATAATTTATGATTTATCTAAATCTCGTGTCATGATTTTCTACCACTTAATATCAAAAAGCTATTTTTTATGAATTTTATTGCCGTTTAAGCTACAGGAGTTACGTTGTAGACCCAAATCCCAAATGCAATAGCGGAAAATTTACTTTTTTAAAAATAATTAGTTCTATATATCGTATTCAATGCCTAATAAATCTTTAATAAACATTTTTTCCCTAATGGAAAAAGTATATAGTCTCGGTATTCCCTTACTATATAAACCTTACTAAAAGCTTTAATCTTATACATACATTTTGCCTTTCATCCATCACAACCAGCGACAGCATATTTGTCATTTTATCGTCTTATATTTTATTTATCATATATAGTAGATTAAAACCTGCTGCACTTATTTTTGAAACATGCCTAAAAATACCTTTTTACACTTTTTTCCGACCTGGAAAATTCTTTTACAAGGTGACCTGCAAAAATTGAAATCCAGAAAACGCATTTATTCCGTCGAGAATAAAGGACACTTGTTAGGGAAACCCAACAGTTCGTTTAATTTCTATTTTTCTATTTTTATTTCCAAATAAATATTAATAACCAAGCAGGTATAAAATCCCATTCAAATAACTAAATTCAAGATAGAATTTCTTGTTTATTTAACTTGCATTAAAATACGCAGTTATCGGTTAAACACAAAGCCCATTTTGGAGAAAATATCTACAGAAAGTCTTTCTCTCGATTTATTTCTTCTAAACCGGCACCTTTGTCGGCGAAACTTCAAAAGCTTAGTTTCCTTAGAAAATCTCTTATCTTTTCATTTTATTGCTTTAGCGTTCTAAAATATGTACATGCATAAAAAAGGGCAGCAAAAATGGCTACAGACATTCTGTCACCTATCTCTTCACCTCGTCGTACCGAGGTATCAGGAGCCAGCCCTTTCAATTTCGAACAAATAGAATAATATCAGCTAAAATATAATTCATACTCGTCATTGCCAAATTAACTCTAATTGATCAAACCCTTTCAGGCGGGTCCCCGAGGGGGTGGTACATCTCATTTCAACTTCGTTGCCGTCGGGAAAACAAATTGGTTATCAAAGTAAACTCAGAGCAAGAGGGTTGTGGTGGTTGGTCGCGTCGCCGCTGGCGACGTCACGAAAAATCAGTCAAGTGTATGACCAAACACGTTCACACAAAGTCGGTGTGAAAAAGTGAGTGCGGAAAAAAGTCCTCTCTTATTTTCTCGGGTCGCATAACCCGTTATTTCTCTAGGCAAAGCCCTGTTCTCGGGTCACGGCACCCCCAATCAGGTCATCAGAACCCCCTATTTCTAAAGGCATAGTCCTGTTCTTTTCGAGTCAAAAGCACCTAATCTAAGAGGCAAATTCCTGCTCTCTTTTCGAGCCACCAGCGCTCAAATAATACTTTCGTTCAAGTGCCAATATAAAAGGTAAAATCTTGAAACGTGAAAATGAACATTTGTATTACAACTGTCAGACTCAAAAGTTGTATTATGTAA
Source organism: Philopedon plagiatum (assembly GCA_963971165.1). NCBI lineage: Eukaryota > Metazoa > Arthropoda > Insecta > Coleoptera > Curculionidae > Philopedon > Philopedon plagiatum. Next base: position 48,707,810 of record OZ020191.1, on the reverse strand, counting down.
ATAACTGTAGTAATATACATAGTGTTTAGTAAAATTGATGTATTTTACTCTCTACAAGTCGCAGCAGATTGCGCATCCAGATGAAAAGGAACCAGAACCTACGGAAATAGTTTACGGTAAGATGGAGGTAAGGTTTTGGTAAGAGCCCCTTATCTACAATAAATGCTATACAAAATACCAAAAAATTTCGTATATAGATTTATAGAGTTTCTTTAAAGGCTTTCAAAACTTTTAAAAAATTTGCACATTTTTTCATTGCATGTAAGAATTAAATAAGCTACCAGGAATTTAAGCAAAATGACGTTTTCTATATAATCTACATACCTGGATTTTGATTTTTCATCACAAAAACACTTTAAACAAAATACTTCAGAAGTTACAACCGAATAAAACCAATGTAAAAATGCAACTAAACAGTAGTTAAAATCTTAACGGCACATATTCCTTACTACTTTATGGTCATAAATCCATTAGGATACTTGGAATGATTTTTACTAAAAACTAAAACGTCCCAAACCCGGTCACTTTACTGCCCTTTTAATACTCCTCTATATTAAATGGTCGAAAATTACATTTTTGTCCACGCTTCAATGCACCATGAGCTGGCATAAACATATTATTACTGCAATAGCCACTTCAGCTGCTAAAATGCTTAGTTTTCTTCAAAAGATTTATTAGTGGGGAAATACACTCTTACTGAATTGTGAAAGGCTTTCACGGCCTTCGTCCAATATTTTTGTGGTTTCTGGGTTGTTAAGCCGTCGTCTGTTGTCTCTTACTCTTGACGTTTCGCTAACACGAGTGGTTGGCACCTTCAGAAGGTACGCTCAGTTTAACTGCTCGCGAACTACTGGAACTCTGCGTGGTCTCACCTTAGCGACCCATAAATATGACCTGAGACCACGCAGAGTGCCAGCAGTTGGCGGGCAGTTAAACTGAGTGCACCTTCTGAAGATGTGTTGGCGAAACGTCAAGAGTAAGAGACAACCGACGACGGCCTGACAACCCAGAAATCACACAAACACTCTTACTTATTTCTATTAATGAAAAAAATGAATATTTAGAAATTTAAAAGTAACAAGAATAAAATAAATCCTAAATGGAAATTTTCCTCGTAATTTGCGACTGTATCTCAGTGACTGTGATTAATTATGACTTTATTAATTATAATTTTTCTTTAGTCTTTTAATCGTTAAACGATATTGTAAAGAAAACTCTTTATATTGTCCGAGTTATAAGTCCTGTTTAGCCAAATAAAGTCCCACCAAGTTGCTAAGCGGTGAAAAAAACAACAAAGTCAATAATATTTGGGATGCCTGGAGGCAAATATATTTCACATTTACCTTTCTTGTATTGCTGCACCCCAAAGAAACCGACCAACTACAAAAACATGACATCATTTTTTTGTCGTGTAATGGAGTAATGGGTTTCAATGGATACTGTTTATTAACTGTATCAATATTAAATAAAAAAAAAATGTCAGGAATAGAAAATAAATGTGATGTATAATAAAGAATCTTTTAAGTATTCCTTTAGCTACTTAAAATGCTTGGTAATCTTATTAGGAAATATAGAAATGAAGGAAAAGGATTATTCGGAAATTAGAGAAAGCAAAGTAAATTGAATTTCCACTTCTTCGTCGTTCCTTTTTATCTTTAAAGTATGCGAAAAGCAATAAACTGTATTGAGTGAAATTTAAGATGGCTATTCGGTTTTGACAGCGAAAATCTGCTGCATTTAAACAGAATTGCTGTTATAATGGTATTTTGTTAGTGGATGCTGAGTAATTACATTTTGCACTAAAATCAATATCGAAAACTGAACCAAAAGTAAAAAAAATACTTTGGATTCTTTTATATGTAGTATGTAACTAGCATCCCTTCGAGGCTTTACTTGCGTTTGTTTTTAAGACTATTTTCTACTTAGTATATTATATATTAGTATAGGAAAGAAGTCTAGAGTATTTGGTGAATTTGATATCTCATATGTGATTTTTAAGATATAGGCATTTTTTTCAATAAATATAATTCGCTTTCACCTCCTTAGGGGTTACATTTTGAAAAATGGCCGAACACGTGTTTGCTGATTTCTAATGGACTGTTTGTATGCCGAATATAACAAACCCATCGTTCCTGCGGAGTAATATATGGATGACAAACTGCCCTTTTCACAGGATTATTAAATATCCTCGTGGAGACATGCTGCAGTTTAGAACCACACCACTTGTTGCCAGCCATAATGTACCAAGTAGCCCTTGCCAGAAACGAAATAAGATATAAAATATGCAACTAACAAAATCAACTACCCAACCCAACCGACCATATAAAGACAAGTAAAAGAAACAACGTAAACGTCCAGACAAAGGACGGAGAATATTAGTCAACAATATTGAAAGTGTTGCACCGTGTTGTTTACTAGTCCTCCACGAGTCGATGAACCCAAAGGTTGTGAGCAAAGGAACTCTAAGACCAACGGATATTGGTTATCCTTTTTTATTTGCAACTTCTAGAAAAAGATACCGAGTTATCAGCTTATGTCTAAAGAAATCCTTGGGTTATATGAGAATCATATAGACTTTAAAAGTTAATATTAATGAGGAGAATAGCTTTTTTTATCTAAGACATCCCACGTAGACTTCAGGCCTAAGTACTAACGTACCGTGGGTGTCTGCAGAGAAGGGAAATGTAGCCTATTGACACGGGATTTGAAGGATTGGAGGTTGGGACGGGAAGGGAAAACATCTGCAGGCAATTTGTTCCATAATCTGGAGACCCTAGGTATAAATGAGCGAGAGAAGTGGTCTGTTGTAGGCTTCTGTAGCTGGGCAGTAAAGGGATGCATGCATGCAGCTTCGCCTAACAAACCTTTCGTGCTCTGATTTCGTCAGACACATGTCATTCATGTCATTTTTTGTTGTCATTTACTTGTGTTTGTTATCTCAACGGTTTTTTCGCCATTTTCTGCCCTTTGCAAGTGTTTTAAAACCTTCACATATCATGTTTAGTACGTGTTTCTTGATATAATGATTATTAAATGTATGGTTTGTCCCAAATGCGACACGAAAGGTGGTGTACCATCATTGCAAGGTAAGTAAACAATAATGTGTCATTGGCGGTTCCCGTACAAGGGAAGCTGGCTTAATACCAAATATAGTTTGCACCATAATAATTATATTTAATAAGCTCTTGGTTTCACCTTTTCCAGGAATAGCTATTGCACTTTTTCGGATTTGTAGTTAGTTATACAATAAATATTACATTACTTGTTAGATTTCCTGATAAAGGAAGGTCGTTAATTATTCAATCACTTAAGTTAAAAGAAAAATGTGGAAACAGATCAGTGTAATATTTAGAGCATAGATTTTACCATAAGAAAATCTGGAATAGGAACCCTGAAACTGCGATTCCTGTAAAGTTGAAGTACATATTCGTAAGTATTGCTTATGCCAAATATACATGATTTCTTTCTGTAAAATAAGGACACCACTTGTTAGCTATTTATATTTTCCACAATAATTTATGTATTGGGACAATGTATGACTGAACTGACTCCGTAGCCTTAGGACTAGAACCTGTAAGTAGTTAAATGCGAGTTCTTGTAACCAATTTGTTATTTTTTTATAACTTCGATGAAATAACATCAGTTGGGTTGGAAAATAGCTACAGAAATATTAAGTGAAGTATCACTGTGACAAATTTATGCCAGTACTTTTTACTAAATTTAGATTTTAAACAATTGAGTAATGTTAAAATTTCACCCAAGTATGTATTTAATAAGAAAAAACAGTTTTTTACAGAACAACAGTCTTTAAAATTAGAGCTAGTAACGTTGTAAAATAATTGTAAATTTATCAAAAGCCTTTCTGTAGGCTTCAAACTGAGCGTAATTACAAAAGTATGCAAAATATTTTCTAGACACCTCTAAGCACTGTTTTGCATTTTCAAATTAATTACTATCAGTGCCAAAGAGCAACAATTTTGTTTTCGTAATTTTTAGGAACCGCTGTCCATGACGGGTTATCAAGTACATTAACACTTACAAGTGTTTGTGGGGTGATACTGAGTGTTAAAAGATATTTAAAGAGTAAATAAAAATTATACATATATGTCAGAAGGGGCGATACCAATAATAAAATGAAGGTTATCCTGGTTATTTAAGAAAAGGGGTTAAATATAAAAAGGGATGAAGTGATAGAGTGCATGCAGAAGTTCGCTGGAGACGCACAGTAACAGGTATAAGGGTTTAGGTAGAGAAATATATAAACACTTCATCGAGGATCACTATCAGTGTCGCAGACATTAGATGTATGAGCTATGAATGGGAACGGCGCAGAAAATCACCGGTGAAGCGTAGTCAAGAAAATCACCTGTCGTATCGCAGACATAAACAGGTGTCAAAAGTGAAAAAGGGTACAAATTAGGGAAGACAGACAAAGACTATGCTAATATATTGAATTGTTAATTAATTGTTATAAATATTTTATTGTTATTTTGAATGTGAAATTGATAATTAACTGGTGTACAAATAAACAAATGATCAAAACATTCGTTGCTTTCTTATCTCTACAATGCGACAGATTAAAAAGGCTAACTCCATTTCGATAAGTAATATTATTATGAACCCTCTACCAGCATAATATAATTAATGTCCAATAAATGATCGACATTTTTCTTAATATTATTTTATAAAAGTATAGTATATACATATCTTTACCATTAATATAATCAACAGAATAGCAGTACATTAGAAGAAACCAATACAATCGCAAAAAAAACACAGGAGTAAACAAAACCACGTGGCTGTATAGATATAGACACAACGGAAACACAGGAGATAGCAGCATTTCGCCGGGTATATTTGAATTGCGTAGAGATAGCATGAATTATTGACACAAAATATCCATTTATTTATAATTTAAAAGGAGAAAGGGTTTTTCTTACTAGTAGAATAGTTTTTCCTCTTTTTAATAATGCCAAAAACCCATTTTGACCTATAAGTAGAGCTAGCAGGTTAACACTTTTCACCGACGAATATAATTAAAAACTATCAAAATCTGATACCGTTGTACGAAACTTTAAAAGAACCTACAGTAAACACAACGTAGGAAATTAAGGTAACACATCCAGACGATTACAGTTAACGTGATCGACCTTGCCACGTGATTATTAGACTGAGGGAAGAACAGTTGCAAAATAATAAAAGGAAAAAAAATTGTTTTACCTACCTGAGGTGATTAAAAAAAATTGTGCAAGCTGTCGTGTTTTAAGGGTCTAATGAAAATAAACCTAAAACCTCATATTCATATTTTTTTTTTTAACTAATTTTTGTCATAAAATTACCAAACTTTTTATTTCATATGTGGAATGTGTATGCGAACTTAGTTAACAGTTTAAGAATAGTATTATTTGTCATGTTTGAATTGCTATCGGGACAAAGGAGACAAATTTTTGAATTTAAAAGCAATATTTTATTATTTAGCAGAGTATTATTTCAATTTTTTATAAAAAAAATTGTACCACGTAATTTTAAGAACTGCTGAACAGGACAGCTCTATATTTTTTTAAAAAGTAAATATTAATTTATTGCCATTAGCTTTATCAGTAGCATCATAGACTAAATAATAATATCTCTGGTAGCATGCATACCAGCTGCTGGTGCTCAATTTTCTTTAACATGGCAATGTTTTTTTATGCTGCAGCATTTTTTAGATTGTAGTAAACTTTTGCTGTTACAAATTCAGAAACATATTTACAATATTAAGTATTATTCAGTTCAGTAAGGGTTTTAGTCAAAATGATAAGATTTCAGGTTAAACAAATGACTGTTAAAAAATGATTAAGTGTTTCTAAAAAATCTGTAATTACTTTTGACTTATTGAAACCTAATTTTTGGTATTTTAGTGTTAAGATAACTTGTTCATTATAGCAAATCTGATGAAAATTAAATGAGGTTAGACAGTTAGTATCATGCATAAAGTATTTAAAATCGATTGACTACTTATTTAGTTTAATTCTCCTAGGAACAAACCGTAAAGTGTCAGGAGATTTATTAAGCATTGGAAAATTTTTATCAAAGAAAGGGCATTCTTCCTAAAAAGTTCTGCTTTATGAAGAAATAAGATTTGAATAATAAAGGTTGATGCAGTAGATACAGGGTGACTGAAAAATGAAGTTTTCCTGAGAACTGTTCTTAATTTTTACTTTAGAGCATAATGTCAATATAAAATGTTCTAATTCAGATTTGTACGCAAAACTACACTTTTGATCGGATTAAAACATATTTATATCCATGGATTTATTATAATAAGGATTCGATGTCCGTATACTGTGAGCGTATCGAACGTGAAGCCTTATCTTTGTTGTTTGTTTTCTCTTGTGAGAGGAGTTTATGAACTACGAATTACCACGTAATTGAATCAAGAATGGTAGTAGAAAGAGATAAAATAACATTGGAGTGTTTGAGCTCAGAAGTGTTGCTGTCTGTCCTGGTTGCTTAGGAAAACGGCTGAACCTCGGTCTGAACACTCGGTCACACGTACGTCTTTGTCTAATGAAGTAGAAAAGAAAAAGTGCGACGTACAGATTTATATAGATTTATGAATGACTCCGAGCGACTTTAAATAAACACCTTTAGAAATAACATAACCTATAAATAATAAAACCTTTTTAACTTAAATTTCTTATGATTTAGCAGAAAAATATAATATTTTATTACTTTTAGTAAATCTTGTAATGCTTCTAACGTATTTTTTGTACAAAAATACAAGGTAAAATACTTAAAATAAGATGTGGCCAGTGTTTACAAATTGTGTTTACAGTGTCGCTTAGAATGGTTTGTTTTGGCTTCAAAGAATGTTAAATCATCCCGTATCCAGTCTTAATAAATCCATGTTTATATCTCTCTAGCAGTCGTATTCATTTCCTTGTTCTTTTTTACTTAGGGAGAATATGGAAAAATTACATGTTCTAAAATGAAACAAAAAAATTAGATTTTTAGTATAAAATTTAGATATTTAAATTTTTTTCTTCAATGCTGTATCGATAACACCTTACAGTTTCGAGTAATATTTTTAGGTATCATATTTAGACCACTTGAAGATGCTGCTACTCAAAATAGGTACTCATATAGATATAATATTAATATTTGGTACTTATCGAAAACAAAATGCATTTTTGTAGTTAATTGTTGCCAAAAATAAAGGCATTTATGATTATTATCCAATTCGATTTTTGTTGACGATTCTCAATTTTAACTTATGTTTTAAATAAATTTTACTTTGTAATAACTTTCGGATTTCATTTATCCTTTTTTCATTTAAAGAGTCTTACGTTCAGTTGCACAGACAATTTGATCAAGAATTAAAGTAATTAAACTAATGTGGCAGTACTGCTGTTAATGTCGCTGTCTAAACGTCAATTACATATATTACTTGATTAAACATTTTGAGTAATGTGTTACAGCTCAAAAATTTTAATCGAGTCATAGGTGTAATTAACAAAAAAAATAACAATTAATGTTGAAATATCGTTCATAATGTTTAGCTGAAAAGATTCTAAATTAATTGTAAGGTAATGCTTAAAGCATCGTTTGAAATTTAGTGTGGTTTTTGAAATTCTTCATGAGTTCTAAAGGCATTTTAAATGTATTACTTATTGTATGTTACAGAATAAGAAGTATAAGTAGTAAAAACATTGACAAAAATGAATATTACATATTTTTCTATTACTAACTTGGGGGCATTGTTTTTTCTTCTTCTGATAGCCCACGAAGACCGAAGTCTAAGTACTATGTACCGTGGGTGTACTGGGGAATCGACTCACACATCCAGAGCTGGAAACATCCGTAGGGATTTCCCAGCCCTTTAAGAGGATGTGTGGGGTGGTACCACCCCGGTCGAGGAAGAATTCCTCTTCCACCTTCCAACAACAATCACAAAATATCCATGGTCGAAGCGGGATTCGAACCCGCGCCTCTCGGTTGCAAAGCTGGCGCCGTACCAACTCGGCCACCGAAGACCCATCGGGAGAGTAAAACTATTTGGTAATTATCCCTGTTATGTAGATTACCATGAATAAGTCGAACGTTTAAGTAGGTCATTAGAGAACAATACAAATTTTAAGTATATTTTTTTAAAACTCTTAAATGGGTTTCAAGAGCAAAGTTTTTTCAGTCGGTAAAAAGGTTAGCTGTTTTGCCAGCAGTACCAAAAACTTGACAAAAGGGTAGTCATTTTGGTCGATAAAACAGTGTTTATTATCGGCCCACTTGAAAACAGCTGCTGATTTCATGTTTCGACTAAAATACACTGTTCCGTCTTTCCTCATACCTTTTTATTTTCTTTAATTCCAGGTCGGGCCTTTATTGACTTTACAAGGATTTAATGTGGAGAAGTTATGTTATAAGGTCATTATGACTTTAACATGATAACATGTAATATTGCTTGACCCTATTTTGGGTTAGATTTTAATTAAGAGCTTTGGCGTAAAGTGACCTGTTGATCTTTCTTTGCACCGACAAGTGAATGATACACATAATTTTTCTCTGTGTTTTTCCACCTTGAAACATTAAATAGTATTTAACTGTTTTCATTAAATGTAATCAAAATTTTCAATTGTACTGGTCTCAATTATATGTTTAAAAAATATGCAATTTTAAACTTGCACAAATTCTGGCTATTTTACTGACCTACTTGTCAAGCTAAAATGAGCAAAATAATTGAAATTAATGTCTCATTAAGCAAATTTATGATGGTATTATAGAATTAATGCGCTTTCATATTAAATTATTGAGCGCTTTTATTGCTATAAGATTACTGCATATGCAAGATAACTAAATTAAATAAATATGCACTTTTTCGTCTAGGAAAATTGCTAAATAACAGGACATTGTTATCATAAAACCATAAAATACCGATTTTAAAATTATCTATTTTTATGTTTACTGTTATTAAATGTGATTGTTATAATTATTATGTAACCACTGGGGATCTACAGTTAGGTATGGAAGATATAATTACATTAAAGAGTTAATGAGCAAATGTAAGAGAAAACAAGATGAGAGATGCGATGAGAATGCAAAAAAATAGAATAGGAAATTTATCGTAAATATTATATAAATGGTAAAAAGGCAAAACCAACAACAAAAGACAGTAAAAATTAAGGTTGATGGGCATGGCGCCCATAGAGTAAATTTCAGGAGGGGGGGGCAACCAGCCAAAAAACCGTATGTCACAAAATCACGAAGTTACGCCGTTGTTAAAAAGCACCGTGAAACCCAACTCCAGGGGAGGGCAACTGCCCCCTTGCTCCTCCCTATGGGCACCCATGTTGATGGGACACAATGTCTTTTCAGGGTATATAGAATTATTAATCTAAAGTGATTAATGTGCTGGACAAGAACATATGCTTAAAAATTAAGAAATATATTGGCAGCAACAGGGAAATAAGGGTTAGCAGTACTATACCAAAAAAGAAAAAATATCAGACAAAATATATTAGAACAGCTGTAACAGCAATCAGTGAGGTTGATCGCAGCTAAGAGATCAGCCAAAATATAAAAAAGTGGAAAAAATATTGATTAAATGGAAGAAGCACTTAGGCAGCTGACGAAACACGGAGGCAGAGCCCGCTGTAGCCAAATCGTCATCTTAGGCAAATTAATTTGTTACCGCCCTATATTTAGCAATACAGTAATAATATATTAGAAGGTGGAAAACGAAAAGTCACTCAAGAGTGGGTCGAATTCCGCGCAAGACCTAAAATATTTTAATATTCGAATTTTGTATTGATTTCCAGTTGTATGTGTATATATCCAACAAAAACTTACAAGAATTAACATATAGAATAACGAAAATTTATACTTTCATGCTATACAAATAGTAACAAAATTGGAGAAGTGAGTACCTGCGAAGTTTTCATGTTTTTGTTTTTTATTATTATTTTAGTATGAAAGTTACACTTTCTAAAAGGTTTCGCTTTGCCCAAAAACAAATTTCTACTACTTTATTTTAAAGGAAATTGGAGCCAAAGTTTAAAGAATTTAACCAAATATATTTTTCTTATGTTCTTTCTAGTTTATATTTTTATAACAAAGATATTTTAACAAATTGGCGTAGTGAACGTAAAATGTGGTGCCATTACTCAAGATATATAAAATCAAACTTCCCAACAATACAAAATATTTTCCTTTCTAACAGTAATCCTTTGGTTAACATAGCACCATCAAATAGAGCCGTTTTGTAATAGCGAGATGCGAGTATCAATATAATTACGCCATTTTTATTTGCAAATCATAAAGTTGCGTTGGTATTTACACTTAGGACATCGTCTCCACTTTTCACATTTCTTAAAAATGTACCAGTCATATGTAGTTTGGATTTAAAATGAATAGTTCATAAAAATTTATGACAAAATTATATTTTCTTTACCTAACTTATTTTGCATATTCTAAAAGATTAAGTTATGTTAATTTTAGAATTTATAAAACACATTTTTTATTTCTATTATACATTCCCTATATTACGATAGAATTAGGATTGTAAACATAGGTGAGTCCAGGAGCGTCTCTACACTATTCGAAAATAAAATTGGGATTCGATTTGAAAGTAAAATATCAATATTTATTTTTCCTACGAACGTGCGCAAAGTAGGTACTTTGCGCACGCATTTTGTTGTACTTTTGGTTTGGTTGTACTTTTCTGGGGAAGCAATTACTACTGTCAAGCGACTTGGGGGCTGAAAATCGATGGCTGTCGCCGAGAGCTACATAGATGATTCCACAAATCAAAAAAAGGAAATGTCGAATAAAATATTGGCCATGAACAACTGCTCTTCTGAGTTCAGTCAACTTTCATCAAGCCATACAATAAGCGCTTCCCTAAGCCACCCGTTAAATGAAATTACCGGATCTACAATCAATTTGCAAATCATTAATAATAATCGTTCTTGTGTTATAAATATTAATAAGAAATAATTCAATTTTCTATTATTTAATAATACTACTACGTAAATTGTTGTTGTAGTTCTTTCAAGTTTCATTGAAGATTCTTCAAAAAATGATTATTTGTTTTATTCTTCAAAAAATGATTATTCGTTTTATATGACGCTCGTAGAAGAAATATTGTTCCTAACGCATGCGAAAAGTGCTTTTTCTGCACTTGACTGCTTGCCCGAATTCCGCTTCGCGTCGTACAGTGCAACGGCAGTCGCGTGCGGAAAAATATCACTTTGCGCATTTGTTAGGAAAATAACTATATCTAGATCGTGTAATTTGAAAATGCAAAAGACGAAAAACCTTTGGTTAAAGTAATAGAGTAATATTTTACTCATCCAGTGTATGGATACCCTGAAATCAAACGCGCGTAATCTAGTTTTGAGCCTGTGTAAACACCTGTAGCATTAAAATACCTCCTACAGTAGACTCTTTTATTCTCCTAGGGTTTGAAGTGAGGATTGCACTGTATTTTGAAAATGAACACTCTACGTCCAAAGATGTACCATTTGCGTATCTGAAACACTGCAAGTTACTGCCGCAATCGTCAGCAGTTATGCACTGCCCAATATTACGTAGTTGCGCGAAATCCGGATTTTTATGTAACAAAGCAGGGGCGGCTACGGCCAGGGGTCTCGCACCCCCCAATTATATTATCAACTAAAATAATAAAATAAAATAAATATATAAAATATTTATTTCATTAGCACCAAAAAACGGTTCAAATTATCCTCGTACAGAGCCAGCGAAAGCACAAATAAATAATGCAGCGTTTTTGCTTGGAAGGTAGTTTGGAGTACCTTGGCAAAAGTCCACGTTATAATCTGAACGGTGCATCAAGCGCGAACCTAATTCTTACTTCCTCAGGGTCTCGGCTTGAGAACAACAGCGAGATGATGTCACGCAAAAGGACGCGATGCTCGATAACCAATCAGATTGCGAATAAATCTGTGGTTGCTATGACAACGGTCGGCATAGTACACGTGCTTCGGTCTCATAACTTCAGCAGCCTTTCTGCCTTTGCCGTTAAATGGTTTGTTTTATTTTCTATTTTTTCGGTATTTTTATTGTCAATATGAATTCTGTAAAGAATTGAAATGAAAAGTTGCAATGGAAAAGTTGGGTCGTCCAACACCCGATTTAGAAATATAATCAAAGGTGTTTATGAAGTTTTGAAAAAAAAATAGTTCAAGCTATAGCATTCGGCGCTTTTCATTCCTCACCATTAACCCTCCTCCCCCTCCCCTAACAACTGCTTTGCACCACCATATTCCAAAACCACGAACCGCCACTGTAACAAAGACTTAAAACTTGATCGCAGTTTCAATACCAGGGTCATCTTTTAAAGTTTGTAGAGCTGTATTTACATTATAAACTATGTGCAACGAGCCGGTAGTGACAGATAACTACGTTGAAGGCTGTCAAAAACATCTACTAATGCACGATAATTTGCGTTTATAGTACGCAAATCTGCATCGATTTTAGGGTTATTGCTTAAAGTGCTGTTGACTTTAATTAGTGCAGATGGCAATTTTTGGGTTGAACAGAGAAACTACAGATGAAACAGTGTGAAAATGTTGATTTGATTGTAATAAAATGCAGCATTCAGCCACGTTCCTCATCTTGTTAATATGGGCTGTACTGTAGGGATTCGATAATTCCGGGGCACAACTGGTGCAATTTTTTAATCCGTTGTAGAAATTTTGTAAAAACCTTTTTGGTGCTGGCAATTAACTTGTCAACATTTGGATACTTGCTTCGAATTATTTCTGCCACTCAGTGAAAAGCATGTAGTAAATAAACAGATTATTTACTTCAATGCGTACAAGATTAAAAGCGTCTAATGTCGAAGGTATTTTAATGCTACAGGCGTTTAGACAGACTCAAAACTAGATTACACGCGTTTGGCATCAGAGTATATTGTGGTATTCTTCCATTGGGTGGGTAAAGTATTTTTCTATTACTTTAACCAAAGGCTTTTCGTATTTCGCATTTTCAAGTTACACAATGTAGGTAAATAATTATTTGTATTATGTTTTCAAATCGGATCCTATTTTTAATTCCAAATAGTGTAGAGACGCCCCTGGAGTAACCTATGTTCACAACTTTTTTTAAGTAATACTATAATAAGGGGAGACTATTTGTGTGGTGTAATGGAGAAATGTTCTATATATAGCAACAATTTTTCTAGATTATCATCTTAAAAATATTTCCTAAAAGAATAGCTTAAATAGATTAATGCTTGGATAAAATCTACCTGTGTTGTCTTCGAGTTTACTACACCTGGCATCAGATGACCTAAACTTAATTTTTAACCAACTTGAAGATCGACTGTTTGTTTTATTATTATTTTTTTTTTAAATTTCGGTTCACTTGGCACAGGCAAGGGCGTAGCCAAGGGAGGGCAGGGGGGGGCACGTGCCCCCCCCTGGCACGAGCAAAAAGCCAAGATTTACCAATGTGCCATTCAAATTTCCCGTACGTCTTATTCCTAAATCAGCAGTCAGCTGCGGTGCCTGCCGGTCAGTGCTGTCGCAGCTGATTTTCAAAGCGTACTGAATGTAGGGCAGAAGATTTAAAAATCGAAACGTTTAAGAATTTAAAACATTTAAAATAGCTTTCTCTGCAGTTTAAAATCATTGAGGGTGGTTAAATAAAACACTGTTTTTTTTTTCAAAAATAAAAAATAGTATTAAATTATTAACATTATATAAAAAGTTTTAATTTATACCAATAGACAGGTACAATCGGTACTTGTATACTAGTTAATTACAAATTTTAAAAAATCAGTAGTTTTATGTATTACCATGAGTTTATTTCCTCAGATTTTTTTTTCAATCGATCAATTCATCGGCAGCCTCCAATGAAAAACAAGTATTGTTTTTTAATATTTGTTTACAGTACTCCATCGTATTTATATTCAGGCAATTTATATTTTCTTTAACGACACAAAGTACAAGAAAGAGTAGTACTCATATCACACTAATTTCATCAATCGAAAAGCCACTAAACTTAATTCATAATATATTTTCAGTCACAATAATTTTTCAAATTTTTTTGTGCTTATTTGGATTTAGTTTCGTTTTGAAAGTTCGTACTAAAATTAGTGGTTTTTCCAAGATCAGTACTGACGTACTGAATTTGGCCACTTTGTACTGAATTCAGTACAATTGTACCGAAATGGCAGCACTGCTGCATGTGGCCCAAACGTGTGAAGTGGTAAGAAAGCTTTTGCTGTTAATTAATAATAATAATAATAATAAATTCATTTATTTGTGCCAAAGAAAAATAAAAGTACAATAATAAAGAATTGTAATAACAAGTACAATAGCAATAACTGTAATAGCCAAAGGAATTAAAAATTACGAGAACATACTAGTTGGCACAAATGGGTAGAAATTTTGATTAAAATTAATCATTCTTCCAATCCTACCCCACGCAAATATTTTTTAAGTTTACATTTAAAATTTATATAACTTAATTAAAGGTGGCTGCCGTGCGCTGTTCCTGTTCACTCTGTTTGTGTTCACGCAGATCTCAGATATAAAATAATTATCAAATTGTAATATAATTTTTCTTACAAAATTGGCCTAACAATATCCTATACTATACCTGCACCATAATCGACAATTTTAGCATAATTTCAAATTTTTTAAATTTATTTCAATTTATTTTAAATAAAACCGCAAACTTTTACCGGCTTATTATGAAAACAATTTATTGTTTTTTTTTGCAAAATAATTTGTTTTCATAAAATGTTTCGCAAAAATAAAATGTAGATAAATTTTATACATTCTTTTTGTTAAGCGATGTTCTGTTTTAGCAGGTATTCATTATTTTCTTTTTTAACTGATTCGAGTTTCTAATTTGCAATAATAATACGTATGTACTATGTACTATACATTATCTATGAATAATATTTTTTTAAATAATGTTTTTTTTTATATTTCTTTGCAAAAAAAACTAAAAAAACTAGACTACGTACTACTACGTTGCGTCCTTGGGGTCCAGAAAATCTGCCCTCCCGGTCACCTAATTCTGCCCCCCCCTGCTCAAAATCCTGGCTACGCCCTTGGGCACAGGTGCACCGCTTTTATTGATTCTTTATTTGTTCGATAGAGTACCTATACTCTCATGGTGGTCTCATGTAAATTTTATGATGATGGTCTCCGGAGGTCAGCCATGAGACCTCTCAACGGCGAACACCTATCATACCCTAATTGACGCTTTTTCGGTATGAGATGTGCCGATTTTGGTGATCTGTTTTTATTTGAAAGAGTATATTTGCTCAAAGGTTTCATGTAAATTTTGTCATCTAAATAGATCAAATGATAGAAAAGGGCTGGGTTTAAAAGAGAATGAAAATAAATTTTATTCAATAGTTTTGTAGTATATCATTTTTGGGATAATTGGGTCAAAGAATCCAAGAAAATGTTAAAATAATTAAGACGAGGAGGTAAATGGGAATAATGAATTTGTAATGACAATGCATAAATAATTAATATGAAGTTGCACCGACTACAGTGTTTAGAACTTTGGGTAACAAGTTACTTAAATTTAAATACAGTTAAGCTGACTATTAAGCTTAGTAATAATATGTAAAAAAAATATTTCATCGGTTTCAGTGCTTTCCTGCGGTAGGCTATTTTTTTTTGAAAAAAAATACGGTTATATAGCCAAGGGCGCCCTCAGGGGGCTGTAGCCCCCTCCCCCCTTCAAGACTAAGACTTTTTAACTTTATTCGCCGATATTACAGGAATTATGGTTTAGACCGCCAATTTTAGCCCCTCCCAAGCCTGCATTCTGGATGAGCCTATGTATTTTATGCTCTTCTTGAAAGCTTTTAACGACTGCGAAAGGATTTATGGTTGTACGATGCCACTGTGTTAGGTCTAAATGCTTCATTTTAATCAAAAAGGATTTAAGGTTTACCTCAAAAAAAAAATTTGGTATACTTTTCCTGTTACTAGTCTTTATTTAAAAAACACAACTTTGTCGCCCTTGGAGGTCACCCATCTCACAGATTAGACACTGCATATATTTTTCTATTCTGCCTTTTGCTACCACAAAGAAGATATAGACATAGAAAAAGAATTCTGTAGCTAAGAATAAAACATTCTACTTAAGAATATCGCATGCTTGTACATCCGCAAGATATGTTTACCGCATGCAATAATGAAAATGTTCTTATGATACTTTGTTGAGCTAAGAATACGCGTTTCTTGGAATAAGAAATAAATTTCTTGAAGGAAGTCTAATATTTCTCAGCAAAATAAAATAATGCTAATCTTCCCCATGTCAACCCATTTTTCTTCAGCTCTGAGCCCATCAGTTCGACCGTTCATTCACTGTTCATTATTTCACCAATTGACCTTCAGCAAGAGGAGACGCAACTATTCATTTAACACTAGCCTTTTGTTTAGCCTTATACATTGTGCATGTGTTCGTGTGTAGGAAAAAGAACGACCGCTTTAATTTCGACTCCGCGCGCCGCCGTAATGACTTTTCTCTATTCTATAGTTCACCCAGCAAACCTTTTAAATGACAATTCCGGATGAAAATAATCCCTTTTTACACTCGCTTGGCACTGACATATCATTTCTCAGTCTGTCTTTTAGGAAAAACCAAAATTTACTTAGGATTTTACTACACACGTGTATTCCGACCTGCTTGGAACGTACACACACAAAATTACGTCTTTAAATCATCTAGATTCATCAATGGGACAGATGACGCGACGCCACGTGACTCAACGTTGTCACTCTTACTCTAAACTTCGTCACCATGCAATGGAAATAAATTACTAAAAATTTATTATGACGAGAAATAATGGTACATTGTTAGCCCGTGATATTTAGAATTGCCGGTATTAACTTACGGTTATTGCGTTATTTTAATATAGTTTAACAATCTGAAAATAGGCCACATAACTGAACGCCTGGCAACAGCCATTTTTAAGAGGTGGGTGAGGGCTACACCGTTGGCTGGGTTATTATACAGGGTGAGTTTTTTAAAGTGGTACAAGGCGATATCTCGAAAACGGTTTAAAATATTTATATGAAATTTTGGTGAGTTAATAGGGAGATGGGCGGACATATTTAAACATATTTTTGACATTTACCCCCTCTCTCTATTTGTAGGGGTGCGGAGTAACTTTGGAATTTTAAATGGGATTATGTACTTTCATTTATAAAATTTGTATAAATCTACGTAAAAAGCTACATATTATGTGTAGTGTGTACACATTTTTTTTCTTTCTGTTACGGAATTATGGTTAACTAAATTTTTAATGAATTTAAACCAAAACATAAATCTTGGCATGTGGCTTCAACAGGACGGAGCTCCACCCCATCATGCAATACAGGCCTGTAATCATTTTAATGAAATATTTGAAAACAGGTGGATTGAACGAGCTGATCCAGTCAACTGGCCTGCTAGGTCCCCGGATTTGATCCTCCTTGACTTTTTGTTGTGGGGTTTTATAAAGGACAAAGTGATGGAGACTGCACCTACAACTTGGCCTGCTTATTAGTCACACCTGAAATGTTGCAGCGGGTACGAAATTCATTAAGAAAAAGAGTGAGAAAGTGTTTGGAAGTTGGAGGGGGATATTTCGACCAACTTATTAAGCATGACAGACGATAAATAAGTTGAAATTAAATGGTAAATGTTTTTTTTTTATTATTTTATAACCTAATAAATCATAATTCCGTAACCAAAAGCAAATCAAACAAATCTTGTACACATACGTAGTTTTTTACGTAGATTCGAATTTTATAAACAAAAGTATCATCTTATTTAAAATTCCAAAGTTACCCCCACCCCTCAAAATAGACAGAGTGGGTAAATGTCAAAAATAGGTTTAAATATGTCCCCTCATCTTCCTATTAACACAAAAACAACCGTTTTTGAGATATCGCCCTGTAATATTTTTTAAAAGCCCGTACACTCAGAGAAAAAACGTTGTAAAATTAAAAAAAACGCCATTAAATCAAATAAAATCAAATATGTTTTTGCTTCATTGGTGTTTCTAATTAAATCAATAAGATATCATATGATTTTAATGCATTTTTAAAACCAACATGGCCCTGGTCATTTTATTAGTTAATCCCTTTGAAACAACAGCGCTGTCTACATTGGATTTAAAGAGAAAACGTTAACTAATTAAAATGACATATCAAACACAATGAAAAGAAAAATACATTGTTTTCATAATAATATTTTACTGATTTCAAAGACGGTTAACAACAATTTAAAAGGAATAAGGATGTAGAATAAAAATGCTGCCCTTTTGATTACACGAAAAAATGTTTTTTTTTTAATTTTTATTTTTTAACACAGTCTTTTTATATCATAAAAATTCCACAATATGTTAAGTTGTTCGTAAAATATCTGCATGCAGTACCTGCTGGTAGAACATCTTGTAGGAAGATTACACTACCTTAGACAGTTTACAAGTATTACAAGCTGAAGAAGATTTACTCGTAGATGTTGGTGTCTTTGGATCTGAACTTGTTTGAAGCCAAGATGCAACTTTCGAATCATTGGTTATTGTGTCATCATCTATGTTGTGCTACAAATTACATTAATAAAATCGATTTAATAGAAAGAAAGGAAGGACATATATTTCAGCTTTTCTTAGTAAATTTATTTAAAAGCAACTATAAGTGAATATTTAATGTTTTAAATATTAATATATGTAAATGAATAAAAACACGTTTTAATAATTTGTTCATCAATAATACCTTTTAGTTCTGGTAAAAGCTGCAGTAAATCCCAGTCTTCTAACAATTTTTGTAGCCCAGTAAGGTCTTCGTCCACTTCCTGAACTGAATTTGCCTGTAGGAAAATATCATCATTCGTCCTTTTCTGCTGAAAAAATTAATCCGGATTTAAAACTTACAGAACGAAGTGGAGAATTTTTACACACAGCGAATGCAACCGACTAAAGTTTTTTCCAATTAAGCTTACTTCACGTATGTATGTATCAGTACACTTACCTGTAAGCACAGCACGGTTTATCCAACCCTGTACACATCAACACAAGATAACGAACAAATGCAAATGGAAAGAAAAGCCGAAAAGTATAGTATCCTTGCCGATCTTGAAACAAATGCTGTTCTATTGGGGAAGGTGAATAACAATCATGTGACCAAAGTCGGTCTGCAGGTGTCTTTTTGAAATGTTCGCGAATCTTATTGAAATGATATCTGCCGCGCTTGAAATAAAATTGTTTATATTTTATTATAGGGACGTGTTATTGATATTAATGGACAAGTAAAACATCTTTATGTAATAAGATAACGTTACTTTATTTGAATTGTGATCCCTTTTAAAACATATATACTAAAATATTTCCTAATTAATTTAAAAGGAAGTCATATTAGATATACGAGAACAAGATATTTCTTTTATTTTGAAGTGACTAAATTGTTAATATATACTATCATATTATTAGCAAACGTTTATAAAATAAATTATTATGATTAATTGAATTATGTGCACCAACTTAATTAATTTAAGGTGATTTCTTGTGCATTTTAAAACGCAGAATTTGGCTGAGTGTATAACTTGAGGAATCCCTCATTCCTCTGAAATGGAAATAATGGTCTCTCGCTCTTGTTTCTAAATCAATGATTTCACCTGATTTCATGACGGTAAACATTTGTTTGATTGGGCACTACCCTACCTTTCGATTATCTTCTGACAATGGTACCAGTTGGATCTAATATCTAAAGTTACTTGACGTTGGAAAATAGTGATGAGATAAAGGTTATCGTTAATTTCACGTAATAGGTTTATACGAGTTCTTTTTTTCAGTTATTTTAAAAATGTATGTATCTTTAAAATGACCACAAATACCCACTGTCCAAAAATATGTAAGCTTCAAGGAGTGGCGAGGAGTTTACTTGGAGTAATTATAATAGTTATTTATGATATAAGTGTTAAAAGTACAATTTTACGGCACGAATTTGAAAGTTTGCAGAATGAGCGAAGCGAATTCTGCAATTCAAATGAGTGCCTTAAAATTACTTTTAACACAAATATCATACAAAATTTTTTCTACAAACGTCAATAAAAAACAATAACGCAATTACAATTTTTAGAAAGTTTAACATATTGGAAACACATAATTTTAAGTGGGATCGTAGATATAATATAAAATTATTAAGTTGACATTTGTCAAAAAAACCTAACAACCATTGTTGGCGTCGTAGTTGTTTACGGAAAAGTTGAAACGTCCTGTCAAGTACTTTTAACAATAGTGATATAATAGTTATTTATGATATAAGTGTTAAAAGTATAATTTTACGGCACGAATTTGAAAGTTTGCAGAATGAGCGAAGCGAATTCTGCAATTCAAATGAGTGCCTTAAAAGTACTTTTAACACAAATATCATACAAAATTTTTTCTTCAAACGACAATAAAAAGCAAAAATACAATTACAATTTTTAGAAAGTTTAACATATTCGAAACACATAGTTTTAAGTAGCATCGTAGATATAATATAAAATTATGAAGTTGACATTTGTCAAAAAATCTAACATAGGCGTCGTAGTTGCCATAGTAGTACTTTTAATACTAGTACTATAAAGTACTTTTAACACTAGTGCCATAAAGTAACATTTTTAAGGCGTCTGCGGCGTGTTAAAAAATGCATTTTTAACACGTTTGTAGAAAATAGTTATTTATGAAACAAGTTGCAAGATCAGCGACTTTTTTGCACTAGATGTGGAGATTGAACTACGAGCGCAGCGAGTGGTTCAACACATCGTGTGCAAAAAAGAAGCTATTTTGCATCGTGTTTCATACAATATTTTTTGTAATTCAGTTATTATTACGAACAATTATTAAAAAAATAATGGATTTGTTTAAATTCCATTTATAGACTAAAATAATGTTAAAGGCATTTTTTGCTTCTATGGAAATAGCTTTGATAACAATACAACAATCCTTTATTTGAACATGAGTGTTCAAATGAAATCATTTTAGCACTTGTGTTAAAATGAAATGTCATTTTAAAACTTGTGTCAAAATCAGCCACATTTGACAATGAAAATCAATGTCAATAAAGGGGGCATTTCATATCTGAATTACAAAAAGTACTTTTAACACTAGTGCCATAAAGTAACATTTTTAAGGCCACTGCGGGGTGTTATAAAATGCATTTTTAACACGTTTGTAGAAAAAAATTATTTATAGTTAGATTACGACAAACGTAAAAATTATTTGCTTTACTTACTACATATTTATAGCTTATTCGGCTCAAGAATAAAAATTATTGTAGTGAGCATTGTAACGTCTCTTGGTTTGAGAAAAATATATTGGTTTAAGATTATATTCTTGAACCAAATCGACAATTTTTAAGAAAAAAAGAAGATTCAATACAAAATTAGTACCACGATTTAAAGAAGTATTTTTACTTACACGAAGTAAATAAATAGTTACGCCAAATCAGTATACCCGAGGAACAGAGATACTGTGTAAGAAATTTTATCTACAAGCGTGCGGTAAGTAACTAATTAAAAAATATTAATATTAATTGTAGAATTTGTAACATTTCCAAACGATATATAAAAGCCAACTATTAAATTTCTATAATTTATTTCCCTAGCAACCTGATATTAATGCATTGTTGATCACGACTTACGAGGCACCTACGGGGTAAATTAAAACAGTGCTCTTTTAGTTTTTAATATTGGTGCCCTAAAACATGCTTGTAGATAAAATATCGTACAATACACTTACGGTAGGTGTCTTTACCGCATTTGCGTGATTTACCAAACTCGCCTTCGGCTCGTTTTGTTAAACATCACGCACATGCGGTAAAAACGTACCTATCGTACTTGTATTGTAATATACTATATTTTGTCTGTGTAGGAAAAAACGATCTGCAAACTTATAAATTACGATATAGAATTAACTTCACAAACAGTAAGAAACTTAGTTGTTATTTGTAATATTTAAATTTAATTTTTTCAGCTGTTATTTTTTATTTTAAAACAAAATCTGACACAATAATGCGACCTAGGGTATCTGTTAAAATGGATATTTGTCAAGAGTCCCAAAAATACATTTTGTTTATACCAGAAGTTTACTGTGTTTACCTTCAAAAACTGAGGTTTAAAAGTATATTGCGACAAAATTCAAACAAGCTTCATAAGTTGCATATCAATTCTGTGGTGTGCAAGAAATTTAAATTAAGAACATAGTCCCATCACTGGCCAATACGTAGGCTCCTCTTAAATTATTGGTGCAATTGGAAGTCCCTTCGTCAATATCAATCATGTAAGTTCTTCTGTACACGTATTAAATTAGTGTACCGCTATAGACATTTCATTTTTGGGACTTTGGCAGAGCTCGACTAAAATATACTGCTACATTTCAGACTAATCTTGCTCCCACCCTTGTAAGCTTTTAATATTACGCGCCATTATGGGGTTGGGAGGTTTAAATGTCAATGCAACCTCAGAAATTGCGAACAAAAATGCCGCATTTGCTGATATTGCACTGGCATCGACATCTCAGAATAGCATTATTTTTAAATGGTGAGGTACCAAAAGCACACAAATGAATTTTAATTTTCCAAGAGTCCTAATAACCGAAAATCATAAGCAAGTGATTTGTCGATAAATATGTATTTAGTTGAAAATAGGGGAATTTACAGACAAACCAACTTTGTAAAAATTCGTCGAAACTTCTAACCAGCGTTGTCAGACGTCTCGATTTTCCCGAAATTTGAACAAAATATAATTGTCCCGCGCGGGACATGAGATGTCGCGATTCTATCGCATGGAACGGTCAAGGCAGAATTAATAAAATCAGTGAATAAAAAAAATATATCATGCGAAAAAGCATTTCATTTCGGAGAATGACTTGATGACGTGCAAGTGCATTGTACGACTTTTATTCTACCCTAAATAACAGCTATCTATGATTATGATAAAAGCGTTAAGAGTGGTATTTTATTTTGTGAGAGGGAAAGTTTGGGACACGAGCGCAGCGCAGCGTTCATTCGAACAAACTAAAGTCGCTCTTAAGTCTTAACACATACATATTATGTATCATGCATAAAGTGACCATCCGTCCCGATTTTGGCGGGACAGTCCCGCGTTTAAATGACCAGTCCCGATTTTACAGGCGCTTTTGTTCAAATAAAAAAATTGCTTTTTTTCCGGAAACCGAACTGCAAGTGGCAACGCTGGAAGTGTCAAATGCCACAATCATGCAACAGTGCCAGTGGATCCTATTTTACGATATCGTATCGTACCGGATCCGATATTTCCCTCTTTATTAATAATATGGAAAAGAAAAAGATGAGTACAGGGCATAGAGTGCCGAAAAGTTTTATTATGGGAAAATATGTTTGATATTAGTAAAGATTGAGACACTAAATTTTAGGTGTATCTTATTGGTTAATAAATCTACTTTTTTATGTAATTTAACTTTGTTAATCCCCTTGAGGGGTGACGCTAGGGAGTTTAGCTCAAAAATTTTAAATGCCACCTTATGCCGTGTGGTACCCCATTTTAATGGTCTTCAAAAAGTAAATATTTTACCGCAAACCCGCGGTCCGTATCTTAATTCATTTTTAAATGGCAAGCCTATAAAAATTAAAAATCGGAAAAAAATTGCAAATATATGTAAGTATGTACCTTTGTTTTTCTTATTACTTTAAAAGTTGTTTAAAATGGCCACCAGTTTGGCAGTACCTAATAAAGTCGATTTTGGAACTGTGCCAAGAAGTAACACCTGCCATTCTCGAAAATGTGAGAAGTGAGTTCCAAAAATCGACTTTATTACTGCCAAGAAGTTCATGGTGGTCATTTTGAACAACTTTTAAAGTAATAAGAGAAATAAAGGTATTATTTTATTTTTTTGCGATTTTTAAATAATTATAAAGGCTTGTCATTTAAAAACAAATTAAGATACGCACCTCTGGTTTGCCGTAACATGCTTCCCTAGGGTCACCCTTCAAAGGGGTTTAAAAAGTTAAATTACATAAAAAAGGAAATTTATTAACCAATAAGATACACCTAAAATTTGGTGTCTATATTTACTAATAGCAAAGATATTTGCCCCTAGTAAGACTTTTCGGACACCCTGTATATTATCATATTATTGTAAAATATCGTGATCCTTTCAATTTTTGCCTTTGTTTTTAAAATAAAATCGTACCTTGGTGCCAGGAGATCCTTCGTTTTTCTGTTTTGTCTCACGTTAAGGGCAAATTATTTTTTTTTCAGCTTTTTGTCCCGCTTTTGCCTAAACCAAATATTGTCACTTTAATCATCCACTACCTATTTTTTCTACAAACACTGTATATTTAGTTTAAAAAATGTAATAAAACTGATGAAAACATAATATATTTCGAAAAACGAATGACAGTTTATTTAAAATATTATTGACACGTGACTGTCAATTCACTTTTAACATTAGAATGCCACGTTAAGTCTACTTTTAATGATGTTTTTAGAAAAACATCATTATTTGTTTGGAAGTCAAGTGGGTCATGTGATCGGTTTCGTTTTCGTTGGCATTTTAGTAATTAAATCAAACCACGGCTATTGGTACCAGAATTGCCACCTTTTTATGCGTCCGGCAAGGGCAAGTCTGTTGTCGGTTGTACTCGTAAACGGTGAGGTTGGGAAGGGTGTTATCGACATCAATTTTGTTTTTGGGGTGTACTAAATATAACGACAAAACTTAGTGTAGGCATTACCTTTTTCTCAACAATATTACGATTCAGGGCCGTAACCAGGCAGTGGCTGACCGGGGTTGCGCCCTGAAAAAAAATTAAGCCCTGGTAAAAATGTAAAGGTATTTTATAGTGTTATTTTTAGGTTTGTTGGGAATAAAGACATTAATGAAAGTTTTTTCGATATGTTATTTGTATCGAAGCTCGGCGTGTGCCTAAAAAATAAAATTGCTTCAAGTTTAGAAAATTTTTTGCTGCATGCGCAATTTGTAGTTTTTATTAGTCCAGCAAATCAAATAAGAAAAATAGCGACATTATGGATATTACCCTATTATGCATGTCTTAAAATATATTTGCTGCATCTTTGGTAAATAAAATAAGGATATAAAATATCGGCCCTGATAAAAAGACTATGAGCCCTCCCTAAAACTTGGTTCTGGCTACGGGCCTGTTACGATTGTCTTGCGAGGATTTTTGTTGTTAGATGAGGACAAGACGATTGAGTATCAAAAAAAGGACAGTCCTCGCGAAACGAGGACGGGTGGCAACCCTAGTTGGTACTAACAATAAAAGCATTTTGTCATATTCGGTTGTTTAATTTATAGATGCCTATGTCCCGATTTTTTTTGCAAAATCTCAATAAAAATTCCTATTTACTGAAATTCAAATCTGGCAACGCTGCTTCTAACGCTACTAGATTGTAGTTAATTTCAGTCAATTATGCCGCATCTTTGAGTTTTGCTTCCGTTCATTAATACCTCTGTATATTTGAAATTTCATTTAAATAGCGATTTTTTTTATTCTTCCTTCTTTTCCTATTTTAACATTATATTTTTTGTTTGTATTCATTAGAATATATATATATATATATATATATATATATATATATATATATATATATATATATATATATATATATATATATATAGAGGGTAGTCGTTGCTGACTAGTTAGGCAGTAAACTAGTAATATTGGGTTGCGAAGCAAATGAAAGAATACTCTTTAAAGTTGTTCCAAGCTTTCGAAAATATTTATTTTCATCTTCAGAGAGACTACAAAGAATTGCTAGTATTAAACATGGTTCTTATATTAACCATTGTTTTAAGTGAGCTTATAAGCAGATTTATTACTTACAACTTAGTTGAGGATGTTCATTAACGGTGTTAAAGTATTATCTAGGGAATCAGTGAAGTTCTCCAGAGTGGGATCGAAAACCAAGCGTCATTAATTATTTAATTATTCTAAATTTACATTTATTACACAATAGCACAGACAGATTAAAATTACATGAAAGTCATTAATTAAAAAAAGGAAGAAAATTAAAAATCATTTCTTTCTCAGTTTTTTGAAATTCATTTTAGCCATGCGGCACGAGATGACAGACTGTTTTGATTGAGCGGGAAACTCACTATGGACTGTCAGAAGTCAGTTATTAGCGACATCTCTATATTATATTAAATTATATGCGAAACATGATTACAGAAGTCTGTAAAGTTAGGTGTGTTATATACCTTGTAGAGATAACTTGTTGGATTTATATTGCGCTCAGGAAGTACACCCTAGCGGATGCATTTAAAAGCTTATTTATGCGACATCGATGAATTTCAATCAGAATTATTTGTAATTTGATAAAGAGATTTTGTTATATGTAGGAAATGGGTAAGTATTCTTGAATTTGTTGTGAAGGAAAAAAATAATTTTTATTATACAATCAATTGTCATTATACTTGAATCTCAGAGTCGTTCAAACGATGATCCTTGTCTAAAAATTATAGATATGAATATATTTCACTTAGGTGTTTTATATCGGTTTTATTTATGCAATTAGGTTCTTGTGAAATAAAGGCCATTTCAAGAAAAGATCTTTTAGAGTTATTTTTCTGTGTAGCAAGTATCTTGGTTGCATTATAATCAAAGTTATGTAGTGAGTTATTAGCGTGTTCTGCCAGAGCACACCTCTCTGGATGCAGTCTACAGTCACTCCTGTGTGCTGTGATTCTGTCGTCCAATGGTCTTGTAGTTTGGCCTATGTATATTTTTTCACAGTCTGCACAAGGAATGCTGTAAACCACATCTGTTCTTCGAGTAAGAGGGACCTTGTCTTTAAGCCTGGAGTGCACCGAAGAAATTGTGAGTACTGGTTTGTTCGCGATTTTGACATTAACTACCTGATTTATTATTCTGAACAGCGCCGGAGTTATCTCTCTAATGTAGGGAAGTGATATGAATTTATTAGTTTGTGTCACTTGAGTTATACTATTGTTATTATTTATTAGGTTATGTTCATTTAATATAGGTATGTTGATGGCAGGAGTGCTGAACAAAATTCTATTAATCAGCTTGGGCGGATATGAATTATCGATGAATAATTGAGCCAGGATATCTAAGTTTTTTTTATGTAGAGATGGATCTGAGATTTTTAGAATTCTTGATTTCATTTGTTTAACCAGATTCACTTTCATATTATGTTTATGATACGAGGAATAATTCAGGTATCGTCCTGAGCTGCAAGGTTTCCTGTACCAATCTATCACGATTTTGTTGTTGTGAGTTCGTGTGAATTTGGTATCTAGGAAAGGAACCGAGCAGGTAGGGTCTTCGGTTTCTATAGTGAACTGGATGTGTTGATCGAAATCATTTAAGATTTCTAGTATCTCGTTGATTCCATTTTGTGGTAGTGCTACAATTATATCATCCACGTATTTTTTTAAAAAAGGGGGATTAAAGGAGAGAACAGGAAGAACTGTGTCCAGCAATTCGTCCATCACATATGTTGCAAGTATAGGAGAGACAGAAGACCCCATTGGGGTACCAAAAGTTTGTTTATAGTATTTGTTGTCAAATGAGAAATATGTGTTATCAAAAAGAAATTCAATTAATTTAAGAAAGGAGTCTCTGTCTGTGTTACAATAGTTACTAATGCGGTCCCAACACTTATAGATGGCCCTGTGAGCAGCATCATAGTAAACATTGCTGAAAAGAGAGACAACATCGAGGCTTGCTACCACATAGCCATCAGGAAGCTGTAATTGGTTAAATTTTTCATAGACTTGGAAAGAGTCTTTAATATAATACTCATTATCGAAGTCATATGCTTTTGTGAGGATTTCGGTTATACAAATTGCAATAAATTCCGTGGGTGCACCAATTGAAGCTACAATTGGCCTGACAGACAAGGTTGGTTTGTGGATTTTAGGTAATGAGTAAAATTTTGGAGCTATACTCTTGTAACTTGTAAGCTTTTTCTTTGTGGCCTTTGTGACTGTAGACTGCATCCAGAGAGGTGTGCTCTGGCAGAACACGCTAATAACTCACTACATAACTTTGATTATAATGCAACCAAGATACTTGCTACACAGAAAAATAACTCTAAAAGATCTTTTTTTGAAATGGCCTTTATTTCACAAGAACCTAATTGCATAAATAAAAAAACCGATATAAAACACCTAAGTGAAATATGTTCATATCTATTACTTTTAGACAAGGATCATCGTTTGAACGACTCTGAGATTCAAGTATAATGACAATTGATTGTATAATAAAAATTATTTTTTTCCTTCACAACAAATTCAAGAATACTTACCCATTTCCTACATATAACAAAATCTCTTTATCAAATTACAAATAATTCTGATTGAAATTCATAGATGTCGCATAAATAAGCTTTTAAATGCATCCGCTAGGGTGTACTTCCTGAGCGCAATATAAATCCAACAAGTTATCTCTACAAGGTATATAACACACCTAACTTTACAGACTTCTGTAATCATGTTTCGCATATAATTTAATATAATACACAGATGTGGCTAATAACTGACTTCTGACAGTCCATAGTGAGTTTTCCGCTCAATCAAATCGGTCTGTCATCTCGTGCCGCATGGCTAAAATGAATTTCAAAAAACTGAGAA
The DNA here is from genome assembly GCA_963971165.1 of Philopedon plagiatum. Lineage (NCBI taxonomy): Eukaryota > Metazoa > Arthropoda > Insecta > Coleoptera > Curculionidae > Philopedon > Philopedon plagiatum. Next base: position 48,679,213 of record OZ020191.1, on the reverse strand, counting down.
AGAAATGATTTTTAATTTTCTTCCTTTTTTTAATTAATGACTTTCATGTAATTTTAATCTGTCTGTGCTATTGTGTAATAAATGTAAATTTAGAATAATTAAATAATTAATGACGCTTGGTTTTCGATCCCACTCTGGAGAACTTCACTGATTCCCTAGATAATACTTTAACACCGCTAATGAACATCCTCAACTAAGTTGTAAGTAATAAATCTGCTTATAAGCTCACTTAAAACAATGGTTAATATAAGAACCATGTTTAATACTAGCAATTCTTTGTAGTCTCCCTGAAGATGAAAATAAATATTTTCGAAAGCTTGGAACAACTTTAAAGAGTATTCTTTCATTTGCTGTGCAACCCAATATTACTAGTTTACTGCCTAACTAGTCAGCAACGACTACCCTCTATATATACACCACAGGTATGGGTTTTTACCAGACCATCAAGGCTACATATGGGACCAAAGCAGTGAAGAATTTAAAGGATTGGGCGAAAACCAAAATTAAATTGGCTAAGGAATATAATAGAAGATCGTTTCTACTACAATGCAGACAAATGGGGATATGGCCACAACACATCACAGCAACAACAGGGCCAATAGAACAACTTCTCCTCCGGCAGGACTCTCAACAGGCTATGGACTTCAATCGTAGGTTAGGAAATAAACTTATTAATATTGAAATTTCGGCTAATCATAAACTAATTAGTAATCTAGAATCCTCACTTACATCGTTCAAACGAGCAATCATTGAAAGCACTAATGAAGCCATCTTCAATAACTTTTCTTGCAAACAACAAAGAAATTACAATAGATTATTCCATAAAATTAAAACAAACAATATTAACAAATTAAATAACTTAAAATCTATCGAACTTCACAACCGCCTTAAGACTAAACCGGAATGGATAAAAAATCTTACCAACATAGAGATTCCTAATGATATCCTCCAGTTCTTGTCTCTCGGCCCTAAGTTTAGTGTTGAGCCGGTTGTGGGAAATGATATACCTATAAAAAACATCTTGGCGGATCTTGACTTTGTTACCTCATCTATAAATGATGCCGCAATAAAAAATATCACCATCTCAAGAACTACTAACATCCTCACAAATTATATAAACTCAAACAAACATAACACATCACTTTTCCATAACTTACTCTATAAATCAAAAAAGTTCCTTAAGGACAACCCTAACATTATATTAACTAGATCCGACAACTGTTATCATGGAAAAAGAACAATATTTAAAACTCTCCAATGAATTAATCCAGAATGATGAATCTTACATCAGTTTACCGCGAGACCCCACACTTTCGATTCAAAGAAAGTGCAATGAATTAATCAAACAATTGTATAATACAGGACAAATAGATGAGGCCACAAAGAAAAAGCTTACAAGTTACAAGAGTACATCTCCAAAAATTTTACTCATTACCTAAAATCCACAAACCAACCTTGTCTGTCAGGCCAATTGTAGCTTCAATTGGTGCACCCACGGAATTTATTGCAATTTTTATAACCGAAATCCTCACAAAAGCATATGACTTCGATAATGAGTATTATATTAAAGACTCTTTCCAAGTCTATGAAAAATTTAACCAATTACAGCTTCCTGATGGCTATGTGGTAGCAAGCCTCGATGTTGTCTCTCTTTTCAGCAATGTTTACTATGATGCTGCACACAGGGCCATCTATAAGTGTTGGTACCGCATTAGTAACTATTGTAACACAGACAGAGACTCCTTTCTTAAATTAATTGAATTTCTTTTTGATAACACATATTTCTCATTTGACAACAAATACTATAAACAAACTTTTGGTACCCCAATGGGGTCTTCTGTCTCTCCTATACTTGCAACATATGTGATGGACGAATTACTGGACACAGTTCTTCCTGTTCTCTCCTTTAACCCCCTTTTTTAAAAAAATACGTGGATGATATAATTGTAGCACTACCACAAAATGGAATCAACGAGATACTAGAAACCTTAAATGATTTCGATCAACACATCCAGTTCACTATAGAAACCGAAGACCCTACCTGCTCGGTTCCTTTCCTAGATACCAAATTCACACGAACTCACAACAACAAAATCGTGATAGATTGGTACAGGAAACCTTGCAGCTCAGGACGATACCTGAATTATTCCTCGTATCATAAACATAATATGAAAGTGAATCTGATTAAACAAATGAAATCAAGAATTCTAAAAATCTCAGATCCATCTCTACATAAAAAAAACTTAGATATCCTGGCTCAATTATTCATCGATAATTCATATCCGCCCAAGCTGATTAATAGAATTTTGTTCAGCACTCCTGCCATCAACATACCTATATTAAATGAACATAACCTAATAAATAATAACAATAGTATAACTGAAGTGACACAAACTAATAAATTCATATCACTTCCCTACATTAGAGAGATAACTCCGGCGCTGTTCAGAATAATAAATCAGGTAGTTAATGTCAAAATCGCGAACAAACCAGTACTCACAATTTCTTCGGTGCACTCCAGGCTTAAAGACAAGGTCCCTCTTACTCGAAGAACAGATGTGGTTTACAGCATTCCTTATGCAGACTGTGAAAAAATATACATAGGCCAAACTACAAGACCATTGGCCGACAGAATCACAGCACACAGGAGTGACTGTAGACTGCATCCAGAGAGGTGTGCTCTGGCAGAACACGCTAATAACTCACTACATAACTTTGATTATAATGAAACCAAGATACTTGCTACACAGAAAAATAACTCTAAAAGATCTTTTCTTGAAATGGCCTTTATTTCACAAGAACCTAATTGCATAAATAAAAAAACCGATATAAAACACCTAAGTGAAATATATTCATATCTATTATTTTTAGACAAGGATCATCGTTTGAACGACTCTGAGATTCAAGTATAATGACAATTGATTGTATAATAAAAATTATTTTTTTCCTTCACAACAAATTCAAGAATACTTACCCATTTCCTACATATAACAAAATCTCTTTATCAAATTACAAATAATTCTGATTGAAATTCATAGATGTCGCATAAATAAGCTTTTAAATGCATCCGCTAGGGTGTACTTCCTGAGCGCAATATAAATCCAACAAGTTATCTCTACAAGGTATATAACACACCTATCTTTACAGACTTCTGTAATCATGTTTCGCATATAATTTAATATAATACACAGATGGCGCTAATAACTGACTTCTGACAGTCCATAGTGAGTTTCCCGCTCAATCAAATCAGTCTGTCATCTCGTGCCGCATGGCTAAAATGAATTTCAAAAAACTGAGAAAGAAATGATTTTTAATTTTCTTCCTTTTTTTAATTAATGACTTTCATGTAATTTTAATCTGTCTGTGCTATTGTGTAATAAATGTAAATTTAGAATAATTAAATAATTAATGACGCTTGGTTTTCTATCCCACTCTGGAGAACTTCACTGATTCCCTAGATAATACTTTAACACCGTTAATGAACATCCTCAACTAAGTTGTAAGTAATAAATCTGCTTATAAGCTCACTTAAAGCAATGGTTAATATAAGAACCATGTTTAATACTAGCAATTCTTTGTAGTCTCCCTGAAGATGAAAATAAATATTTTCGAAAGCTTGGAACAACTTTAAAGAGTATTCTTTCATTTGCTGCGCAACCCAATATTACTAGTTTACTATATATATGTATATATATATATATATATATATATATATATATATATATATATATATATATATATATATATATATATATATATATATATAGACATATGTCGTAGGCAGAATGCAAATTTAGGCTATTTATAAACTACCTAGGCATTTTAGAAAAAGCCGGCAAAACGCGAGCATATAACGCATTTTTCGTTATGACTAAAACAAATTCAGGCAAATTGATAAATGCCGGCAAAACAAGAACAGAAGAATATATATCGCGTTGTGACTGATTATTTTTAGGCATTTTACAATTTGCCAAAAACGGTCCCGTCAAAACGTGAAAATAAAATGGAAAATACTATTAAGTATTGAGAATAATATTTTCTGCCACCTAAGTTCAGTTTTGTCACTAATCTGCAATGCCCTAATTATATGGACTTAGAAAGGTTTTTTATGCGAACGGTGGATCGGAGGGCACCCTAAGGTCGGAACAGGGTTAGCACCTGGTTAGGGGCCCTGACCAGTCTCTTTCCTCGCAAGCGAAGAGGGATCGGTGCGCCAGGGTGTTGGTTGGGGTCCTCTTCGGCTGTGTTGATGTGCACTTCTTCGCGTGCAAAAGTTGACTAGTTTAATATTCACGTTTTGACGCCACCGTTTTTGGCAAATTGTAAAATGCCTAAAAATAATCAGTCACAACGTGATATATATTCTTCTGTTCTTGTTTTGCCGGCATTTATCAATTTGCCTGAATTGGTGTTAGTCATACCGAAAAATGCATTTTATGCTCGCGTTTTGCGGCTTTTTATAAAATGCCTAGGAAGTTTATAAAAAACCTAAATTTGCATTCCGCCTACGATATACATATATATTATATATATATATATATATATATATATATATATATATATATATATATATATATATATATATATATATATATATATATATATATATATATATATATATATATATATATATTATATATATATATATATATATATATATATATATATATATGTATAGATATATATATATATATATATATATATATATATATATATATATATATATATATATATACATATATATATATATATATATATATATATATATATATATATATATACATATATATATATATATATATATATATATATATATATATATATATATATATATATATATATATAGAAACAAAATATCTTGCTAATACAATAGTTAGATTCTTTTTTAAATTTTTTGATATCAGTGGGTGCCAGCGTCATGACTTTAACTCTTGATTCAGCATGCTCTTTGATTTTGAAGTGCAGGGTCTGTCTCACTGTTTTCAGACTAGAGTCCAGTTTGCAGCATGAAATAGATGTATCCACAGTTATTCAGAAAAGCTAGTTTGAGTTGGGAATTTTCTTTATATGTTTCTACAAAAATAGTATGGTATTTCTTTAAGAAATTAGATGTTCCCTTGCTGTTTTATTTTAATTTATTACCTGCTTCTGCCCCATAAACCATTCAGTCGATTTATTTTTGAATACCTACGTCTAGTGTATGCGGCAAATTCTTTCACTCACTTTAATAATCCATATTCTCATATGTAAGTATAAAAATATGCCACTGGGTGGGCTAAGGGTTAATTTAAATTCAAGTGCTCTTAAAAGGAAAAATAAAGACACTAGAGAATTCCTTAGCGATTTTCTGCGACCTAAACAGCCAAATTAACAACAAAAATGACAGGGGCTTGTTCCCTAAATGCCTGTATTATGAAAAGTCATTCTGCTCTCTTTGTATCTATTGTAGAGAAACACGTGATTTGCCTATTGATTCTAGTTGAGCACTCCCATAATTCTCTTATTTATTTATAGAAATGAGGGTAGTGGCAATTAGAAGAAATGTGGCAAATATTATGGATTCCTTAAAGGGACGTTTTTCATTATACACGCAACTGTAGCTTTTTATAATTAAATATTACATTTAACCAAAACACGATTTACTAAGTTTCCTTGTTGTTAGAGACACATAGATAGCAAGTTTATATAAAAAGCAAATTATTGTATTATGCTCTTTTTATGGTTGTCCGTCCGCCCATCCGTCCGTCTGTCACAGACGATTTTCTCTGAAACTATTCGACGTAAAAATTGAAAATTAGTCCAGAGATAGAGTGTGGTGGCACAATTATTGACGTGAACCATAAAAAGTTGAATTTTAATTCTGGGGGTTAATTTCAGCGGGTAAAGTGCGACATGGAAAAAAAATTTCAAGGTCATCATGTAGGGTATCTAATGAAAGCTCATTAAAGCACGAGTTCAACAATATAAATGATGAATTTTTTTATGCATTTTGTTAAAGATTTTTTGGGAAAAACGCTTAAAAATTGCTGTCCCCCACCCTTACCACCAGAAAGATCGCTAAGAAAAATCTAAAAAAATTCATGAACATTAAGAATTAGGTGTAGATTGAACAAAAATTATCAGCATTAAAAAATTCTAGCGCGATCAATTCATATAAACAATTTAATTGGTTATTTCCTTATAACTGCTGAACCATTGGTTTTAGAGAAAGTTATTTGACAAAAAATAATTCTCACAATGTAAGAAACAACTTTTGTTCTTACACGTTTTTAAAAAATTTTAATTTGGCTCAGTCGAAACGCTTCCCTCTCAGTTACGCGCATACACGATGTGATACGGCGTTGGTGCCGTCGGCGTCGGCGACGGGTAGCGCGGCATATCAGGCGACCAAGGTTTGCTCAGGTTAAGGTTAACTGACGGCACGAAACACTAATTGTGCAAATATGCACACTTGACCGATTTTTGAGAAGAAAATGAAGAACAAATTATTTATAATAAAAATATATTTTTGCATACACTGAAATATTAATATTGTGTTGCCTATAGCCTAAACAATAGCTTTGAAACATTAAACATACATATATTTAGTTACCCAATAAATTAAACAAAAAAAGTGGACACGTGTTATGTATTTAGTGATGATAGCGAAATTTCAATAAGAGATTCTTTTCAGAAAATCCTCCTCCCGCTTTACATAAGGGTTTTATAATTCAGATTAAATTATGCTTATCAGACAGAAAGCAAACGACATTTTGATAAAAATGGAGATGGTATACTGAGAAACACTCTCCCTAACCTAAATTCGTATTGTAAAATTTTTTCAGTAATTATGATTAAGAATAAAATTGTTGCGTTCATTATTACATCACATTTTAAAAGCTCGATTAATAAAATTGTTAGACTTTTTAATCCTATATTTAAAGAATTATGAGGTAGTTTTAGTAATAAGTATCCCATGCAAAACATTTTAGTAAATATTAATGTTTTTTTTTCAAATAAAAGGACAATTTAACATTTAATTACTGTGACGAATTTTAAAGTTTCCTGTTCATATACATATAGTTAATTATTGTCGTACATCGTGTTTATAAAACATTTGGATTTACCAAATTACGATATCAATATTTAACCAAGAGTATTGAGTAAAAGCAACGAAATTAAATTGTAATAATATCGTTCGCTGCAACTTGTAAATTTTAAAACATTATTTATTTATTTATTTATTCCTTTTTGCCAACAAGATCACAGATGTGAAAAAGCAACGTCACAAAAAAGCCTTAAAAATACTACACGCAATATGTAACACAGGCATTTAAAACAAAATAAAGTAATACATTAAAAATAATACACACTAATATGCCCAACATCGGCAGTAAAATGGGGACCGGACAACAACTGCAGACACACGGTAACAATTTAAAACTTAATAATTAAATGTAAATGAATAAAAACATTTATCTTTAGCGAACGTACAGGCTGCCCTCCCGAATCTCTCCCCTCTATCGATATTCCTTATCTCGGGTGACATTATATATTAGAAACGTCGTCATCCTAGATTTGTAAATTCTAAAATGTATTTTATGAAAATAAATATTTGGTTTATTAGTGTTTACGAAATAATTTAGAATACCAAAAGTTTTATCAAATCGCGATCTGATAAAAAGTATTATCCAAATTTGTAAAGATCCGAAATGCGCTGCCAAATATTGCATTACTTTTTCAACACGGTGCATAGAGTTTCGTGCTTGTGCGCCTTTTGTGCTTTTGTTTTGGTCATTTTAGTGTAATGGTGTATTCGTGTAGGGAGAGTAGACTGGCAGTGTTTTTCAACAGGTAAATTGCCTGAATTTGATTTTCATCCAAATACCTTTAAGCATTGTACGTACCAGGAATATTTTTTTTAAAAGGAAATCAAAATTGTCGCTCCTACGCAATGATTCTTCCTATACAAATATTCCTAGTACGTATTTGGTGTGGACCCCATGAGCCGACGGACTTCTAAAGATGTCATACAAATTTTACAATAAATGTTTATCTTATGTTAATCTATTACCTTAAAAACAGTTTCTTATGGCATATCATACTTCTTATTTTGTCAATTTTCCTGATTGTATTGTACTTTTTCATAATATATTAGTTGGTGATATAATATTTATTGTATAAATAATATAAGTATTTTATAATATTTATAATAATTCCAATAAATGTTAATGACAATATTCTAAACTTTATTCATCAGTTATAATTTGTTTATACTTTTTTTTTCGTATATTAGCAAACGACGGTAGCCTGATGACTACCTATATCTCAGTTAGAAAAGATCCAAACCCAATTCTTTAAAGTACGTTGAAAATATGCATGCATGTTGCATATTTTGAACGATATTGAAGTAAAATGTGAAACAGGCAAAAATTTACTATGTTCGCTGATGACACCACAATTTTGAGGCACTGCTCCGATGTTGCTTCCTTAAGTAACGCTGTGACTTTCGATTTGGGTTGGATGAAAGTATGGTGTGATGCAACCTTTTGTCACTTAACATCGATTAAACCAGCCTTATTTTTTTTTGATATGATTTGGATCGTTTGATGGTTGGCGACATTTTACTTGACAAGCGGCAGCATGAAAGGTCTCTTGGAGTGATTATTGATAGTAGGCTATAATTTGATTAACATATTGTTGCTCTTGGCAGCAGATTATCTTCGGGATGCTTTGAAGTGAGGACCACCGTTAATGAACTGGAAATTCATATTGGAAGGTCTGTCTATTAAACGCTTATTGAACCCCGGCTTCCTTATGGACTATCCTTCTGGGGAAATGCGAGTGGTTACCTGATCCAGATGCTCTTTATAATTCAAAAACGAGCTGTGAGATACCTCGTTAGAAAGAGACCTCGCAAATCATGTCGGTCCTTATTTATTATCCTACATATTCTTACGAATACATGTTTGTTGTAACCGTTGTGTTTGTTCTAGTATTATTGTCCCTTTTATACAGTAAAGATCACCTAACTGCGAACATAGGAATCTTCAAGACAAATTTATCTATGGTCGTATTAACTGGGGTGACGGCCGAAAACTTTCAACCTCTGCCTGATCGCTGCAATAATACTTGCTTTCCCGCTACCGCAGGTTTCGTTGAGCCGCCAACCGCCGTCAATTCGCCAATACATCAGGTTTGTTATGATGATGATTTATTAACGAATTAATGGTGGTTGGCGACTCGATGAAATCTGCGGCAGCGGGGAGCGGGAATGCAAGTATTACTGCAGCGAGCGGGCTGAACTCGATAGTTTTCGGTCACTACCGCAGTTAATACGACCATAGATAAATTTATCCTGAAGATTCCTATGTTCGCGTTCTTTACTCTATCCTTACATATTTTATTGACACATTATCTGTGCCATGCCTATTCTCATTTGACATTTATTTTTAACTTTTATTTGGTTGACACAGTAAGTATATGGTTATTCTTTAAGCTTTAAGTTACCTTTTATTGATATTGCTTGTATTGGTTTCATGTCTAGGTTAAGATGCTTTGTCTATAAGATATTCTTCTGACAATTTTGATTTGATTTGCTTTAATTTACATATTTAAAATGTAATTTAAGAGTGAGGTTTGGATTTTATCTAAATAATATCGTACTTAGCAGTCGATGTCGGTTGATAGTAAGGAAAAAAACCTATTGTAAAGAGTATAAAAAGTATAACTAGCATTTTATTATAATATGAGATACAAAACACTATAGGTAATATACAGGGTATTATGAAATTCACTGCATACATTGAAACCGGTAAATCCTGGTATGAATTCATATTTATAAGTGGCACTTCACAATAATAAGGTGGTAACCGCTCCTTAAGTTTTCTCTAACCGACGACCTGCCAGTGGCAAGAAATACATAGTACGAAAAAGTTTCCAATTCTATCAATATTTTTTTCTATGCTACAAGTCAGCATAAGAATAATATTTTCGTTACCTTTAAAGTAAAATTCGTTTAAAATACACTTCTTTTGAAAATACTTTAGGTTAAATCTCACTAATAACACAGTAGAGTCAAAAATTGGAAAAAGAGCACTCGACTAAGAATTGAAATTAACAAAATTAAGCACAAAGATTCTATTCTTTTTGTCGCTATCTGCACTATTAAAAACGAAAACTAAGGTTCTTGTTACTTTTACATCCAAATCTCTGTAAAGTACACTTCTTGTAGGAAGATTTTACCAAAGAAAATAGAATCGGTTTGTTGGTTTTACGTTAAACTTATACAACACTAACAAAACAGTAGATAGAGCCATTAATGTAAAAACCGGTTCACTAACTAATTAAAACACAATGCTTAAAAGAATCCACTGTATTTCTTTTACTATCAGCCTGAAAAACTAAAGTTATTTATTTTTTAAACAACACGTAACTAAAAATAGACAACCCAAAAAAGCTATCAATAGTTATTGTTGCATAAGAGATAGGAAAAAAGTTCTGTGGAAATAATAGCAGCGTTCAGCAACTTAATATTTTATCGTTTTTTCGCCAATTTTGCAATTCGCATTTATATGAAACACAAACAAACTTCCTACGACTAGCGTTAAACCTAAATGTCTGAAATAATTTTACCCCTGTCCGGTTTTTGTTTATTTCAACATGCTCTATTTCATCGGCAACAATACAAACACGCGTGCATATTATAAATGTTTATCTTTTTCGTTAGAAGTCAGTTTTAAATAAAAATGTAGTTTATGGCATATTATTATGTGGATCCGTTGTTAACTAATATTTTGCTCAGCTTTATCTAGTTTGTGCTTTAATTATAGTGTTTCTTAAATTAGCCTATTAGGGTTAAAAACTAAATTAAATTTAACACTAAGAATATTTACGTATTATGGAACGTATGCGTGCAAGAAAGCGATTTAGATACAGCTCGACTATAGAAAAACTCATTTAGGGGTTCTTTAAAAAAAACGGTAAGTTACGTTAATTTTCTTGGCAGAGGAACGAATAACAACTTTCTGAGCGTGCTGCGTGAAACAGAAAAATATTTTTGTTGACAAATGCTGTAATGAAAGAATGTTGGTTATAATTTCAAAATACTGTGTAGTTCTGCTCAGTTAGTATTTTTGGTTTCAATTTTTAACCTTTTTAATGGCAGAAAGTTTAAGCTAGTAGGAACCATCTCATTAATAACGAACGTAATATAGGGTGTCATAATTGTAACCTGTTCCGCTCTGGTAACAATTTCAACCGATTTCACGAGTGGTCCATATTTTTCGATATTAAATAAAGAAATTTCTATTAAATAAAAATACACATTTTTGGTAAAATGCGTCTGTGGAATTAAAAATACTTTGAATTATTTTCGGTTTTCACTAAAACTGATAAAAAAATGAGATGTCACGATAATATTTAAGTTTGGCAATTCCCCGGCTGGGTCATTTGTTTTTTCTTTACAATATTGGAGCCTGTGACGTCAAGCACTTCAGGGGCATAGGATAAGGGTCAGTATTTGGTCCTTTTTTAAAATAAAAAAATGTACGATTTCAGGGAAAAAGTATTTAGTATGTCCGTAGACTACCCCTGGAGTCACCAATTTCAATATATGTAGTGAATTTCATACCACCCTGTATACTACATCATATTTGTAAACAGTTTGCAATAAGTTGAAAAAAGTTTAGAATTTTTATTATAGTGTTTAGTAAACATGTAACACCTAGAGGTATGAAGAGTTTTAACTGTAAAAGAATTTTTCTGAATATTTTTAATTTTACGCTTAGTTATTTTCTGATAAGCATGGTCCAATTGTTGTTTCACAACAATTTTGGGGATTGTAAAGTTGATTATTTATCGTCTAAATCCATTTTTAAAAATTTATTATTAGGGCCGCCAAATAAAATATTTACACCAAACATGGCGTGCATTAGCTTGACTGAGCCAGTTTAATGTTTTTTAAACTCTTTAGAGTGGCAGCAAAATTGCATCACTTCAGTGTTTCGGAATATTTGCGGCATGCTTGATGATTTGCAACTGTAATTTTGTGTTCTCATTGGTCCAAGCCTGCTAACAATGTGCCCATTACCACACAGTGTGAAGTAATGAAAATGATCACTTAGAAAAGATATAATATGTCAATATGCATTCATTATTGAATAGTTGTACATAAAATGTATTCAAAATCTAACTGGAATTTTATTTTATTGAATGACTATTAAAAATATTCTACAGGATAAAAACAGCAGGTCATTTCTTGCAAAATATGTTTAATACTTATTCAACCATAGTATATTGTGTATGTAATAGGAAAACATTCCCGGACGACAGTGAAGATTGGCCCTGCCGGGACCAGCAACCATAGAGAAAATATATAATAGAGAAATAATGTCATTTGCGAATGTGGCAAATTTACCAAGCTGAATCCGTAAACACAGACGGTCTTCTGCGGGCTTGCGCCTTGTCGAACGTTTGCCTTGTGATAGACAGGACCGTACTTCAAAATTTATTTCACATGACGTGAATCTTTTATCGAGTAATAAATGCTAAATATATTACTTGTAATTATTCTTTTTATTAATGATACAAATGCAACCATTAGTGAGATTTTAACAAAAATTGTATAGTTTGTTGGCTTAAATCTGAGTTTTCCTGCTATACAAAACTGTCCATAATTCCTCGGAAATAGCTCAGTTTATACATATACAGTGCGTCTCTTTAATGTCCCCCTCTTAATTTTTTAAACGTTACATTTACAAAATTGAAAGTTGAAATAAAATATAAACATAGTATTCTAAACAATAGAAATAAAATATGCAACTGTTTTAAGAAGTAAAATAGTAAATAAAAAAATTACCAAAACTATGTGTATATTTTATTGGATTGGCATCCCATCCTGTATAATTATTGAACAAACCAAGTTCTATGGTAAGATGTAAATATTTTTACACCTATTTACAGTGTGTGCACTTGATACTTTGGTGAAAGCGCTACTTACTTACGGCCCCATGTCAATCTAATCCACTGATATCTTAGCGATCCTTTGTCGAAAACGCTTTTTCTTTCGCCATCCCTTTTAAAATACTCCCCTCTACCCTAATCCACTAGTATTTTTAGTGCCTCTTTGACGAAAGCGCAAATATGCCTTTTGGGCACTCACCCTTCTAATCCACTGATATCTTAGCGATCCTTTGGCGAAAGAGCATTTTTCTTTCGCCATCCCTTTTAAAATACTCCCCTCTACCCTAATCCACTAGTATTTTTAGTGCCCCTTTGCCGAAAGCGCAAATATGCCTTTTGGACACTCACCCTTCTAATCCACTGATATCTTAGCGATCCTTTGGCGAAAGAGCAGTTTTCTTTCGCCATCCCTTTTAAAATACTCCCCTCTACCCTAATCCACTAGTATTTTTAGTGCCCCTTTGGCGAAAGCGCAAATATGCCTTTTGGACACTCACTCACCCTTATGCAATATAGGGGAAGGAGGCATTGACACTATATATGACCTTCTTACACCATCTTAGCCCTTATACAATGCCCCTAATACACACATACGCCATCAGTGCCTTTCTGACACCTTGACCACACTCAATATACGTCACTGATAACTATTTCTACTTCTCCGTGTGTGTGTTCACTTCAACACCGGAGTGCATTTAAGATAAAAGTTAGAAAATTTATTTGGTTAGAGATAATCTTAATAACTCAAAACTTAAAAGTATTTTTGCAAATGGAAATAGCAACTTCAGCATTTACAACAGCTGTATTTCATGTGTTTCCTTCAGTGATTACAACTGGGTCCGGTTCTGTTCGCCGAGTTGCGTCATCGAGTTCAACAACCACTTTTGCGAAACGTCCCGAGCGCGCATGCCTCGAGAGAACCGTCGTTTAAAAACCTGACTGGCGCCATATGCGTACAAACGCACTTTTGTCGCCCATACATTGGACGGATTCAGCTGGTGTCGCGAATACGTTGTGATGGTCTAAATATATTTTGTCTATGCCAGCAACAGAGTTCGGGAATGTGGTTTTTCCTACTAGGTTCACATACTTAGTATTTCTACGCCGATAGTTTAAAAATCGAAAACAAAAATATTAAAACTTTGTTTTCATTGATTAACACATATTTTGCCTCCGAGATAACAATAGTAGTATAGAGCTCCCTTACCTGAATGTATTTTAACACTATTAGTAACTCCCAGTTGGTTCGCATTTTCTAGAAAATTTTTGAAAAAGATATTTTATTACCTAAGCAGGGAGCCTCCGTAGGTACCTATTTCTTCCAAAATATGGAGTTTTATTACTTTAGGAACGCATTTTCTGGAAACAGTCGTAGAAGCCGCGATTGCCATTGTAAAGATTAAAAGTTGGAGGTGTGTAAAATAAAAAAACTGAAATAATTTGTTTAAGTCATTCGAAAACATTCGATTTTGATTGGTGATAAAACTGTGCTAAAAGTGCTTTTGTTACGTTTGGGGTATGTTTACTCCCGTGGATGCGGAAAAAGGTATTTCTCAAAATCTTTGTGAAATATATGAACTTTAAGTCGGAATTCCAGTACGGCAACAAGACAAGCCATGGATTCCACATGTACTTATTTTGTATAACATGTGCTAACATGCACTTATGTGCGTGGAAACCGCACTAGCGACACAGTTTGCTAATTGGTGTACCAATGATACGGAGAGCAAGCAGATAATGACAATGATAGCTATTTTTGCAAAACATAAAGCACAAGGGCTGAATGTGGGTAATAGAAAAAGTATTAAATATGTGGAGACATCAGCAGCACGAAGGCCTCAACCACACGACAGAAACCATCCACTTCCTCGGATCCCAGCAACCTTGTCTCACCAATACATAGAAAGCCCTAGTAAGACCGCTGAACATCTTTAATTTTGCCATATACGTCCACGGAACCCCATTTACTTAACCAAGATGACTTAGTGGGGGATTTACATTTATCAAAGTCTCAGGCAGCACAAGGAGAAATACAGGAACAACTGGCAAGGCAACATGAGCTGTACTGTATGAATCTCCCTGGTTTAAGATAATTGCAATCTTTTATCACGGAGCAGGACAAAAATAGAACCAAAGCACTTCTGCAACTAAGCAGGAGGAAACTTAGAATGGCAACAGGACGCCTCACGGGACACTGCTGCCTGAAAAGGCGTCTCAATATCAGAGAAGCATCCTACTTAATATTATAGAGCATGTGTATGCAACTGCCCTGCTCTAAGCATGGCAAGACTTAGGCACTTCGGGGAACCATATCCTGAATCTGAAGAAATAGTGAAAGCCCCTATCAACAGTGTTTTAAGCTATGTGGAGAACACTCGACTGATGGGAGATTGATCCTTAAGGGGCACAATCAACCGTCAGTAAGTTTTATTGCAAGTGGGCAATGCACTACAACCCTAAGCGAATAGAATAGAAAGTCTCAAGCAGAATTACTCGCATCGTGTCTATAACAATGGAATCTTTTAGAGAAGGCAACAAAAGTTACTGTATTTCGCCATCGTCATGACGATTTTGTGGATTTTTATAGTATGCATTCTGATTTAGTGTACTGTAATAATATTAAAGGTGTTTTTACATCTCTTGGAATAGAACACAATCCACAGCATTGGAGACTATTTATCGACTCCTCTAAAACATGTCTTAAGGCTCTGCTTCAACACAAGGGTAACGCTATCCATCTGTTCCGGTGGGTTAGTCCGCATTGATGAAAAAAATATCTGAAAATCTGAGGACATTGTTGCAAAAATTTAACTAAGTACAATCAATATTTATAAAGCATTTAATTTGTGCGGATGCAACAAGGGTATAAAAAATATTGCTGCTGCCTCTGTTTATGGGATAGTCGTGATAAAGTGAATCATTGTTAAAAAAGACTGGCTAACCAAGAACATCTATTCAACCAGGGACTCAAAACATAAAGCGACCTCCTTTGGTGAATCAACAAAAAATTCTTATACCTCCTCTTCACATTAAGTTAGGTTTGATGAAAATCTTTGTGAAACGAATAAATTGCGAAGAAGAAGGACTCCAATATCTCTGAGCAAAGTTTCCCAAATTAAGTAAGGCTAAAATAAAAGAAGGAATATTTTTTGGCCCTCAAATCAACGCAGTAATGAAAGATGTCAATTTTGAGGATAAATTAAGCACAGTCGAAAAAGTGCGTGTAGATCAATGGTTCAGGGATGGAACAGCGTTACCAGGGCAAGTAGAATCCTGACATGCTAGCAGACTATTGTTGTACTTTGAGAAGTAAAGCAGTAAATGTTATTTATAAGTGAAAATATTTTAGTGCATAATGAGGTATACTCGCAATAAATATATTTTTATATTGCAAAACTTTGTTTTCATACATCTCGTAGAAAATCGAACCAACTTCACATAATGGTCATGATATACCTCCTTTATACAAGGGCTTTTTTTCAAAATTAGTTATAGTAGTTTGGGAGATCCGACAAAAATTTCACTTTGTTGACCAGTGATTGGTTTGCAATTTAAAAAAAAAGCCTAACTAATTTTATGAGCAAATATCTGATGCCTTAAAAATGCTAATATTTGGATGCGTGGAAACGTATCAGTTTTGTATTGTCAAACTTGACGCGTGTAAATTTAACTTAATTT
Source organism: Philopedon plagiatum (assembly GCA_963971165.1). Classification (NCBI taxonomy): domain Eukaryota; kingdom Metazoa; phylum Arthropoda; class Insecta; order Coleoptera; family Curculionidae; genus Philopedon; species Philopedon plagiatum. Next base: position 48,662,593 of record OZ020191.1, on the reverse strand, counting down.
CTTCAATAGTTTAAGCTGTTACATATTTTGTGTCTAGTAAAAACGCGCAACATAATGAGGGGCGATGAATTTTCCATTCCTGGCACTCCTCCAGAGCGGGAAATACTGCCACATTAGATTGACTTACAAAACAATCAAGACAGAAATATAAATATGCATACAATCGTTTTCTGGACTCGTAAGAACAAAAATTTTTGAGTTCTTTCTCGGAAAATGTTCTAATGGCATACTTTTATGTGCTCAAACATGAAATTTTCTAAAAATCGTGTTTTTAATCATTTTTGCAGTACAGGGTGTCCAGTTTTCGTGTGTTTTCATATACCAGCTCCCTTATTATAAAAGATAGAAAGATGGGGTTTGCGGCTTACTGTTTTATTTTTTTATGAAACTTTCATTGCCTCAAACGAAATTTTCATAGCCCTCTGAGTTTCTGACATACAGGGCCGTTTTCAAATTTTGTCATTTTTGACGCTCCCCTGTATCTCGATTATTTGATAACTTATCAATAAGGTAAAAATGGATTTTTATATAGTTTTTTATTTTGAATTCAGTGGCGTAGTTAGTTTTTTTCTAAAACGTTTTGTTTATGAGTTATGACCCAAACTTATATATTTTTTAATGGGACACATATTATGGGACATATTATTTCTTCGTCTTGTTCCTCTTTTTAAGAGCTTTTCAAAAATATATAACAGTCCATATTTTTTTCTTTTAAAAAGGGACAATTTCAATATTTTTGGTAAAATTAATCATTTTTCATCTAGAATCTAGAAGGCCATGATCAATCATGGATAGACATGACAGAAAACAAGATTTTGTAAATGCGCCATTATTGTCAAATATTATTGGCATTTGTTTGATTTTGTTAGTTTATTTGTTATTTCTGTGAAAATTTATTTAACATGGCAGAAAATAATAAATATGAAAATTATGAAAAACACGATATATGTATGTTTGTTTTATCCGAGCGAATGAAGACGCGAACGCAGCCTCGGCACAGTATTTTAATAGGTAAGTTTCAAACCCTTTTGTTATGTAGATACCATTGATGTTAATAATGAGAATAAAAAAAGTTTTAGTCATAATTATTGTTATCTATTATTAGATTTTTGATACATAACATTTTTCGTAGGTATCCAGAAAGGCAACAACCGGATAAAAGAATATTTCAAAATATCCAAGCCAATCTCATTGAGCACGGATCTTTTAAACGACCAAGGCCTAATTTTTACAATAAGGAAAATAGGGAAGAAGAAGAAATAAATGTTTTGGCCTCTGTTGCGGTACAACCATCCATATCATGCAGAAAAGTATACGATGAAGTTGGGGTTAGAAAATCAAGGACGCAGTTAATACTAAAAAAATATAAATTTAAACCATATAAATTCCATCTCGTCCAATATTTGCATCCCGGTGACGCAGAACGAAGAATAATTTTTTGCAACTGGTACCTACAAATATTGCAGGAAAACGCAAATTTTGAAAGAAGGGTGGTATGGTCTGATGAGGCATATTTTACGAGTTCTGGTATCCTTAACCGAAACAATTCAAGGTACTGGTCCCAAGAGAATCACCACGTAATATTTCCACGAGAACGACAAGGTCGGTTTGGATTTAGCGTGTCATGCTTTATTTTTGGCACTAAAATTAAATATGTTATTTATGAAGGAACTTTAACGGGAATTAGGCACCTAGACATAACGCGAGATGCACTAATGGAACTATTAGAGGATGTTCCTTTAGCTGATTTAAATGAAATTTATTATCAGCAAGATGGCGCTCCTAGTCATAATTCTCGAATAGTAAGAGAATATTTAGAAACCACATTTCCCGATAAGTGGATTGGTACAAATGGACCTGTCAGGTGGCCTCCAAGATCACCTGATCTTTCTGTGTTGAATTTTTTTTATGGGGGTATATAGAAAATCAGATATATAAGAGACGATATCACAATATTGATCAACTTCGGGAAGCTACACATCAAACCTTTAGGCTTCTGCAGGGAAGACCAATTACTTTGCTAAATGCATTGCATTTTACAAAAAAATATTGAAATTGTCCCTTTTTAAAAGAAAAAAATATGGACTGTTATATATTTTTGAAAAGCTCTTAAAAAGAGGAACAAGACAAAGAAATAATATATAGGGGGTCCCATTAAAAAATATATAAGTTTGGGTCATAACTCATAAACAAAACGTTTTAGAAAAAACTAACTACGCCACTGAATTCAAAATAAAAAACTATATAAAAATCCATTTTTACCTTATTGATAAGTTATCAAATCATCGAGATACAGGGGAGCGTCAAAAATGACAAAATTTGAAAATGGCCCTGTATGTCAGAAACGAGAGGGCTATGAAAATTTCGTTTGCGGCAATGAAAGTTTCATAAAAAAATAAAACCGTAAGCCGCAAACCCCATCTTTCTATCTTTTATAATAAGGGAGCTGGTATATGAAAACACACGAAAACTGAACACCCTGTACACTAACAACTGCAAGGATATATTATTTCCTTACAGTACAGAAATGAATATTTCCTAACAGTTATTTTTCGTTGCTTAGCGGTTTCCATAGAAACCCTATACGACTTGCATTAATTCAAATACGAGGAGTATGGAAAATTATTTAAGTTTCGTTATATTTTTTAAAATTATTGGAAAACAGTCGAACATCAGTGTTGGTAACTTAACATAAAATAAAACTCTTAGCGAGTAAAATCCAAAAAAGAAATATGGCCAGCCCTCTGAAAACAACTTAAGTTAGTTAAAAACTCGCTTATTTGGTATTCAGTTGTTTTTTCAGTTACGTTTCCTGATGGTCGTTGTACAAATCTACGGATTTTCTAGTTTAATCACTTTTCTGTCTCTCCAAATAAAAAAGGTATCTATTAGTCCAAATATAATCACTAACCTTTTACAGTACAGAAACATTTACCAAGGTGAATAATACTTCTTTTATTAATATTAGATAACTACTAGGGATTTAACATTTATGAATTTGCTTGGATAAGTGCAAATTCTTCAAATCTCTCCCATAAACCATTGCATAAACCGAGAAAAATCGCTGCGTCAAACAGACTAAAAATTAAAAGAGCTCATAATGCAAAAGCACTACACAAATGCACCCTACTTATTCATCGCGTCTCAGACCCTTCGTACCCTTTTGCTCGTTCTTAAAATAGTATCTCTAAAAGTTTATGCTTTTATATGCGCTTTGATGTTTTGAGACACTAACGACCATTATCCAATTTATGGTGTATGAAATTGAGCAGATAAGTAAATCTACTTTATTGTAGAGAATGCACGTAATATAAAAATATACTACTTTTATCAAAAAGTTGTAAAACCTAAAATGAATGTATCAATTTAACCAGAATTAGTATACTTACGTGCATGTATTTAAAGTACGTCTAGAAATTATGTAGAATAAAAAAACTTTATAAAAGAACTACTTATTTTTATTCCAAAAATTATTCGGCCAGATTCTTCAACGCTAAACCAGTCTAATTTAACAACCAAAGGTTTTTAACTCACAAGCGTATAAGACAACTAAGTTTTATACTATGAATTTGTTTCTAAGTTTTTCTCAGAGGAAATTTTAGTTCGTAATTTCCACAATAAGAGAACTAAATTCATTTTAACAACATTAAATTGACAATCGTTTGGAAACCAAGCAAGAATAACATAAGTTTTTAAATATTGACATGACATGCAATGACAAAACACTGCAAAAACCTAAGAGAGCATCTAAAAGATCTTAATGTAAACCAATACCAGATATAAAGCCTTTGTAGTGAATCTGAGCGTTAATTCTATATGAGAAACTACTTATCTTACTATTGCACAGATTTAATAATTCGATTAGGGACAACGGCCATTAAGTCGGACGCGTATTTGTGTGTCCGTGCTTGTGAAACTACTGACACTAATTGTATTGTTGTATATTTTGAGGTGCTGCATGTCCTACCTCAATTTCCATAAACCCCCTCATATATTTTCAATAGGGCTCAGGTCAGGAGAAGCTACTGGCTATGGAATGGCTGAGATCCTGTTCTCTTCTAACCAAGATCTTGCGTGCCTGAAGGTATGGCTCCAAGCGTTGTCTTATTGTAATCACCAACCGTCAGGTACAGAACATTAGCTTTTTCAACAAGATATCCACTTAGAATGATACAGTAGCATGTGCTATTTACTGCGCCATCGATAATTCTCAACTCCAAACCATAATTAATATATAAACAAACCTAAAAGAACTAAGCCAAAGGGGTTATTCGATCCTGGGCTACGCAGACGACCTGGTCATAACGACTCAAGGAAAATTCAACACAACCGTGAGGGACTGCATGAGGAGCGCCCTCGCCGTAGTGGAAAAATGGGTAGGACAGGAAGGGCTTAATGTAAGCCCAAACAAGACTGTTATCGTCCCGTTCACTAACCGCAGGAAAAAGGAGGGGCTCGGACCTCTAACCCTGCGAGGAGTCACAATTCCACTGCAGGAAGAAGTAAAGTATTTGGGGGTAACACTGGACTCAAAACTTACCTGGAACAAGCATGTGGATAAAACCATACGAAAAGCGGAAATCACCCTTGCGGTGGTCAGACGAACGTATGGGAAAACATGGGGTCTCTCACCAAAGATGGTGCACTGGCTGTACACCAGAGTGGTGAAACCCGCAATTATGCAGTATGCAGCCTTGGTCTGGGGGACCAAGGCAACGCAGAAAACAATAATGCTCAGGCTCAGCAGTCTGCAAAGACTAGCCTGTCTGGGCATTACAGGGGCAATGAGATCGACCCCTACCTCAGCCATGGAGAATCTCCTAGACCTTCCTCCCTTGCACCTGGTCATCCAGGGAGAGGCGAGGATGGGTCTCTATCGACTGCAAAACACTCTTCCCTCTTCATTACGGAAAAGGGCGGGACATGAACTCATAAGAGAGAAGATTGGAGGGCCCGATTTAGAAATGAGATCGGACTACATGACTCCAAAATTTCAATACAACATTCCCTACGAGGTAGTAATAGCGGATCGCAGGGAATGGGCTTTGACAAACCCAGAGTTTCCTCCGGGGGCAATCATATGGTACACCGACGGATCAAAAACCGAAGCGGGAACCGGAGCAGGAGTACATGGGGTCGGACCAAGGAGGGACATGTCCTTCTCCTTTGGGAAGTACCCCACGGTATTCCAAGCAGAAACCTACGCCATCTTACAATGTGCGCTGGAAAACAATAGGAGGGCTTATTCAAATAAGCGGATCTATATCTGTTCAGACAGTTAGGCCGCTTTGAGGGCACTCTCATGCCACAGAGTCACTTCGGGACTGGTATGGTAGTGCATAAACGATCTTGGCGCGCTGGCTGCCAGAAACTCAGTGAAGCTCATGTGAGTACCGGGACACAAGGGCATCACGGGTAACGAAAAAGCCGACGAACTTGCTAGACAGGGATCGGCTACACCATACATTGGCCCAGAACCATCTCTCGGGGTGCCAAAGTGCACGGCACGAGAGGCGGTAAACAGATGGATCAAACAACAACACAAAGTCCACTGGAACGGAGTACAGGGACTGAACCACAGCAAGGCCGCTATAGGAAATCCCAATCCTAGACTCACCAGGCAACTGCTAAATCTGAGCAGGATCCAGTTGAGGACAATCGTAGGGGTACTAACAGGACACATGGCTGTAAAGGACCTTCTCAACAAAATGAAACTGTACCAGGGAGACCTTAGCTGCAGACTATGCGGTAGGGACAGGGAAACAGTTCAGCACATTATATATAATTGCGAGTCACTAGATCGCAAGCGCCACCAACTGTTCGGGCAACCAAAGTTAGAACCGGAGGAATTGATCACCCGCTCCCTTGTGGACCTGTACAGGCTTGTGCAGGAAACTGGGATAACAGAGTGGGTGTAACAAAAGTTATTGGGTAGGCACAATAAGCCTCTAGTGGCCGCAGTGCTTCCGGTCTCGGACGGAGCCCAAGGGAGGAAAAAAAAAACCTAAGCAAACCTAAGGGAATTCGCGATGGTCTGTGGGATTCTTAAAGCATTGCTGCTGAAATTCAGGCGATTCAATACGACATGCTTGGCGACGTTCCAAATGAACTCTACTATATTTCTTGCCGTGAAATTTTGTTCAGATCTTTTCTTCTAGTTTAGTTCCTAAGAATATTAAGCACACATTTAACTTTAGATTTTTTATTAGGTTCGTTAATACGTCAATTTACAACCCTGTTATTCAATTCAAATGCCTGTCGAATATATATTAGTGAATTATTTTTTTCACAGATCCATCATACCCTATAAGTATCGTTAAAACATGCTGTGTAGGATGTTTTATTAAAACAAAATAGTTGTCACCACCATTTGTAGTGTCGCATCGGTAAGAAAATGTGTACTTCATGTTCACACATTTCTAATTTTATTAATTGTTGAACCGTTATTGTTATCTACAATATTCCAAACTTTCATAACACCCAATTCAAATATGGAAAATTTATTTAAGGTATGTACAAGCTTGTACCTGATATGGAAATGTTTTATATTTAAGTTTTGGAAACTCCCTCCGAAAATAAAATATTAGCCTTGTCTTTAACTTATTACTTTGACCTGCAAGGGTTTTTAAAACATCTCTGAAATCATTCAGCACAACAGCAAGTTGCGAATTAATGACTAATCATTCATACTATTTCGCATCCTTGTCCGGTTGCAATTTATTTCGGTTTCTGAATATAAAAAATTGATTTAAGAAACTTTTATACAATACTCAGCATAATTAATTGATTTTAATTATTAGGATTAGGAAAACCTACTTTTTCAACCTCGAGAAATGTTTGTTTATACTATATATTTGATTAAGTTTCTTGATTTAATTTTTTAACAATCTGTAAATCAATTTTATGATTTTCATTGTTATTTATACAAAATACACATTTTCATTTAATCGATACCAATTAAGTGACTAAAAATATGTAAACATCTTAAATAATTGCTTACTAAGTTCGATAAGACAATTACATTTCAAATAAAGCTATTGACGTATGCGCGCTACGCAACCTTTTTAACCAAAATTGGTTGACCCTGTTGCAATATGGCGCTTGGTGGTGCCCATAAAGAACTAGCGATAAAGTCGAGAAATTTTACTTATGTAAATATTATTAATTTTTAAACAAACAGTGTGTTCTAACATAGTACGAGTATCAATATCAGAAAAGAAATATAACAAAAACTGTAACATCCAAAAGTCGTTCAAAAAGCAGCCGAGTGACTAAAATACGGGTAGACTAATGTTCTGTGTTTGATTTTGTAGCTGCTAATTATTAAGGTATTGTACTATATTAGACTTAAATTAGGTCAATTATATATAGTATGTCTAGCTATTACCAAGTATTGCATATAACTTTTAAATAATCTAGCGTGAACCTGAATTTAATAAGAATTAATTTTGAGTTAAAATTAGTCATTATTTTAAACAGTGGAAATACCATCTTAATAATTTACTATCTTACTTAAGAAACAAAAGAATTTAGAGCTACAGTAAGCACAATATTTCTTTTGGTTCGTAACGTTTGTTAATAGAATACATATAGTGATTTTTTGGTAGACTATAAATTTCGAATACTGCCCTTGCCATAATCGCCGTACGCCATCTACTAAAATATTAAAATGCACCGCGATATTGTTGATTTTTTTTCATCCAAAAGTATCGCAAAAAATGTATGCATTTTTACTGCGTATATTGTAAAAAAAAGCTCATCACACTCTGTCACTTAAAAGTGCTGCAGAAAAAGCAACATAAATCCGCTTTTACTTTTCGCTTTTAGGACCCTCGGGCCATTTTATCAGGTGTATCGTTGCTTTTATACTACGGTTGTTCACTTAGCTATTTTCAGCCGTTTACAACATTTACTATTTATGGCGTACGAATTCAGTTTTTTTTTCTGTTGGGTTGGTTTTTATTTGGAGATATTACGAAATGAAACAAGACTTATATTAAAGGCAATAACCGTAAGATATACAGTTTTGTACCCTTTAACAGTAAAGACACAGTAGAGCTCGTTTCTTTTAACATTAAATTGAGCTTCTTTCTTTTAACACTAAATTGGTGAGATGTTTTATCTTCATGGGTTAACGCCACACTCATCCGCGAGAAGAATCAGTAGAACCAAAATTAGACAAAGAAATTTACAGGGTTTACTCATATTTAATAGGAACCAGAATAGGAAAATAGATTGCAAGAAATGAAGGCGTGATAAGATTATTTATGGAAATCTCGCTTAATTGAAAATCAAAACAAGGAGATAAGAAATAAGCAAACAGAGTTTGGGATATTGTAACAAGGGCCTAGGTCATGTGGACCGAATAAGTGACATTTTACCAAAGATAGTTCTAACCAAAACTCTACCTTGAAAACCACCACTGATTTGTGAGCCATTTATATCTCTCTAGAATTTGAATTTATGTCAGAGCAAACAATACAGAGAAATAAAGTAGAAGGCGTATAAAAACAAACATTCGGAGTATGTATAGGGAGTATTGATAAGTATTTAGCCTACCATAGAAAACATCACAGTACCTATTTCAAAACAAAATTTTATTTATTTAACATAATCTCCTTTAAGACTTACACATTTAGCAGAACGTTCATAAAGTAATTCTAAGCCCCTAAAAAATTCTTTATCTTGGTCTGCAAACCACTCCTCAACAGGGTTTTATGAACAAATAATAGTTTCACAGTGTTACATCTGGAAAATAGAGTGGTCAATCAATTCAAAATAAATTTAGAGCAATCAACGACTTGTGAGCAGTCTTGCAAATAGAGCAGCCCTTTGTCAAGTTTTCCGCGGCGTTGTCTCACAATTTTCTTATGTAATTTAGTTAGCAACTCAGTATAATATGCTTCCGTGATACTTGTACCCTATTCCAAATAATCTGTCAGAATTATCCCATCTTTGTTTCAGAAAACTGAAACAACCGATTTTTGAACACGAAATTTTTTGGGTCGTGCAAAACCCGAATGCTTCCATTCTTTGGATTTCTCTTTAGTCTCTGGGTCATAGTGATGGACCCACGTTTCGTCCATAGTAACAAGCCAATCCAAATAGTTTGAGGAATCTTCTTCACGGCGGCAGATTTCCTTTGACGTTGTCAATCGAACGCGGTTCTGGTTAGCATTCAAGCATCTTCGAAACCTTTTGGCCGAAAGCTTTCTCATACCCAAGTCGTGATGGACAATGTGAAACACACATTCATAGGAAATGTGCACTGCTTCTGCTATACGTTTGAGCCCAATTCGTCGATCTTCTAAAATCACATCATAGACAGAACCAATGTTTTCCGGATTGATCACAGAAATTATTGATCTTCCAGAGAGGTGCTCATCTTTCACATCTAGTCTTCCATTTTAAGCAATTTTAGTACGTACTATCCGCGATAATAGAGCTGCATAAATTCATTCTAGGATCACATTCCAAGATGAAAATCATTTGGAAGCCAAGCAAATTGATACGTTTTTAATAACGACTTATTGAGAATGACAGGAGAAAAGCCTGTCAAAACCTAACTGCCAATATTTTAATTGAAACCAGTGCTAAATCCTAAATAGTCTAAGATCCGAAGTAAGCTCGTCCTTCACCGAAAAGTATTTTTTATCAAACATAATATGTTAACAAATATGTCGTGAATGGGTTGCATAATGAAATATGGTCATGGATATCCTTAGGTAAAAATATTGTAATTTTTTTTAGTATTTCACTCACTTGCTTACCAAATGAACTTAATACTAATCGAAAGTATAAAGCATATAAGGAACATGCAAAAGTTAGGTTGCCTACTTTTTTTTGGTCCCTATTACCGGGTTGCCAGGTGTAAACCGGTGAGTCGATACTAGTAATTTGTACTCATCTGCTTTCTCATTGAAACATTAAAATAATGATAATTTTTTTGCGAACACGGTGGTGGCTTGCGAAAAATCGGTCATGAATCACGGTTGCCAGGTTTTGAAATTTAAAAATTGGAGCAAGCGATGAGCGACAGGGAAGCATTGCGCCTACTATTCCATGAGATAGAGGAGGACACAGCATAGCAGCTGCGCGTGATGCGACTTTCGAATGAAAGAGAGTGCTCATGCATGTATTTCTATTGTTTTATAATAAACTTTATTTACATGACACTAATGTGTTCATCATTTTACATACATTTTACATACCCTAATTTTGCTCATATTAAAAATACAAATTTCATTTTTGCGTTGAAGCTTTAGTTGACAAAAACACATTTTTTGCCATAAAAAAACAATTGAATTGTGGTTTCTCCGGAGGTGAGTTTAAGTTTTTTAATTTAAATGGCAACCTACCAATTTTTTTTATCCCATTAGATAGCTCTTTAAATTCCCTTTTCGGTGATATAACATAAGTGGTAATTTGCTCTCAAAATGGCGACACTGGAGGCATTTTTCTCAGTTTGAGTAGGTCGCCATTTTGAAGTCCCTGGTTGATATTTTCATAAAATAACTTTGTAGTTTAGTGAAGAAGATTGTTTAACTTTTATTTTTTAACATGATTTTGTAAAACTCTTTAAATAATTTGTATATACAAATTTATGTTTTATTAATATGGACCATTTTTAAAGCAAATTTTCACCATTCGTATTTAAATTTTGTACATTTACTTGTCGTGAAGATTTTAATAACCATTTTTGTGCGATAACTTTGGAATCTAGTAACCTGGCGACACGCACGTCGCGTCACGGGTGACTAATAACTAACGCGGTATAAACTAACAACAGCTATAATAGCAGTCTGTGCGGATCCTCATTGTAATAAAAGGGCGGCGACTAATAAGTAACTAACTGGTTATTTAAGTTAGTGGTTGGTTTCCATTCAGTAGCTTAATATGCGAAGGGCCTAAAAGAGCAATTTATTTAACTTTTTGGCGACCAGTTTACTTTAAGTTAAAAAAGTTAGAATAGCAGAGGGAATACCATTTTTAAATTTTTTGGGAATGTTGCTTTCTTATGGGGATACAAGTGTAAGCCTGTTTTCGAAAGTGTTCAAATAGATGAAATTGCACTAGTCCCTGTTGACAAACAGGTAAAAACCAAAATTGAGCTTTCGTCGCCTTAAAATGATAAAAATGTATAAAGTTCTCAGTTATTTAAATAGTCATACTGACTTCAACTAATAAAACTAACTCCGTATTAGGTATCATAACTATAAATTATACAATTGCTACTACGAGTTTAGGTAGCATTTTTTTATTAAGCATTAAAAATGCTTCAGCAATTTACACCACTCTTATATTTTACGTTATTCACAACTGTAAATAGTATGATGCTCAAGTATTCTGTGGAATTTATTGATTACTTTAAGCATGTAGTTTTTTTTTTAATTTAATAATTGAAGTTTACATATTATGTAATTACTTTGATGCACAATAAATAATTAATTTTATAGCTATACATAATCTGATATAAACGAGTCTCTTAAAATTTGTCGATATGCTAAATTATTACTTAAATCATTTAGCATAACCAAGTTGTTGAGGATGGTACAAAGACATAATATCCTCAGGGCTATCAACAATATGAAAAATACTGAGCTCGCTGCCAGGACGCCACATCAAGTTTCCAAGACTACCCAGTTAGGCTTTTTAGTAAAATATATTTTACAATGATACTCTGGTTTTTATGTTACAAATTTATTATACGTACATGGGTAAAATTATTTAGAAAACTTATAAGAATTTGATTCAAAATTTACTAAAGATGTTTATGATTTTAAACAGCTGTAATTTTTTGAAAATAAAAATATATTATATAAATTTCGACATGTTTTGGACATGTAATAGTATTAATGCAATTGGTTTTGATTTCCAAATGATTTTTTTTGCTTTAATGTATATATTTGAATATATTTATCCGAAATTTTGTGTACATAAATACCTTTTCTATGCTACTCCGAAAATGCTTGGTTTTCAAGATACAAAATTTTCGAGTGACAAAATTTTATTATTTAATTCATTTTATTCTTTCCTAAAGGAAATCTATTAAAATTTAATTGATGCGCTAACTTTTATAGTACCTGTGGACTATCCTTATTACCATTCGAAAAAACCTACAGACTACTATTTTTTGGGTAATATTTTTGAACCCCAAATATTTTTGCGATGTATGCAGGCAAGTTATGTTGAAAGACTCTACCGATAAAATTCTGCAGATGAATCTTTGGCTAAAAATTTTTAAAAAAGTTCACATCAATGTAGATCGAAAAAGCTTATTTCCTGAGACACAGGGTGATCTAATTTTAATTTTATTTTGGTTTTTGTTAATTATATTTTTCACGTTTTTAACATCATTCATTTAAATTCGGTGCATATAATACTTTTTGAAGTACCTCCAGAATATCCATATTAATATATATTTCCAATAATCTACAGGGTGATGTTTTTTCAAGGTAACGATACTTTTAACCACACCCTTTTTTGCGACAATCTAATTACTTTTTTGTAAAAATTCCGATTTTATCCTTGAACTTTCTGGTATAGGTGCTACAAACAGTACTGTATGTACAAAATTTAAATGGAGTATCTTTAAAAACGTGTTTCTACACGTTGAAATAAGAAATGCTAGAATTAAATAAAAGACGAAGTTTTTCCGGACCTATATTAATGGAATTTTTTTCTTATTCTCGTCCGAACCACCTGTACAACTGGCAGAGTTTTGAATTACCTTATATTTGAGGAAAAGAACACCAACATTTAATGTTATTAAACTTATTTTTCTCATTCGTACACTTATTCATTTTACCACAGAAATGTCAGATTTAAATGGTTTTAAAAATAGAACTTGATGATGAATAGACTGGTAAAAATATTTTTGCTATTTGGGAAAATCGTTTGAGCTTTTCACAAAAATTTCCGTGCCGACTCACTTATTGCTAAAATAGGTTTAACTTTAGCGAAGTAATCAGTAGGTGCTTATTTTCCTTGCATTCCGACAAAAATCGCTAAGGCCGGTCTAATTGGACAACCACGGTTTAAAACTGTCAAGTGTAAGAATAAGACAACTAAACTGTGCACTATGAATTTATTTTTAAATAAATTCGGACAAAATTCATTTTGGTAACAAGTTACAGGATAAAAATCATTTGAAAACGAGCAAATAGCTGAAATATTTAAAATCACTCATCAATTTTTGATGACGGCTTATTAATAATAACAGGACAAAAACTTGTCAAAATCTAATTAATCTACTAGAAGATCTCATTTAATTTAAACCAGTACTAAATCTTAAACCTTTCTAGTGCATCCTGGTGCAATATATATTTTTTTATAATACACATGAAACTAGTTTTATTTTTAAAGTTGTTTTAAATCCGTAAAATAGAAGATTGTTGATTTCAAAATTTAACTTTTTTCAAGAATGAGAGGAATTTCTATTTTACCTTACTTAAAAACACACGTTTAGATTCACTAAAAGGGTTTACAATTTAGTACTGGTTTAAATTAAGATCTTTCAGTTGATTAGTTAGATTTTGACAGATTTTTGTCCTGTCATTATTAGTCAGTCGTCATTAAAATCTTAGGAATTGTTATAATATTTTACCGATTTGCTTGGTTTTCAAATGTTTTTCATCTTAGAATGTGTTGCTAAAATAAATTTAGTTCTATTATTGTGGAAAATGCGGACTAAAATTGCCGTGTTCTTTAAGAATTTGCAAAAAAATTCAGGCGCAAATTTATAGTATAAAACTTAGTTGCCTTATTCTTACATTTATCAGCTTAAAAATTTTGCTTGCCAAATTACATCGGTCTTAACTGGTAAGACTGGTAATAGATCATTTTAATGAATTTAAAAAGGCAAATTAGTTGCTCGGTAATAAATGAAATAAAGTGAATTCGAGCATAAATTACAACAAAATTTGTACTGGAAAAAATAGCATTAAAATTCTGATATTACAAATAAATAGGCATTACGAATTTTGACAATAATATTAATATAATTTACCAATAATCATTATAAACAATATAAAAGCCGAATTGTGTTTTTTAACCCAAACTAAAACGATTGCGTATGCTCATCTCCCAAAAATTATTCCGGGTCATAAATCGTAGCGCAACAATTTATGTTGGCAATATTGTGAGGTTTCATTTATTTGTATATTTTATTTTCTATATTAACGTAAGTATTACACAAAAATAAATTTAACAGCAACCCAACGTGAACTTAAACATTAGTAAAATACTTAAATAATTAACCCTCAACTATATCGTGTGTATCATAAAAACATAAATTGTAACACGACATTCCAATAAAATTAAATAATTTTTAAATAATTATGATAAAAGTTCTTGAAAAGCAGAAATATATCATAAACCATAACTCATCATCAATAACTTTGTAAAAATACTCCTTATTGATTAGGATGACAACCGGCGGGTCATATAAAAACAATTAATGAAACACAAATACGAAATAAGTTATATGATATTAGATTCCAAATCCTGGCCTTAATCTTTAACTACACTAATTATCACTGAAAATTTAGAATGCCGAAATTGTTTTGAAACCAAAAATCCATGCCAAACACGAAACAATCCCGGGCAGCATCCCTCCCTGAACCGGGCGCTCACGATATTTGCACGCTGCGCTATCTCTCCACAAATCTTATTATTTATTTAACTCTACAGGACTTACCTGATGGCTCACATCCTGTCTCCTAGGCATTTTTTCGTCATCACATTTAACAAACACATATCACAGCACTGAAAGTCCTGCTGGATTGCCTTGCAACCTTGCTGCGAAGATGCAGCTCGCTCCATAGGCGTGGACTGGCTGGGCGCCTACTATACGGGTCGCTCCTGTCTGTCCCTCCACCCCCCGGATGCCGAGATGTGGATATGTAGCAGGATCCGGCAGATCGGGCGTTTTCGGGGTCCGGAGGCTGCGCCGAATGGCAGCTTTCGGGTTAGAACGGGGTGTTGAGATTTTCGGGAATTGAAGCTTTGCGTAGCGGATGGTTAGGGATTGTTTTATAAAGTGCATCGCTGGGACTGCTAGAGGTCGAATAACTTTATAGAAAAAGTTGGCTGTATGCAATTTACCTGTAAAAAATAGGGTTCCTAAAGAACTTAAATATTGTTGAGTCAACAATATTTAAATATTTCATGACACGTATGCAAAAAATATTCTATTTTCTGGCTTATTTGAAACAAATTGTAAAAAAATTATTTTAAACTTATAACATAACAATTTTGCTGGTATCTACTTTGTCATTTGATTAATTTTGGTTCAGCTGTACAAAGCTGTTTGTTTAAGAATAACGAAATAAGTGATGCCTTGGATATTTACAGATTCCATCATAATAGCAGTGTTAAAAATGTCTCTAGTCGTCAATTTTCACTATGTAATTCATGTATTTAGGGCAATATTTTTTTATCTTTTTTTCTATTCGAATGTCAAATCCAAAAAACTGAAAAAGTAAAAATTAGTAGTAGAAGCAGTATATGGATTAACCAGAAATAAAAAAGGTGCTATGATTAGATTACTATTCTCTAATTGTACTTGACTATCAAGTTTTTTATTTAAATGAAAGAAATTTCCTTCCAAAACCGGGATTGGTTAAAACTGCTGATTTGTTACCCGCGGCTGTGCCAAAGTAATACATAAGAAAATTAAGATTTACCCAATTTAAAAATAAATCTGATTGGTTTTTTCGGTGTTATGCATGTTATGTAAAGTTTCCTGAAATTCATACACTAGATTCAATTGTTATTTACGGCTTCACCTGCGACTTCAGAAACTACTGAACTAATTTGAATTTTTTTTCGTTGGGGCTTTCCTAAGTATTATAGTCTACATATGTATACATTATGTTAACCTGTAGCTCACGTTGAATACGAAACGTACTACAAGATTATCTTGTGTGTGTGCATATGTTTAAAAAGATAGTTTGGGACTTCAATGGACTGTAACAAATAGTGACATTTCTCACCAGTTATACGGTGCGACATCGAGATTGATCGAATGATACATCTCAAAACTTGGAAGCTTCGCAACCTATTACAATTTTTTTATTGACTAGTGGTTCATACTTTTGGTTATATCACAAATATTGGTGGTAAGCTAAGCTAAATAAAAGAAATTTGTTTCAATGATATTTATTGTTATTATAGAAAGTTCAAAGATAATAACACCGTTTAGTTTCTCAGTTCATTTTGAAATTAAGGTAGACCAAGAAAAAAAAACCGGTTTTATTAACGGGCGATTTTATAAAAATAGGTACAAACCGCTAGAAGTATTAGAAAATTCTTCAATGTATGTACTTACTTATTTTACCTGTTACTTAACTTAAAGGTAATTTATTTTTAGGACCTTAACTTCCGCAGATAAATAATAAAGAAAACGGATTTGATAGTTCATACACAACTTTTACTTTAAGGTGACACCTTATTGAGCTTCTTGTAGTGATTAAACCAAATGCGTATTACTCTGTAGATATTTTCTGTTTATATTATGATAACGGCCCTAAAAATAACAGGAAAGTAATAATTGTTTTATACACGTGTTTCATTTTTAGCTGCAGCGACTAGCCTTTTAGAAAATACTCTATAAAATAATATCAACATCTCAAAGGCTAAATGACATGACATTCGTAAAGGTAACTTCACAGAACAATATAAAATCAAATAATTTTATCAATACATATGATATGGGGCTCTAAAATACTCTCTGA
The DNA here is from genome assembly GCA_963971165.1 of Philopedon plagiatum. NCBI lineage: Eukaryota > Metazoa > Arthropoda > Insecta > Coleoptera > Curculionidae > Philopedon > Philopedon plagiatum. The sequence goes on along the minus strand of OZ020191.1, from coordinate 48,645,857 downwards.
TACTTTTGCAGGAAGCTATATATTTTCTAATTCGTAACTACCTACTTACCTTTACTATTCTTAATGAAAAATGATATTCTCATATTTAAGAAGAAAACACGATTTTTTCAAAATTATACTTAGTAGTTTTTTCCCAGTTTGCTGTTTGTAACGTACACTGTACTGTATTGTAAGTTCTGTACTTTAGCAAGGTAACATGGTTTGATCTGAGGAATGATATGAATAACCATAACCGTATTCTGTAGTTTTAAAGGCTATGTCACGTTTGCTCAGTATAATATTTCCACATTTTAAGGTTGTTAACAATATTTTAAAAACCAATAGCACTGCTATCTTAGCATATCGACGGTTCATAGAACCATTTTGACTTACTACATCTAATATCTAATATTAAGAAAATAGTGTCAAGAACTATCGTAGGCAATAATAAATATATAAGCAAGCGCTGTAAACCAATTTTATTTGCGAATGGTCATATACTTTTTAAGACTCCACACGACATTAAAATGGCACATCAACAAATTTTATTTTACAAAGCTAATAACACAGTTATTATTTTCGCTTTATTACTTTGTTATTTTGTGAATAAAATTAATCTATTTTTTGTCAGAGTAACTAATTTGGCTTTATATGTAACTACTTATCAGCTAGTATCTAATTACACCGCACACGATTTTTGACTCTGGAGAGTGCATGTTTTATTGTTATTGCTTTTTCGTTTTTCAATAAGGAAATGAATTTTTTTCCGAAAAATTTTGATTTTGTAAGCAGGAAATCGCTATTAGGTATGCAATTTAAGGAAAAACAGTAACTTTTTGTGCAGTGGTTGTTAAGGTACAATAACAAAATACAACAATATACCTAATATGTACTTACATTTTAATGGAATTATTGTAAAGAAATTAAGTATGACGGATTTTACTTCTTCTTTTATGATCAAAATCACTCATAGGTATTAATCCCCAAATACAGTCACCCATCATGTTTTTAATATATTGCCCGTGACAGACAATCAAGCGCATACAGCCGATTGACCAACAGGCCAAAGGGCCAATCGTATATGGAATGTGGTGGGGGCTGGGGCATAGGCGCACCTATGAATTTGTCTTGGGGGGCTGATTTGTCTTGGTGTGGGGGGGGGCTGAATAATGCAATCCGGTGGATTTCTTCAGTTAGTAGTGCCCTTTTTAAATTTTTATGTGTCTAGGATGTTCGTCTGAGGGGGCTGCAGACACTGGGCTGGGGGATATACAACGTTCCCTTCATTCCAATAATAGCGTCATCTTTGTTTTTCTACATATCGTGATTGTGACAATGAAATCAAAATTTAGATCGTATAACCGGCGGTTTCCTTTCTTTTTGTTCCTGCAGAGTAAGAAAAAAAAGGTCTCAACACAGAATCATATTTTTTTTTTGTTTTTGTTGGGCGGCGTTATCTACATTAAAGCGTTTTTCATCCTACTGACAATTTATTTTCTAACCTAATTTATATTGCAAACATTGATAAAACTCGTGTTCTATAAATTTAGTATATTTTAGTTTATGCAGTTTTAGAAATATTTAGTTATTATTAAATATTTTTAGGAATAACATTACCTATGCCTAACCAGTTTTTTTTTCATGATCAGCCAGTACCAAGATTTATTCATTTTAACAATCCTCCTAGTCGGTAGGAAAAACTCTCTAATATTTAAAACTAGATATTTCTCAAGCGAACACTGGCACTGTTTCTAAAAAAGATCTCATGTTTTAGAAACTTGATTAAATCTAACATTCATCACGTCCTGGATTGACGTTCGATCTCAATCGTGACAAGGAACGTCAACCCAGGATGTGATGCTAGCATAAAGGTAGAACTAACATTAAATAAGTTATAACATGAAAATTGATAAATTGTGTTTTGATACTAACATTACCACGCATTCTTAACGAATGTTGCTTCTCTGCATTAAAGTGAAAAAAGATCAGGGGGTTATTACCAAAAACATTTCCCATATTTTATACGTTTCGCGTTATTTGATTGAATAGAAAACAGTATTACAAACATTGTTGGTTGACAGGATAAATAGAAATTTAACTATTTCATTTTTAAATTTAGTAATAAAAACTGTTGACCTTTTGCTTCGCACCCACCGCCCCAACATTTGTGTCAATAGCTCTTAAGATATGCAACAAGTTTTATGCTTAAACATTCATGTCGCAAGAAGTAAGATCATATACCTCTTGAGGTTCAATCGAATACACTAGAAGTTCCTTGCTGAATTTGTCCAACTAAATGTTGTTTAGATAATTTATTTTGAATGTGTAAGTGGTGCTATCTCGATTTTAAATGTAACTATGATAGCTCGAGCGGTTACTGCATGAACGCCTACCTATCTAGTTAAAGATTCATATTGCTTTACAGAAGAAGTTTAGCTGTTAGTACTTAAAAGAAATAATTGTCATCGGAGCCGTAACTCAGAGCATTCCACAGTGGGTTAACCTTTGATTCTAGCAAGTAATATTTCCAAAATAAAGCAAAAATAAGATTTTTTATAACTTTTATTACTTTTTCATCTGATGGCGTGCCATAAATATTTTGGTAATTCAGTCGCTTTTACATTTTTTCACTTGGGTTGATGTTGAAATTTTTTAATAATTCTTTGGCAATAAGGAAATTTACGTCATCATCATCACTATTGTTAAGACCGATCTTATTTAAACCATAAGCAGTATTCCTTTCTTTTTACTAAACCTCAAAAATTTTACTTTTAAATAAAAAAAATATCTTTGCAAAAAAAGTATTTTAAAAATATAAGAAAGTTAGTACCACTAAAGCAAAAAATATTGTGTCTGAAAGGTGCACATATCTTCAAAATAAATCTCCAGTTATCACAAACAAATAATATTAAATATAGCTTAACACAATAACACATCTTACTACTATAGTCGATTTAAAATGTTGCGATGTTCACACTTCTCAGCGGCCGGCCCATCGAGTACCTGGATTTAACCAGATTTATCAGTAAGGGGTTTGTAATGAATTTTCATCAAAATTTTAGGAACCTGTGACTCAAATTTATTACATATTATTAGCTAGATATGTAATATAACCCTCTGTAAGTGCTGTATATTATGAAAAGGAAACGTGCTTGTCTTGAGACTTGAATTTTACATCATCTAGTTAACAATCTAAAGCTTTTTCATTGAATACTCGTCGAGTAGTAGATCTTAAAAAATCTGGAAATAGTATAGCTTAGACAATCCTCTTTACAGATTATCTTTTCGGCGGTCAGCTTGCAATCTGGCAGTTTTTTCAGTTAAACCAATTTTACCCCCAATAACAATTATTCATGGAGATTTAAAAAATATCTTATGCACTGAATTAATTACAACTTAGGACAGAGGTTGCGAGTTGAAGCCCTACTGTGTTCAAAATTATGATTTTACTTTTAAATTTTTTTAAAATAAATTATGAATTCGCTTTTTAGTACTTATCACATTTCATTAAATTAAAAAAATTAACAAATTAAAAAACTTCAAAAAATTAACTCGGTGAGTCTTGAACCCGGGGCGCATTTTTCTATACGCCACACGTGATCGCGAATCGGGTCATGCCGAGCGGAGTACTAAACGCCGCGCCGCTTGCAATTGCAAAACATCCTGGCTAAACAGCACACGTTGCGTTGTCGCAAATAGGATGACATTTTTGTTTTGTTGCTCTCGGTTTTCTTGCTTCAGTACCGTGACCCAGAGGCAGAGTATCCGCTTATGGACCGAAAGGTGGTGGGTTCAAGGCCGTGCTAAGGTGAACTTTTTTTTTAAATTTTCGGCATTTAAAAAATTAGATTGGCTCTAAACGGTGTATTGAAACGAGTTAGCACTTCATAGGATGGTATGATTTTTTTCTATTTAGGGGCGTTCAAGTATTATATAAGCAGGCGTAGGGGTGATGGGTTAAATTGTTTCTTACTTTTCCTGATAAAAGGAAGGGGGGGGGGAGACCATGAATATTAAGTAACGTAAAAACTATAAAATAATAGATAATTTTAAATAATATCCGATATTTAAAATTTAAAAATTTACTTTTTTTCTTCCATACGAAATGCGTTTACATGTTCTTTATAAGTAATAATTGAAACTTGGATACAGAGTCCGTAGTCTAGTTATTCAGTTTAAAAGAAGTTCTTCAATTTTAAAAATAATTTAATTTGTTTTAATTTTGACGTCTAATAAACAATTAAAAGATTTCTTACGTCTTATTATTTGGGGGAGAATTCCACAATTTTGTAATTTTTTATTATAAGGGGGGGGGGGTGTGAAATCAACGGAATTATAGTTACGTAATACTTGAACGCCCCCTATTGGTAATCTCATATGCACTACTCAAAATCATAAGCATGGGCAAATATCATATATCAAGTATCGCAGAGCGTATCCGAGAGCAACGAGACAAAAACGGTATCCTCTTGCAAATAACCTCCAGCCTAGTTATAAAATAAAATAAAAACCCTCGGGTTTGCTCAGTGTTAGTTGATCAGTTTTTGTTTAATGATATACCAAAAATGACAGAAAAGAGTCCTAAGTAAACCCGAACGTTTTTATTTTTATTTTATAACTAGGCTAGAGGTTAGTTGCGACGTGTGCTGTTTAGCGCGGGTGTTTTGCGATCGCAAGCGGCGTTTAGAAACCGATGCTCGCATGACCCGATTCGCGATCACGTGTGACATATAGAAAAATGCACCCGGCACCTCTGGGGCAGTATATGCACTAAACTACTTACTTACTTAATGAACTCTTTATTGTTTCTTTTTTTCTATGTTCTGACAGCCCACGAAGACCGAAGTCTAAGTACTATGTACCGTGGGTGTACTGGGGAAATCCGACTCACACATCCAGAGCTGGAAACATCCGTACGGACTTCACTAGCCCTTTAAGAGGATGTGTGGGGCGGTACCACCTCGGTCGATGAAGAAATCCTCTACCACCTTCCATCTTTCATATTAATATTACATTCCATGCCTTACATCAATACAGGGTGTTACAAAATTGTTAAGAAATTTTAAGGGAAGATTCTACATCTAAAAATATAAAAATAAAAAAGAAATTGAGCGTAAAATGAAAACTCTTTTAGAAGACGCCATTGCTAGTACCGCGGACGACGACGCTGACGTTTAGATAACATCTTGAGAACAACATAGGTAGCGCAAGCAAGAATTTGATAGACTTCATCGAACCACGCAATATTTATTCATCGTAAACGCGGAACACTGAACGAACTTCTTGACGAACAACACTAACAAAAAAATAGTTACTATGTAAACGTCAATGTATAACTGTTCGCGAATTGTTTGCAAATTGTTCGCAAGCTGACCGCGCAGGGCTTGTAACTATGTACGAACTGCTCGCAATATGTTTGCCGGTGTATACGTATACGCGCCTTAATACATCAGCAAGACTTTACAGGCTAACGGCTAAGCTGTAATCAATAAGTAAAAGATTTTTGGACCCTACACATATTTTTATTTGAAAACATTTTGTTGGGCTGAAAAGACTGTCAGGTTGCAACGTAGCCGTCAAAGAGTAATGAAAAAAGGAGTGTCTAAGCTACAATTCGGCGATTACCTTCAAACTCGATGGTGTAACAGTGGACCTACGACTGCATTCCCAAATTTGGTTGGGCAGCAAGACCCGCCAGGGCAGGTGGCGGACGACCATACTTGTCAACTAACAGGGTTTCGTGCGTTAACTTGATGCTGTGAAAATTAAGCCTAAAGAAGAGCCCGTTTCTCTGTGATACACAGAATGCTCCAACTTCTTCAACAAATCAATATTTCTCTAACTAGATCGGTAAGAGCTTATGCAGTCGCCGCCCGTTTTATAAGGCTAGATATAAATTATAAGAGTATATCTTACTGAACTAACCACGTCGCGTGTGTGTAAAATATACTTGACTGTCCAGCCGCTGGGCAACTTTTAGGAAAATTGCAACAATTTTAATTGCACGCCGTTTTGGGAAAGCTGATGCAATTTGTATTGCACCATTCTCAATTTTATTGCATTGCACGCGCAACTCTACACTGAGAAAATGAGTTTGCTAAATCGTCATGCTGGAAAAATTTAGCACCTATAGCTAAAAAATCCGCTATCAGTACTAAAAGTTTTGCAAGGAGTACTGGATCGCTTTGCAATCATTGCTAATTAGATTTTGCTGGGGTTTGCCGGTTGTCTATTGCTATTATAACAACATATTTATCAGCTATTACTGTTAAATTTTGTTAAACCTGCTAAATACTTTTGCAACCAAAATATATAGCTAATCATTTAGCAGTAATAGAACTGTATTTTGCAACGCCTGCATGACATGAAGTTAGCTGGTAACTTAGCAATAACAGCTAGGTAGCGATGCTACTACAGCGAAATTATACTGCAATATATGCCGTATATGTGCAGGAGGGGGTATATTCGTTACAATATAAGCCAATCACAAAACAGCATTAGAAGTTATTCCTCTCATTTGGTTTTGCCTCTCAACGGTTCGCTTTGTGCATCATCTTACTTTACTAACTTTACTTTCTGCTGTTCCGACCGTTGTGCGTGTCACTAGTATCGAATATCGTGGTTATGAAGTTTATGCGGGGTTTATTTATTTAATGAAAGTTATTTGCATAATATAAACATTTTTCTATGGTTATGAGCTTTTCATAATGTGGAAGAATACCCTGTTTGATTGGGGCCTTAGTGCCTATGAAGAAGCATTTGAAGGTACGTATTTTACTTTGTTACTTTTATACTGTTGTTGGAGGGTTGCGAATATTAAACACTTTAACGCATGGCGTAAGTGTACGCAAAAATGATATTTAACAAGAGTCTTTTGTAATGATTTATAACGAAAAAATAGCGGATTATCTATTTTTTGCAAGTTTACTATAGTTTTACCATTGCAAAATAGGTGTTATTTTTCGTGGCGTATGATATGCGTCAGTGTTGTGTTCGAAAACTACGCCGTGCGACGCACCGGTGTGACTATCATGTGACTCAGTATTTAAATTGTTCATTTATAGTCATGTGATGATTACACTGGGGCGTTGTACGCTGAAGTTTTGGAAGACGACCCTGGTCAGGGAACCTGTCCTTGCATTTGATTGGTCAGGAATTCCCTGGAACTTTCGGACTGCTCGGCGCCATAGTGTGTTTTACTTATTTCGTTTTATGTTAAATACTTTTTATTACCTTGTAACGGCAATGAAAGGCACCGATATATTAAGCTGATAAGAAGAATAGATATTAGCCCTGTTCGCACAAGAGTCACAAACCAGTCAGAGCCAATGATATTACTGGAAACCAGTCGGCAAACTGTCACGTTACCAAATAGCTAAAATTTGATTGGCGCTGATCGGTTTGTGATTCCTCTACGAACAGAGCTATTAATAGCTCTGTTCGTACACGAAAATTTAAATCATATTTATGTTGAAAAAAATTCAAATGACTACAACTTTCTACTATCACATTTTATTCTCTTAAAATTTAAAAATTATTATCGATAAAATGATGTAAAATTTGTTTTAAAAAAATAATAAATAATATACCTAAACGTGTTCATTTTTTTTCTGGGGGGGGGGGGGGACCAAAATTTCAACTTTTTTTCGCAAATTACAAAATATTTTTTTTCTTTACCAAAATATTCCTAGTAGGCTTACTATTAAAACCCCTAAACTTGGCATGGGCCCCGTAAGTAGCAACAGAGATATACAACTTTAAAACAAGTTTAACATTTCTAGTTACGCCGATGGGTATTTTACTAAAACTTTAACGGATGTTAGCTAAACAAAAAATACTTTGTGTGCATTTGTCAATTTTGTACTCGGAAAGTACAACTTTGTCAGTCAATTAAACATATATCCTATTTAGGGACACAAAAGTCGCAAATCCCTCCCTTTCTGTGCTTCATTTCCATAAAAAATACCTATTAAGGTTGTCAAAAATTTTATTTTCAAAATATAAAACGCCTGTATGTCCAAAATTTGTCCTACTTACTTGTTAAGTAATTTACGAAAACTTTAAATGTTTTAAATAACTTTTTTGGTGCCCACTTTTATCTTTTACTTTACTTATTTTATTGTTGCAGAATATTGATGAGTATTTATCAGTAGCATCGACAATGTTGTCTCGAGTAATTCTGAAGTCTCGAACAGGACTGTGGTCTCTCCTACATTCACCTTTGAACCAGACGAGGAATTAACGGCGGTTATATGTGGCAATCTGGATGGTTTGGAATCAAGTGAATCAACTCCAAAACGATTAAAATTTGACAGTTTATTTCAAGAGGTAACACGTGTTTGCTCTTTTTAAGCTTGATGAGTTTTAATTTTTTTCCACTAAACAATAATGTGATTTTTGCAATGTGTACTTTCAAAATACCCCGTATGAAAATACTCTTACTAAAAGCAGTTTGTGAAACTAAGGACTACAAGTTTGTGTATATTGTGTACAGCGGCGACGAAATTTAGTACATAAACATCGTTGGGACTCCCTCTATAGGTTTTCCATAATTCATTTGATATGTATTCGTGTTATGTATATTTTTCAAGTAACTATTAATAATAAGTTGTTTATGGTAGTTAAGTTATAGTTTCTTATTTTTTCGAGAAAGAAAAAACTGGTTTCAAATATTATGCTGAAAAGAAAAAAAGGTTGTTAATTTGACAGTTTTCTATGTATGTGTGTATGTATGTACCTTTACATATATGTCCTATGTCCTATATTTAACTTGTTAAAAATAATAACAATAAACGACTGTTCTATAAATAATTTTGTATTTCATTTGGATTTCTCATACATTGTTTGTTTAACAGCTTATATATAGGGTTCTATAATTTCTGGATACGGAAAACAAATTAGTAATAAATCAATTTTTAGAAAATATTTTTGGAGTTAAAAGAAATTTTTGCAAATTTTTATTTTAATGTTATTGCAGATCGTATTATCCACTATTTTCCTCATTTAACCACTTTTATACCTGCTTTACAGCTGCCGAATTAAAGTAGTCGCCCAGTTATTACTAAATGATTATATAATAATTAAACCAAAATCATGCAGGACTTACCAGATAATCAGGCGAATGGCAGTTGGTTGAATTTCGAGAGTGTAATATCTCAGTTCCGAAGCATGGGACCCACATCAAATTAAAATTAGTTTTTGTTGGGCTTACTAGAAACCCTTTACCAAAAAAAAAATCATTTTAAGTTTCGCGAAAAAAGTTTGTTTCTGGAGTTGAATCCTTGGCGAAAAAAAAATTATTTTTAACAAAGTTCAAATTTTGTTTTTTTTTAATTATACAAAATTCTATCCAGAAATATCAAATTTTGTTGGAAAATTTCCAATTGTTGGATAACCAGAGCTGTCTGTATTTTTTTAAACAAAATTAGGTTTAAAAAATGTCAGACAGCTACAGTTTTCCAACAACGAAAAATTATCTAACAAAATTTAAAATTTTCGAATATCGTATAATTAACAAAAAATTTAAAGTTTAAACTTTCTTAGAGTTTTTTTAGCCAGAGGGTTCAATTCCAGAAGTGAACTTCTTTTCGCAAATCCTAAAACGATTTTATTTTTCGGTAAAGGTTTTTTAGTGGGCCGAATAAAAACCACTTTTAGTTTGGCGTGGGTCCCATGCGACAAAACTGGTCATGTAGGACCTGCTAAGCCAATGATGCTGTAGTTACTAAATATCATGCAGTAACTACCAAACCATCGTGCAGGAACTCCTAAGCCAATGATGCTGTTGTTACTAAATATCATGCAGTACTTACTACACCATCGTGCAGGAACTGCTACGCCAATGATGCTGTCGTTGCTAAATATATTGCAGCAATTACTAAATAATCATGTAGAGATTGCTAAGCCCGTTATGCTATCGGAACTAAATATCAGGCAGTAATTACTTAACGGTCATACAGGGATTGCCAAGCATTGATGCTATCGTTACTAAATAGCATGCAATAATTACTAAATAATCGTTCACTGATAGCACAGCGATCATGCTGCGGTTGCTAAAAAACTTTGCAATAATTAGTAAATTAGTTTGCAATAACAGCACATTAAAAGGGCAATAAGTACTGAATATTCAGTAACTATTACTAACAAAAACGCTGTGGCTGTCATTTAGTCATACTAACTCAGCAAAGTTTTCTAGTAGTAGATGCCATATATTTAGCAATAACTGCTAGTAGCATTTGTAACAATAGCAAGTTCCAGTTGATCTTGTTAGCAAAATATTTCGCAATGATTACTAAACCAAGTCTGCTAAATAAATTTAGCAGCGACAGCATGGCGGTAACGCTGCTGGAGCTATATTTGCGGCATAATTTAGTTATGGCAGCTTGATATAAAGCTATGATAGCCAAATCATTTTCTCAGTGTACTTACATTTCTGTTGAATTTTAAATTACTTACTGTTGGAAATAAATTATTAGGGGTTGTGGCAGACCCCACTTAGGTATACTTTTAAATAATTCGTTCAGTTTGTTGGGGATCAAAGAATAAGCGAAAATAAGATTTATGTTTTTCGTGAGATTTGTTAGATTACATATTGTGTGGTGAAAATTCAAAACTAAAATAATTTCAAAGGTGGTCACGTTAATGCAGTAATGAATAGCAATATCAGGTAAAAAATATCTAATCAATGCAGTTTTTTAATGTCATATAATCGCATTGTTTGTCGCTGCTCCATGTACTTGAATATTATCTCACTTCAAGTTATTTCTCGAATAGTAGAGTGCTCCGGAGCAAGAAAACTCTTAGTTTCACCAAATGAATTCAAATTAAAATATTCTGTTTAGTGGTAAAAAACGGATTCTTTTATTGTAATTTAAGATGGAAACGGAGTTTTTAGAAAGTACTGTCAAATGGTCTAAGTTCACCCAAGTAGTGTAGGTTTACATTCGGGACCAGGTAACGCATAGAGATGGGACCCCGAAGAATCCAGTTTTCTTTTTTTGGTCGATACATTAACAATTTGTTTGCCAAGGAATTTATCAAGTCGAACATTGTTGGGATTCCTCAAATTGTAGTTACGTCACTGATAGTTTATCCAAGAGTATAAAATTTGTTGATGCATGGATTTTATTACCGACACTTTCTTGATATTATTAGAACATTATCTGTAGACATTTTTGAAATTTAAAAAATATTTTATTTTCCTTATGAGGTAATTTAATTTGTTAAAAAATCTTAATTTTTGTACGCTTTGCTATTTTGCGCTCACGGTTTAAATAAACTTCAGTTAATCGCAACCATATGGTAGTGCGACAGCCGTGGTACAATGTTAGCCAAACGGTAACTGCGTCATCTCACCTAGTGCACCAACTCTCTTGATTTACTCTATGCTATATTTACTGAATGCAATTTCTTTATCGTCGAACACAGAAGCTGTGTTTCGTCTACACTGTAATGATTCTTGGGCTCTTATTTTCGGCAAGAACAATGTGTTTTTCTCATAGTTTTTCCATCCCCCATGTTAATAATAATATAATTGATCAAGGATTGTCTGTTTTCATTACAGCTTTCAAATACCCAATTTTTTTTAACCTAAATTCTTAAAATCCCATTTTCGTTAAACTTTTGTGGTTTTTTTAGTTCCTTTATCAACACATTTTTTGTCTCAATCGAAGTTCCTGAGGTATAGTCTTTACAATTTAGGTTCTAATTTATTCGCACTAATTGGCATTGTTGACTTGGTTGAATTATTAATAAAATAACATTACTTCTTCTGATATAGAGTTAAATAATGCAAGTTATGGGTACAAGTATACCTGTATTTATCCCTTAAGCATTTCCTTGGTAATTTCGAAATTCTTACCCCTAATTTCGTTAATTAGTTACCCTGTTAATGACAATACATAGCTTGACGTCTTGTGACTAAGATTCTAAACAGTTTTATTTTGATAAATATCGTAAGCTATTACTCAGTTCTTGAGTTTTAAAAGGGAGCGTGGGTTCGTACCCCTCACCTGACACTATATGCTTGACTCTGATACAATTTGAAATGGAATGAATAAAAACAAAATGGTTGATATTATTATTTTAGGTATATTTTTATTAATAAAAATTAACCGTATTAAGAACTGGTGCATTGGTACAATATATAAGATGCATTATGTAACAATGTGTTTACACTAAAAATGATCAAAAAGTTATTGTTTAACCTACGTTTGATTTGTTACTGTAATTTCTTTGCGTGAATAGGCGTTTGTTTAAGGTAGTTCAATATAAACCTATTAAAATTTAAAAGGGTGCATATCTACCAAAAAATTCCGATATCTTCAATTTGTGTTTTTTTGTCTGCGCACCTATTAATAAATATCACTAGGATATTATTTGTAATGGTCTTAGGAATTTTTGTGACATCTTATTTGTCCCATGGAGTACTGACGTATTTTTAAATTTATAATTTTTTTGCACGAGATCATAATTGTAAACACCCAATTTTGTAATCTTAATTTAACTTTGAATTTTTTCACAAATTTGCAAAAGGAGAAAATATTTAAATATGTTTTTCTCCCGTTAGTACTGGAATCGTTTTCGCAGTATGTTCCAATATAACACATTATTTGATGAGCCAGCAAAGTCGAGAAATAATTGAATAAAACAAAATTATTAGTGACGCATAATAAGCAGTTTTAACCAAAAGTTGTCAAAACTGAACTTGTTCACTAGAAGGGCTGATTTAAAATCCGACTAAGATGTGAAACTTATGTGATTTATGTTTAGTTCAGTATCATTATTTGTTTCTATAGGCGTGCACTAGGTGTAAAGCCAGGTTTACACGAGTCCAGTTAATCAGTTCAGTATTTTTAATCAAAGTCATCAGATATTGGACTGGCAAGCATTGGTTTTGTTTACATGTATCCTTGCAATTTTAGTCTGACCGTTGAGGACGCTTGTAATGACCATGAATCTGATAAAGAAACGATGACATACACTAATGTTAAAAACTGTGTTTAAGATAATATGTATGTCGAAAAATTATTAACGAAATTTTGTTCATAAAAAAACATTAGTAAATGGACGAGAATTTGAATAAATAAATAAGACACGAATGGGGACTTAGCCCTACTTTTGCGGCAGTTAATTAACCATAAGGATGACAGCACTGAATTTTAAAGAATTGTATCTCATAAACACTCGTTTTCTCGATCAAGGGTAAATAGTTTCATAGTTTGATCTTCATTTAACTTCGACTTTGTTTAATTTATATAGGTGGTAGAGGAGCTTTTTCTCGACCGAGGAGGTACCACCACACGCACCCACTTAAAGAGTTGATGAAATTATATTATTGTATTATGATTGTATTAAAACGTATTTGTTTTTAAAGAAAGTTTTATGAGAGGTTTTTTTCTTTAATATTTATATTTGTGTAGGGTTTAGAAAAATTCCAGGTGTTTGCAGTTAGGTACTAGATTTATTTAATTATGAATGACATATCGCACATCCCGTTCAAAACCGTCGCAACTCAAAATTTTAAAATTCTCTGATTATTTTAAAACCAAAATGTACTTGGCCTACTCTATCTGTTTACAACACCTTGCAGTCGATTATCAACTACTTTTCGCTAAATACCGCCATCAGTTTTATTTACTATTAATTTTAGAACAAACTGTCCTATCTGAAAAAATAGTAGTATTGAAAATCTTCTAGTAATATACTGACAAAAGAATATTACTCTATCTGTTTACAAAACCTTGCGGTCGAATATCAACTACTTTTCGCTAAATGCTGCCATCACTTTTATTTACTATTAATTTTGGGACAAACTGTCCTATCTGAAAAAAAAGTATTTTTGAAAATCTTCTAGTAGTATATTGACAAAAGAATATACTAGAAAAGATTCTTTGAAATATCGTTAACTAAATACAAATTAAAACCAAACTTTTAGGGCAAGAAGATTTATCTAAAAACAAAAAGAAATCTCAACGGTTTTTCTTGCTTCTCCTGTAATTTTTTCTTGATTTAAGACGGTTTTGAATGGCATGTGCGATATTAGTGTAGATAATGAATCACAAAAATGTAATTGCGGTCGAGCCCGGCTTTAATTATTATTAATTTTTTTAGGTACTGCCACACCTCTATGTTAACAAAATTGGAGCTTTTCCAAGAATGGCGAAAATACAAAAGTTTGAAGGGAACTATTAATTTGTTGTATTTTTCCATACTAACATATACAAAATTCTTTCTTATTATTATTAATCTTTTCTTGATATATATATATATATATATATATATATACAGGGTGTCCGAAAAGTCTTAGTATGGGCAAATACCTTTGCTATTAGTAAAGATAGAGACACCAAATTTTAGGTGTGCCTTATTGGTAAATAAATCTATAAATAAAGAAACATTTTATCGTAAACCCGAGATCCGTGTCTTAATTCGCTCTTAAATGGCAAGCCATTCAAAATTAAAAATCGTGGAAAAAAATAAAAATTTAAAAACCTTTATCTATCTATCTTACTTCTTGGCAGTAATTTAGTCGATTTTGTCGAGAATGGCAGGTGGTACTTTTTGGCAGAGTTCCGAAATCGACTTTATTACTGCCAAGAAGTTCACGGTGATCAATTTGAATAACTTTTAAAGTAATGAGAGATATAAAGGTATATATTCACGATTTTTAATTTTTACAGGCTTGGGATTTAAAAAGAATTAGGGTACGGACATCGAGTTTGCGTTAAAACGTTTCTCTCCTGAACACTTTTAAAATGGGGTACCACACGGCATAGGGTTGCGTTTAAAATTTTTAACCTTAGCACCCTAGCGCCACCCCTCAAGGGTGTTGAAAAAGTTAAATTACATGAAAAAGTAGATTTATCAACCAATAAGATACACCTAAAATTTGGCGTCTTCATCTGTGCTGATAGCAAATATCTTTACCTTTTCAGACACCCTGTATATTGTTTTTATTATAATTCATCCTTGGAGTAGTACAGAATATGCTATATCAATATTACTTCATATTTTATAAGTTTACAATTTTTTCGCGCTAAAAATGCTTTCTAGACCACAGGGTGGCGGGTAGCGCGACAGATGGGCGGAGATCTGGCGGCCGAGGTTTGCTCAGGTTAAGTGTGGGCTGATGACACGGAACATTAATTGTGCAAGCACTTGACAGAATTTTTTATATGTAGGGTAGAAATTTCTTGGTAAAAATTTGGAACCATCTCTTAACTAAGGTATTATAAATTTGTACTTTATTGTTGCTTGCTATTTTTCATAGACCTATTAGCGAGCTTCACGGTGAGCTTGGATTGAGTTTAACCCAAAAAAGCGATTACTTCGGAGATTTCTTCAGATATCGTTTCTGTGATGAGCTCCAAGTAATCTGGTATCAAAATGAAAATAACTGTTGGAGGGTTATAAAATAAAATTGATTTTTCGAAATTTTCTTGAGGTTACATGGTTTTATTTCATGGAAAAATGGTTGTTCGTCGATTTTTTGGGACTAAACAAATTTTGTTCGGTGCTCTAAATGATATTTTAGGGTTATATATGTCCCAAATATTTAAATCCTTACCAAATTTGAAAAGAAAGACTGACAAACGCGTTTTTCGTCCGTTTTTAGGACATATCTTTTAAAAGGGACATGGTAGGGCATAATGAACCGACTTATCTTGAAGCTTATGCAATTACCTTTGAAACAAGTACAGTTTAATGCTTCTAGATACAAACTATCGCAGGCTATAAGTCCTAGAACAATTAAAAAACAATCGAAAATACTAATGCATGGTCAGGAACAGGAATAGAAGTATATGTTTGTCTATTTATTTTTTCTGTGTCTACATCCATAATTCTCGTGAAGCTGCTTCAATGTCGTGTAAATTAAAAAAAAAATACATGTCTACCTATAATACATCCAACGATACGGCTATGAGAAATTGGATTTCCATGCGCTCGCGATGGTCCGGTCGCTCCGTGATCAGCACGCAGTGGATGAATAAGACTTCTCGACAATGATTCAAGGACTAATTTTTAATGTTTTTTGTATGTTGCTTGTATTTTTTTTGAAGATTTATTTATATTTTTCTTGATTTCGAGTGTATTCGATAATACAAATAATATACCTGTGTCAATTATGGATGATCTCTAGATTTTGCTTTGTTTAAGCAAACAATAATAGTGATCTGTCTGGCTAGGATTTTTGCGCGACCTCGCGCCATGGCATTTTTGCGGGTGGCTTGTCTGGCTTGAAATACCATAAGCGTAGACCCGAGTTTATTAATTCTAATATATATATATATATATATATATATATATATATATATATATATATATATATATATATATATATATATACAGTCGAACTCGGTTATAACGAACGCGACGGGACAAAATGATATGTTCGTTATAAAAGGGCGTTCGTTATATTCAGTCTGACTATTTATTTAAACAATTTTCCTCAATGAAATCTTTATTGAAAAATATGAACATAAAAAAAATTCTAATATAAAAAATAAACATTACATAAAACAGCTAATCATAAAAAAACAAAATTATGTACATACATACATATTATCTATTTATACAACAAAATTATGCATACACTATTTGTTTTCAAGAGAAAGAAAATCTGTTATTTTATTTTTGACTTTATTTTTTTAAAAAGCCGGATTTTCAGTGAATCTATAAACCTTATCGTAAGCCGCCAATACCTATGTACACCGTTCGCTAAAACCGAACCGACACGCAGAAATTCAGAAATTTGCCCTTAAAAATGTTCGTAAAAAGCGATCGTTCGCTATAAGCGTGTTCGTTATATCCAACCACTAAAAGATGTGGCTGAAGTTAGCATCAGATTCAGATTCATTTCTGCCAACGAGTTTCTAAAATATGGAGTTCAAGAATAAATTTTAAAAAAATGTTTATTGATGGGTATTTATATTAATTAAAATCCTTAAGAAGTCTTTACCAAAACAGAAAGATTATAAGCGTTGTTTATTTTCTAAAAAACAAGGTGGGAGGTTCAGGAATGAAATTAAATTCTCTGGACAAAAGTTAAAATATCAAAAATATACAGAAAACGAATTTTGTACACCACCAAATTGTGCACAAATGTGGAGGTTATTATGAGAAAACATATATCTTTCAGATTTGAAAAAATTCAGGGGATGAGGGAGTAGAATCGACGGGATCAGTAAATAAAAATTAAACACAGAAAATACTGAAAACGAATTTTGTACACCTCCAAATTTTGCATAAATGTGGGGATTTTTATGAGAAAACATATATCTTTAAGATTTGAAAAAATTCAGGGGATGAGGGGGTGAAATCGAGGAGACCAGGAAATAAAAATAAAACACAGAAAACACTGAAAACGAATTTTGTACACCACTAAATTTTGCACAAATGTGGAGGTTATTATGAGAAAACATATATCTTTCAGATTTGAAAAAATTCAGGGGATGAGGGAGTGAAATCGACGGGACCAATAAATTAATATAAAACACCGAAAACATTGAAAACGAATTTTGTACACCACTAAATTTTGCACAAATGTGGAGGTTATTATGAGAAAACATATATCTTTTAGATTTGAAAAAATTCAGGGGATGAGGGGGTGAAATCGAGGAGACCAATAAATACAATGAAACCCAGAAAACACTGAAAACGAATTTTGTACACCACCAAATTTTGCATAAATGTGAGGATTATTATGAGAAAACATATGCCTTTCAGATTTGAAAAAATTCACTGGATAAGGGGGTGAAATTGGCGAGTCAAATAAATAACAATGCGGCAGTTACAAAATCTGTGAAACCCTCAGGAACTTCCCTAAGTGTTTTCAGTGTTATCATATACTGACCCCAGTGTTTGATATTCACTGCTGCTTAAAGAAACTACTTTATCATACAGGTGCAATAAATAATCAAGAAAAAATTCACTTTAGATCCACTCTTCTAGTTATTAGTTTATACACAGTGTTTTTAATGTAAACACTTCGTTTTTGCCTTTTCTGGTTAAGTTCCACTCCATTTTCTTGCATTTAAGTCGCCAATTTTCGAATATTCCTTTTCAATTTTTCTTTGCGGAGGTTTATCAATATTGGATTTAACTGTTTTAATACTAGGTTTTAGTCGATTTATTGTTGCTTCTACAAATTTTTCCAACTTAGCCTTTTCTAGTACAGTTTCCGGCTTGATAGTTCGCGGGACATCTTGCAGAAAGTAATTAAGCAAATTTTTTACAATTTCTTGTTGAAGGAATACATTCTCAACATTTAATTTAATAAACCTTGTAATTTTTGTTTAAAACCGTTTTATTTTTTCATTATATTTACAAACATCGCAATATCTCTGGAACTATTAGGTTTGGGTATAGAGACTGTTACATAAAGTTAGCTTATAATTTTAAGCAGAATTAGGAATTAATTAAAACAATACGGTATTCCATTTAAGAAAACTTAACTGAACCGTTACAACTTTTTGAGCAACTCTGTGTACTCCTACAATTTTCAAATCATAGATTTTTGAAAGCCCCAGAACTTGTATTTGAAACATTTTTTGCTAACATTTTAAGTAAATAATCAGCCGGTTCGGGACTTTTCATACTCAGTGAATGTTCTCAAGATTTTGTAATAGGCCCCTTACCGTAAATAACCCTGTATAGTTTGGGTTTAAATTACTTATTAAACTATCCAAAATAATAAAAAAAACAATAACATTTTCTAAAATACAAATGCATTGTCAAATTATGGTATTTTCTGTTTGGGTCAATTGACAATTACCCAAATATGACGTCATCAGGCCCGTAGCCAGGGGGGTGCCAGGGGGTGAGCCCCCCCTAGAGCTGGTCTGAGCCCCCCCTAGAAAAGCTATCTGGGGGAAAATTAGAAATTGAAAAATGTCAACCACTAACAGAATTGGTTATTCAAATGCCAAGCGCCGCGGAAATAGAAGTCGTTAAGAAAAATTTGGATCGACATACAAACATAAATGCTTCAGAGCTTCCCGATACTTTTCCGTGCATTTTTAAGCAAAAAACCGCTTTTAAAGATACGTACGAACTTTTAGCGACTTGCCGTACTTTCGCATGCAGCACGGAACTTTGCGAATCTAATTTTTCCGCCCTAACTAGAATTGATAGACCTCAACGAAGGTCAATGCTGCATCCAAGATTGGCAGACCTTACCTATTTAGCGTTTGAAAAAGAGAGGGTAAAAATCATATGTGTCGACAATCTGTTGGTTCAATTTAACAATTTAAAAAATATTAAACTGCAGCTATTTTAAAAGATATTTTATATAACTTGTTTTTTTAATTACTTTTAAGTACTTTATTTATTGTAATTCGTTTGCCCCCTCAGAGGGAGGACTTTGAAATATGTAAGTAATTTTACCTAAGAGAGAGTTCCTAAATACCTATTTCTTATTTGTTGGTAGAGTAAAGAGTAAATTTTACTTTGTTCAAAATGTTTTCTTAAATATATATATATATATATATATATATATATATATATATATATATATATATGTATATATATATATATATATATATATATATATATATATAATAAATGTAAATGCGAAGATTTACTTCTTCGCTAGTGCAGCGAAAAGGCCGTGAATGAAAAATAAAAATAATGAGGACTATCTTTGATTCTGGTCTGGGTGACCTCCTGCTATCGATTTCTGGGCCCTTACCCATCAGCGGGCAGGCTTACACCCAGGGTGGCTGAAGAACAGACCACGATTTGACCAGAATCAAAGAGAGTCCTTATATCCAAAATGATCGGAAAGGATGGGTAAGATGTAGTGGCTCGCGCCAACTAGTTCACCCAGTGTTGCTCCAAAAATGTTTGGCTGCTAACACAATAATACTCGAAAGTATGTCGAATGTCGATTTTCTCGACGTCGACGGTACAAATGCACCATTGTACAACAATAGTAATGGGTGAACTAGTTGGCGCGAGCCACTACATCTTACCCATCCTTTCCGATCATTTTGGATATAAGGACTCTCTTTGATTCTGGTCAAATCGTGGTCTGTTCTTCAGCCACCCTGGGTGTAAGCCTGCCCGCTGATGGGTAAGGGCCCAGAAATCGATAGCAGGAGGTCACCCAGACCAGAATCAAAGATAATCCTCATTATTTTTATTTTTCATTCACGGCCTTTTCGCTGCACTAGCGAAGAAGTAAATCTTCGCATTTACATTTATTGTATTACCTATAGGCCAAAAAATCTTCCATTTTTCTACTATTGTTGTACAATGGTGCATTTGTACCGTCGACGTCGAGAAAATCGACATTCGACATACTTTCGAGTATTATTGTGTTAGCAGCCAAACATTTTTGGAGCAACACTGGGTGAACTAGTTGGCGCGAGCCACTACATCTTACCCATCCTTTCCGATCATTTTGGATATAAGGACTCTCTTTGATTCTGGTCAAATCGTGGTCTGTTCTTCAGCCACCCTGGGTGTAAGCCTGCCCGCTGATGGGTAAGGGCCCAGAAATCGATAGCAGGAGGTCACCCAGACCAGAATCAAAGATAGTCCTCATTATTTTTATTTTTCATTCACGGCCTTTTCGCTGCACTAGCGAAGAAGTAAATCTTCGCATTTACATTTATTATATTACCTATAGGCCAAGAAATCTTCCATTTTTCTACTATTGTTGTACAATGGTGCATTTGTACCGTCGACGTCGAGAAAATCGACATTCGACATACTTTCGAGTATTATTGTGTTAGCAGCCAAACATTTTTGGAGCAACACTGGGTGAACTAGTTGGCGCGAGCCACTACATCTTACCCATCCTTTCCGATCATTTTGGATATAAGGACTCTCTTTGATTCTGGTCAAATCGTGGTCTGTTCTTCAGCCACCCTGGGTGTAAGCCTGCCCGCTGATGGGTAAGGGCCCAGAAATCGATAGCAGGAGGTCACCCAGACCAGAATCAAAGATAGTCCTCATTATTTTTATTTTTCATTCACGGCCTTTTCGCTGCACTAGCGAAGAAGTAAATCTTCGCATTTACATTTATTATATTACCTATAGGCCAAGAAATCTTCCATTTTTCTATATATATATATATATATATATATATATATATATATATATATATATATATATATATATATATATATATCCGTTTTGCAGAAATGTATTTTTAACGATTCTACACTATAATGTAGAAACAATATTAAGCCCCCCCCAAGATTTTGCTTAGCCCCCCCTAAAAAGCAGGGCTGGATACGGTCCTGGACGTCATGAATAATATAATAAATTATAAGATATAGTTTCAACAATAGCTTAAGCGTATTATATTTTAGTCAAAAGAAACATTTTTCTTATAAAATTTTTGCGTTAAGTAACTTATTAAAAAGTTATTGCCTTTTAAAACCAAATTATTGTCTATTGGTTACCTTATAAAACGATTCTTGGCTGTGGCCATGATAAATTTTCCCAACAAGTACATTGTCTATACCGTGTAAAAGAGTATTGGTTATTTGCAGCAAAAGTCGATTCTTTGTTCTGTACTGTGGTACTTTTGTTGGAACTAGTGTCTTTTGCATTTTTTTGAATAATTGAGAGATCTATATTTGGAATTTCACGTTCTTTTTTAAAAGGTAGTTATTTTATTTTTTATCGTTTCTTTTTCGAGAGTTGTTTTTCATTTTATGTTCTGAATCATGCCTACTAAACGTGGAAGACCATTAAAATATAGGAAAATAAATCCAAATAAAATTTTTGATTTTATTAAACTCGATCATTGCTCCTTGGAAGCATTGCAGCAGTGTTCCATAAGGGAACCTAGTTCCCTGATAAGTAAGCTTTGTCAATTTTGTGGCATAAAAAATACATTTGTAAACAGAATGGCTGTTAACACCGCATTGAAAAGAAATTCTAAAGATATATATCTTCTACTATACGGTAAAATTGTTAAAAATCATTTAAGTAACCTCGATGATTCATTCCAAATTACGGAAGGAAGCTCATTAATTGTTCCTGAGGATTCATCAGTATTACCACAAAATACGAGAATTTGTGACAATGTGAATGATACAGTTCAATCTATAAAAGAACGTTTAGATACATTTCCTGGTCAATTGGACATGAATAAAAGTGGAATGGTATCGGAGAGCATCAAAAGTATAACTTCTTATGATTCTTTTTCTAAAACAAATGTGATATGTTCTTCACCGCTTCAAAACTTGAACTGGACATCATTATCGAGCAACCCTAAAGATGAAGCTAATTCTACATCAGTTATATCTTATGATTCTCTTTCTCAGAACAAAGTTGTTTATAACAAATCTAGAGAACCTAACTTTATTTTGCTTTTTACTGATTCAATTAAACTAGACGAAAATAATGCCGATTCAATGGCTAACCCAGAAAAAAGACATAACATTGTAAAACATAAACTTTTACACAGTGGTATTACATGTGTAATAATATTTAAAGGAGGGTAATTTAGGTAGTAATGGACACCCAAGAGGAAATATCGTATTGAACAGCGTTGCAAAATGTTACGATTTGAGATAAGGAACTATTCTAAATATCAATACATAAAATGAACACTTTTCTAAAAGTATATTTAGAAAGATATAGGCTATATTGGATATTTTTCTGAAAATCATTACTTAAGCAAAAATTGGTTGAATGTATTAGTAATGGTCATACTTTCATAGGTATTGGACATGTTTGGATGCAGTAATGGACACCTTTGATTTTTATTAATTTATTCGTATTTTAACATTTTTGGTACAGAATAGTGTCCTCTGTTATTCTTCAGTTTGGGCTCCGGTATCATAGTTATTATGTTTTCTTTGAAGTAATATAAAATATCTTCCTTTGGGGGCCATTTCCATGAACCAAAGCCAGCACGGACCATTGCTCGTATTTGTGCTCCATCATGATCTTTCTTTAGAATGAGTCCTGCAACAATACTTAGCTGATAAATCCAAAAAGGTAAGTAAACGCTCAAGCTTATAACATTTATACATATTACCATTATAACTTTCTTTTTGTAGGTAAGACAGATAAAATTTAGCAACCTGAGATTAATTTAATTTGAACACAAGTAAGTAGGTAAATGTCTAATTAATTTATATGTGTGTATGTATTTCTGTATGTACCTATCTATGTATATGTGTGTACGCATGCATGTATGAGTATGTCTGCAGCCTTACCAGGATAATATTTATCTTCATATTTCACAATCGCATACTTTTCTTCTTCCAAATTAAAGTCGTCAGTATCACTTAAGTCCATATCTTCGTCCTCATATGGAACATCAATTTCGGATTCGGAAGAGCTCTCATCTATCTTTTGGCTTAGAATCGTTTTTTTCTTCCGAGTTGGTGTCATCTTTTTCTTTTTTTCTTTATCATAAAATTCTCTATATTTACCACTGGAGACAACCGCGGGGAAAATTACTTTTCTTCTTTTCGGTGGAGCATTCTTATCTGAGGTCTTGGGTAACGGCAAGCATTTTTTAAAAGGTGTCGGAATTTTTAATCCTTCTTTTCCTTTACTCTCATATGTGTAAATATGATCCCGGTCAGGTGTAGACCATTTTGTAAAAGAGGTACTTGGTTCAGGCGAGGCTGCTGTATTCCTGGCGATATTTGCTAGTGAACTGGATGTAGACGGTAGACTTGGGCTGGATCTGGAAGGATGATCGACACTTGTTAATATATCGGATTTTGCAGGATTATTAATAGATTTGTCAACAAGCTCGTCTTCAGCTGTAACTGGTGTTTCCGGTAAATAACACTCATCCTTAATAGAACTCCACACTTTAAACAGGTTTAGTGATTCTACGTTTCCCGCCCATTCAGATTTCTCTGCGTAGATCTGATAAAATCGTTCAAGCTCTTCTTTATTAATTTTGCTTTCAATTAGATCAAGCGATTTTACCTTTAGTTCAGCTGCTTTCTTAACATGAGCTTGTTCACGTGAAACCAGCAATCTGTTTGGTATACATTTAGAATAATCCACATTATTTTTGTCAAAAGGGTACAACCCACACCTTCTGAAGCCATTTTGTATTGTAGAAGCTGTGGCATAGTGTTCAAAGACGGTGCTGATTATAGATCCAAATGTATACCTAGTAACATCTTTTGGGAAATTCTCAAATTTCCAATCCCTCACAGCGGATTTCCACCCTGATTTCAAGGGCTTGAAAACAGAAACATCAGCTGGTTGTGTGATATGAGTGGTGTTTGGAAAGAGGGAAATTAAAATAATTCCATTATCATCACAAAGCTTACTTACTTGCTGAGTAAGGTGTGACCTGTGTCCGTCAACAAAAAGAGCTACGGGTCGCGGAATGTTATTATCCTTTAAATATACCAAGAAATGATTGGCTATATATTCAAAAAAAACTTCAGAATTAATCCAGCCACTCTCCGATCTTCCAATTCCCCAATTTTCTGGCACAGATTCAGCTATAACTTTGGGTATTTTTTTATAGGGTAGTATCATCATTGGTGGTACAACTTTTCCATCGGCTGAAAAGCATCCCATAACTGTAATTTGTTCTTTTTCACAATGAACCCTCGTAAAAATCTTCGTCACTTTTTGTGGGTCCTAAAACTTTCCCGCTTTTCGGACATAGCGCAAACCCAGATTCGTCTGCATTAAATATTCTTTCAGGATTTAAAAGCACTTCTTCAAGATTTTCTTCTTTAAAAAATGCCTCTATTTCGTCAAACCAGCTATGAATACGATCTTTTGTTACAGCTGCGCGCGCCTTGCTTACAGATTCGGCATGTTTTTCTTTTATGTTGGGATGTCTTCTAAGAAATCCTTCAAACCATGCTCTTCCTGGAGTCATTGATTTGTTAAAATAGCGAACAGCCTTTTTATTTTCAATTAAGTATTTTTTTACAGTTTGCATCAAGTTTACTCTGTGAACTGGAAACCCCTTTTTAGCCATAGCAAGTATCCAATTAACTAATACGCTTTCTTCGTTTTCAGATAACTCAGAGGCAGGACCCATTTTTCGCCGAAGAGGAGCATTCCCAGACACTTTCCTAACAAGAGTGGTGCGAGGAACATTGAATTCTACAGCCGCTTTTTTTTTACTTAAGCCGTTTTTGACAGCCTCGATGGCTTTTTGCATGTTTTCTTCAGAATAATCAAAATCCTTCGTTTCTTTTGCTTTGCCTTATTTTTTTCCATACTGAAAAAAAAAAGAAAACTATTTCTAGAGAAAACAACTTATAATTGTAAAATCAAACGATTATTACCTCCACAGAAGTAGATGTCCACTACTGAATATGCCATGTTTAGTAATGGTCACCCATACTGTCCATTACTAATGCATATGGCATTTTTCTAATTCAATAATGGTCACCCCCCCCCCCCCCCAAAACTAAAACTATTGTAAAATATACAGTTTTTCAGCAAAACAGTGTTTTATCTACTCACCTTATTGTTATATAGTCACCAAATCTATTTTTAATATAAAAAATTCACCAGATAGAATAGAAAACGACAAAAATGCGACAAACTTCGACGAAACTTTTTCGCGCGATTTATACCGGTTCTTACTTAAAACTGCTTGATAACTGTCATTTGGCGTAAAGTTAGTAAAACAAATCTTCTTTTGGCGTTAGGAAATCAGTAACTTGACTAGACAAATGTAAAATAGATGAAGTTAAGCCTTTCATTGAAAAGTTAATTGAATTATTAGGGAAAAAGTGCCCATTACTGCCACAGTGTCCATTATTGCCTCAATTACCCGATATAGATTGAACAAAAAACACGGTGAGATAATTGAATATGGATTATGTAAGCAAACTAATTGTAGACAATATAAGTTTATTTATAAATATGGGGTTAGTTTTGCTTTGTTAGAGGTACATTTTAAAGGACTGATGCAAACAAACCACTGTGAAGAATTCGCTTATCAATTAAAGGGCCAGGAAAGGAAGGATGTAAAACTCCTACTGCAATCGACACTGCCAAATGCTGTTCGACATCGCCACATAGAGGAAGTAGATCCAGATGTCATTGCTGACGGCAACTGGCAAAAACTAAGGTCATCTTTTGTGTATCAAAAAGCAAGATCCGAGATTGCCTCAGAAACCGATAAACACATAGATCCTTTATTTGATTTAATTTTAAAAGCTGCTGAACAACCGAAAGGAGCTGAGTATATACAAGTTCCTTCAGGAAAACCCTTAGTATACCTATATTCAGAGGATCAAGTTAATACTTTGCTTAAAAATTGCAAAAATACAGACGGGTATTTTGATGCCACCGGATCAGTTATTTTACCAACTCCACATGATAAAGCAAGTAAAATATTGTATTATGCACTAGTTCTTAATAAGAATGGAATAATTATTCCAGTTGCGGAACTCATAAGTGCAAAACATGATGCTAGTACCATTACAGGTTTTTTATTGCAGTTTAAGCATTTCGTAGTATCGGTGTGTAAAAAATCCATGCCAATTTTTCGTGTTATAGTGACAGATTGGAGTATGGCGATGATAATTTCTGTTTGTCAGGCTTTTAATGACATGACTTTTTTTACTTACTTAAAAATTTGTTTTAAGTACGTCACTAACATATTGGATGACCAGAGGAGAGGAGACCTCGTAAAAATTAAAACATGTTGCGGTCATTTTATAAAAATGATCCACAAAAAAGTTTCTGCATACAAATTCAACGACAAAACTAAAAATATTATTGTTGATTCCGTTGTAGTTTTAATGCAATGTTCTTCATTAGAGGAATTATCGTTTCAATTTGAAAACGTTTGCATACTTCTTCTTTCACCTAGATTAAATAATAATTTAAAAGATGCAATTTCAAATTTGACGACATCCGACAACAACAGGTCCAGCTTTTTCTTATCTACGCAAAATGAAACTTCGCAAAAAGAAGAGTTAGAAAACGGCGAAAAAGTAAGAGGTGGATATGACTGTTCACCCTTTTTTAATTTGTTCTTTAGAATGTATTACGATCAAAAACTTAAAATTGAAAACATACCCGAGGATGATAAATTAGAAGCAAATCCATTTAAATCTGAGCAAATCCTAAATTATATTCTTAAACATTTAATGCCTTGTGCTCCTCTCTGGACCGACATTTTAGGTACTGGAAGATATAGCAATGCTAATGTAGAGAGCTGGTTTAAAATTGTCAAGTCGGAAATTGTACCAGGAAAGACTAAGTTGGGGAGATTTGTCGAAAGAACGAAAAATCGAATAAAAACTAGTCTTAAAGCAGTCAAATTAAATATTGGCAAAGCCCCAAAAAGAAAAAAGAAACAGGAATATCCAGAAATGGACGATTTTAATGCAACCGAAAAATGGGGTGGAACTAAACCAAAAAGGGCAAAAGCCATGTTTTTAAATAAAAAACATTTATCTAGTGTAGATAAATTCATTAAAGAAGAGCTAGCAAACGCGGATTTATCTAGTACGCAAAGTGAGCCTGATAGCGACAAAGATTCTGAAACTGCTTCTGTAAAGATATCGCATTGCGACATTATAAAGGAAACTGTAGTGGATAAAGACAAAACAACGCATTCAGATTTAGAGTCTTTAGACTTAAATTATAGTAATGAAGCTAGCCTACTTGATTCCAGTAACATAACTGAAGAAAAACCTGGATCAAGAGCTCTACCAAATGGACTATATCTTGATAGTAAATATTATCTCGATGCTTCCTACAAGTGCTCTTTTATTTTAGGTAGATATCATCTGCACAATCAAGTAGTCTCCTTGAGCAGCAATGATTATCAAACATTGGTGTCAGCATACGATACCACTGCAAATGCTCAGGGAAGTTCTAGATGGTTGTCAGATTTTGTTATTGATGCAGCAGCTGCTGTATTATTAAAAAACAATAGCGTCATTTTTTATGTTGACACCATTTCGGCCTATATCATGTTAAGTGATACTTGCAATATCAACTCTACATTTTACCCAATAGCAACAAATTTAGAAGGTATCCAGTGGGTTGCGATCCCTTACAACTGCAGTCAAAACCACTGGATACTATTGGTCGTAGATCTTACAGATTCGATTCTTTATATTTTAAATCCGGGAAGAAACTACCCCATCCTTGTGCAAGATTTGATGAAAAAAGTTAAAAGATTTTTTTCAGCAAGAAATAGGGTTCATCCCTCACATCAGTTTAATATTAGAAAGCTTAAGGTAAAGTGCATAGGGGATTACCCAAAGCAAGATTTAAATCATGTTGAAAATTGTGGAGTTTTTGTAATAAAATATATTGCACTCTTTTCAACATCATCTGATATAATCGAAGTTCAACAGAATTGCTTAACTCAAAATTTCGATCCTGAAGCATATCGAATTGATATCCAACATATGCTCCTATCAAACTCTGACCCAATGTTTGATAGGTGTATTTGTTGTGGTATCAAAAACGATGAAAAATATATACAATGCTTTTTATGCGAAAGGTGGTGTCACTTAAAACAAAGTTGCTCCAAACTTAGGAGCAACATGGATTCTTACGAAATTAAACTTAAGAAGTTTACTTTTCTTTGTCAGTTATGTTAACATTATGGCAAACATGAATTTTCTGTAAAATTCTACATATGTACAGGTGTGTCAGTTTTCCCATAATAATTTTTACATTTATGCGAAATTTGGTGGTGTACAAAATTCGTTTTCAGTATTTTCTGTGTTTAATTTTTATATACTGATCCCGTCGATTTCACTCCCTCATCCCCTGATTTTTTTCAAATCTGAAAGATATATGTTTTCTCATAATAACCTCCACATTTGAGCAAAATTTAGTGGTGTACAAAATTCGTTTTCAGTGTTTCCTGGGTTTCATTTTATTTACTGGTCTCCTCGATTTCACCCCCTCATCCCCTGAATTTTTTCAAATCTAAAAGATACATGTTTTCTCATAATAATCCCCACATTTTTGCAAAATTTGGTGGTGTACAAAATTCGTTTTCAATGTTTTCGGTGTTTTATTTTAATTTATTGGTCCCGTCGATTTTACCCCTTCATCCTCTGAGTTTTTTGAACTCTGAAAGATATAAATGTTTTCTCATAATAACCTCCACATTTGTGCAAAATTTGGTGGTGTACAAAATTCGTTTTCAGTGTTTTCTGGGTTTTATTTTTATTTACTGGTCACGTCGATTTCACCCCCTCATCATCTGAATTTTTTCAGATCTGAAGGATATATGTTTTCTCATACTAATCCCCACATGTATGAAAATTTGGTGGTGTACAAAATTGGTTTTCAGTATTCTCTGTGTTTCATTTTTATTTAATGATCCCGTCGATTTCACCCCCTCATCCCCTGAATTTTTTCAAATCTGAAAGATATATGTTTTCTCATAATAACCTCCACATTTGTGCAAACTTTGGTGGTGTACAAAATTCGTTTTCAGTGTTTTCTGTGTTTTATTGTATTTACTGTGGTCTCCTCGATTTCACCCCCTCATCCCCTGAATTTTTTCAAATCTGGAAGATATATGTGTTGTCATAACAACCTCCACATTTGTGCCAAATTTGGTGGTGTACAAAATTCGTTTTCAGTGTTTCCTGTGATTTATTGTATTTACTGGTCTCCTCGATTTCACCCCCTCATCCCCTGAATTTTTTCAAATCTGGAAGATATATGTTTTGTCATAACAACCTCCACATTTGTGCAAAATTTGGCGGTGTACAAAATTCGTTTTCAGTGTTTTCTGGGTTTCATTTTATTTACTGGTCTCCTCGATTTCACCCCCTCATCCCCTGAATTTTTTCAAATCTGAAAGATATATATTTTCTCATAATAATCCTCATATTTTTGCAAAATTTGGTGGTGTACAAAATTCGTTTTCAATGTTTTCGGTGTTTTATTTTAATTTATTGGTCCCGTCGATTTCACCCCTTCATCCTCTGAGTTTTTTCAAATCTGAAAGATATATGTTTTCTCATACTAATCCCCACATGTATGCAAAATTTGGTGGTGTACAAAATTGGTTTTCAGTATTCTCTGTGTTTCATTTTTATTTAGTGATCCCGTCGATTTCACCCCCTCATCCCCTGAATTTTTTCAAATCTGAAAGATATATGTTTTCTCATAATATCCTCCACATTTGTGCAAAATTTGATGGTGTACAAATTTCGTTTTCAGTGTTTTCTGTGTTTTATTGTATTTACTGGTCTCCTCGATTTCACCCCCTCATCCCCTGAATTTTTTCAAATCTGGAAGATATATGTTTTGTCATAACAACCTCCACATTTGTGCAAAATTTGGTGGTGTACAAAATTCGTTTTCAGTGTTTCCTGGGTTTCATTTTATTTACTGGTCTCCTCGATTTCACCCCCTCATCCCCTGAATTTTTTCAAATCTAAAAGATATATGTTTTCTCATAATAATCCCCACATTTTTGCAAAATTTGGTGGTGTACAAAATTCGTTTACAATGTTTTCGGTGTTTTATTTTAATTTATTGGTCCCGTCGATGTCACCCCTTCATCCTCTGAGTTTTTTCAAATCTGAAAGATATATGTATATGTTTTCTCATAATAATCCGCACATTTATGCAAAATTTGGTGGTGTACAAAATTCGTAGTAGTATTTTCTGTGTTTAATTTTTATTTACTGATCCCGTCGATTTCACTCCCTCATCCCCTGAATTTTTTCAAATCTGAAAGATATATGTTTTCCCATAATAACCTCCACATTTGTGCAAAATTTAGTGGTGTACAAAATTCGTTTTCAGTGTTTTATTTTTATTTCCTGGTCTCCTCGATTTCACCCCCTCATCCCCTGAATTTTTTCAAATCTGAAAGATATATGTTTTCTCATAAAAATCCCCACATTTATGCAAAATTTGGAGGTGTACAAAATTCGTTTTCAGTATTTTCTGTGTTTAATTTTTATTTACTGATCCCGTCGATTTTACTCCCTCATCCCCTGAATTTTTTCAAATCTGAAAGATATATGTTTTCTCATAATAACCTCCACATTTGTGCACAATTTGGTGGTGTACAAAATTCGTTTTCTGTATATTTTTGATATTTTAATTTTTGTCCAGAGAATTTAATTTCATTCCTGAACCTCCCACCTTGTTTTTTAGAAAATAAACAACGCTTATAATCTTTCTGTTTTGCTAAAGACTTCTTAAGGATTTTAATTAATATAAATACCCATCAATAAACATTTTTTTAAAATTTATTCTTGAACTCCATATTTTAGAAACTCGTTGGCAGAAATGAATCTGAATCTGATGCTAACTTCAGCCACATACTAAAAGTATGTGTTTATATGAAGGATTTTTTCGGACTTTAAAATATGTTCGTTATTGCCGGGCGTTCGTTATAACCCGAGTACGTTATAACTTATAACCGTTCGACTGTATATATATATATATATATATATATATATATATATATATATATATATATATATATATATATATATATATATATATCAGGCGCGGCCCGTCCATAAGGTCATTTGGTCAATGACCCGCCTAAAATTTTCAGTGATCTACCTAATAATTTATTTTTTAATTTTTTAAAACCAAAAAAGAATCTTTTGTTTCAAAGTTCCATGCTAAAACTCCCCAAGAATGAATAAAGTCAAGCCAGCCATCGTCAAAGGATATCCAAGCTTGTTCCGGGCTGGGTCATATTGTAAATTGATCTTATAGGTTTATTTGGACGATATAAATTCATTAAAAGCAAGAGAGAAACAGACATACGCGCTTTAGGAAGTTAAAAAGAGACACAATTGGTCGACGGCCCACCAATAATATCTGGCCACTCCCACTATGGAAATACTCTCAAACCGCCCCCTAAAATATATTATTTCAAAACATTTGGTTCGGAAAAAGAAAAACTAATTAGGTACCTAATATGCGCATTGTAATAACAATTTTAATTAGTGGTTAAACATAAAAAATTATAAATACGATTTCTCTCAGGCCAGCGCTAGCCATCGAATTTAACGGTATCGGACCGATTTTTTTACATAGCTAGCGTAGCTCAAGGGATATAACCGCAGCGAGGTAATCCGACGCTCGCGGGTTCGCACCTGTGTTGGGGCAAGAACTTTTTTTTAATTTTTTGTTATTTAAAAAATTAGATCGGCTCTAAAAGGTGTATTGGCAACAAGTTCTTCCTCGATAAAATATTTTTAAAATTGTAGGTAATCTCATGTTTACTACAGCTTACATCCTGCACGTGTGTAGACAAATATCGTATTACTATGTCTATAGTCGCCAGCATTGTATGTATTAAAGAAAACGGAGTTTCGGCAGCGTTCCTAATTTTATTTTACGAATAGTCATACTTTTAGCTCAGAATTTTTTTCTGTTTATATTCTGGGCTTTTAGTACAAGGCGCGACACCTATTGAGGAGAAGCTAAACTTATCACAACGAAAACCGCTAAAATCTGCTAACTTAGAGTATTAAAACACATAGAAAAAAGCCATAAACAGAAGAGTGATACTGAAAGTCATAAACATCAAGAGTAGAAATGTTCAATATTCTGCAGTACCTATTCTATGATTTTGGCGGTGTTTATTTGTAGGTAAATAATTTCTTGGCAAAACTAGGCACATTATTAGAAAACCTCCCTTAATTAAAAAAGTGTATTTTGCTTGTTGCGTTGATATCACTAGTTGTCCATAAAATTTTGACCCACCTGTAAAAAAACTCACGGGCCGCGCCTGATATATATATATATATATATATATATATATATATATATATATATATATATATATATATATATATAACATATATAACATATATAACACTAAAATATGTTTTAGAGCACCGAACAAAATTTGTTTAGTGCCAAAAAAGCGATGACTAACCATTTTCCATGAAATAAATCCATGTAATCTCAAAATAAAATAGAAAAATCCATTTTATTTTAATAAACCTCCAATGATTATTTTCATTTTGGTACCAAATTACTTAGAGCTCATAACAGAAACAATATCTGAAGAAAACTCCGAAGTATTCGCACCTTTGGGTTAAACTTAATCCAAGCTTACCGTGGCTTCTCATGTAAAAACGTATCATAGAGGAATATTTTATTTTGATTGTTATGGACTTTTAAAACAAGATGGCGATTGCAATGAAGTGGACATTCCGTGAGGCACTGAAATGGACGTCCGATAAATGTATAGTTTGTAAGGGTCTGCATAGTCTGCAATAGGTTGGTTGCTCATACTCTGTTTGTAAAAAATGGGCGCATGAAACGCGTGGACCGTGGACTCAAAGAAGCTAATCATTTTTTTACAACGATTGTAATTTATTTGTTATTAATATTATGCTATTTTTAAATCTGTTGTTTACATTGTATTATTGTAGGTATCATTAAATAGATTTTTCTTAATTTAAGTTCACCTTAATAATTTCCTTGTAAGCTACTCTAAGCAGTAAGTTTTTAGACTAAATCTTTAGCTATGTCCTTTTCAAAACCCCTTCAGTCCTTTTCTATGCATTGGTGGTAACAGACAAAATTTGCATTTTCTGTGGTGCTTTATTAACAACAATGTTGAAACTTGAGAATTATTATATTTACTGATATTTTAGTGTATTAGTTGCCCTTTTACCCTGTGCACGTTAGTCGATAGTTGAAAGAGTACACACGATTACTGAGCATTTGAATTGAAATGTCTGCTTCATTGCCACTCTCACGTACGTTTATCCAGTGAATGTCCATTACTGTTTTAAAAAGTTTACTGGACACCACTTATTAAGGATGTCATTTTTTTATATAATTATGGACATATGTAGGTATATTTTAAAACGTCCGTCCATAACATCCATGGACCTGCAGCGGAGAACCCCGGGATGTACCTACATTTTTGTAAAGTCAGTGAATATACAGTGTTTTCAAATATTACCAGAGTATTGGTATATTTAAAACTTAGGTCACCAGTCTGATGATCTGGTAGATATCCATGAGCTGACCATATCCAGAATTTTTATAGCGATCAGCTTATGGATATCTTGTATGGGGTATACAAATAACAGACGGATTTTCAGTGGATATAATGTGTCTTCGAGTGGGGTACCGCACTCTAGTAAACTTCTTATTATTTTTAATTTTCCGAGAAAAATTCATTTTTGGTAAAAAGTCTTGCCTATCTTCAAATGTCATTATCGGTTCAAAGTCTGTTTTATTATGATATTAAATCCGAGCATATAATACTCTTTAGAGTCTTGTATTAATAGAAGTATTACTTCCTTTATTTTTTTATTAAAGTATATACATATCTTGCCTGTAGCCAAGAAAAGCAGTGTTCTAGTTGTCAGTCAAATATTAATCTATACCACAGAGAATATATAGGCATAGACTAAATTGAAACGATCTTCATTATAT
The DNA here is from genome assembly GCA_963971165.1 of Philopedon plagiatum. Lineage (NCBI taxonomy): Eukaryota > Metazoa > Arthropoda > Insecta > Coleoptera > Curculionidae > Philopedon > Philopedon plagiatum. The sequence goes on along the minus strand of OZ020191.1, from coordinate 48,611,540 downwards.
GTCCTGACTAAAACAGTAACAATAGAAAAAGATAACATTGACTATGTTTAACGCGCTTTAGAAATGACATAAGTCACAATAGGTTTAGAGAGAATATAGTAAGCATTATTTGTAAAAGATATGCCTATAAAGCGACTCAGCTGCTATTTGAAATCTTAAAATAGCTTACCGATTGTGTTAGTATTCCCATTACCTTCCTATTTGAAACAAAGCCAGTAGGTATATACATGGTAAAATGATAAACTGTTATAACAATCCATCGTCCCTGTCCAGACAAAGTATCGTAAGCGTCATTTATGCAATTTTACAGGCGATGAAAAAACTTTGTGTTACTACCGTATAACTAATAAAATTGCGTGTATACTAATTCGCATCATATCTTATTGTCCTCCAGTAGACGAATGAATCCAGTGGACGACCGTCCTAGCTATACGCGGGCGGTATTCTGTAAGCCGAAAGAAATCATGTTGGGGGCATTTTTTGATTCGTCGGAGACTTTTTATATTATTTTACTGGGTGGAATTCCGTGGTGGTTATTCCTTTCAAGAACCAAGCAAGAAAAAGCCACGAACGTCATAACTGACAGAGGCCGCAATGATTTCCTTCTCTCTCATCTTTTGCAAGGTGGGCATCAGACGCGTGTTATAGATTATTCTTTATTCTTATGATCAAAATAGTGCTGCTGAAGAAACTGGCAAAGCTGCACAATTTTCGCTTTGGCCAAATCAGAATCGAAATAAAATCCGTCCCATCAACATGCTAAGACATGCATTGGGAGTTCCTCTCCAATGTTGACAAATGTAGAATATTGTCAGGTTGTAGTGTAATGACTAAAGAGCGGATTTCGTCACGAGGATGTAAATAAGTCATGCTCAACCATAGGCGGGCATAATTTTTGAAAATATAGTAATCGTTGTTGTAAACAACCACATGTTCCATTTATTTGTTCTGACACTATAAATTACATGAATTGCTTGAAATCATTAAGCCACGTATACTGACTTGAGCAATTCTATCGCGAACGAACAGTTTTCGCGATAAAATGCTCTAGTTAGTACCGCATGAAATATTTTCGCGAAAGATTTTGTCGCGAACGAACGCTAATCGCTATCCGTAGCTTGTCGGTACATCAAAGAAATCGAGTGATCAGTTTGGACGGGCTATAGACCGCATCTGTGTTCGCAGGAATGCCTTGTTTTGAAATTTTAAAAAGACATTGTAGGCGCGAATAAGAATCTCCTGTTGCTATAAAACGGAGTGTTACTGCAAGTATTTCTTTTGCACTAATGGCTTTCATAAATTTGGTATCCTGCCTCTTAATTTTTGGACCGATGGCATAAGAATTCAAAATTCTCCTATGCCTTAGTACAGTAAGAACGTACCGTTGGTGTCTGAAGAAAAGGGAAATGTAATCTATTGGCACGGGATTTATAGGATTGGACGTTTGGAGGGGAAGGGAAAAATCTGAAGGCAATTTATTTCATAAGCTGGAGACCCTTGGCATGAATGAGCGAGAGAACATTAAAGGTACGTAACGCGCCTCTTGTTGTTCTGTTACGAACAGCCAAGGTAGGAATTACAGAGGCTAGTTCTTTAGAGCAAAATCCGTACTGTAGAAAAGGTATCAAATAGCGCAATGAGTGAGAGAAGGGAAGGGAGCTGTCTTGTGAGGATTGTGAGGGTCATTGATAAGTCGAATGACTGTCTTTTGAATAGAATCAGGAATGTCAAGTGTCGAAGGTGATGCCGCTCTCCATATGTGGGAACAGTACGCTAGGTTAGGTCTTATTTGGGAAACAGAGAGTGTGTAAGTTGGAAGGGGAGAAGTATTTTCTGGCTCGAAAGAGAAAACTAAGCTTTGTAGTTGCTGAACATTGGTGTTGTTTAGGTATTTTCTAAACAAAACATAATTCATTTTCAGTGTAACATAAAAAGACATAATTTATTACATTTTTTTTAGATTGCACCTATGATGTTCTTTTTCAAGATGTTTGCTGGTTTAGATAAATTTTATTTCGGCTACAGGCCCGCTCTGGCAAGTGGGGTGGGTAGTTCTCCAAGGCACCACAGACCTAGAAGTACTGGAAGTGACATTGTACAACAAAAGTCAATAAAAACAGACAATATGGTTTATCAGAGGATTTGCAAAAAGTCGATGCCGGGGAGCATTTCCAAAAAAAGTCGACTGTTTGGAAGAAAACAACATATTTTTTCAAAGTTAAACAACTTCTGGTTTTTAATATACTTCCCGAATGTAAAACTATTGGTTTGTATTGGACTAACTCATACCTCGCTTTGGCATACATGTTGAAAAAGCGCCAAAAAGAGAGGTCAGGGCAAATCCAAAATCCTTCAATTGCTAAGTTAAGTCAAGTGGCGGATCTACAACAAAGTCATCGGGGGGCTACAATTAACTTACACGACCGCCATATTTTACTAGTAGTTCAAGTCAAAGGAAATGAAAGGGTTTGGTGTTCAAGTCTGTCGAATTATATTATTTTCCCTTTGTTGACGCCAATATTGTGAACACGCCGCACTGTGAGGCCTGGAACCCAGAAATTTGGCATTTATCCAAATATAAAATTGAACATTGAAATTACCTTTGCTTATATTTCTTAACTACACATATCACTGCGTTCTGTCCCCCACTCTAATACTATGGACGACCTTTCTCAAGCGAGAATAGCTTAGGCGACCACCAGCGTGCGATCAAATGGCGATGTGTGTTAAACATTATTTAGTTATTGTTACGATTTTGTGAAGTCAATACTGTTTAAGAATACGCGATACAAACATTGCTTAATGATGGATTCAATACCTTCAGGGATGTACTAATTATCTGCACTTATTTGGTTTATATTGGTTGTGCTATGGTTTTTCGATACTTTGTGTACATAGAGTCTTACAAATAGGTTTCAAAGTTCATCAATTATACTATTTGGGTAGTATTATAGTTTACTTCCACGCGTTTTCACACTGGCCTTTTTATAAATTAATAAAGTGGGAATATTGTACTTTTAAACAGCAAAACAAACCGTTGCCCATGTTTGCCCTTTTTAGTTTAATGACTCTATTGCACAGTGCGTTTCTTTATTAAAACATTATATTATCGAAGCTTTTCAGATGACAATTCTTCCTAATATTTCAGTAGCAGATTCAAGCATGGAGAGTGGAGACGATTCTTCTTCAGATTCTTAATAACTTTTATACAAAATACACTACGCGCAAAATAAATTGCCGTTTTTAACCTGTTCTCAAATATTTTAACAATTATTTTTACGTAAAAAAGCAAACAATAAATATTTGAATTTAAAAAATATATTTTACAAACCTTTAACTTGTAAAACAAAAACATTTGGAATTCCCACTTCATTCCGCAAGCAGTTTGGTATACAAATTAATTGTAAATTACAGTTTTATCTTTATTAATGCATATTCATTCAATATTAAAGCATTGTTGAAATTAGGAGTTGCAATCCCGGACGTATATTTGTATCCCGGACTTTCGGGGCCGAACAAACAAAATCCCGGGATTGATCATGAAAAATATTAGCATTAATAAAGGTCAATTATTTTTATTTATAATATTGTAATTTTAAAATAAAAACAAAACAATGTTTATGCAAAGGACACATAAAAGTATTATTTTTTGTTATAATCATTAACCTTAATTACCCTTAGGGTGTAATAATACTCCTATATTAATTCTATTACACAGTGCAAATAAACTTTGCCCATTCTTTCTTGTTCTTTGCCATTCTTTTTGCATCATTCCAGGATATTCCTCGTTTCTTCAGGTTTTCCGCTGCTGTACTGTCCCATGTTTTTCTTGGGCTACCTCTGTGCCAGACAGGCGGCTAGCGACCAAAACATCCACTTTGGCATCCACATCCTGCGCATGCGCCAACTCTCAAGCTCACCAATGAGGTCGTTTCGCGCTGTGTAACCTAACCTAGAAATAGTTCTGTTATGGTTCTGGTAAATTTTCATTTGTTGTGTTATTTACCTTTTTTTCATATTTTGTGAGTGTAAAACCCCCTAAGTGGGGGTGTCATCCCCCAAATTTTTTCAAATGGGAATAGGGGTCAAGTGATACATCATTAAAAAGGGCTTTTAATTCCCTATACATTGCTGCTTAGTTTTTGAAAATCGATCCACTCGTTTAGAAAATAATGGAGCTTTGAAATACCAACAATAAGTTTGATGAAAAATGCAAAAATCGATTTAATTTTACTTAAAAACTCACCGTATTAGTGAAATAAATTCCTTCAAAAGAATTCGCTGTTTTTCCTGATTTGCAGATTCTTTAGGCTCGATTTCGTGAGTAAACAATTGGGTTTTGCTTCGCATTTAGATAGGCCAGGTAGTTGCTAGATAGCTGTCTTGTGATTTGTGGTTGAAGTGTTTCAAAATTATTGAACCTTTTACATTTATCAATTATGATGTACTCAATTGCAGAAAGAGTAGAAATTATTGAGCTTTTTTTCAAAAACAATTAATGTGGTACTCGGGTCGCGGAGCTGTTTAACCAACGACAACATGTTTCTGGGAGAATTGTTCGCGAATTGGTTGCCAAATTTCGCGAAACAGGTTCCGTTCATAACAAAAAGAGGCAGCTTGAAAATCCCGTACTAAATGAACCTACGGAGATAGCAGTATTGGGGCAAGTTGCAATGGATAGTACGCTGAGTACAAGACAATTGGCTGTTGCGACGGGCGTGAGTCGTACAAGTGTGCAACGAGTATTAAAAAAATACAAGTTCCATCCTTATAAGATTCGGTTAGTGCACGAACTAAATGAAGACGACTATGTAGTCGCTCTTAATTTTGCGAAATTATGGCTGAACGAGCGATTAATAATGGTAATTTCCATTTAATGTGTGTTTTTCGGATGAGTGTACTTTCTTCTTCAATGGTTTAGTGAATCGCCACAACTGTCGTTACTGGGCTGATACCAATCTAAGGATTTTCCACGAGACATACACACAACACCCCCAGAAGTTGAATGTATGGGCGGGTATTTTTGGAAATTCCATCGTAGGTCCTTTTTTCCTTCCTGGAAATTTAACAGGGGATATGTATCTGGATTTACTACAAAATGCCATCGACCCAGCCCTAACAAATATAATAGAGAACGACATACAATGAACAGGAACTGATGTTCCAACAAGACGGAGCTCCTCCGCATTACTCGCTAAATGTGCGCAATTATTTAAATGACACGTTTCCAGGTCGCTGGATAGGAAGAAGGGGTGCAATTGAGTGGCCCCCTCGGTCACCCGACTTAAGTCCTTTAGATTATTTTTGTGGGGCACATAAAAAACAAAGTTTACAGCACCCCACCTGCCACATTGCCGCAAGTGCTCCAAAATGTACGGCAACGGTTTGAAGATAACCTGTATCACTGTATGCATGCATGTTGGCGGACAACAGTTTCAGCATTTACTTGACTAATACGGTAAGTTTTTAAGTAAAATTAAATCGATTTTTGCATTTTTTGTCAAACTATTGTTGGTATTTCAAAGCTCCATATTTTCTTTAACGAGTGGATCGATTTTCAAAAACTAAGCAGCAATGTATAGGAAATTAACAGCCCTTTTTAATGATGTATCACTTGACCCCTATTCCCATTTGAAAAAATTTGGGGGATACACCCCCACTTAGGGGGTTGAAGGTTTGCTATGCTTTTTGCGTCAAAAGTTGTCCCCCTGACAAACAAACTTCACGTGTTTTTGAATTTTGTCGAAAAGTTCTTTGCCAGCCTGTAATGTCTTGCGGTACGCTGTCGATGGGCCACCCTGTATATGTTCCAAATTTCACACCTCTAGCTCGATTGGAAGTACCCTAGATTTATGATGATCTGTCAGTCAGTTATTCGTAGCTTGGAAAATATTCCACCTAGATGTATGAAATTTGGAATACTGATTCTTTTTGGTAACCTTAACACCCCACAAAAAAGTCCTGTAACGCAACTAGCCTCGAAGATAGAGGGGGGTCGAAAAGTGTGCTCGAAATGGTTCGTGTCAACATAGCACAGAGTGCGCGCGCGTTCGATTATGCGAGAACATGGCTTTGCCGCGGCGGCCCGTGGAATGTAATGCCGCTCATGGGCCATGAGCGGCATTACAGTACAGGGCGCAGTACCGTTGAAGATCCGCTGTCCGTGCACTGGTGGATTAGCCAAGTACAGTGGAAGGCCCGCCCACGGCTAAGCGGGCTAGGTGCAGTAATTCGTGGTTTTAATACAAATTTACGATGGTCCGCATCGGTCATTTTAAAAGACTTTTTCAGCAAAATAGTCACCAGAAATTAACAAAAATAATTTGCACTTGCTGTTATATCAGTTCTAGACAAGACACCCAGTAAACCAACGGCAGTCGGGAAATAGTCGGCCGCCTGTCGGCACTGGTGGGAAGTCGGCGGCTCTTTTTACCATTTTTTGAGTGCATACGGTACGCACGTGTTATTTTCATGCGATGAATTGCCAGGCTTCAACCTAAGGCGTCACGGACTCGGCACACCAGAAACGATACATACTTAAGTTTCGAATCGAACGCGGATTCTGGCAGCCCAGTTGCATTCGGTTCTTAAGCGGCTGACCCTTATTCCTTTTATACTTGTTGGAGATGGCTAACCGCCAAGTTACCGCGATCAATCCGCTTGACTTTTCCCGCCATCTCTCCGACAATGAAATGCCCGATAGTAGATTTCTGAGTTTACAGGACGGTGCAACTCGACAACAAAGAACCGCCATTTTTTGTGGAAGCGTATAGACGTGTTGTGTTTGGTGCCTTTTTTGTGTTGTTCAGTTGTTCGCCTATATATTTTTTGGAATGTTTATATTTATCATTTTAAGTGATGATCTCGTTTTTTATTGTTCCTTGTTTTGCATGTAAATATGTTTTTAAATATATTTGTCCACTACTTTACATTTGTTACTGTTTAATATTTTTTCCTTATCTTTTGCTACTTTACTACTTTCATTGTCTTTCATAACTAGAAAAGGTATGAAGCAGTTTAAAGTGATAAGACAAATTTGCTATTTATATCCACATATCTCTTCCAACAAAAATGACCAAGGTTTGTTAATCTGCAACCAGCTATCTAATTACTGGGAGCAAAGATATTTAGCACGTTTTTATAACGAACAAAACGAACTGTATATTAATTGTAATAAACATATTATTATATAAATTATAATTATTATAGAACTTATTCTATGTTATTGATTGTTGTTCGCGAATTGGTTGCCAAATTTCGCGAAACAGGTTCCGTTCATAACAAAAAGAGGCAGCTTGAAAATCCCGTACTAAATGAACCTACGGAGATAGCAGTATTGGGGCAAGTTGCAATGGATAGTACGCTGAGTACAAGACAATTGGCTGTTGCGACGGGCGTGAGTCGTACAAGTGTGCAACGAGTATTAAAAATAGGTCAATTCTAACATTCTATATTAAAATTATATAAACATATCTGTAGGTATACAGGGTGATTCACTGTGGATGGCACGTTAGACGTATCTGGTGAACCAGTTAATGAATCCTTCTGAAAACTTGGTTGTTTACATAAACGAACATGCTCTACCTGTCTAAAATATTTTTGACAATGCAGTATTGCCGCTTCTGCTAAAAAGTAGTAGCAGCTTGGATATTTTAAATGGAACACCCTGTATATTATTTTATTTTCGAAACCCATATTAATTTCTTAACAACTTCCTTTAACATTGTTTTATACTTATCTCCTACCGTTTCTGAAATAAAATTAATCTCCAATTTTTTGGCTGAAAAAGTTACCTTAACAAAATGCTGATGTTTCTGAACTATAAAATATTAAAACCCTGAAATTTTGCGGAAAGTTAAATAGTACCGGGGGGCTTTTTACCCTATGACCAAATCTTAGTTACAGTATACAAGATGGTTTTAAAATACAGTTATTTTGGTTACTTGAAAAGTGGCCATAAGTATATTTTTTTAATGTAACGCCCTGTATATTATTACTGATTTGAAAAGCTACTTAAACTTGCTTTTAATTTTTGTCTATCGTAACAATATCTAACTAGTCAAGTTTCTGACTTATAGGCCGTTATTTGTACAATTTTCTCGATAATTTAATTTCCATTCGGATTTTAGTAAGTAGGTATGCCATGACAAACTATTGTTTGATATAAAAGTCATGTCACTTTCGTTGCCGTTTTGACATTTTATTAAGTATTACTGATACAAGTGGTAAATATCATTAAAAATGACGGAAGAAAACTATTCAAATGCAGTTTTTTATTAATTTATTTATTTTATTTGAACAATGTAATGAAATTATCTCCAAAACATGTATAAGGTTTAATGAAATTGAAATGTACCCAAATCTATCGCCAATAAACCTCAGAAAATTTATACTAACTCGGGAGTATTTATGTAACACACCCATACTTAACTATTCAAATAATAAAAAATTACTAAAATAATTAAACAGAACATTTTAACAGCCGTTCAAAACGCTGGCCGTTTACATTCAAACACTTTAAAATGCGGGTGTTCGCTGCACTCGTCGTGGAAAATCTAATTTCGTTTGGATCTAGATCTCTAAATGCTTAGGTAACTCGAAGTAGCAACTCTTCTTTAGAATTTACTGGCGATTTGTAAATTTTTTCCTTAACTATGCCCTACAAGTAAAAATCCAATTGATTGAGATCCGGTGATATTGAAGGCCAATTCCAAGATCCCAAAAGTATTATCCAACGGTCGTCAAAAATTCTATCAAGTTCTACTGTAACGTCTCATGTACAATGTGCGGGAGCTCCATCAAGTTGATACCAGCTTCGATAATCTTCAAGGGGTAGATTATCTACAAAATTTTCGACATCTGTTATTATAAATACGTACTGTGTAATTGATTGTCCATTAACATGCAGAAAACATTAAAACTAATTTTTTCTTGAAATCCAGCTTCCTTGGTCCCGTGAGGGTTATCTCTTGACCAAAAATGACTATTTCTTCTATTGAAAATCCCTTCTCTTGAAAATTTCGATTCATCAATCCAAATTATTTTATTTAAAAAATTTGGATCTTCTTGGGTGCGCACCTGCATTTCACAAAATTTGACTCTCTGTTAAGGATCTTCAGACTTCATGGCTTGAACTTTAGTAAACTTATAATCATGCATTTATGCTGTTCTAAAATTCTTTAAACTGATGAATATGTTATACCTAAATCATATTCAGCATATCCATAGGCGGTTCTAGATTTCTATTTTGGGGGGGGGGGGGGCTAAGTCCCTGGTTTATATATAGGCGGCTAGGCCACTCAGTTGGATTTGGGGGGGGGGGCTAATTCGAGATTCGAGGGGTGCTTAGCCCCCCAAAGCTCCCACCTAAAACTACCTATGAGCATATCGCATTGAAGACTGAGGAGATGCATGAAAATATGCCAAAACATTAATCTGGTTGTCTTCGTCAGAAGTTACGGCGCTTTTAAAGTTGAACCAAACTCAGTAAAATTGTTCTAGATTCGTATAAATTTCAGGTTCATTGGCGGTAGGCTTGGGAACATTTCATTAAACTTTATACATGTTCTGGCGATAATTTTATCACATTGTCCAAATAAAATAAATAAATTCATAAGAACTGCATTTGAATAGTTTTCTTCCATGGTTTTTAATGATATTTACCACTTGTATCAGTAATATTTAAAAAGGTATCAAAACGATAACAAAAGTGGCATGCCATTTATATCAAACAATAGTTTGTCATGGCATACTTACTAAAATCCGTATGGAAATTAAATTGTTGAGTAAATTTTACAGACAATGGCTTATAAGTCAGAAACTTGACTAGTTAGGTATAGGTACCTACAATACATAAAAATAAAGAGCACATTTAAGTAGCTTTTTAAATCAGTAATAATATACAGAGTGTTACAATTAAAAAAATATACTTATGGTCACTTTTCCAAGTAACCAAAATAACTGTATTTTTAAACCACCCTGTATACTGCAACTAAGATTTGGGAATAGGCTAAAAAGCCCCTCGTTATTATTTAACTCTCCACAAAATGTCAGGGTCTTAATATTTTAAAGTTCAAAAATATCAGCATTTTTTTAAGGTAACGTTTTCCGCCAAAAATATTGGAAATTAATTTTATTATTATTTCAGAAACGGTACAGTCAATCTCGGTAACTTTGAACCACTACGACTGCATTTCTTTGCATATCTCCTAGGATTAGACTCATGGTTTCAATTTCTCTGTTTACCTATAATAATAAAACATAACAACAGATACAGTTTTTTGATACGGTAAATACTTATTTTATCTCCTTTAATCTTATTTAAAAAAAAATAAGGTGGGCCAAAGTTACCTACCCTACTCGGGTAACATTAACCCAAGATCTTAAAACTGCACGAAAATGGGTATATTTGAGGCAATGGAGCTGTTATTGTAACTTTGGGCCACTATAGGATATGTGTAGAAAGGCATAAAAATTTTAAAAGTTAATTTTTCCTTTGGAATTTGATTTTTTTTTAATAAACTGCGTCAAGATACGTGTGTACCTAAGAATAATTGAAAGTTTTACTAGGATTTTTTAAAGTTTGTTTTAGGTTTAACAATATATTTTTACAATAAAAATTTTGTTGACAATTCGAAATTTTTATTATCAAAATACGAAAATTATATAAATTTCCTTAAAACTAAGAAAATAGCCTTATAATCATCTGATAATTTAACAAACTGACTTTTCTCCAAGTTAAAGATCCTCCCACTTTTCTATAAGAAATGAATCTACAATGGTGAAGATTTCTCTGTTACTAGAGCGAATTATATCTGTCTCTTTAATTATCTTTATAAGATCTTTTTCTGAATAGAAAATTTCGTCTTTTTTAAGGGGCCATTTCCATTTTTTCCCATCCTTTCCAAAGCATTTACCTTATATATAAAAATATTACTGTATTCTTCCGTAACCTCTGTCACAATGCCTGGGAAAAACTTCATACCATAACGTACTACTACATATTCATTAATTCTATATTTTGCCTTACTTTTTGACAGCATGTAATTTGGAAACCCTTGGTCATTACTCCATTTTTCCAAGAGAATCGGGTGTTTAACATTAAATAATCCTCTGTTTGTATAAGGTTTCATATCGTTACTATTTTTATTTTTTATTTATTTATTGGCGGCAATGCCATTTTTTATACACAAACTTAGTAAATATAACACAATAGCACATGTCTTAAATCCTAACAATACCATAATGATTAGAATACGATTTTACAATATGCAATTACAACCATTACTGTTAAACTATTGCAACCTTCACACACAAGTATAAATTATCAAAGGGGAAGGGATATCAGTCAAACAGTGTCGACCCCCTTCAGTTGTGCTAGGAAGTTTTTAAGATGGCAGAAAAAGTCAAGTGTCGGGTGTTGGTTTGCTATGGTCACAGACCTAGAAATGAAAGAATATCGGCCATAGTTGGTATGATGGAATGGTTGATAAAAAGTTTGAATTCTTCTGGTGTTGACCGGTGGTACGTGGAGACCGATGCATGATGTTAATAATGGACAGTCAACTAGCGAGTTTAATAGTTTAAACAGAAGTAAGAGGTCATGGTTTCGTCGTCTGTCCTGGAGTGATAGAAGATTTAGTTTTTTGAACATATCCAAGTAGTTGTAGTCTGTGTCCCTAAAAAATTTAAAGTGAATGTAATGCAAAAACTTTTTTTGTACATTTTCGATTCTGTTGATGTGGTTGGCATACTGAGGACACCACACAGAAGGTGCGTATTCCAGGTGGCTTCTAACAAGACTACAAAAGAGAATTTTAAGAGAGCGAACCGTGTGGAAGTCTTGTGTGGTTCTTCTTATGAAGCCCAACATTCTGAGTGATTTACTGATAATCGAGTCAATTTTGGGGACATATGATAGTTTTTCGTCAAGGACTATTCCGAGATCTCTGATATCGTCCACAGTGATTAAGGTTTTTCCTTCGATGCGATAGTTAAAGTCAGTTTTCACTTGACGGCGGGAGAATTTCATGACGTAACATTTTGATGTATTGATCAGCATTCCGTTGTTACGGCTCCACGCCACAAATCTATCCAGATCCTCCTGAAGCGCGACAGAGTCATTGGGATTTGATATAACTTTAAACATTTTTAAGTCATCTGCAAAGAGAAGAAACTCGCTAGACCTGAAGCATGGTGCAACCTTATTAATGGATATGTTGAAGAGAAGCGGTGCCAGGTGGGACCCCTGCGGGACTCCGGAAGGCACAGCTATCCCTCTCGATAGAAAGTTATTGACTTTCACCATCTGAACCCTTCCTGTGATAAGGCTTTCAATCCAGGATAATAATGATCCATTTACCCCCAAGGATTCCAGTCTTCTTATGATTATATTATGCGGGACCCTGTCGAAGGCCTTGGAGAAGTCTGTGTAAACAGCGTGGACCTCCGCCCCATTCTCCAAGGCCTCCAGCAGGTAATGGGTATAGCTTAAAAGATTAAGTTCGGTATTTTTGCCAGCACAGAACCCATACTGCTGAGGAACAATTTCTGGAGATAGCAGAGAGCTAAGATGTTCCGCAACCAGCTTTTCAAAGAGTTTTGCAATTGTATTAATGATGCAGATTGGTCGGTAATTTTGGACGTCAGATTTATCTCCAGACTTATGGATTGGAATGATATAGCTTGTTTTCCAGAATGTGGGAAAGTAGCCACATTGAAGAGATTTGTTGAATATGATATGCAGGGGTCTTGCAAGTATAAAGGCGGAGTTTTTCAGAAAGATAGGGTGAATATTGTCAGGGCCAGGGCCCTCATGTGCTTTGAGGTTGCAGAGTTCAGAATAGATTGCAGATATGGAAATGGAAAGGTTGGAAAGATTGAGGTGATTTAGTGATATCTCTGGTGGACAGTAGGGGTTGTCGGGGGAATATACAGAAGAAAAGTATGTAGCGAATAAGTTAGCAGCGTCGGGACCCATGTTTACTCTATCGTTGTTTAGTGTAAGGACATTCGGTATTTCAGGTGATTTTCGTTTGGAGTTAACAAAATTCCGAAAATACTTAGTATCTACACAGAGATTATTTTCAGTATTCTGGACAAAATTTCTGTAACATTCACGAGAAAGATTTTTGCATTGTAGTCTTAAGCGAGAAAAAATCTGGTAGTCTTGGGCGGATTTACTCATTTTGAAATTTTTGTGAGCTATCTTTTTCTGTATTGTTAAGTTTATCAGGACCCCACCGAACCACCTAGGGAACTTCCCACTGGGAACTTTTTTCAGTAGAACAAAAAGATCTAAACAACTGTATACTATTTCGTAAAATCGATCTATCATGGTATCTACATCAAGATTGGAGAAGAGATTGTCCCAACAGATGGCTCCCAGTCGGTCATTTATTAAGGTATAATTGGCCGATTTAAAGTCGTAGTAATAACTGTCAGATTTAGGGGCAACAACATTTGTGCGTGCATTTGGGATTGTTAAGTTAAAGGATAAAGGTGGGTGGTGACTGTCGATTGGTAATACCAGAGGGTCACACTGAGAAACCGATAGTATTTTATGAGAAAAAACTAAGTCTAGAGTTACATTATTTAAATTATGGATAAAGTTTGATTGGAAAAGATTGTGGAAAGCGCAGAAATCAGATGTAGCAGCTATCTTCTGTATTGTTTGAGGTGGGACGTAGATATCCTCTCGGGGAGATCCAAATACGCAAACATCTTCATTAGTCCAAGTAGTCATTGGTAGGTTAAAGTCACCAGCCATGCAGAGTTCAGTGTTGGGATATTTTTCTGAGATAATGTCAACTGTGTCACTAACCATGAGATAACTATCTAGTGGTGAATCAGGAGGTAGGTAGACATTGATTTCTTTAATTACATCTACTTCTTCATAAAGTATTTATCCCGTCTCTTCGGCCATTGCCATTTTTTCCCAACTCTTTTCATTGCATTTACAGCGTAAGTAGAACCGTTAGTGCTATTCTGAATAATTTTTGTTACGACGCCAGGAAAATACTGCTTGTTGTAGTGCACTACTACGAATTCATCTATTTCGTATTTTGTTTCTTTTTGAGGTGTGTATTTTGAAACTAGTTGTAACTCAGGGCCTCTAACGATGTATTCTTCAATAACTGCTGTCGACGGTCCGGCTATATCATCGCAAGATTCAATTATAATTGGCATTCTTGTGATGTCATTGCGCATTATATTTATTTTTTGGTATTCGCTGTTCATATTCTCTTTTCCCTTTTCTTTTTCTATCTGTTCTTTGTTTTCCTGATTCTCAACTACATTTTCAATTTCTGATTCTACTGGAAATAATGGTTCGTTGTTAGTTGTATTTTCTTCAGTGGTCCAATTTTCGGTTTCTGTTTCTTCAGCAATCGGTTCCCTGTTATCGACATTAGATTTATTTGACGCCAAGTCAACATCTGATTCGCTGTCTGAAGAAAAATCATACTTTGTTTTCTTTTCGACTTTTCTATTTTTTGGTTGAGGTTTCTTCGTGTCCGAGTTCAATTTTATTTTTCGTTTATTTTTTTCCTTTTCTTTTGCAGCTTCTTCTTTACATTTATAAAATGCTTCTACTTCCTCGACTGAAACACTTTTACCTGGCAGGACAGGCAGCTGATACTTTCTTACTCTCTGAGGTGCCGAAAGATCAGAGTTCCGGATGACTTCCAAATAAATTTTGAACTCTGTTCCAATAGCAGTTTCTCCAATTAAACTGCATGGCTTTGTATAGTCAGGAAGTTTTGAAATAACTCGTTCTCGGGATATTGGACATAAGTCAGATGCTTCCAAACCAGCAATAAAATTCTCTGAAATTTTCTGCTTTATCTGAGTTAGTGTTTCCTTGAGCAACTGAGCGAAACGGTTTTTTGGAAGACTAATAGATTTTTTTCCTTGGGAAGTTTTTCTCCACTGAAGAAGGACTGATCTCCAAGCAGTTTTTAAAGGTGAAAAGAAGGCGCCGCCGAGAGGTTGAAGTAAGTGTGTCGAATTTGGTACAAGACAAAAATGTAATGATATTTTGTTTGCACAGCTTCAGAGTTTTAAGACTCAAATGGGAACTTAAATTGTCACCTATTACAACTTTTTTACCCTCCTTTTTTTTCAACATAGGTAACAGGTGATTCTTGAACCAATCATCAAATATTTGGGTATCTATCCATCCACTATTTGAAACATTCATTCTTGAGCCCATTGGTGCTTTGTGCATTCAGTCGGACCATTTATTTTTTTCTTTCAAAATAAAATACGGTGGCAAAAGTTCTCCTGCCGCATTGCCACAAAACATCACCGTAAAGCATGATTTTGTTGCGTTCCTTATTATTTCAGGATGCCTGCAACTCATTCGAAACAACACTTTATTTTTCGTTGGTTGGTCATGAAAACCAGATTCATCAAAATTAAAGATATTTTCTGCTGATTCCTGCTCAAAATAATAAAAAAAAACATTTGTTTCTGCATCGCCTACTTGGGCTCGCTTTCTTGAAATATTGGCAGCTGTGTGTGTGTGTGTGTGTGTGTGTGTGTGTGTGTGTGTGTGTGTGTGTGATGGTGTGCGTGTGTGTGTGTGATGGTGTGTGTGTGTGTGTGTGTAAGTTAATGGCACTGGTTAAGACCAAATGGCCAGCATCATATTGGCAGCTAAAGTCTGTTTTATTAATGGGTGTCTGGTAGCAAATAATTTACCCCACTCCCATCCCGGTTTATTTGCAGTAAAGATTAACACTTTGCGCCCCGAGTTATTCAAGTAACTTTTTATGATAACTCGTGCATCATAAAGAGTTACAGGTATACCCTGTTGATTAACTGCAATGATATGATTAGCTATACTATCTTCTTCATCACGAGTAAGGGATGTTGGATGTCCCCCGCCTTTGTTGTGTTTTTCTTTTAACTTATTTTTTAGTGTAGATCTAGGAATATTATAAACTTTAGCTGCTTCTCTTTGTCCATAACTGCCAGATCTTATTTTTTCTAGAGCTTCCTGGAGGATCGCAGGTGTATAATTGGACTTAGTTCCATAACGGTGAACTCCAGGTAGTGTAGCGTCGTTTTTCTCGGCATTCTTGCGCCGAAATTAAAAAATAAAACTAATTTAGTATTCGAAAAATCCGAACCTGGGTAACATTGGCCCCGGCCCAAAGTTGCCCGGAAATTACGCCTATGTATAGAAAGTTTAAAAATATATCTTTATCTGTTTTAAATTTGTGTGCAGTGCGAAACAAATTAAATATTTAAAAAAAACCGTTTACACTAGCAGGTGACTTGTTCCGTACCATATTTTTCACTTAAAAACAAACAAAAAGTTGAATTGAATCGGGTGCTTCGAATCGACGTGCTTTAACGCGCCAAAATTTTGACATAAATGACGACATCGAGTAAACTTGAGTTCATGTTGTTGTTTCTAGATGGCATGAATGTATCAACAAGAAAATTTCCACATAAAAATATGTAAATTTGATCAAACCTAATTAGTGGAACATTCAAATAGATTTCTAACCGATGCCGATGGGCCAATGATACACTGATGGGCAAAGTTACCCAGACTGACTGTAAGAGATAAGTATCAAACAATGTTAAAGAAAGTTGTTAAGAAATTAATCGTGGTTTTGAAAATGAAGTATCATACAGGAGGTTTTATTTAAAATATCAAAGTTTTTAGTAGAAGCGGCAACACTGCATTGTCAAAAATATTTTAGGCAGATAGAGCATGTTCGTTTATGTAAACGACCAAATTTTCAGAACGATTCGTTGACTGGTTCGCCAGATACGTCTAACGTACCATCCACCGTGAATCACACTGTATAATTTAAGAGGGTTAACATTAATTATTCTAGAAACATTTTGACAGAAAAAAATTAGTTAAAATTTCCAAAAATAATTACATTTTAGCCCGGCATACCTCAAGTTTAGGGACAAATTTTTTGAATTATTCATATTTAAAATGTCTAGAATTGATATAACAGCAAGAAGTGCAAATTATTTTTGTTAATTTCCAGTGACTATTTTGCTGTAAAAGCCTTTCACTAAAATGCCCAATGCGGACCATCTTAAATTTATATTAAAACCACGCATTACTGAACCTAGCCCGTCTAGCCGTAGGCGGGTCATCCACTGTACTTGGGTAATCCACCAGTGGACAGACCAGTGTTGCCAACAGCATACTATCATTTTCCTCACAAAATTCGATAGAATTCCTCAAAATTCCTCACGTTGATCGCAGGAGCGGATTTAGAATTTCGTTTTTTTTGGGGAGGGGGGAGGGGGTAGGCGCAACGTCATCTCGAGCTACACAAAAGTATATACCAAAAAGAACGGGCAAGTTCGTGTGCTGCATTATTTTTTAATTGTTTACATTTATAGGAAATGTATACTATGCATAAAAGACGAGATATCTAAACCTGTTCTTGCGAAAACAAAACGGTTTGTCATCTTAACTTGCCAAAATTCTGGCATTTTTTTATTCATACCTTTGCCACTCTCTTTTCCGCACAGAAGAAGAATTTTACTTCTACTTACCCTTCA
This sequence comes from Philopedon plagiatum, assembly GCA_963971165.1. Lineage (NCBI taxonomy): Eukaryota > Metazoa > Arthropoda > Insecta > Coleoptera > Curculionidae > Philopedon > Philopedon plagiatum. Next base: position 48,593,999 of record OZ020191.1, on the reverse strand, counting down.
TAAATAAAAATTCAAAGTTAGGTAAAAAATTAAAAAAAAAATATTGAGAATTTACAAAATTAACTCACGTAAAGAGTTGAGTTGAATGCGAGAGGCTTGCGTATGCGTGCCAAAAAAAATGCCCTAGCTCCAATGCCGGAGAGAGGGGGGGTTTAATAAGGGCGCCACTGTTTTTAATGCCGGGTTAAAAACAGAAACCCTCCTAGATAGTGTTGGGATCTCGCTTTCAACTCACTCCGAAACTAAAGTTACCATATTAAAAGAGAAACTAACTGGAAACTGCGTTGTCTGGTGAGGCAAATAAAACACTACCTTTAAAAACAAATTTACAATTTATTACAAAGACCTGTTAGGGCAAAATTTTTAATAACACCTCAGTGTATTTTGTCCTTTTGTGAAATTTGATACAAGAAAATTATTAGGTATTATTATTATCATAATCATTATTATTATTATTACAATTTGTAGGTCGTATGACCAGTTTGGTAGTTACTAAACTCAAACCCTGAGGGGGAAATAAAAGGAAAAATATAAAAATTCAAATCGATTCGTCATTAAGCGCAATAATAAAAAAAAATATGCATATATATTATACGGTTACAATCAAATTAGTAATAAAAAAAAGAAAGTTGCCTGAAGGGGGGTCGCCCCTGATGACTATGTCCTGGTTCTAGGCTGTAACGGCCCATGCAGCTACCAGTGACACAAAAGAACTGCCGGTGAAAGACTGGGGTCTGTCTCCCAGCCAAAAAGAAGTTGTGGGGTAGCGGTGTCCCCCAGTAAAAAAAATATTGGTATCTCCACCAACAAGAAAGAGAGTAGTGCGGTCTCCCAGCAAAAAGAACCTTAAGCTGTAATGTCGGGTCTATACGTGTGACTGCTAACATCTACGGCGTAGATCCATTAAAAATGTGATTCTTCCGGAATAAGGTAACGGCATTCAAAGCCAAACAAAAACGGTATCAACCAACCAAACGGCACCAATTGCCAAACAAAACCCGGAAGAAAAATTCGGGGTTACAACCCCAAATCCTTATGGGCCCAGCAGGGCTGTAAGGGTTGCACCCCAACCGACTTCAGCCAGCAGCAAGGTGGAAATGATCTTAATTTTTAGTATCCTACGAACCCAAAATTCATTCATTTTTTTCCCTTCCTGATCGCGCTATAGAGCGGTGCCGAATAGTATCTGTTCGAACCACGCTAGTCGATACCGTTAGGTATCGAAAGCGACGGAAACTAACCCCTTAATACGTCAAACGGTCGGGTGTCAAAACTAGGTACAAAAGAAATATATCGCGCTCCGTCCCGCTTATAATTTCGTAACATATCGCCCGTTATGCAATAATAAAACATCTAAAATAGTATCGACACCCTCTGGATCGACCTAATCGCACGCCCCTACGACACCGTCGCGCGCAGTACTCGAACAAGGTAGAACCTTAAACATGAGTTGCCTATACCGTTGTTTAAATGAAAAGGTCGCGGCGATCTCTAGGAACACACACGTAAACTCAAACCGTTTAATCAGTTAGAAACTACCGGGATCAGAAATACACCTCAAAACCGGAACCAAAGGTGGCGCTACTTATATCAATATTATAATTCGGCAATAAAAATATATTATAATTTTTTGCGACAAAAATTAAATGTTATAAACTCCCCCTCTCCTACGGAAGGAGGGAAATTTTCTTGAGAAAATTGACCGACGATAAGAACTCAAGAAAAATTGAATTAAGAAAAAAAAAATTAAAATTAAAAGGTACAAGTGGATCGCTACTATCAAAATATATACATGAGAAAATTAAAAAAAAATTTGGTCGAAAACCTTTACTATTACAGTAAAGAAAAGGGAAAAAAAATCAGTCCAAAGGCATACTAAAGTAATTTCCCAAACTGTCCGACAAAAGAAGTTCAGGACACGCGAATATCAAGTCAAATACTTAAATAAGACTTAAAAGATATCAAGGTAAAATTAACTGAATAATTAAACCGAAGGTAAGATAAGGTAAATCAATGCAAGATAAGGTAACTCAACGTAAGATAAGATAATCAAGATAACGTAAGGTAAGGTAAGAAAATCAAAATAAGGACATTAAACCAAATCAAGCTAGGATAGCGAAATCACTCAGCAAGATATGGCTCAACGTCATAAGACAAATCAACTAAAGGTAAACTAAATCATCCAAAACAATTGTCAAGCATAACAATCAGTGTTTTTCGAAATTCAATAGTAGGTAAATTTAAGGTAAATTCAAATAAGGTAATTTAAAGGTAAGTACAGATAAGGTAAATTTAAGGTAAGTTCAGTTAAGGTAAATTTATAGTTACTAAAAGATATCAATAAATAACTGACTCAAATAAAATGATGCTAAATTTCAGGTAGTTGAGATAACAAATAAAATATATCATCGCATTAGAGAAAAAAAAACTAATGACGATGCGTCGTGTCTACCCCCATCCTGTCTCGCGCCAAGATGAGTGTCTGCACGACACCGCCAAAAGAAAAAACTCTAAGTTAACGTTACTAATGCTACAAAAGTCAAAGAAAGTTAAAGATAAGGTAAAGATAGATTGTACCATAAGAAAAGACATGATGCGATGATAGCAAGTAAAAGTAGTAAAAATGCTGAAGGCAGACTTACTACGCGCAATAGCAGCAAGTTGACTGAAGGCCTAGCTTGCCACGGCTTTTGGAGGACTCCTACCTCCACTAGTTCGCCAGTGCAGCACAATTCTAAGCGACAGTGTCCAAATCCATCGAGTTTTAAACCAAGATGGATCCAGACATCATCACGCCCGCCACTGCAGAGCATTAAAAAAAAACAATTAAAGGAAAACGGAATAAAGGTAACGTAAAAGAAAAATATGTAAAGTAAAATAAATCATTATCTGAACTCTCATACTGTAATCCATAGTGACTTACTCCGAGTCACATACTACTCACGAAAAAAAATTCAATAAAATAGCATCACTGATTGCGCTTGACGCTACAAACCGCAAACAATATGCACATCAAAATCGTAGGCCAGTTTTACCATATAACTTTGCCTAATAAAAAAAATATAAACCCTTCAGAACAGCGAAGTTCTGACGGTTAAAACACCCTAATAGATAGGACGCAAAAAATAATATTACACAACAATAGACCTATCAGAACAGCGAAGTTCTGACGGCTAAAACAATACACTAGATAGGTAAAAAAAAAGTATCACATCACCGGCAACAATCTCATCAAAGGTAAGGCAAAATATCAAAAGCGTAAATATCAATAATAAAAAAAAAATTTCAAAAATTCAAAAAAATTTAGTAAAGTCACGCAAAAGTGTTATTATCTGATCTCACCAGACGCAGTTTTTTTATGTTTATAAGCCCCACGTTGGGCGCCAAAATTTGCCACGCTCTTTTCCGCACAGAAGAAGAATTTTACTTCTACTTACCCTTCATAAATAAAAATTCAAAGTTCGGTAAAAAATTAAAAAAAAAAAAAATATTGAGAATTTACAAAATTAACTCACGTAAAGAGTTGAGTTGAATGCGAGAGGCTTGCGCATGCGTGCCAAAGAAATGCCCTAGCTCCAATGCCGGAGAGAGGGGGGGTTTAATAAGGGCGCCACTGTTTTTAATGCCGGGTTAAAAACAGAAACCCTCCTAGATAGTGTTGGGATATCGCTTTCAACTCACTCCGAAACTAAAGTTACCATATTAAAAGAGAAACTAACTGGAAACTGCGTTGTCTGGTGAGGCAAATAAAACACTACCTTTAAAAACAAATTTACAATTTATTACAAAGACCTGTTAGGGCAAAATTTTTAATAACACCTCAGTGTATTTTGTCCTTTTGTGAAATTTGATACAAGAAAATTATTAGGTATTATTATTATCATAATCATTATTATTATTATTATTACAATTTGTAGGTCGTATGACCAGTTTGGTAGTTACTAAACTCAAACCCTGAGGGGGAAATAAAAGGAAAAATATAAAAATTCAAATCGATTCGTCATTAAGCGCAATAATAAAAAAAAATATGCATATATATTATACGGTTACAATCAAATTAGTAATAAAAAAAAAGAAAGTTGCCTGAAGGGGGTCGCCCCTGATGACTATGTCCTGGTTCTAGGCTGTAACGGTCCATGCAGCTACCAGTGACACAAAAGAACTGCCGGTGAAAGACTGGGGTCTGTCTCCCAGCCAAAAAGAAGTTGTGGGGTAGCGGTGTCCCCCAGTAAAAAAAATATTGGTATCTCCACCAACAAGAAAGAGAGTTGTGCGGTCTCCCAGCAAAAAGAACCTTAAGCTGTAATGTCGGGTCTATACGTGTGACTGCTAACATCTACGGCGTAGATCCATTAAAAATGTGAATCTTCCGGAATAAGGTAACGGCATTCAAAGCCAAACAAAAACGGTATCAAACAACCAAACGGCACCAATTGCCAAACAAAACCCGGAAGAAAAATTCGGGGTTACAACCCCAAATCCTTATGGGCCCAGCAGGGCTGTAAGGGTTGCACCCCAACCGACTTCAGCCAGCAGCAAGGTGGAAATGATCTTAATTTTTAGTATCCTACGAACCCAAAATTCATTAATTTTTTTCCCTTCCTGATCGCGCTATAGAGCGGTGCCGAATAGTATCTGTTCGAACCACGCTAGTCGATACCGTTAGGTATCGAAAGCGACGGAAACTAACCCCTTAACACGTCAAACGGTCGGGTGTCAAAACTAGGTACAAAAGAAATATATCGCGCTCCGTCCCGCTTATAATTTCGTAACATATCGCCCGTTATGCAATAATAAAACATCTAAAATAGTATCGACACCCTCTGGATCGACCTAATCGCACGCCCCTACGACACCGTCGCGCGCAGTACTCGAACAAGGTAGAACCTTAAACATGAATTGCCTATACCGTTGTTTAAATGAAAAGGTCGCGGCGATCTCTAGGAACACACACGTAAACTCAAACCGTTTAATCAGTTAGAAACTACCGGGATCAGAATTACACCTCAAAACCGGAACCAAAGGTGGCGCTACTTATATCAATATTATAATTCGGCAATAAAAATATATTATAATTTTTTGCGACAAAAATTAAATGTTATACCTTTTGTCCATTTGGACTGATTCATGAAAATTTTTGGAAAACATATTTTTTGAAAGCACTTTTTTTCGAAAATAAATTTTCGAACACAGATATTCGAAAACTAGGGATGTTTTCAAACTTTTTTTTTTCGGAAACTGGCTTTTAGAATTTTTTTTAACCACCTTTCGAAATTATTTTTTTTTAAGAAAACCTGTTTTCATAAAGTACATTTTTTCAAACATTGTTTCGAAAAACACGAATATTTTTTATAAAAAAAAACTTTTTAGAGTAATTTACTACAGAGTTGCATAGCAGACATAAGGAAACGTAAATCTGACCAAATACAAAAACGGTTCGTTTAGGTTAGTTTAGGATTTTTTGTCACTTTTTCATTGACATTTCCTAAGCCAGTAGAGTTCATAATTTAAAGTTTTTTCTAAGAAACATATTTTCGGAACTACTTAATTTAGCATTAAAAAAGAAGTTTGTTGAAAAACAGATCAATTGGTCATCCTAGCTCGCACGCGACAGGAAAAATTGTTTGATTAAGATGAAAGAGCAAATATTGTCGCATTTTTTTATTTATACCTTCTGCTCATTTGGGGGATATAATACGGGTAAGTACTTACGGAAGTACAATTTTTAGAAAACAGATTGTACCAACCACAACAATAAATGTACCAGATATAATGTACCAGATTCCATGCTATTGGTGTACTAACTTTTTTAACGGCGGCAAATTTAAAAATTAGTTTCACAGCATACAAAATCCTCAATTTTCCTCACAATCCCACGCTCCTCAAAAATCCTCAGCACTCTGTAAATTCCTCACATTTTGAGGAATTCCTCACACATTGGCAACACTGGGACACACAGCGGACTGCAACGGTACTGCGCCATGTACTGTAATGCCGCTCATGACCCATGAGCGGCATTACATCAATCAAACCCTTTTTATTTTCTTTGCATTGCATTCCATAGGCCGCCGCGGCAAAGAGGACATGTCCGGTCTACAATCCGCTGGGTTTGCCATGTTTCAGGCCGAACACGGCTTTCGGCACTGCGGTTTCTGGAGCAGCCATCTTGTGTTTACTGGATATTTTAAATAAGAATTAAAAAATGTTGTTTCTAAACTTGGGATATGCCTGGCTAAAATGCAATTATTTTTAGCAATTTTAACTTATTTTTTTTCTGTAAAAATGTGTCTAGAATATCCAATGTAACCCTCTTAAATTATATACATTTAACCAGGCCCGGATTGGGACAGGCGAGCGACCGAGAAAATCTCGGTGGGCCGCCGGCCCAAAGGGGCCGGTGAGGTCGAAGGTCTGGGCACTTAGCCTCTATCCCACTTCGAAACTTCGAATCATAATATTTCCCAACCGCAAACATACAAAGGAAAAACCTTGAAAACTATGTAAATTATTATTTATTATTTGCATTTAATGTATACTTATTTATTTTTTATATTATATTTTTCAATAGCATTTACCTCACGTGTGAAATAGAATTAAAATTAAAACTTTTTTGGGGTCATCCGCAATGTGCGCAGGCCCGGATTGGAACAGGCGAGCGAGCGAGAAAATCTATGTGGGCCGCCGGCCCAAAGGGGCCGGTAAGGCCGAAGGCCTAGCCACTTAGACTCTATCCCACTTCGAATCATAAGATTTCCCAACCCCAAACATAAAGAGGAAAAACCTTGAAAACCATGTAAATAAGGAATATTCATATATTTTTGTATTGCATTAATCGTTTAAGGAAGTCATTACAATCCCAAAAAAAATATTTTGAAGAAAATTACTAGGATAATTTAGCTTCAAAAAAAGGTTTAGTTTTCGGTATAATTTATAACAATTTAAAAAGCAGCCATCTGTCCTTAATTAAAAATGACGTCAGATCAGCAAAAATAAGTGTCAATCTACATGTTAACGTAAAGCTTACTTAAAGTCGAACAGGTTTGTTTTCCTCGGAAACAGTCAGAGGGAGAGAAATCGATTTTTTTGGGTTGATAGAGGAATAGTTCAACTAGCTTCGGTAAAAAATTCAGTTATACAGGATGTTTCGTTTTGCAGTTATTAAACGTCAAAGTCGAAATTTCCACGATTTCCGTTGAAATCGGGTACAGGTCGCAAAAGTGAATTAAATCGATGTAAATTTTCGGAGGTTGTATGGGACCTGGAGCTTCAGAACTCCACTGAAACTTGTGAGGATCAGAAAATGGCAAGTTTTGAATTTTTTTAGCTCGAAAAATACCATCTTTGGTACCTAATAACTCGAAAACAAAACGTCAGATCGAAAAACGGATTCATAAGTGAAACTTTAAAATCTCAAATACTTTTTTTTTGCAATACATTTACCTAAAAGAATCACTGGAAAATGGAAATATTTGGAAAAAACTGGAAATTTAGATTTTTGACCCAAATTTTTCACGGTTTTTAATTTTTTGTGGGGTCAAAATGGTTCAACTTAAAATCCCATATACGTCATCGGAAAGACCTCGTCGAAGTATATAATATCCATTACTTTTTAGTTTCTTCATTCTCTATAAGGAGGGAGCAATCGCCGATTAAATTCCGATTTTTTTTATTTTTTTGCCCTCGACATCGGTACATTTGAATCACTCTGTATTTTTCCTATTTAATTTTTTCCCAATTTTTCAACACTATCTTATAAAGGGATAATCACACTTTAAAATGAATATTGAACGGGTCATCCAGGAGCGTATTTAAGGGGTAGAAATCGAATTTTCTTGATTTTTTCCGACAAATCCTATTTTTAACCGACATTACTCCACACTCTTTACCTTATTTAGTGATATTTTTTTGGGTTTATTTTATCCGTTAATTATCTAAGAATACCTCCCACTAATTCAAATCACTCATTTTCTCGTTAAAGTTATAAATAAATAGGTTTATTTGCATCGGGGACATCTAAAATTTGAAAATTTTTGAATTTTCGAAGATTGCCATGAAAACAAAGAATTGCAGTTTATTTCCTCGAAATTATTAAGATGATATGTCAAAATTTCGCAGAAATGTCAATTTTTGTTGCAAAATTGAAAGGTTCCTGGACCGATTTCGGCTTGAAGTATACATGAATAAGATTTTAGGAACCTTCTACTTTAAATGCAGGGATATTTCATTGGATGAGTTACGCATTAAATTCCATTTTTAGTGAGTTTTCGATGACTCTACAACACTGGTATTCGCCATGTACTCATGATGAGTCATAAGTTCACTTTTGATGACACAGCCAATGGGATCACGTTTTACAAGTTTCGAAATTCGCGCGACAATTTGCAATATAACATCCTTTTTTTTTCTTAATAAAAACCGAAATAAATGGATAACATCAACCGCCATAAACATTTAATTTATGTAGCAAATATAAAAAAAAGATTTCAGATTTATTTGGATTATATGCATATTCCCTATTATTATTTGTATATTAATTTTTACTTATTTGTTTTTTATATTAAATATTATATTTTTCAATATCATTTACCTCACGTGTGAAATAAAATTAAAATAAAAACTTTTTTGGGGCTTTCCGCTATGTGGGTATGTATCAAATTTATATTTGGATATTATTCAGTAGGAATGTGCAAAGCAAACGTTCAAACGTATCAAAATTGTTTGATTTAGAATTTGTAAATTACAAACCAAAACTCATAAATTGTTACAATAATTGTTAATAGAAAATTTCCCACTTTTGTTAAAAAAAAAACAGGAAATTTTCCCAGTTTCGTTAAAGATATCCCAGAAAACGAGAAATTCCCCACGAGTTGGCAACACTGGGCCGTACACATCTAAATCCTCGATTAGTGATTCCTCGTCAGCGAGGAATTACTAAACCGACGCACAGTGTAACGAAATCGAAAATTCGTGGACTTTGGCACTTTACTTCGCTGTTTTGCAAAAATTGTGGCGTATAAAAACATAAAAACATTGGAGTTTGTTATTACTGTACTAAATTTACTAGGTATCGGTCGCTCAAAAAATATAATTATTTTTCGACAAAATAAATAAAAAAACACTGTTTTCGGTTTAAAGTACCTAACTAAGTTAAATAGACTTAAATATTAATTATGAAAAACATTCTTTAATTAACCTAATTTTCACCATCTGAGCTGGAGACTAATCTATCAGAATTGTCTTCCTCAACGTTAGTTACTTTAAAAAGTGTTTCAGTTTCTGAGAACACATAATTTTTTTCGCAGTTTATTTCGGTCTAATAAAGGAAATAAGGAGATTCAAAGAAATTAACAAGTTGTGCAGTATGTCCTGAATATTCTCGGTGCGTCCTCGCTTTCACGCGTAATGTTCTCGGAATTTACGAAACTCTTTATTTCCAACTTCTGGTGCCTCTTCAGATAAATGTCCAATTGGAATATAGGAAATGTTTTAATAACATGTGAACACTTGATGGCATATAGTACCAACTATATAATGACACGTACAGCTTTACAGTATCGCTCAAATATTCTCGGAAAGTATCAACATTTAAGTTTCGACCCGAAGAAAGGGTTTAAAAAATTACAGCAAATTTTTTAATTAAATTTTTGTTCAATCCAGTGATTGCTGCTGATTTTTCGTAATGTCTAAAAAAAGTTCTAGAAGTATTGCCGTGGTTTGTAGTGCCCTCACTCTGTTTACAACGTCCATTTTAATTAGTATCGCAAGTTCATTTTGTATTTTCTTTTTTCTTTACTCTTTTATTACTCTCGTTTCACCCGTAGTGGCATCCGTAACTAAATTACAAAGCGTACTTAATGAGTTAACTTATTACCTACTTCTTATAATTTAGAATAAAATAATATTTAATAAAATAAGATTTTCGAATTGGGTATAATAAGGTATTTTTAAAACTATGTAGGTAGGTACTTAGATTCATGAATATTTTATTTAATATTATTCTAGCCACTTCTCTTAGATAAAGTTAAATTAGTTAAAATTGACTTGTAACTTCTTAGAAAATTTAATATGATTAATAACATACCTGGAAAATCTTCAAAGCGGCATTTAAAAGCAACTTTGGACTCCTGCATGTGCGACATTACTAAAAAAATATTCTTTTTTTCAATAATCGGACAAAGTTGGATGGGATGTTTGGATATTCCTAATGTATAATAGTTGTGTAATCTTATGTATGTAACAACGACCGCATATTTAGGCATTTTTTAAAAAACCACACCAAACTTTGTTTTCTCTTCGACTGGGACCACGGTTCTTTAAAATTCCATGATATGGAATTATGTAAGTAAACTTCACAAGTATTTCCTCTAAAATTTGTAATTTTAGAGGAATTTTTATAGAACACATATAAATTTTTTAAAGTTATTTTCGCATCTTTTTTATTGCTCTCAGACAAGTCAAGTTTTCATTTAATAAGGAAGTACTTTACGATGATACATTTGAAAAAAACTAGTAAACGACTAAACTCCAGATATTTTTCGAATAATCTCGGGGCAAAACAAATTAAAATTCGATAGTCGCTGTTTTGTCCTATGTGCACGAAATATCAAATCCGTTACACTGTGCGACGCAATCGCGTTCAGTGCTGCCCATGCAATCATCCAACTTTCCCCACTTCGAGTGTCCAATATACCAGCACTGGCCTTAAATTACCCGCGACACTGAAAAACATATTTGTTAAAAGGATTTTTGAAAAAAATTATATTTAATGTTCGGGTATTAGGATATAAATTTACAAGTCGAAACTGTAGGTAGAATGTAGAACATTGTTCCACATTTGACAATTCGTTGTGCGTCAAAACCGTGTTTTTTAAATAAAGTCAAGCGCAAGATGTAATAGATTTTATAGTCGAAAAAAGTGACAATGAGAAAGTTATTAACTATGATTTTTTTCACAATCACATTTTATTTTTACTGTTTAAGGCTAACAAAGTATTCTTTTATTTTTGGGGTTTCTGTTTTGTATAGGAGGCCGCGCCGGCTGGGGGCCGGTCTGGACTCAGCTCGGTAAAAAAAAATCTGCCAATCCGGCCCTGCATTTAACTATACATTTCTTTATAAAAACGCACTGAACATCTCTGCTCCCAGTATTTAAATAGCTAACACACAGTTAACAAACCTTGGTGATTTTTGTTGGAAGAGATAGATATAAATAGTAAATTTATCTCATCACTTTAAACTAGTTTATAACCAATGTCGTGCCGTGCCTTTAGGGACGGAAGGGGCACAATGACTTGGGGGCGCCAAATTGTTTTCCTATTATTGGAGAGTATGTGTTCATAGTATGCAGTGAATCTCCAGGGGGCGCGGGGGCGCCGTAAATTATTTTCCATGTATTGGAGAGTATGTGGCAGTGAATATACGAATATAATATATACCAATGCAGAAAGCTAAGACCAAATGAGCAGTAAAAGGTATTACGAATATTCCACATATCAAGAAAAAAGGTAAGACTAAAATACCAGTTAATTTCACAATATTTTCAAGCCTATAAGTTAATTAAACTAGTTCAATTATAAAAAATATAGTATGTAAATATACTTTTAGATTTTACTTATTATCTCCTACAATTTTTTCGCAATATTAATACTTATCTCTCGGGATTGTACAAAACTGTTTCTGTAATATTAAACTTGGGCGAAATAAAAGTTTAAATATAGACCTTAATAATAATAAAATAGCTCCGGTATCTACTAAAACTGTTTAATACCTACTTGTTTAAATTAATTATTAAGATACTGGTTTAAATTTAAAACTTTGATCACTAGGTTTTGACAAGTTTTCATTATTTGTAGTCGTCATTTAAAATTTGTGAATCACTTTATTATTTTTGCTATTTGCTTAATTTCCAAGTGATTTTCATCTTGGAATTTGTTGCTAAAATAAATTTATTATACGAGTGTGGAAAATACATACCTAGGTTCTTAAATTGCTCTTTTGTTAATAAACTTACGAGAAAAATTTAAAAAAAACTCATAGTGCTAAACTTAGGTTTCTTATTTTTACACTTGTCAATTTAAATCCTTGATTGTCAAAAGTTAAATACTTTAATATTTTAAATCTCCTTTCTAATACACACTATTAAACTCGATGGAAAACAACAACGGCGGGTAGCGCAAATAAACAGCAAACATGGCGATTATTCGGTCTTCCTCTTCGCCAAAATGTTAAAAACCACCCTTCTTGATGCTTGCGGTGCCACCTTAATGATTAATGTTGGAAATATTAATATGGAAAAGTAAAATTTCATTGTAGGTAGCGATAGGCGAGTTTCACGGTTAGCGCCCCCTGGTGTCAGTACTCCTAAGCTAACAATTTTGCGCGGGAATGGCAAACTTTCTTTACTGTAAATTCCGTGTACTGTGGTGACACCACTATCAGTCTTGTTCACGGTAGCTCAGAAAATTAGGGAACATCTATGCCATCCACATGATTGGCCAAGCCCTTCAGAACAAATAAGCATTCGATCTTGTTGGCGTCGCTTTCGAACATGATCTCAGCCGACATATGTAAGCACATTACAATCCAGAAAATACCTCTCCCCTTCGAACTTATACACTCGATCTCTATGTTTCCCAAATTAGACCTTACCGGAATTCCGCTATTTGTAGCGGATTTCTTCGCTGGTAGCGGCGTAGCGGAGGTAGCTCGAAATAGGCCATTGTGAAACGGAATTTCCGAAAGTCCAGTATTCCAGTATTTTACTATTAAGTACTTCTTGTACATTTAACCAATTTCTTCTTGTACATTTTCTTTGTAAGTATAACTTATCTTGTAGTAGTAGTACAGTAGTTTTACAAATTTTCGGGTTCCTACACTTTTCCAAAGACTAAACCTACAAAAATATTTAAAAAAGTTTATTAGTTTTTTAGAAAAATGTTTTTTATTTCGAAATAAATTTTGCTTTTATTTCTTTTAAATTTTTATTATACCGTAGCGGAGCGTAGCGGATTTTTACGGTACTTGTGGCGGATTTTGAGAAGCACGTTGCGGCAACACTGTAAAAGAATTGAAATTAGCTATTTTTACTTCTTATACTTTTATGTGTCCTCTTCATAAACTTTATTTGGTTTTTATGTTAAAATTACAATATGATAAATAAAAATAATTTACCTTTATTAATGTTACAATTTTTCGGGATCGGTCCCGGGATTATGTTTCTTCGATCCCGAAAATCGCGGGATCCAAATAAAGGACCGGGGGCACATTCAGAATCGACGCCGGGTGTTCCCGGGTAGACTTGTCAATGACGTCACGGCCATAAGAAACAACGGCTGGCCTCACGGTCAGCTGTTTACCCGGGAACACCCGGCGTCGATTCTGAATGTACCCCTGGATTGCAAGCCCTACATACTTTCAGCGTTGCCACAGCTCGCTCGATCGAGCGAGATCTCGCTCCTTTTTGTTCTGATTCACTCTCTCGCTCCTCTTTGTCAAATCTCGCTCGTTTTAATGCCTGTCACCACGGCTACGCAGAATATCACTTCAGAGTTGACACGACGGATTTTCTAGTTTGGCTATTTTGGTACAGATTGTACCACTTCCGATGGTGTATCCGTTTGAGCACGCAAGACAAGTTAGGGAGTTTGTACACACACCGCTAATAATTATCGGATGTTGGAGTCGATGTAGGTGTTTAGGCAACCGTCTCTTGTACATTGCGTCCAATTTTTATTAGAGATCTACCTACGTCATTTTCGTTTGTAAACGATATTCATCAGGCCGATTAAGCTATAAACTATTTAATATGTCGGGTGGCATTTTTGTCAAATCCGATAATATCGGACTATCGTGTGGAAGCTACCAATTTAAAATAATGTAATTTGGAAGTGTCCGACTCCGACATCCGATAAATATCCGTGTGTGTACAAAAGCCCTTAAAGATAATTATTTTCCGTTTTTTCTTGGGGTCATCCATAAATTACGTCACACAAATTTCATCGTTTTCTGACCCCCGTCGTCCTTGTCACAACTAATCACATTCGTGTGACCCCCCCCCCCCCCTGTTGTGACGTCACTCATTTTGCAATTTGAAATTTAGAACTTGATGGAAGCAGCACTTCCGATATTATTATTATTCTTTAATATTTTCAAATAAAGTAACAAACCCTAGTTTTTTCATATAAAATTCAATGGAATTTCCCTAAATAAAACTAATAGGTATCTGTAAAATTCGTTGGACTTGAGATTTCTGTGAATTCCTGAATCGTGTCTCCCAGGAGCGCGTTCATACTTCGTTGTCAAAGGCTGCAAGTGCGTTCGAGGATACGGCTCCAGCCCGATAAAAATTTAAAAAAAGAACCTGAGATTCTGAACAACAACCATAATACCTGCCATACATGGATAATATCAGTGACGAAGTAAGATAATGGCATATATATTTTTCAGATTAAAAATTACGGTAGAATCAGGTTCGAAAGCCGTAAGGCGGAAGGTCGAGGCTGAAAAGGGTAGACCTACCATTTAAACAGTAGACCTGGTAACACTGCGAAACAAATAATAAAGCAATAAATTCCGTTACGTCGACTTTTTTCAAAGGCGGTATCGGTCGGTGTATATTATCAAAGGCAAACAATTTCAAACTTCAAAATAACTTACATATATAAAGCTCATTTCGCCCGTGGCCCTATTCCCTATTTAGTTGTTTTAATATTTTAGGTTAGATGTGACGTCCTGAATCTTATGACCCCCCCCCCCCCCCCCCGTCACGTCTTGTCACGCTTTGTGGACCCCTCCCTCCCCCTTTGCGTGTGACGTAATTAATGGTTAACCCCATGTGATTTTTTTCAAATATTTCGACTTATGAACGTACGTTAATGTAGAGTTATTGATTTGAACAAAAAAATCTCGCTCTTTTAATTAAAATCTCGCTCATTTTTGGCAGGACGGCTCGCTCGAAAAAATATAGGTATGTGGCAACACTGCATATTTCAGAAACTTGACAAGTTAGTGAAAAATATTTCACCGGGCTTTTCAAAAACCGACAGCGTTTAAATACATCAGTTTTCACTACATTTTTTTCCATAGGAATACATTATTCTCTCACTAAAAATGTCCTTATTTTATTTATCCTATTTTTATAAAAGCATTAGCCATTAGGTAATGATTATTGCTGCCTTTCCACTAGAAGAAATATTAAAATATTATGTATAGGTACTTGCACCACCTTTGAATATCAAAAATTTGACCATTAATAAAGTGGATTTTCGAAATTGTAAGTAATTTAAAAGACATTAATAATGGAATGAGTAAAATTAAAATTTAATTTACATCGAAATATTTCAAAGAATTATAGGAGCCAAACCACTTCAAGGCCCTTTTCAACCACCGCCAAACCGCG
Organism: Philopedon plagiatum; assembly: GCA_963971165.1. Lineage (NCBI taxonomy): Eukaryota > Metazoa > Arthropoda > Insecta > Coleoptera > Curculionidae > Philopedon > Philopedon plagiatum. The sequence goes on along the minus strand of OZ020191.1, from coordinate 48,578,602 downwards.
TCACTTCGCTCAATGGATGAACGAAGAAAGGCCGGATTCGAGCACAAGTGTCCTCTGTCATTTTAATACGGAACTGCAGGACGCCCATTATATTCAAGTACACTGTCGGCAATACAGAAATCTATTGAACTGCACTTAAAGAATATGCGAACAGATGTCTCTTTCGCCAATCAGCTGTTTCGTAGATGACTGTCTGAGTCTGACTGTCATATCGTATTATGTCATTCTTAACCGTTTTCTTGCATGTTCCTTTTCTAGAATTTTCGCGGATTTTCGCCTAATTTATATAGAAAAATACTTCGTGATCAGTTTCGACGTCTCGAGATTTTACAGTGCGAAAGTGCGCCTATTTTACTGTAGTATTTGTAGCACTAACTGCTTTTCTAATTGTGCTTTAAGTCATCAAATCGTAAAACTCTATTAAAAGACGGTGGAGAAAAAGTAAATATTGTTTAACATTTCTGTATAAAATCAATCATTTTTCAGTTACTTACACAAATTGTGAAATAAGAGGACTTTCCAAGGAAATGGCCAAGTGGGGCGAAGGTGATCCCAGATGGATTGTAGAGGAAAGGCCGGATGCCACAAATGTAAATAACTGGCATTGGACAGAAAAGAATGCAAGTCCCTGGTCCCAAGAACGTATAAAAGAATTATTTAAAAATATTCCAGGTATAATTTAGCTACCACCATTTTCTAGTTTTTTTTTAGCACCTCCACCTTCAGAATATATTTTTTTCAATTTGGCTTTTCGTTCTAATTCAGAATTTTATTAGGTACTTATTGAAAAAAGGGGTCCAGGTTCATGTTTAATTTCTCAACATGTTTTTGATTGGGTTAACAAAACAAACCTGAATAATCCAAACTTTGTTCAGAGCTTTCTTCGGTAATTATTCGGATTATTGTATGCACCGAATTTTTTCATGAAATTTTGCACAGACCCTAATTTTGGGTCGTAGAACACGAATCCGAAGTCAGTTTTTGGCGGTCTCGATTGGTTTTTCAAAAAAAAAATTAACTTTTAGGTTAGCTTTTTCAATGAATTCCTTTAAATTTCGGCACTTTTACTTAAACACATCTATACAAGTCATTACACACTATTTTTCTGAACCATATTTAGGCAAATTTATGTAAAAACACATTAAAAAAACAGAGAAAATATCAAAAAACTGAAAGAAAATAAACACGCAAACCGTGGTATACATTCTCGAAATTTCTGATTGAAAGACGCGATGTTGCCAAATTTACAAATCGCTTTTCCCACAAATTTTAACAGTTGGACAAAATCTGTGCAAAAAGTTGTATAGGTACACCCAAGCAAACCTGAGCAAAAAGGTGGTCAGGTTTGCTCAGTTTTCATTGATATAGATATATATGCTATATCAATGAAAACTGAGCAAACCTAACCACCTTTTTGCTCAGGTTGGGTATACACCTTTTACCTTCTTGTTAGCTTTTTTTATTATTCCTAATTTACAACTTTTTCATGAAAAATAAGGAAACCTGGCAACGCCGGACACTTGACAGCTGGGAAAATAATGGCGGCTAGTAGCCAGTAATGGAATTTTCTATAGGAAAAAGCAATTTACTTAGCTATTTTTGCCTAAATGTGGTGTCTTGTGTGACGAAATAAAATAAAAATTATATGTTTACAGATATGTTTAAGTGAAAGTGTCGAAACTTAAAGGAATCTATAAAAAAAGGTAACCTAAAAGTTAAATTTTTTTTTGAAAAACCATTCGAGACCGCCAAAAACTGACTTCGGATTCGTGTTCTACGACCCAAAATTAGGGTCTGTGCAAAATTTCATGAAAAAATTCGGTGCATACAATAATCCGAATAATTACCCTTTCTTCGTAAAGTTTTTTTTTTTATTTTTTAAAAGTTTTTTTTTTAAGTTAAATATGATGTAGTAAACATTAGTGACAAATAGAGCTCAAAAATATGCTGCCCAACCATAGGCGTTGAAAACACACAACTGTATGTAAGTAAGTGATAATAAGATGCATTATGATGCCATTCTGTTTTTTGTATTAAGGTTTATGACAATAACGGAATTGATATTATTTGATTATACTATGAGAAATACCCAGTAACTAGGATTATACATCTGAGTGTAGCAGCAAACCCAACCTAAACACTTACAGCATGTTTCCACAGTCATTTCTTTGAGGCATGTTCGCCGTACCGAAAAAATGTTTAACTGTTATTAAGGAACTGGATGTGCATTTTGATAGGGGGTTGACTTTTAGGTATCACATAGAATACATTAATACATTATAAATCGAGCAATGAAGTTTCTTGGCTTTATACAGCTCACTTTGAGAGATTTTAAAAATATTAATTGTTTTAAGGTATTGTACTGCTCATATGTCAGGTCACTTGTTGAATATGCTTGCCCTGTTTGGTCTCCTTATTATAGAACCTATGTTGAGCAACTGGAAATGGTGCACAGGAAGTTTCTAAGATTGATAGCTTATAAATTGAATATCGGAGGGTGTCATCCATAAATTACGTCACACAAATTTTATCGTTTTTTGACCCCCCCCCCCCCGTCCTTGTCACACGTTCTCACATTCGTGTGGACCCCTCCCCCCTGTGTGATGTCACTCATTTTGCAATTTGAAATTTATAACTTAATTAAAACGGCACTTCCAGTATTATTATGTTTTTAAAATATTTTCAATAAAGTAACAATTTGTACGTTCTCAAACAATAGATAGGTACTCACAATCAATAGAAAAAAGATATTCTTACATTGTTTTTGGCTGAAAACTGAACTGAACTGAACTGAAAAAAATTAATCATCCTGTGTCCATGGACCAGAAGAACTTGAGATCAACTGAACTTTCAGTATTAACAACCTGTAAGACCGGATAAATGGATAATATCAGTGACGAAGTAAGATAATAGTATATAGGCACAGTGTCCGCCAAAAAATCTGCACCACATAGGAAACTTTTTAAAATTTAATTCAGGTCAAATTTGACTTTGGCATCAATTTTTGCTTGACAAGGAACCTTAAATGACATATATAAAGATAGTCACGTGATCCATGTTAGCTGTCAAAAGTTACATTTTTAAGGAAAATGTCCTGAAAATAATATTATTTGCTAAACTTTCGAAAAATGTTATAGGAAAAAGTTGTTTGGTTTCTCATGGAGATTCTATCTGTAAAGTTTTGTTCAAAATTTTTTTTACATATTTTTTTAGTATAATAAATTTATTTCAATTTTTAACGTTTATTTCGTTATTATTAAGTTTAAACGCCATATTGCAACGGTTCGAAAGATAAAATATACATTTCCCAAAGTCTGCAGGGGTTTTATAGTACAAAAATAAATATATTTTAAAATTCCCTGAGCGCTTTTGGACTATTATCTGATTTTTTAAGATCTATAGCGCTTATCCATACCAAACACAACAGTTAAAAATGCATATCCATAGGATTTTAAAAGCTAACTAATAAAAACTTTTATTTTTTATTAAAAGCATCGTTAAAATTTTTAAAACTAAAAAATACCATTTTTATTGTAATTTAATTCAACAGTAGAACAGTTGACATAGAATGGTAATTGATTGTCACTGAATCACTACTGCTTAAAAGTTTTTTAAAGATCGATTAAAAAATCCTTACTACCGAAGAAAAAATAAACATAGTTTTAATTCACGGTAAAAAAATAGGACAAATAGGAGCACTCGGAATATTTTTAATCAAAGACACCCACAAAAGTTAGTTTCGCATTCCACAGTTGGGCGTATTCTGGACAAATTCAAATGAACTGGAACGGTTTTGAATGATTGTAAGAAACCACATGCAAATTATAGACTAGAAGAACATGAAGAAAATGTGTTATAACTTTATAAGATGCAACTGGACATAAGCAAACGTGAGTTGTAGCAATATCGTAAAGAACAGGAGCCAAAGAAACAACCATAAGAAAAATTTTACGAAAAAATAAATATCATCTCTATGAGCCGAAATTTATAAATATTCTTAAAGAAAGCGATTTTGTAGGAAGGTTTGAATTTTGTGCCTGGGTACAGGGGAAAATAGAAGAGAATCGGTCATTTGTCAACGGAATAATGGTTACAGACGAAGCACCTTTTTATTCAAACGGGAGTAAGTAAGTTTTCAAAACTTTAGATGATGGGCTCATGAAAACCCTGGCTTCGTAAGTGAGTGCAAAGTGCAAGATTCTTTTAGAGTAAATGTCTGGTGTGGAATTTTTAACCTAAGATTGATTGGGCCCCTTTTTTTAGAGAAAACTTAAACGCAGTAATTTATTTAAACTTTTTAAGGACTGAGATAACCAATGTTGTTGATAACATGTCACTACCGGAAAGATTGATATTGTGGTACCAACAATTCACAGCACGGTTGAGGTCAGAAATTTTTTTGACAATTTGTTTAGAGGAAAATGGATTGGCAGATATTCTGAGTATTCCTAGCAAACCTGACCTAGCTGTCATGAGTTTCTTTATCTGGGTGTACCTTAACGGCCATTTCAAACAAAACAAAAAATTAAATTTATGGAAAGCAAAGGACGGCACACTAAAATGTAAACATTTTTTTTTTTGTTTTAAGGATAAGCTTTCAATTTTTAATTTTGTATTCCTGTTTTAGTTTAAAAATAAAAGTTTTAATAAAAAAAAATGTTTTATTGGTTAGCTTCTAAAATTCTATAGATGATATGCTTTTCTAACTGTTGTATTTGATATGGTTAATTTGTAGCACTTAAAAAATCAAGTAATAGTCCAATAGCGCTCAGAGAATTTTAAAAATTATTTATTTTTGTGCTATGAAAACTCTGTAAACGTTAGAAATTGTATACCTCATCTTTAGGAACGTTGCAATGTGGCGTTTAATCTTAATAATAACGAAATAAACGTTAAGCATTTAAACAGATTTATGATGCTAAAAAATACGTAAAAAATTAAAAGTTAAAATTTTTGAACAGAACTTTAATAATGGAATCTCGATGACAAACCACACAACTTTTTACTATGACATTTTTCGAAATTTTTACAAATAATACCATTTTTATGACATTTTTTAAAAAATGTAACTTTTGACAGCTATCATGGATCACTGGTCAAGCAAAAATTGATGGCAAAGTCAAATTTTGACCTTAATCAAAGTTTCTCATATGGTGCACACTTGCAGACTCTTTGGCGGTCACCAGTGGCTGGGGGAGGCATAGGTCCCCCCAAATGTATTTCGTCGGTTTTAATTTTTGAAATAGCTCTCAGAAATATTTGAACTTATGAAAGATTAAAAATAATATTATATTAACCAAGAAATGTTCGCCTTTTTTATATCAAGCACATCGACATAGAGAAATTTGAAATTGTGATTTGTGCCCCCCAAAATTTTAGGTTACGAGCCGCCACTGGCGGTTACTGTATATTATTCAGATTAAAAATTACGATTGAATCAGGTTCGAGGACGGTAGGGCGGTAGGTCGAGCCGAAAACGATAGATCTATCGGTAAACGGTAGACCTGCAGTGGCACTCTGTATGAAAAATAGCGATAGCGATCGGGCTCTCTTTGCAAATTCTTACGTTGTATCACCGTTCGGTATGTTTCGAAGAGCCCTGATCGCTATCGCTATTTTTCATACAGAATGCCACTGCTGGTAACATTGCAAACAAATAATAAAACAATAAATCCCTTTACGTCGGCTTTTTTCAAAGGCGGTATCGATCTTTCGGTGTATGTTACCAAAGGCAATTTTACACTTCAAAATAACATACTTATATTACGTTCATTTCGCCCGTGGCCCTATGCCCTATTTAGTTGTTTTAATATTTTAGATTAAATGTGACGTCACGAAGCTTATGACTCCCCCCCCCCCCCCTGTCAGGTCTTGTCACACTTTGTGGACCCCCTCCCTCCTCCTTTACGTGTGACGTAATTAATGGATGGCCCCGAGTAGAGAGTATCAATTATAATGAAATTCAGAAATTACTGGATTTGGATTCTTTGGGAAATAGAAGAATACTTATTGACCTGTGCGCCCTATTTAAAATTATAAATTCTAAATTTGATTGTACAGATCTCTTGGAAATGATTACTTTCTCTGCACCACCAAGGCGAACACGTAATAATATATTCTTTCGTGTACCTTTTCATCATACAAACTATGGAATCTTATCTTCAACCGCGCGGTTTTGTAAGTCTGGGAATGACTTCTGGGATCATGGGGAAAAAGATTTTTTTGATATTAATTTCAAATTTTTTAAATCAGGGATTGCGTGCGTGCTTAGACAGGGTTTGTAGAGTTATTGATTGAGATGTGTGGAGTATATTTAAGAAATGTAAAATTTAATTAGTGTGTAACTTTTTGTATGCTTATAAGTGGCTATGGCCGTAAATGAATAAATAAATAAATGTATGGAGAATGACCGTTCGTCATCTAACGATATATTGCATACTTAAAATGGTTCTTGAAACACTGATCTGTAAAAACACTAGTGTTAAAAATCTGTCTTAGTCTAGCCTAATCTGGATTTTTTGTAGCACGCTATTAAATTTTTCACTAATAAGGACATGTTTTTCGTCACTTAAAGTTTGTAGTACTGCTTGTATGTGATCTAATATTTGGAGTAATTCGCCTAATGACAACGACGTCTTTTGTAATGCTACGATGGCGTTGGTTATTTCTTGGTAGTTATTAAAAATAGTTTGTAGATCAATTTCCCCTTGAGGATCTTGAAATTTTAACCGAGATTTTAACTGACTTTCTTTGATCGAGGCAGCTTCTTTCGCGTTAAATTGTAAGACAACTACAAACCTGCTGACATGTGTAAACAACTGGACCTCAGAAATTGACTCGGGGGAATCAATCGATGTTGTTTACCTAGATTATGAAAAGGCGTTTGACAAGGTGCCAACGGAAAGACTGCTATACAAACTAGAGCACTTTGGAGTGCGTGGTGGGCTGCTGAGGTGGATCGCCTGCTTCCTCAGGAATAGAACATACATGGTCCGTGCAAATGGAGTCACATCCGCCAGCCATAGAGTACTTAGTGGCGTGCCTCAGGGCTCAGTTCTGGGGCCCCTACTGTTTATTACGTACATCAGCGATCTTTCTACGGAGGTGACGTCACCCATTCTGTACTTTGCGGACGACACGAAATTGTTTTGCAACACCAAAAATAGTGGACAGCTCGGACGAGACCTGGAGATTCTGTCAGAGTGGACAAATAAGTGGAAGTTGACACTCAACGATAAAAAGTGCACAGTTTTGCACTTGGGAAAAAACAACCCGAAGCTGCAGTACACACTTAACAACAGTACCCTACAAGCAGTCGAGTTGCAAAAAGACCTGGGTGTGCTTCTGTCTCATGATTTGAAATGGGAATCGCACGTTGCATCTGTTGTTAAAGAGGCAAACACTCTGGTCTACTTAATTCAAAAAGCATTCACCAACACATCTGTGGAAATGATGGCGAAATTGCACAAAACATACATCAGACCGAAACTAGAGTACGCATGCCCAGTTTGGAGCCCATACTATGTCAAGGACATTGCGCTGTTGGAGAGAGTCCAGAGGAAGATAACACGAATACCAGAGGCCACTAAAGATCTATCATATCCAGAAAGGCTAAATAATTTCAACATCCCAACATTAAAAGAGAGACGAGAACGAGGTGATATGATAGAAGTATATAAAATTCTTTCAGGATACTACAGTCCAACGATTGAACTTCGCCTATTCCACGCCAGCCAAACAGGGAACTGAGGGGCCATACTAAGAAGTTAAAGAAGGAAAAAAGTGCCCTGTTATTGCGGAAGAATTTCATCACAAATAGAGTTGTGTATAGGTGGAATGGCCTACAGGAAGAAACGGTTACGGCTCCCAACATTAACACATTCAAAAACAGACTGGACGGAGAAAACTCTAGATACAACAGTCAACTGATACACTATCTTTGACGACAGCTGCGGCGAACCTGGGCCCACGACAAATCTCAGAAAACTAACCAAACACCTTCAATCTCGAAACATCAACAGCCTAAAATAAAATTATTAAAGCAATAACTTATCGGCATTGGCCGCCTTTATTGCAGAATAATAATAATAATAATAATAATAATAAAAAGTGATTGTATTTGCTGAAAATGCTGCCGATAATAAAACGCAGCTTCCAACCATGTTCCCGATCTTGTCAGAACAGGCCGTGGAGGTTCTGGAATATTCGGACATTTGTCTTGAAATTGGCGAATCCGTTTGGAGGATTTTAGAAAGATGCCTTTTGTATGCCCTATAAATGCATCCACACCTGGGTAACAGGAGCGAAAGGTTTGTGCTACAAGATGTAATGCATGTAAGATACATGTAACATGTAGTACATGAGGGCAATCTTGTTCCAGTAAACGGCTCGCACGAAGCATAGATCCTCCCCATCAGTAACAAATATTAGCATATGGTTTGCTGAAATTTTAAATTTTTGTAGGGTGGTTAATACCAAATATTTTATGGCTTCGCCAGTACAGTTGTGAAGTCTTTTACTGGCTAATCAATAGGGAACGAAGGTTTAAGTGGATCTAATGTCCGAACTACAACATTGACCACTGAGTTTTTCTTTAAATCTGTTGATTCATCTGTAGTTAGAAACACTTTTTTACCCTTCACTTCATGCCGAATTTTATTTTCTGTTTTGTCAGACTGCAATGTCCAATTGGGATTATATTTTCCCAAAACGTACGAACGGGCGTTTCGCGAGAGTATAAAAATAGTATATAACAAGCACACATCATAAATGTTAAATCTACTACAAACTCAATAAAGGGGTTTGCAGCCGCTTTTTTTTCTCAATTTATGCGTTGCACTATTAACATGCCGTTCGCAATGAGATCTTTTCCAACATAATAACTCCTTATGACACCCTAAACACCACAGATGAGTCCTATCATATTTTAGGTCCGCAAAATGAAAAAAATAAACCTCCGAGCATTATGCCCTAGCAAATTGTTTTTACGCACTTGTACTTTACTCATACTCGCACCCCAACTTCGTCCTCACAATAAATATCGCGGCGTGTAAAACTAACACGGCGTACTGTACCTGCATTACATCAATCGACTCCCGGCCCCGTTTGCTAACCGTCGAACCAATTGCAAAATACTGCCTGCACAATGGTGTCGGCGCTCCTCTCCGCTTGACGTTCATGGTTGGGTACGAAGTTTTTGGAGCTCTAGTGACATACTTAGATGATTTAATAAGATGGGTGCTTATGATAAATTGTACTGGTGCATTTTTATTTGTTTCATTGGGCGACTATAATTAGATATCTTTTTTTTTTCACACATACTTAGGTATGAACCGAGCACCAAAAAGTATGAAATAATACTTTTAGTTATTTGTTCAAATTTAAGTACCATAGTTACCTTTAAGCTCAGTGGTAATGAGTATGTAAAAATATTAGACTCTTAAACACATTAGCAATAAAAACTAGCAACTGTTTAAGAAAAATAACTATGTATATCAGAATAATTACATATGTGAAACTAACGTATACCAAAAAGTGAGGAAAAAGAAAAACTAACTTTTGTAGAAACAAAAAGTAACTGTAACCAAAATCTACAAACGTTCACGTCATGTAGAGTAATTTGCGGTACTGGGTGGGGTATATAATAGTATTATACAATTTATAAACATATGTACCTAATAAAATTCAGCAAAGCAACACATTTACAGTTGAAATGTGCATATAAATGCTGCTAACTAAGAAATAACAGAAAACAAAAAAAGAGGTTAGGTTAACAACTTATTACCCTTATTACTTAATCCGCTTCTCAAACTTTTGACACAGACCAAAGGATAATATCTATTCTAATCAGCTTAATATCACTCTCACTACATTTCATTACAGTTAAAAAAAAGTTTAAAATGACAGTACCTACTTACACATTGTAAAGAAAAGAAGAACATCATATGCCACGAAAAATGGTACCAATGTTGAACTGGTAAAATGTTATTAAAAATTGCAAGAAATAAAATAATCCGCTATTTTTTCGCTAGAAATTATTACAAAAAACTATCTTATCTTGTTAAATATTATTTTTGAAGAAAATTACGCATTGTATTAAAGTGTTAAGAACCAAATATTAAGTCAAAGTCAAAGTCAAAAATAGCTTTATTGTCTGAAGAAATCGATTCTCATTGACAAAGCACTTACTTACTAAAACATAAATAATATAGATCAAAGAACAAAAAATAAACTATTATACAAAATTAATGAATATAATAAACAAAAGTCAACCTAAATTAGGAAGGCTTCATTTAATAAGACATTGACAAACATGTCCATAACTGTGAGAGAGAATAGTTAGGACTCCAAAAAGAAAAAAAAAACTATGTTGGGAATTATTTCATTCTTTCCAATGCTTTATGAAGTCAGTTAGATTTTTGGAAAAGAAAATGATTACTTTTCTTTAGTGCCAATGCTTAATTAATAGTGTATAAAGTGTTCAAGAACCACATATAGTTCATTCTTTCCAGTGCTTTTTGAAGTCAGATTTTTGGGAAAGAAATGATTACTTTTTCTTAGTGCCAATGCTTAATTAATAGTGTATCTGTTTCACAAAATTGGGCTTGTATGTCATCATAACCAAAAGCCTCATATTACATGATAATTTAAAAAAAAAATTTGTGCACTCTTTCCCCTTCCTTAATCTCATCATAAATTTTTTAATATTTTTTTAATATTGAATCATCAGTATCGGTACACCCATATTGAAGTTATTCGTCAATTACGGTATTTACACTTTTAGCCGTTGAGGCGCTCCATGGCCACCTTTGGAGGCCATTATCAGATCCTGACAAAATTTAAATGGGACTCAGGCGGGATTACACACTTTAAAACAAAAAAGGATCATTAAAATCGGTGCACCTATGCCAAAGTTCTACATGAACATACATTCAAAATAGTAATAAAAGAATTGAAGATTGAAATTGTATTTTTTTTTTAAATTCTACTGCTTTTAACCTAGCTTTTCAATAGAATGTTAAAAGTTTTTTCTAGTTGTTACTAGATTTTTTTTTTCATTTTAGTGAAAACTGATGAAGCAGATCTAAATATTGAGGGAGTAGAAAAATGCGAGGGAGAAGCATGTGCAAACAATCGAAAAGGAAAGCTAATATTTTTTTATGAATGGGATATCATTCTGAACTGGAGTGGTAAATTGAAAAATGGCACAGATCGTAAACACAGTGGTACCATAAAAATTCCCAATTTGTCAGAGGAAAATGATATGTCAGATTTAGATGTAAGTTTGGTGGTATATAATTTTATTGATTAGACATACTTAATTAAGTTGAATCATAATTTATTAAAGACATACTTAAATAATTTTTAATAATTTAAGTAGGTATAGATTTTTTAATGGGCTGGTAGTATTACTAAGATAATTAATTGTTATGTCTTAGTATATCTTTTTTTGCTCATCGCTAATTTTTGTCATTAATAGCGGGAAGAAAATGGGTTATTTTGCTCACCTGGTTTTTATTATTTTTAACAAATATCCTTTCCCTTATATTTATTACACTTATTTTGAGAATGGGGTAACGGTGCATAATTCCACTTACTTAAAGTATATTTCAAGATGTTTGGCTGTGACTTATAATAATATGTAATAAAACTACCTGGTCGGCCCCATTGTTTAGACAAGTGCGTAAGCACTACTATTTTTTTATCTTCTGACAGCCCACGAAAACCGAAGTCAAAGTACTATGTACCGTGGGTGTACTGGGAATCGACTGACACCTCCAGAGCTGGAAACATCCGTAGGGATTTCACCAGCCCTTTAAGAGAATGTGTGATACTGCAAACTTGCGGTACAGAGTAGGACTGCGGTAGAAGTGCGATTATTTATTGTATTAATGTTTTTAGTATTGAAATGCGGAGTTAAAAACGTTTTAAAAGAGGATGTTGAATATGGGCAATAATATTTTTATGTAAACTTGTCCAAATTCAAAAATTTTGATATGAATAACTTTGCCCTGAATATATTAGGATAATGTCTAACAGTTTTCAGAATAGTTAATAATCTATTATTTATACATATGTATGTTCAGTTTAATTTTTACCTCGCAATTTTAGGCTTGAAGCGAGGGTGTGTTTCACTAATTAACGCGAAAATTGCGGGACACACCAACTCAATTCAAGTCTTGTACATGTACATTTTGGTAGTTCCGTCCTGCGGTACTAACATCGTTCTTCGCGCACACCTGCGCGTCACAATCGACCAATTACGGAGGGGATTTGATGCGAGCAATATCGCGAAGGTTTAATTAAAAACAAATCAAACAAAATTATTAATAAAAATTAAAGAAAATTAGTGGGAAACGGAACAATTATTATTAATAAGAAATAAAATGATTTTAGGTAGGTTTTAAAAATGTAATTTATTCCAATTCAAAAAGTATGATATAAATATGTGAATGCCAACTATAAGTATACATTTGTATCTTGAAATACTACTCCACATCCGGCTCTGTTTCGCTGTCGCTGTCCTCGCCTAAATTAGAGTTGGTTGAATTATATTATCTACAGTAATAGAAGAATTTTCTATTTTAATTACGTGTTGCATTGAATTTTTCCAACTATCTAGGAGAATATTACCAACAGTTTTTCTTATTAATTCTACAACACTGGAATTTAAAGATAGAGAAGTGTTTTTGACCTAACTTTTGATTTTAATTGATGCCACATGTGCTCTATGGGATTAAAAACACACTAATACGGTGGAGGCCGCCGGACTGTCCCATATCCTGTGCCATGGTGTCACAAGCATATTCCCTTTTTAGATTGAACACTTTTAGAATGTCTAGATCACTTTTTATAAGAATCTTCAAAATATATGTCGTTCTCTAACATGTAGTTTTGAATTTCCCATTTCATGTTATTTGGGACTGGAATCTTACGTAATTGATGACTGTGATAGCTCGCATTGTCCATTACTATCATGATATTGGTAGGAATATTTGGTAAAAGCCAATTCTTGAACCAATTCTCGAAAAGTTCCGCGGTTGTGTCTTCGTGGTAGTCTACGCAGTAGTCCTTAGTAAATCCTTAATTTTTGCACAGGGCTACAAAGCATTTGCAACCCAGTCGTTTTCTGGTCCCGCATGTATGATGGTTATCCTTTTTCCTTTATTAGATGGAGCTTTGGTTTGACATCTAGTGGAGGAATCGGACCATCCTTTTGATGGCGTATCATGCGTGTCAAACCAGGTCTCATCAAGGTAAATGATGGAACGATTTTTAGATCGGTATTGCTTTGTGGATATTAGGTACTCATAACGCGATTTTCGTAATCGCTGCGATTCCATCAATATTTGCCTCTTATCAATCTTGCGATATTCTGACAAAACTCTCCACATGCTTGTAATGCTACAGCTTATGTTTGTCTGATCGACACTGAGTCATTTTTTAAGAGCATATAGTGTAGGCACAAGTTGTTCTTCATACATGGTGTAGACTTTTCGTCGTATCAAGTCTTTGTCGCCTTCGCCTAAACATTTTGAAAAACCGGAATCTTTACGCTTTTTTCTTGATCTGATCGGATTTGATAGGGTTCTTCTCACTGTAGTCAGAGGTATCTAAGTTAAACTACACGTTTCAGCCGCAGCGGTACTGAAGCAAAGGCATCTGTTAACCAAAGAACCATATACGTTGTTCACAATTTCCGTGGCATCGACGGATAAATGCATTTTCTTCAGCGAAACACTAGCAGAAGCACTATCAACGTTCTCTCACGGACGCCACATAATGCTGATATCACGTAAATATGTTATAATACAACTGAAGTTTTTACGTGCGAAATAAAGACGGACTTATTTGCCTCGATTTTCGGAAACATGAAATAGATACTTACCGATAGCCGGTACCAAAATTCGTTCAACAAGTAAAGTGAATTTTATTTATGTCTACCTGATACAGAGGAAGTTTTAGATATTTTTAAAATACACAATGGAGCCGACCAGGTAGTTTTATTGCAGTTAATAAGTTATAGCCAAATATCCTGGAAAATACTTTACCTACAATAAGTATTTATTATTTCCCAAAAAATATGCACACTGCGCAGTTATAAAGCAAAATTAAAGTAGGTATCTGTTTTATTTAGCATTTTTTTTATATCTTGTTTACCTGGGTCACTCTCAAAAATATATTGATGTGTGAGAAATCCTTGAGACTAAAAAAGCTCTACAGTTAGTTAAAGAAGTAAAAGTATATAGATATCTAAGCTGTGGACTACATGATTGATAGATATGATAAATATGTAAGTGTGGTAAAAAATTATAAATTTGGCAAGTGTAGCAAGTATCTGTAATGTATTTATTTAACTGGGCAATGTCCACTCTATGAAATGAAATGAAAAGTCCATATTTGTCCATTTTAAATACCACAAACAAACAATAAACAATATTAGTATTGGTAATACATTTGCCCATTGGGCATATGATGTATGTTACAATTAATATTATAAAATAGTTACAGGTACCAGTTAAGTTACTTAGTACTATTATGAACGCAACATATATATGTATACATAGCGAGAAGTTGCCTAAGTAACGAAAAAAAAACATGGATGACATTTTTAATTCTCTGATGCTACTCACATGCTCCTTTTCAAAAAAGATTTTAAAGCATTTTGAGCGATACTGAATACTTGAGTTGTTTGCATTTTTCTTAATTCTGCAAATGGCAGAGTTCGGACCATAAACGATACTATGAAAGTCGATATTAAATGTATTTGACTAAAATGCAAACAGAATATTAATTACTTTTTAAACGGACTATGCCCAACACTGTTTAGTACGACTGATTTTACCATGGATTTATTAAGAAAGGATTCGATGTCCGTATACTGTGAGCGTATCGAACATGAAGCCTTATATTTGTTGTTTGTTATGAAAACATTTCCCCTAGGGGTATAGTTTACGAACTTTAAGGAAATACGTAATTGAATCAAGAAAGGTAGTAGAAAGAGATAAAATAGGGAGTGTTGGAGCTCAGAAGTGTTCCTGTCTCTGCTGGTTGCTTAGGAAAACCGTCTGAACACTCGGTTACACGTACGTCTTTGTCTAATGAACTAGAAAAGAAAAAGTGTGACTTACAGATTTATAAATGACTCGGAGCGACTTTAAATAAACCTTTAGAAATAATATAATCTATAAATAATAAAACCTTTTTAACTTAAAGTTATTATTATTTAGCAGAAAAATAAAATATTTTAAGGCATTTATTACATCTTGTGATGCGTCTAACGTATTTTTTGCACAAAAATACAAGGTAAAATAAGATGTGGCCAATGTTTACAAATTGTGTTTACAGTGTCGTTTAGAATGGTTTGTTTTGGTTGGGTTCAAATAATGTTAAATCATCCCGTATCCATTCTTAATAAATCCATGGATTTTACTCAGTTTTCACTCCACTGAATGATGGTAAAATTTAAGACTGACCTGTTCTTTTGTGATATTTACATAGTAATTTCCTTTTTTTAGATTCAAATATCTGTAAAAGATCCAGATGAAGAAGGTGACAAACTTAGACAAATAATGTTAGAAAAAGGCAAAACATTAGTTCGAGATCAGTTAGGACAATATGTTACAAGTCTAAAAGAAGAGTTTTCAAAAGGCATGATTCTTCCAAAAAAAGATGAAGTAAAAGCTGATAATATTAAGAGTCTAGCTAGTGGTTTTAATAAAAATGTATCCATGGGCCCTATAGTATCTGAAAATAAGGTGTTAGGCCTTAAAATCGCTACAACGACAATATCTCAAACAAATAAATTTCAGTGCACAGCTGAAGAGTTTTACAATGCTTTGACAAAAATAGAAATGGTAACTGCCTTTACAAGGGGGCATGTAAAGTTAGAGCCATTTAAAGGGGGTACATTTGCTCTTTTTGGTGGCAACATAACTGGTAAATTTGAAGAATTAGTTCCAAATAAGAAGATTGTCAAGCAATGGAGGTATAAACAATGGCCAGAAAGACACTATTCCATCGTCACTATTAATATTGAACAAAAGGTAAGTTATTTAAACTGTTAAGCTGCTTAACTAATACCAAAGTAACAGGTTTTTTAGATGTTAATGTTAATGCACAATTAAGTGTTGGACGTATTTCACATCTTTTCAAGGGTATTTGGACTATTTGGTACAAGTGTATGCGGATTCTTGGTGACAATGGCTGTTTTTCCAATTTTAAAAATTGCCTATATAACTATTTAGTGTCCAGAACATTTTATTCAGTAGCAAAGTTTTTAAATTCTTACGTTCTGTCTGTTGAAATTTGTGTTATATATTTTAGGTTATATTTTTATTTTTCTTCAGCTGCTATGTGCGAGTTGTTGTTTTGTTATTTTGATATTACATAAATATTTTCATCTGTATATTGTGTATGTGTTTCGGTTTAGCATTGATTCTGATTTTAACTCTATGTTGAGGTACATTTTGACAAGTCTGATAAGCATGTGGGCTTGATAGGATAAATACATTTTAATATTATTATTATTAATGATAGAAGCTACTGCATAAATTAATTTTTCTTTTAAATGGCATATACTATCTTTAACCCTTAGTTTTACTATAGTATATGTAATTGAAGAAACTGAAATTTAATTTGCATCTGACATTGATGACATTTTATTACATATTTGTTATAGATGCAGTCCTTCCATTTTTAGTATAAATTAATTATTTCCAACTCCAACACACGAGCTAGGTTCTGTAAAATTTTATTTTAGAGCTCAAAATTGCAACGAAGAAGAAATGCAACTTTTCATTATATACAGGGTGCGGCAGTCAAACCTGCATTTTTGAAATAACTGTAAAAAATACACGGTTGCATTTTTTAAAATTTTATTGATACCATGTTAATTAACGTTAAAAAGCATATATGAAACATTATTCATTTAAAAATAACATTAGTAAGATGTCGTCCATTTCGATCGATGCATTCTTGGAGGCGATCTCTAAAACTGTCCATTACATCACGGAGCATCTGCTGAGGGATTCTTTCGATTTCCTGACGGATTCTGGCCTTCAGTTCTTCAAGAGTATGAGGCCGTTCTTTGAAAACTTTGCTCTTTAGTAGCCCTACAAGAAAAAATCACATGCGGTGAGGTCGGATGAACGGGCGGGCCAAGGAATGGCTCCGTTCCGGGATACCACCCGTTTTAGGAAAACTTCGTTGAGGAGATTCATGCTCACACGGGCCGCGTGGCTTGTGGCTCCATATTGTTGAAATAAGGTTTCATCATTCAGTCCATGTTTGCGAAGGCGAGGAATGAAGAATGTTCGTAACATTTCCGAGTAGCGCTCCGCATTCACGGTAACAGCTTGCCCCCTTTCATTTTCAAAAAAGAATGGGCCTATGATTCCCGTTGAAGACATTGCGCACCAAATTGTTACCTTGGTCGAATGGAGAGGTTTTTGATGGAGTTCTTGAGGGTTTTCATCGCTCCAATATCTAAAATTTTGCTTGTTTACATAGCCGGAGAAATGAAAATGCGCCTAGTCGCTCATCCAGAGTAACGTGTGAAGTTCCTCGTTTTATTCAATCATTTCCAAAAACGTTTCGCAAAAGTGCCGTCGAGCAGCGAAATCGTTTTCATTTAGAGCCTGAACCACTTGAATTTTTTAAGGGTGATAGTGTAAATCTAACCTCAAGATCTTTCGGAGACTCCTGTTTGAAATTCTAAGCCCAGTACTGTGTCGACGCGCTGATGTCCGAGGACTTCTTGTCACAGCGATTCTTACGCGTTCAATATTCGCAGGAGTTCGCACTGCCACCTCTTCTGTTTCTCGTTTCACCGATGATTTCAAAGTTTTGTACCCATAACTTTATTGAGTTAACAAAAGGCACGGGCCGATTACGATTAATTTGGAAATGAACACGGAAGCGGCTGTATAACTACCGCTTTGATAAAATGCCTTCACGGCGAAGGACCGTTCTCGCTTCGACCACTGTTCCATGGCTACTGAAATGCTTTCAAGGGGGCAACACAACGGTAATCTTGACAACTCGCCCCGCCCACTTTCTTGGCTCCTGCGCTTTTTTCAAAATTGCAGTTTTGACTGCCGCACCCTGTACCTACACAAAAATTAAAATTGTTACTAGAAATGGTCTGTGTCTCATGTAGTACTTATTAATAGTTCAAGAAGATTCCAAAATATGTTTATACAGAAAGTTGCATTTCCAAATACCCTAACTAATTAGTTAGGGTATTTGGAAATGCAATATTACACTAATGAAGCTGCCGATAGTAAAGCATTTCGTAGCTATGTTACATAAAAAAATTGGTGAAGTACAAGTTGATCTTGTGCGCATATTGTCCTTTAAAATCTAATTCAATAAAGTATTTTTTGCAAACTATATAAATTTGCAAATTACAACTGTCTAAAACGAAGTAGTAGCTAAATTCTGGAATGGCGATGTGAATGCCAGAAATCGCAAATAAAAACGGCTCAATTTCTATCGGCACTCACACATCACCACCTCTGTACTACTCTAGTTTATTGCGTTACTTTTACAAAAATTGTAAAAGTGTGACAATCACATTTGATTTGATTTGACAAAAATCGACTTTGGCTGTGACATACAGATGAACAGGGGCGGATGAGCAACGTTATAGCGGCCCGGGAAATTCGTAAATAGGCGGCCCATATTACACTTGTATGTGAATATTTAGCACCCTTAAATAATCTACTTATTGATATCTGGTACATTACCAAATTGAAATTACCAACCAAATTAAAAGTATTGAATTAAACAAAAGTGTCCCTTTTTTAATTAATCTTCCAAACCTTTTCACCTTTCAAAAATGACCAGGGGTTCTGGTGGTGGCATTATGGTGAGGAAACAAATGTGCAAGATTTTTATTTAGAATAATAATAAAGAATAAATGTACTTTGAACCTGGCACGTCACGGTAGTAATATTGTACAAGCACTTAATACTACCTTTCTTTCGATGTACTTTGTCTTCGCGAAGGTGTTGGTATAATCAAAGGGGTTTTAATGTAGTTTGAAAACATTTTTTATCACTGCAAATATGTTGCGACAACAGAGTGGCCAAAGTTTTTTATGCTCTATCCGATATAAACCATAAACCTAAAAGAACGCACCCCGCTGTTCCATCTTAGCCATTCGTTTCTGCAGATGAACGGCGGAACCATATACGTCTAGATGCAACGACACCGGATCTAATAGGTAAATAAGACCTCAAATTAAATATTTATAACGAAGATGGGCAACGCCAATACCAAAAACACAGTGATTGTTTGGCCCAACAATAAACAAAGATGTTGCAAAGGGAACAAATACAAGAATGGCCGCTCGGTAAAATAGTCGATCACATCGGAAATCATCGGGTCGCTATTGCGATCGCTGCGTAGAAGTTTTACCAATTGGTCGTTGTGCAATAGTAAACAATACTTTCATTTCATGTCACGGACATTTTCCTTGTTCGTGTTATCACCTTTGCTAGAAATATTTAATCTGAGAAGACGGCTTCGCCCAAAGTAAACAATAGAAAAGCTAACCGTCTACGGTATTAGGTGCCGTTGCTGGCGGATTATTTAGGGGGTTCTAATAATAATAATTTAGCGATGTTAACGCTATAAACCGTTTTACACAAGGCACCACATAATAAATTTATAAAAAAAAGTAGTAACTAATCAAACAATAAAATTTTGTGTAAAAAATACTTTTTAAAAACAAGCTTTTATTATTTAGATGTACTAAAGTTAAAAAAAGTATAGTTTTTTTCATTGGAGCAATGCTTATAAGGAAATAAACAAATAAATTGTTTATAACAATTGATCGCGCAAGAATTTTTCAATCCTGATAATTTTGGCTAAATCTACACCTTATTCTCAATGTTCATGATATTTTTCAGATTTTTCTGAGTGATCCTTTTGGTGATGAGGGTGGAGGACAGCAAGTTTTAAGCGTTATTCCCGAAAAATGTTTTAAAAAATGCATACAGAATTCATCAATTGTTGAATTCGTGCTTCAATAAGCTTTCATTTGACACCCTACACGATACCCTTGAATTTTTTTCCATTTCCCAATTTACCCCCCTGAAATTAACCCCCAGAATCAAAATTCAACTTTTTATACTTCACTTCTGTAATTGGGTCATCACACTATATCCCTGTGCTAAATTTCAAATTTTTACGTCGAATAGTTTCAGAAAAAATCTCCTGTGGCCGAAGTGATTCCATAAGTGTTTCGTTTTGCTAATTTTAGCATGGAACACTAAAAATTACAGATCTATCCAATCAATTTGTCGCCGGAATTCATCAAAAGGTGTAAGATTTACTACTGATTTAAATTAAGATCTTTTGATTGATCAGTTAGGTGTCGTTGTTAATAAGTGGTTATTAACGTACGAGTTGTTCTAATATTTCCGCGATTTACTTGGGTTTCCAAATGGTTTTTATATTGGAACATGTTACTAAAGTGAATTTAGTGAAAAATTATTGTGAAAATTACACTTAAAGTTTCGTTTAAATTCCCTTTATAAATTTGCAAAAAGACTAGAAATAAATTTATAGTAC
Organism: Philopedon plagiatum; assembly: GCA_963971165.1. NCBI lineage: Eukaryota > Metazoa > Arthropoda > Insecta > Coleoptera > Curculionidae > Philopedon > Philopedon plagiatum. The sequence goes on along the minus strand of OZ020191.1, from coordinate 48,558,022 downwards.
ATGACTTATTCTTACACCTATCAGTTTAAAACCTTGCTTGTTAAATTAGACTGGCCTTAGAGTCACTTTTACAATATAGGTTTGAAGTTAAACCTAGGACTAAACTTCGAGTGGCGGTTGTTTATTGGCCAGATTCAATGTTGTTACTCAATCTAAAATTTAAACTTACATTGTAAAAGTGGGCCTTAGCGATAGTGAATCCCGGAATATGTTGTTAATTTTTACAGCTTAAAAGAAATATGATATAAAATAATGGAACCGTAACCAGGCCCAGGCTTCTTATTAATAATTTATGTCAAGGTCTTCTCTGTAAAATTTATATCTGGAAAATATGTAGAATAACCTTAAAAGTCAGGAAATTTTACTTTTAAAGATTGATCTTATATGGGATAATTTTACATAGAAGATACATGTATTTCTTGATAAAAAAAATAGTATTAGCATCATATTCTCATTTAATCAACATTTCATGCAGGTTATAATGAATATGAATTTGATAAACTATATTTGTTACAGGATGACCATACTGAAGTGAAATTACACCAAACCGGTGTTCCAGATGGCGAAGCAGATGTTACCAAAAACAACTGGGACAGGTACTATTGGGATGCAATGAAACAGGCATTTGGATTCGGAGCTTTCCTTAATGATATTTAAGGTGTTAAAAAAAATTATTTGTGTTAAATGTATTAATTGTAATTTTGAAAAATCATTTGCGCTTTGTGAACACCTAAACTCAGTGGAGCATATGGTGGCGTCAGATATTAAATGTAGCAACATGAACACTAAATTAAATCTAGGCAGTGCATCAATCTCATGTAATGTTTTAAAACTAAGAAAGAAAAGTGTGCACAATTTTAAGAATTTTGGGATAAATCCTTTTTCAAATAGCATAATTTATAAAATAATCTGTGAATTTTTCCTAGGAGGTATTGCTTTATTAAATTTAATTTATTATACATTTTTATGTAAATTCTGACTTTTATTTATTGTCAAAACTGTTGTACTTATTTTTTTCTTCTGCATTTCAAAAACATACAATATTTTAAATGGAACAAAACTGTATCATGTAATGATTGTATTAAAATGGAATTATTACAGAAAATTGTTTTACTCAAGTTCGGCAATCATAATTATACTTATTTCGTCCATAAATATTATTTAACTAAAAAAATTGCCGATAAATTAAGTTCCACATATTGGCTTTTAAACTGTAAATTACTTTATATATAAATAGCGACCCGTTCACGTGGCGGTGGCGGCAGCGGAGAAAAAGAAACCCACGTAATAAAAATTCGAGCACTCAAAACCCAACTGCGGCCAGAACGTGGGTTCTTTTTCACCGCTGCCTCCACCGCGTCTGTTTGTGGAATCCTTAAACCTGGTAAACTCCTTGCCTCGGCGTTGTGCGGCAGTACTATCTCAGAGTCGTATTCAGGGGGCTTTTGGGTGTTACCCCCTCACCCCCCCCCCCCCCCCCCCAAGACTAAAGTGTATACAACCTTTGTATCCAAAAGAGAAAAGGAAATAAGTTTTTGTCCTTTTGTGTCCCAACCCCCCCCCCCCCCCCCCCCGGAGCGTATTCCTGGCTACGCCCCTATCTAATAAGGGTTATACAAGTAACTATTAAAGACTGGTAAACTCCATGCCTCGGCGTTATGCGGCAGTACTATCTGTGGCGTATTCCGGGGGGGGGGGGGGGGGGGCTTGACCCCACCCCCCAAAGCCTAAAGTGTATACAGTGCCGGATTAAGCCAGCGCGGAACCCGTAGCAAATGGTACCAAGAGACCCTTGGTTTATTTTAGGTCCTAAAGTTTAGGATATAAAATAATCCAGCACTTTTACAAAAAAAAACTTTTCTCGATTTAATGTGGGCAAATTTAGAGATAACACTATTCATATTGGCTTCTCTGAGCAAATCGTATTCTATGTTCATTAAGGTGAGGCCATTTAGATGTTCTTGTCACATCGTCACAACTCATTTTTAATGCTCTTCAATGTTGAAAAAGAGCATTCGCCACTGCAGTTGGTGATCATCAACGACAAGTAAATGCGCAAGACTATTTCTACATTTGGGAAACACGATTCTAATGAATTTTCCATTAAAAGTTTATAAAATTGCACTTCCGGAGCCTCGTGCATTTTGCTGTCAATAGCAGCAGCCACGTCTTTTTTGAGCAGCTCAGTGAACTGCACCCGTTCGTCACCTAGGCTTTTTTCCAAATCGTCTGCGTAAGCACTGACTATAATTGGAGTTTTTTTTCAAAATGTCTTCTGCTGTAAGAGATTTTATTTGCCGAAGTATTCCAAAAATCAGACGCGGCCCGTGAAATTTTAAAGTTGTATATCTCTGTTGCTGCTTATGGGGCCCATGCCAAGTTCAGGTTTTTTAATAGTAATCCTACCAGGAATGTTTTGGTAAAGAAAGAAATTGTAATTTGCGAAAAAAAGTTGAATTTTTGAATTTACCCACCTAGGAAAAAAATTAGCACGCTTACGTATTTTATTTATTATTTTTTATAAACTAATTTTACATCATTTTGCCAACAGTTCTTAAATTTTAAGAAAACAAATGTGTCAGTAGAAAGTTATAGATAGTCATTTGAATTTGTTTTTAAATTATATTTTAGGGTTAAAAAAATTGAAAATGAAAATGAATGGCAAAATGATGTAAAAATTGTTTAGAAAAAATAATAAATAAAATACCTAAGCGTGTTAATTTTTTCCCAGGTGGGTCAATTCAAAATTTCAACTTTTTTCGTAAATTATAAAAAAAAGTTCTTTACTAAAACATTCCTAGTAGGCTCACTATTAAAAAACCTGAACTTGGCATGGGTCCCATACGTAGCAACAGAGATATACAACTTTAAAATTTCACGGACCGCGCTTGACAAAAACACTAATCACTTGATGGTACGCTTCCATCGTTTAGCTAATTCAGACAGTACATTGTCAATAATGACAATAAACACCTGAATTTCAAAATGTTGTCCAGGTGTTTGATTTTCAACAACTTCATCGAGTGTAGTAGACCCGCTGAAATGGTCGTACTTTGTATTTTGCGTGCTTCGTCTTGAAGTCGATTGCTGATATTCTTGACATTCACACATCAGTCTTTTTATTTTATATAGTATTAAGTAATAAAAAAAAGTAATACTCACATTTTGTTCTATTTTATGCAATATAGCCGAATAAATTTTTATTCACTTCTCACTGTGATAAGTTATTAAGGGGTTATATACAGTCAGGAAGTCTAAAAAAGCGATTTTTCAAGAATTTTTCCTGAGAAAACTTTTAAATTTATTAATGTGAAAATTTGTACACATATTATGGTAACTTTTAACTGTATTTTAAGATTTTTGTATTTGTAAAAATACTAATTTTGAAAGCTGCTATAGCTGATCTCCAGGAGTTCCTCTCAAAAAAGGCATCTTGCGGTGACAACGATATCTCTGGACTGGATCATCGAAAATGAAAAAACCAAACGGATTTCGTTAAAGTAATGTATAATCTTCTAATTAGTCGAAGGAATAAGCAAAATAAATTTTTTTGACAAAATGGCGGCTTCTCAAAAAAAATCGATTTTTGACCAAAATTTTGGCCTTAAATTGTTTATATAAAAAAATATTTATCTGTGAGAAAAAATCTTCCATTAATTAGTAAAAAATATACTTGAGAAGCTTGTGTTAAAATTTGAGACTGATCGGTTCAGCCGTTTCCGAGAAATCTCCGTCACCTACTTCAAAAACACAGTTTTGAGAAAAAAGCGTTTAAAGTTTCAAAAGCACTTTACGTAGCGTACAATCGCTCTGACACGTCTTTACAAATATGCGTGTAACTTCGAAAATAATCGCCTTGAAATTTTCTGTGTGTGTACTGGAATATATGTACATTACGAAAATGAAATTAAAAAAATCGATTTTTTGAAAATTCTAACTGTATATAACCCCTTAAGTAAAAGTGGCAGCGCTATTTGACGGTTTACTACCAGTTTTACTATGAATTGAAAAGTGATACAAGCGACCATTCATAAAATTCGTTGACGTTTGCGACATTGTTCGAAAGTGGAATTGTGAAAATGTGTGAAAATGGCACGTCAATAAAACAATAAAATGAATAACTATGATTATCAACAAAACACCCATTTATAAAATTAGTTTTATCTATGTAATGACCCTTGTAATATGCTACAAGGATCCAAATATGTGATATGTGCCAACATTATCAATACATGTGGCCGAACGCGTTGAAACCCTTGTGTACTCACTTACCACAAATACAGTTTCGAAAAACTGGAGTTATTGATCCCTCGTTGTCAGATCACTTTGGAATTTACTTTTTTCATTCTGAGGTTAATAAACAGAAGGGTCAAGTTTGGAAGAGGAGAGTCACTACCTACCTTTGGAATTAAAAAACTTAAGGCCAGTTTGTCAAAGGTATGTAAATTGGGATATCGTTTTAATACTTATTTAAACATAAAATATAAATCATCACTCTTTTTTTCTTACAGTAACGCAATAAATATTTCCCTTAAAGAAAATGACTGAAAATTACTTTTAAATGTGTAAATCTTATTTCAATGTTTCTGTACCAAAACAAGAATTCAAAAATCGGTTCGCATCAATATATGACGCTTTTTTTCCCTCATCATTATACAGACTAGTTTTTCGTTAACGTTCGAACAGTGCAGACGTGCTCAAAAATCGATCGGAAAATCAACAAAAAGTGGTGTCATCATAGCCAGTGATAACGGCTATAAGAATTTTAGTTTTTAAGAATTTAGAGAAAAATAGTAACCGCCGCAGGCTTTAACAATACAAAAATTATACACACTAAATTTATTCCTCGTTGTACTAAAATTAAAATCCACATTTCAATTTTTTATTTTATTTTCGTTAATTTGGGAAATGGGTAGGGTAATCTTTAGGCCTTTGGGGGGGGGGGGGTTAACCCCAAACCCCCCCCCCCCCCCGTGGCTGCGCCACTGCTATAAATGATTAAAACTATACATCCCGATATGAAATTATAAAGTAAAATGTTACACCATTATTCAATATTAAAAAGGACATGGACCGAGGACACCATAAATAAATATTGTTAAAAAAATCTTTTTACAGATCTCTGTAGTAATTCTTAACTTTCTTCTTAAATGAGTTTGAAATAGTAATCATTTTTAAATTATTAGGTGAAGAATTAAATATGAAACTCGAGTAGTACCTACGTAAAAGAACCCCTGAAAGCGGTGGTGGTGTGTAATGGAACATGAAGTAAGCTAGGCTGTCTTCTGGGTCTTTCATATATTCTATCAGCAAACGTTAATTTTTCATAAAGATAGGTAGGTTTACGTGTAGCAATAATTCTATGCAAAAAACAAGCAAAGTGAATAGTCTTTCCTCCATTCTCAACCAGCCCAACTGCAAGTATGATGGTGTGATGTGGTCTCTTCTTTTGACGCAAGCGGCATATCTCATACACGCGTTCTGCAATACTTGTATCCTATGTTGGTCCTGGCCTGAAAGGCAGGGACCATAAACAACATCGCAGTAATCAAACAAGGATAAAATAACCGATTCGGTTAATTTCAGTTTAGTCTGAGTATCCAGTATGTATTTAAATCTATACAGAGACTTAAGCCGGCCATAGGCCAATCTTAAAACAGTATTAATATGTTCACTAAAGGTTAAATTTTGGTCAAGAATAATCCCAAGGTTTTTACATTTATCTGTAAATTGAAATGTTACTCCGTTTAAGAAAATTTTATTAGTTATATCAACTTTGGCACGTTGTCTTTCTGTACCGATAAGTATTCCCGAGGTCTTACCTGGATTAAGAAGAAGGCCATACATTTATTTTTTCTAAATTGTCGTTAATCTCTGCGATGGGGAGAGTTTGATTGCTAGGTGGAAACGATAATAAATCTGACAATCATCAGCATAAAGCTGGTAACATGTTGTTATTTCATTAGGCGAGTCTGCAGTAAACAAAATAAATAAAAGTGGTCCCAAAATGGAACCCTGAGGCACGCCACTAGATATTAAATTACTGGAAGTAACCAGCTCACCCCCAATATTCATGCTAACCTGCTGCCCGCGGTTAGTAAAATATGAGTTAAACCACTCCAAGACACCGTGTGAAAAACCATAGTATTTTAGTTTTGCCAGCATGAGCCGGTGATCCAGGCAGTCGAAAGCCTTGGAATAGTCGAGCAATATAAGAATAGTAGTCAAGGACTCATCCACGGCATGCAACAAATCATCAGTTAAATCAGACAAAGCCGACGCCGTGCTGTATCCCGACCTAAAACCGGATTGTCTGTGGGGTAGAAGATTTAAAGCATCAATATAATTTTTTATTTGTTGATACGCTACCTTTTCGGCAACTTTAGATGTTACAGTAAGTATACTTATGGGGCGCAATTCAGTCAGTTCCGAAATGTTATTCTTTTTAGGTAGAGGAGCCACAAGTGCATTTTTCCAACATTGTGGAACTTTTCTAGTTGAAAGTGAAGCGTTAACAACAGCGCCGGTTTTAGGCCCTATCGGGCCCTAGGCGGTAGGGCCCTGCCGGGCCCCAGCCCCAGACGGTGTAGTCAGGGCTGCTGAAAATGAATTCAAATTAGCCGATCCGTAGAAAAGTATGTGGACAGGGCAATAAAAGTAGCGTCGCAAGCGTAAAATTTTTGGAATAGAGGACAAGGTAATTGTCAATAGCCGGGTTTTCGTGTACCGTGTACCTATGTGTTAGATCAAAAATAAAATAAATCATATAACACAACATAATTATTTTTATTCAGCAAAACTAGTTAAACAGATATAATAAGTCGAAAAGTATACATTTCTTTTTCTTACTTTCTGATAACTACAAATACTTAGGCATAAGAAAGTCAAAACATGTAATATTTTAATAAAATATAATCCCTACGTTGAAAATAAAGCGCATCCGCCAGACAGCAGCGTTGCCAATATTGCTATTGTAAGGCCTTTGGCGTGAGTTACGATAAGAGATTGCCAATTTTTCTTTTTTCTCGATTATTCCGGGCCCCTTTGATCGCGGGCCCTAGGCGGCCGCCTAGTGCGCCTAATGGTTAAACCGGCGCTGGTTAACAATGTGAGTTAATGCTCTGATACAATATGGTACACACATTTTTAACATTTCAGAAGAGATCCGATCAGCCCCCTTTGCATTGCTCTTTATACTACACACTACACTGGAAATACTCTCCTCAGAGACGGGGGAAAATTCGAAATCCCGCTCGACAGCCGCATGCCTATGATTAGTGAAATAATCTATGTTATCCTGGGTAGGCGGTATTCGATTAATCGAATGTATAAAAAATTATTTATTTTTTGGGGGTCCAAAAGTTCCTCGGGAATATGAATTTTTTTATTTTTTTTTATGAACGTCCAGTTTATCTAAAGTATTCCATAAAGCTTTGGAGTTTTTAAAATTCTTTTTTAATTCAGCATTTATATACGCCCTCTTTTCCCTACGTATTGAGGCGGTTACGAAATTTCTCATATTTTTATAAAATGACCGCTTTGCCTGAGACCGCGTTGTAGTAATATGAACATTCTTAAGAGATTTTCTGTACTCAGACAAAGCTTTGTCTCTAATCCTCATCATAGCTTTAATGGTAGGAGTAATCCAGGGGGAAAAATGCTTTGTAATGCGAACCTTTTTAACAGGAGCGTGGATATCGAATAAATCTAGGTATAATAATTTTTTCAAACTCACTCATTTTTTTATCTATATCACCCATATCGAATACACGCTCCCAGTCAGCTCCCAACGCATCCCGATCAAATTCTGCCTCATTTATATTTTTTATATCTCTCATGTACAAAAAAATTTGATTATCCTTCTTTTTAGGGAGGTCTAAAAAACAATACGTCAAATAGTGATCCGATAAATGAGATACGTTCATTACATCAGACCGAATCACCAAATTAGGTTCATTAATAAACATTAAATCTATGAGAGTTCTCGTTTCTGCAGTAACTCGAGTAGGCTTCTTTATTAACTGACTTAAAGAAAAGGTATTAAAAATCGTAGTTAAGAAGTTATAATCTGTAGATGACACATTTAAATAATTTATATTAAAATCACCCACACAAAGAAGAACGTCAGCTGACATTGTGTAGTCAGCCAGTACGCTCTCAAGTGACTGGAGAACCCTATAATCAACGCCTGGTGGACGATATATGCAGCCCAAACTCACCTTTTTGTTGTTAATCACAGACTTTAGCCAAATCATTTCTACTCCTTGCGAGGAGCTCCTATGCAAAACATCGATATTTTTAACGCTGTGACTAGAGTCCCGACTCGGGACCCAACTTCAGTACCGAATACCGTCATCAAATTACGTCATTAGTAGTTTTATCGGGACTGGTGTTCCGCCCCGACTCGGGACCCGCATCCGGTCCCGACTTAATAGTTTAATAGAAGGTTTTTGGGGTTATGTTCGAATAATGTTATTGTTATTAGAAAGTTGTTTGGGGTTTACTTTACTTGATAAATTAGTAGTAGGTAGGACGTTTAGATGACACAACTAGAAATGTATACGCAAGTGTGTCTTTAATTTCTGCTAATGCTAATTTATAGGTGAGAAATTGGAAAAAAACTTTAGCTCTTATGGGATACTGATGTAAAGAATTGTATCCATCAATATGAAAACAGTATATACCTATATGTATATACTAAGTTTTGGAAACGTGGTGCTAAACCTATTTCGTCGAATTACACCAAACGCCCAATTAAAAGCGAAATAATAAACAAATAAATAATAAAATAAAAAAATCACTTTCCTTTCGTAACAGTTTTTTAAATTTTAAAAACAAAGTTGTTGGCTCTTACGTCAAATTCATATTTTATTACACACCTCGTATATGACTGATAAATTTTGATGTCTGATGATTTTATTAAACCATGCAGAACTATTTATAGGGAGCAAGTTTTTTTCCGAAAAATTACTAAAAAAAAGATTTTCCTATGTAGCCAACTTAAGTAGACATATGTACTGTGACTGTGTACTCGTATATCATGTTTGTAACTGGTGATTTAGGTGAATGTACGATTCGTCTTATAAATTCGGAACCGGATGTGGGTTCCGAGTCAGGGTGCGGAACACTAGTCCCGACAAAACTACTAATGACGGCATTTGATGACGTTGTTCGGGACTGAATGTGGGTCCCGAGTCGGGGCGGAACACCAGCCTCGACAAAACCACTAATGACGTAATTTGATGATGTTATTCGGGACTGGAGTTGGGTCCCGAGTCGGGACTCTAGTCACAGCGTATTTTTAATATATGAGCAAGCCCTCACATAAACCAACACACCACCACCCCTCCCTATCAAGCGATCCTGTCTAAACAATAAATAGCCAGGTATATTGAGCGCTCCATCTGGTATGTACTCAGACAACCAGGTTTCAGATATCGATATGACATCAAAATTATTAATACAAATTAAATCCTTTAAATCATCCAGTTTGTTCAAAAGAGATCTAATATTAAAGTGACATACAGAAACACCTGATATATGGCGTCGTCAATCCCATCCTCTATTACATCGTATTCTTGAAAAGACATAGTAAAAAGAAAGAAGAAAACCCCCGCTATGCGTTCACTACCCCATAATATTAATATAGAAATCGGCGAGAATAAGCTATATTGCGGTCGCCGACAAAAAAAAAAGCGAAAATAAACAATTTTCATACAAAAATGAACTTAAAAATATCAGCATATATACTCAAAACATATTTTTACCGCATTTACATTCCAATATATTCTGATACATTAACATTAGAAATAAAGCCCGAACATTGTAAACATATTAATGTTTGCAAAAGAAATCATGTTTATAATAAACATGTTCAATAAAAAGTCATGTTTACAAGGCACAAGCTACGGGCCAACAAAAAATTAAATAATATGAAAACATAAAAAGATCAATCTTCAAATATAGGTCTACAACATCGATAAAACCGTAGGCAATTACAAATCAGCGCCACTCTCGACACAAATTTTGGTTTTATTCTTGAGAACAAAAATTCTTCCATTCAAACCATCCAGTCCAAACATTTGACACACCATACTTATCTGCTGCATCCTTGACCAATCTTAATCTGGCACTAGTCAAGTCTTCCCTAACTACAAAACCAGTTTTCTTCAGGAGCTTTTTCTTTTGATAAATAACTGATCTCACAAAATAGGAAACAAATCGCACCAAGACTGGGCGATTCTTGCCTCTCACATAATTTCCAATTCGGTGGCACCTTTCCAGATCATTTCTTGTAATAGTTATATCCATTTTGTTCTTAAACATAGCAATCAGGGTGTCAGACAGAAAATCCGGATTCTCATTTGATTCCTCTGTTAAACCATAAACTCTTAAATTGTTGAGACGAAAATACTGCTCATTCTTATCAATTTGCAAAGCAAGGGTATCAATTCGCTCAGAGTTTCTATCCACCTGCTTCATAAAAGAAGACAGTTTATCTTCTAATTTCAAAAACCGTGCATCCATTCGTTCAAGTGCAAATGATCAAATTAGTTACAAAACTCTGCCATGTTTTTAAATGTGGCAGTGTTGATTTTAAAAAGTACATTTTCTCCTTGAAAATTTGGCAGTTATAACCGCCATTTATGTGATTTATCACAAAAATACAACTAATAAGTACAAGTTCGGCACCTTTGTTAATAACCAACATTAACATCCACATTTTAAAACATTTCTGACTATATCACATTAAAAAAATTATATTTTAGAGAACATCAAACTTTCATTATCGTTTTTCTCAAAACCATAATTTTTGAAATGTGGCAGTATTGCATTGAGGCATCGAAATTTAATTACACTTTTTCAATTTAAACATTTTCGATAAAATTAATTTCTTGTGATAAAGTTGAACGGGATCTAAAAGTGAAATTATATAGTTTGGCAAGCGAGTCTGTAACAGCCAAAAGAATTTAAAGAATGAGGGCAAAATATTAAAACCCTTTTATGGCTAAGCTGCTGTGTTGTCAGATTTTTTAAATTACCATTACATTTCAGTTGTAATATAAACTTGACAGAGAATAATATCTCTTCTTCCCGCCAGCTCGACCACGCTATAGCCTTCAAACGGCAGCATCCCGAGATTGGCGCGTAGAATTCTCACAAGACAACCCGACATAGCCAGCAGTGCGGTAGCAACACGGTAAGATAAGAGAGAGTTTTCTGCGGCGCGTCTCAATACTCACTCTCACTGTGCTTTTAACCCAAAATCTGCAGTGCACGCCCATGGCAGCTTATTTCGACGTCGGTTTGGAGTTGGAGGTCATAGAAAGCAAATCGTATTTATGAATGAACTCCGTACGAGATATTATTCTCTCTATCTTATTTTTCTCTGCTTTCTTTAGTGACTTGACCATAGAGAAAATATATAATTGTCTATGGACTTGACGCAACATTATACTATTAAAGGTAATTCACTATTAATATTGTAGGCACATTCTATTTAATTGAAATAGGTATATTTAGGACAATTAATAAACAAAAATAAACGAATGCTTTAAAACTATTATTTTTTCATATACATAACTGGCAACGTAAGGCAAACCAGTCAAATATTCTTCCTTATTGAATGGTTTATTGCGAAATGATGGCTGACCAGAAATGTACCGAGAGCGACTGGCGATAGCAATTAAGCGTCTTGGTTATTCTTCCATTGGCACGGGGCCGCGTAATCATACATCATTTATCAATTTATTTATGGAAAAACGCTAAAAAGTTAAACGCCAGGAGTGATTGCCAATGTTTATGTCTGTGATAAAAATGCCATTGTTTTCATTGTTAAAAGTTATAGTTAAATATTTAAGTAAATTAATAGTGAATATTTTCGATATATTTATTTGTTACCTTTTGTTCGTCCAAAAATAATAAGCACGTCCATTTTCGGAGAATTTATTAGAATATTCTGGCCATTTTTTGCAGCATTTCCCCCTTTCGTCCCTGTTACAGACTCACTTGCCAAATTTTACTCGTAGGAATATGAAATTCATGTTACTCCAAACCCAGTGAAAATTTTTGATAAGATTTTCTTTTTATATACAGTTTAGGCAGCATATACCAAGAAAGCCTCTATTTGGTCCTTTTTTTGTCGATTTGCTTCAGTAAAATCGTCACTGCCAACTTTTTACCGAGCGTAACAAAATATCGACTAAAACTTGGACACGCCCTATAAGTTTTTAAAAATACATGTAAATCAGATCAGCAGTCCTACTCCGGGTGGTTATAATTTTCTATAATCGACACAAAGCGAGCGTGTTGTTTTTGTCTGCCAATCATTCGACAGCTAACGTAAAACAGAGCGAAAAAATATCGCTTTATCTCTGCAAATAGAATTATACGACCTCGCCGAGTTCCACTGCAGTCGTTCACGAGTTATAAATGTACAAACGGTCAGACAGAGATGCTCTGTAACAAAGAATTCTGGTCTCTTAACATTGGTCGAACAACGCGTAATATCGTCCATATACCATACATATACCTAAGAGTAAAATTTTACGTTCATTAACATCTTACCCTATAATAAATATATAATAAATGCAACGCGAAAAAAAACTTTCACTAAATACAATGCAAATAAAACAACAGTATTATACATATATGTATATTACATTCCTTTATATGAACATACAATAAGATTCTTAATCTGTAAAACACGCACGCAAACCAAATTTCTATCTAGAAACAGTTCGACACTGCAACCACAAAATAACCGATAGTCAGTCAAAAATATTGTAGTATGATAAAAGTCCAGATCAGTAGTCAAATTAAGCACTGGACAATAATTTAAGGTTTGTTAAAACCTTTAAGAATATAAAAGTATTCGTATTAATCTTAAAGATTTAATCACTTTCTGCTAAAGAATTATAAAAATGTCCATGTAAGCAACTACGCACTAGCAACTGCGCCCTAAACGACAAACAAGCAAAACGGCAACTAAACAGCTTGTGTACTTTCTATATAAATATGCTTGTATCAATCAGCGTTTTTTCTAGTAAATGTGGCAGATTGTTCCATCAATGGCATCAGATGAGTTTTGTCCTTGTCAGTTTGTATGTTGGAATATGACACAACACAGCGTTGCAATTAATCGCTGAATTTAATAACTGGCATAGTTTGTCACTAAAAATTAATTGTACCAAATAATAAGTACGTCAATTGTCATATTAGATTTTAGAACTACATTACTTGATTTGAGATATATATATATATATATATATATATATATATATATATGTGTGTGTGTATATATGTATAGTATACATATAAAAGCAGGTTTTTAGGTATTCTGATACCATGCAATATGGAAAATAAGATATACCAAAGCCAGCATTATACAAATGTGAACATCCTAACGAACTAAATTTATTTTATACAAATTTTTTGGAAACGCGCTCGAACCCGTAACTAATGTAAGTTACTGTCCAAATTACATATAAGCCAATTTTAATTTTCTTGCCGCATCCATCGACTGGCCCGTGACGTAATAGAATGAGAACGTCCATTTTTCATTTTGAAGTTATATTCCTATCCAGTTTTACTTATCTCTATAATCATTCCCGAAATATAAGATGTAAAATAATGGTGATACAGGAAATATTGGAATTTATTGGTTTATATTTTAATAAATACTGAAAATGTTGTCTGTGCAGTTGTAGACAAAAGCCTAAATGAACATAAAATAGATTTCGGGCATTTGTAACTAGTTCAGGTCTAATAAGCCTATACCCATGTCGTATGCGCTATTTTCACATTTTCCGATTCCCTATTAAAAAAATTTCAGGTAAATATCAGAAAGATCGCCATTGAACCTCTTCTTCCAATCCACCCGCCTGAAAATGTTTCGTAATTTCCCACAAATGTAGAGGTTGAGATAGCGTCCCAGGTCCCGGTAAAAAAATTATTTTGAAATTTGAAGAAAACCTTAATTTAATTTTCGTGTTCGAGTGTTTTTTCGAAAAATTATTACTTTTCTAAATGTAGATGTTAGATGTTCATTCTGTACCCTAAGCGGCATCAAGTCCTCTCTATCCGATTGAGTAATCAACCGAAACGATATAGAATTGTTGAATCCTCTTTCAAGTGGATCAGCTGGCCTTAATGTACCCGTGATCCATTTCCGTGGTTCACTGTAACTAAATGCGGCCTTAAAAAAGGATTAGCAAAATTTTGGTTATTTTGTGCCGCTACAACAATAATGACAGTTACAAGAATTAGGTAAAAACTCCATTTTCAATCTTAAATAGCACAAATTCAAAGTATGTTGGATCGTTTTTTAACATTTCTTATCCAAAAATCTTATATAAAAGATAATGTGCAGGGATACAGGTACATTTTTCTTATAATACTGACTATGTGAATTAAAATAATGACAAATAAATGAATGAACGTTTTACTTCCATATAGTTATTATACTATTTCTTAGTGACATTCTGGTGCAAGCAATATTTCTTTTGATGCTAAAATGACGAAACACTTTGCTTTGGCAAAGCATAGCATTAAACTCATAACGTCAGTTGAGGTAGAGTAACCAATGTTTAAAAGCTTATTAAACACATGTCATCACTAAAATTCCACCTTTATTAAGAAACACACCGACAACTAATGAGAAATAAAATCGGCAATAAACCGCGTATTTAACATCTCTGATTTTTGTTTAACTGTGTACCTAATAAAATACTTACTTATGCCTTAAAACTATCACTGGGTAAATGACCGACTTAAAATTAATAGACAGATGAATGAAAAATTAAACAATAAAAGCAAGATCAAATAAATGTAATAGATATAAATAAAAGGTGTAATATGTACGACAAAATAGGAATCATAAGTTAAAGCCCTGTAAATTTATATTTTGTAGTTAGCTACACGGAATATGAGATTTCAATGGAAAAAGTCTTAGGATTAGTTGGATAGCGTTATTCGAAAAGGAACCAGGCGACAAATTTTAATTATTTGTGTTATTGGCACCAAGCGACTCCCGAAACCCTAAATTAGATATTCGAAAAAGGCTCAAGAGCCAGAATGTTTACAGAGCCCTCTGCTGACGAAAGGACCAAGCGACAACAAAGAAATACTGCAACGCGAATTTATCGAAAAGGAACCAAGTGACAAAATTCTGTTTAGACGTTTATGTCTGTCATTTGGTTCCTTTTCTAGTTTTATGTACGTTCTGTCGTGCTGTTTGGGGAAACTATTGACTTTGAGGTGGAAGATGTCTAAAGTGCTGCTGTAATAGTCCTGTAACATGATACAATAAATAGAAGGTATGATACCAAACCTTGTCAAATTCGTCAGGGTTCGCGCATGACGTCACGCCGTGACTTATTTTTAAAGTTTGTAATGCGTAATATAGAGTTTACGTTAGTTAAAGGCGATTTTATATAAATTCTATTGGCAATATACTTTGAGTCCTGCTTATAATACAAATTTTAAAGTATATGATTTAAAATAATCATATAAATAAAGGGACAAATTAATTTAAAATAATATATATATATATATATATATATATATATATATATATATATATATATATATATATATATATATATATATATATATATATCGGTATATAGCCTGCCAATTGCGTTCAATGAATTTATTTACGTGAAAAGAAAAGGTAAATAAATTTCAATAAATAAGAATTTTGTTCGTTCCTATAGTTTGTCAAATATTTTTTGCGGTGAATAACATTTGTATGTTTGGGACGGAAACATGTTTTTAGGATAGTTTTCTTGGGTTTTTTACATTTTAATTATTAAATTAATAAAAGTTATTGCACTTTTGTATTCTTTGATTTTTCAAATTTAAAAAAATCTTAAAATGCCAAAACTTATTCTAAACAAGACAAAAATATCTAAATTTATGAAATTAGGTAAACCAAGAAATTATTTTTTAAGAAAACAACCTGTTTGCAGTCTCTTTGTTCGTCGTATTTTCCCGATTAATGTCTGGTGATTCGTTACAGTTTGTCACAGTAAACTTTTTTAATGAAGCGAGTTTGTAAAAGCATTAAACATTCATGACATGACACAATTCGTGCTTTAAATTACCTTCATAATCATTTTCGTTAAAATGTCTGGAACATATTCTAGCATTTTTCACATTACACTAATGTTCCCGTTTGCACAGACGCTTCCAAACACTTGGCGTTTCTTTGTCTTTGCGGAAGCTAAAAACTTTAATATCGGGCATAAAGCCCTTGCATCGATTGTCCACATCACAACCATACACAACACACCTCATTTTCACTTTTAAGGGTTTAAGAGTGAAAATACCAAAAAATAACTTTAAAACAAAACGCGATATTAACAAAGATGTGTTTCGTTTACAAAATATGGCGGAATTACTCACGGCGTGACCTACATGGCCACGCCTACCTGCGCGGTATCATATATTCTTTTATTTGTATCATGATCCTGTAACATATTCGATTTTGTAAAATTTGGTTTAATAAATTTTTTTTAAAACGTACCATGGTTCTTTTACTGTAAATTTTCAAACAGAACCAACCGCCAAAAAAAATCAAACTCCAGCTTTAACTAAGGAATTTTTCTTTTACTAGGTAATTGCCAAAAAGTTAAGCGAAGTATATACTACTAAAACGTAACCTAAGCGTTTTTGTCATTTACAATGTGATATTTTTAACCAAAGGGAATCTTTACACCTTATTTACTCAAAAATGTTAAAACGTCGCTTGGTTCCTTTTCGAATAACGCTAGCCAGCTGAAGTGTAGTGGTTGAGATTTCAGTTTAAATATAATTACTACCCATTTACTGACTTTACACCAGTCTGGTAGTTTCTAATTAGTCCCAAGATGACATCAGGACGCTGGATAATGGTAGGTCCTTAAATAAGAAAATCCAACATGTAAACAAACGGAAAGCAAAAAAACGAACTTCTTTTAATAACACTGGAATTTGACAGAAAAATATAGTATGCCTTTTTAATGATGAATAATATTGTGAAGTAAAACTCCATAATTCTTCATTTTCAATTATTGCTCAAACTAAAACCGGTGAAGATGAAAAAGAAAGTTTAATTTAAACCAACTTTCAAGAGGTCAAGTTTTCTAGGCCCATGTTTATCTATTATTTTTTACGATATTTCTTCCACTTTGTACCTGTCAGACTTGTGAGCCTTACTTATATAAATAATTTGTATAAAATACTTTGGGAGTTTTAGGTAGAGGGCTCCATTAAAAATATGATTGGTATACCTTAACTAATTTACTTTTTCTCTCAACTATTAAAACCATGGATTTATTAAGAATGGATACAGGATGATTTAACATTCTTTGAAGCCAAAACAAACCATTCTAAGTGACACTGTAAACACAATTTGTAAACATTGGTCACATCTTATTTTACCTTGTATTTTTGTACAAAAAATACGTTAGAAGCATCACAAGATTTACTAAAAGTAATAAATGGCCTAAAATATTTTATTTTTCTGCTAAATAATAATAAATTTAAGTTAGAAAGGTTTTATTATTTATAGGTTATATTATTTCTAAATGTTTATTTAAAGTCGCTCCGAGTCATTTATAAATCTATAAATCGCACTTTTTCTTTCCTAGTTCATTAGACAAAGACGTATGTGTAACAGAGTGTTCAGACGGTTTTCCTAAGCAATCAGCAGAGACAGGAACACTTCTGAGCTCCAACACTCCAATGCTATTTTATCTCTTTCTACTACCATTCTTGATTGAATTACGTATTTCCTTAAAGTTTGTAAACTCTACCCCTAGGGGAAATGTTTTCATAACAACAAATATAAGGCTTCACGTTCGATACGCTCACAGTATACGGACATCGAATCCTTTCTTAATAAATCCATGATTAAAACCATACCGTTCTGCAAATATTTCTAAATTGTAACTCAAAAGAAATGATATAACAGTCTTTTAAACTTTTAAAAATATTTTGGTATCATAAATGTTCAGTCACCTCTATAACATTGGTTGTAGTATAATTTCATACTGGGTTTCGATAACTCTATAAAAAAAAACTCAACGTTTTAACCGTGGTCAAAACTTTTCTTAACCTTTTACCTGAATATAAATATTGTATATTAATCTATATTGCCGCTATGATTTCTTTTTGCATTTAGCCATGACATACTTCTAATTATTTTTTCCTTAATGTGCTTATGAGTTTCTAAAAAGAAATCATAAACAATAAACTGAAAGTACCACTATTATAGTGGATTCTATAGCACAGTGTTTGTTAAAATAAACAACCGCAGTTCTTTACTACGAAATAATTAATGATCCTTCTTTTTTGGCTTCTTTGGATTACGAGACCTTGATTTTGCCTTACACAGCGGACAAATTGGTGCGTTTCTGTGGATTTGTTGATGACAGCTCAGACAGGATTTCATTGGTGGGGGTTGTTGTCTGCAATACAAATTATGAGGAACAGTTTAATACTATATTCAAAAACAAACATACAGTAACCCCACACATGGGGTTTACAAGAGGATAAATGGATCAAATTTTTAAAGACAAAAAAATCATTCTTGGCCTCTCGTCAACGCCATGTGTGGATATATACTGCACCTATATTATATGAAAATTTAGAAATTATTACTTTTCACGTTTACATGCTGAAATTAAAAGTTAGTATTTTGATAGCGGTACTACTTCATACACTTAGTACTAAAATTCAATTATAGTGAAAGATCCCATCTCTGCAAAAACTATATAAAATTTAAAGCAAATTATTTTTTGTGTTATCTAAAAATTTTATGGACTTTATAAACTTAAAGTAAAAGGTAAAAACCAATCTAAATATGTTAGAAGGAATAAGGGGCACCTCAGACTAAGATCCGACCTGAAAGTAGGAGTGGGCGGTCCCGGATGCGTTTGTCCCAAACTCCCAGGTCTTCCAGGGTCTGGCTTATTGGTTACTAGTCTTAACGGGTTTGGTGGTGGTAGAAACGTTGGCGGCAAAGGCGGAGCCAAAGAACTAATGGAGTTATCTGATGGTGCAATTGGTCTGGTCCAATCACTCTTGCTGTAGGTTGCTGATTGTGTTTTTGTTGAATTGTAGAGCTGGGAGAACTTCCTAAAAAGATACATGAAACTTTAAAAAAGTAAAGGACAAATTTGTTTTTCTTTTCTTATATCATTACATTTGTCATTATTATAGAACTATCGTTGCTAATAGGAAGCACTTAAGACAATCTATAACACATACAGATTATAGTCAAGCAAACAGCTTTGTAAATCTGTGCGTGTTTGGTTTGAATGTCAAAAATCGCACGTAAAGCTAAGGATTTAATTACTTCAATATATTTATTTGAATAATTAAGTATCAGCATAATTTGTGAAACAGACAATTATGAAATAAATATATTTTTAAATCTGAAGTCTTTTATAGTAATAGATAACAGGAATTGCTAAATTTATTTCAATAAACATAAGTACCTATGGTTTGTTATTATTTAGGTACTTATTTATGGACTTAGGCAGATAGCACACAAACAAGTTACGTTGGTTACTTTGCCACAGTAAGAGTTACCCCAGAAAAAGAATAGTAGCTTATCCCTTATTATTTTATTAATAACTTTATTGTTAAGTGAGTGTCGTCCCACAAAATAGAATAAATAAGAAATCAAATTTTTTAGTAGGAATCAGCAAAAAATAAAAATGTTATTAAGGAAAAGTGAAAATAATAAAAACTACATAAAAAACGAATGAACAATAAAAAAAGTAACTGCTAAAATGAACTCATGGCTTTTACAGACTTGCTTATTGACTTATTATTATTTATTATTATTATTATTTCTTATTTATTGTGTGCTACACCGAACTCAAAGCATTTTTCTCAAAATCAGTTGCTTCTAGGGACATTAATAAAGTATACCTTTTTTAAGTAAAAAAATTAGGGGAATGAGAATTTCTATTCAGAAATTGTGTATACTGAAGCTCAAAAAAGTTGGGACGTTTTAAAATGGACTTTAATGCTGTATGTGGCGTCCCCTACAAAATACAGCACATTTAAGAACGAATTTCCCTTTCCCATCCCAAAAAACCGCCGCCTATCAAATTTTGTGAATTTATTTAGTATCTTTTAAAATAGATCGATAACGTAAAATAAAATTTTAACTTTAACACCCTGTATCCCTTTTATTATCAACTTTTGTACTAAGATAAGTTAGGTTCAATCAACCTAAATTGAGCCAGAGAAGTCACTGCTAAGGTATGGCCCGCTCGTTACCACACGGCCTGTATATTAGTTTTAATAAATGTTTAAATATGGCTTGTTATACCATATCCAATTATTTAATTTGAGAATGACAGAAACCCATTTTACAATGGAGAGACCAATTATGTCTCTCTCTCTCTCATGTCCTTTCTCTCTCGCGTCTTCTTTCTCTCTCATACTCGTAAACTTTTTACAGCTGGTAGAAAGTTAGGTTATGCGAAACATAAACATGACATATTATTTGAAGCCTGTCCCATAATATGTTCTTGCAGTGTAAAAATATACTTAAAAAGTTTATATAAAGTATTATCAGCTTAAATTCCTGTATTCTATGAATCTGGGACTGACTTAACAACTATTGAAATATTACGCAAGGTACATATTTGTTCTTCTTTACATTACTTGACCGGGCGTTATGGGAATGAGTAACAGGACCGCCGACCCGATATAAAGTTGGGAACGGAGGGCATTACAGAAGATTTCTTTAGTTATTGAGAAAGGAGAGACAATTGCGCCCTAGAAACGTTTGGTTTCAGTTTAAAGCTGAAGTCCCAGTGTCATCACTAAGTGTATCTATCCTTCTGGAACTAAGACTTTCAATATTTACAGTTAAAAATTGTGAAACTACTTGGTATATTCGATTAATCAATTTTTATCGCGTCTTAAACCCACACAAACGTTACTGTTCGCAGGTAGGCTGTATTATAGCTCCATTTTCATTATATATTGGAGAATAGGGAATATTTTTTTAACATTATAAATTGTTTACCTTAATAAAAATATTTAAGTACCAATTTTTGCTATTTTTTCTTTGTTTATTTAAAAACTTTTTTTTCCAATCCTTTTATTGCAAATATTGGTTAGAGGCAGTACTGATATTTAGAGGGGTAGGAAACAATAATTTTAAGTAGTATAAAATAAAAAGGTTAATGTGGCTATGCTGACACTGATTTTGCTTAATAAAAACGAGATTTTTGCAAAGGCTGTTTGTGTTCAGTAAAAAACAAAGGTCTTTTGCTATAAAATCGTAAAACTTATGTAAGTATTTTGTCAGATTAGAAATTTATTTTTTATGACAATTTCGATTAAACTTTCACAGAGGCAACCAGAAATACGGGCACAAACAAAGCCGCCTGTAATAAAATGTTTGATTATTCTTTTTTACTGGCAACAATATCGTTTTTATTTGTCTTTTACTAACGCCCCTTTTGCTAACAAGGATAGAAAGAAATTGGATTCCGTTGGAAACTTTATCAGCAAGGAAAAGAATTTTGCGATGACTAATATTTTGAAGTATATAACCAGCAATACTTCCACAAGCACAGCTACGATAAAAATTTGAACATATTCTCTTTTTATTTGTCTTTTTCTAATGCACTTTCGCCAACACAGATAGAAAGAAATCTGATTCCTCCATGATTATCAGGAAAGTAAAGATGAATATTGTGATTGCTAAAATATGTTCTGGTGTCAACTGTCCATGGAACTGACCAATAGGGTGAATTCTTGTTCAATTGTTTTTTCTGTCATCAGTCTCAAATTAAATTGGATAGAATATAGTGTTGGATAATATCACTCGGAAAAGTGATTGGTTGACTTTCATTGAATTTATTTAATTGCAAAATAACACTAGAAATGTAAAACCAAAAATAAAATCAAATACCGTCATAAATATTTTGGAAGGAAAAACCATATAAACCTAGAAAGGTGCATGATAATTCAAAATTATTAAAAATTCATTGTTATCCAATTCTTTTAAAACATGTATAGTCCAATGACTTACAAATTAAATTGGACTGCTAATATTTAAAGTTCCGTTCATAAATGCATAGGTTGCGCACAACATTTTAACTCCACTATGGGCGAAAATTAACCTGTACGTCAATGAATATATGCTACAGGAACGCGTGCGCAGTATACAAATAGCTACACAACTGTATCTATGCAACACACAATACCTCGATCAGGGGCGATGCAGCAGCCGAAGTCCATTCTTTGTCTGCTTTGTACGGGTAACAGTGTCGCCGTGTCTAGGGATTTATCCTGAATCTAGAGATTTTTAATGCCTTTGGAACGAAACAGATTTTTTCACGAGAGTTTGTTTAATCTAAGGATTTTTGTCAATTATAAAAGAAATAACCTTAATTTAAACATTATTACATAAAAATAATATAATAGCTACTGTTTACACTTATAGTTAGAATTTAAATAAAACAAAATTTCAAAATATGCTATCACCTGAAACATCAAAAGGAATTATGCACACAAAACAATTATGAAAAAACAAACGCAGTTATTATTTTCCAGTTGATAATGAGCTTTATAAGAAAATGAATAAAACAATGTATGACAAAGAACCTAATATGTTTTTTGTTTATGTTGATTCACTATTCCTAAGGCTAGTTTTTAGTTTGTTTTGTGTTGTTTATTTTGCGATAAGATCGCATTAAAGTATTTTGATAAATTTAGACTTTTATTATTACTTTCTCAATCCTCAAATAACAAAAGTTAAAACTACGAATAGGGGAAGTGACAGGTAAATTTAAGGACTTCTTAGAATTTCATCTGGCAACAGAGCCAGTCTGGTTTTAGCGTCTCGCTAACTCTGCTATTTGTTTGTGTCAGTCAGTATCATCCTGGAAGGCGCGTCGAATGTACAAATCTCATTTTGGTGTGGTGAAAAACTGTGTACGCAGTATTTCATGTAAACATAATATTTACTTTATCGAGTCTAGTACAGACCGTAACAGGATTCTTGGCGGAATTTCGGACTTTTCCCCGATGCAAATTTGCAAGCAACCTTTATTTCGCTTTGCGATTACCGGATCCATAGAGTTGACCTCGCATAGTTTTAGTTCATGTAGCTAACATCCATATCTTTATGAAAAATAATTTTTAGCTTTTAACGTTTCAACTGAATAAAGTAAGTATTTCTACATAGACATTGGGGTATTAAACTAAAAATTCACTAAAACTTCCATAAACATGTATTCTATATAAACTCATATAACACATACTGAATACACAAATATTAAGATCGGTCCTATAACCTTTCAACTGCGCATGCGTTCCTGTGGTACTGCGTGCGGTCGGAGAAAGAGGCATTCTTGGTTCAAGCAATTAGTCCAATTTAATCTGTACGTCAATGGTACAGTCCTATAAATTATCAGATGGAATATAGATCAAAAAGTCACAACACAAGTTATTCATAAAGCCTAAAGAAAAACAGTTATTATTAAATTTCATTAACAAAACAGAAGTTGGCGAAAATATATATATTTTTTTAATATTCAACAGATTTTATTGGTAAAATAACTTACTTTTGAATTTTCTAATCAATATTAAGTTTAAGTGCTTTATTTTACACTCTACATTGGTAGCACACTCTGAATATCTATATGTTACTTAATACACTGGACTGATTTTGATTTTTTGGTAAGAATAAAATATATACCTACCTAATATGAATTCAAATAAAAATTTCTGCCTTAGAAAAAGATCTTCAAATGTGGCAAAGTGTAAAATTATTGTATAATCTTACCTATTTTGCCACAAATATTTGGCAAAAAAAAATATCTGCTACCATGTTAAAATACAAAGAAATAGATAAGGTTCAAAACTTAGTTTGCTACATTTTTACTTTATAACACTTCTTACAGAAAAAAACACAATTGGTAAAATTTAATAATAGGTAAGTATGCTGTCCAAATAAGCAATTATTTATTTTATTTACTTATTTGTTTATTTATTAACATATCCACTTTTACAAGTTGACAATACAAAATACATACTATAAGTAACATACACCTATTTTCAAATTGTCCTTTTGGCCAGTTTTCTGTAATTACAATATGATATATCATTAAAGAAGGCCAATTTATCACAGTACCTACTTATTCACACTTGATGATATTCTGTTGACAAGATTATACAATAAATACCAAGTATGACAAAGGGGCAGGTGCAGAAGAGTTATACTACGAGTTTGACGAAGAGGAGGATGAATTTGAAAGTGCTGTAAACATTCAGGACTATTTATGTGATTATTAAAGGTCTTATACCCAAAACAAATGTCAGAGTATTCTCTTCTGCGCTCCAGGGGAGCAAGTCCCAAGTAAACCATAGTCAGATCGTCATTCAGATAAATTCCATTGACAGAGTTTAAAACGCGCGTATTTAATAAATTTTCGCTGTACAGGGTGTCCCATTTTCGGCACTTTTGCGGGGTATCTCCCTTATTTTTAAAGATAGAGGGTTGCGGTTTTCGCGACAGTGTGCTACTTTTTGATGAAACGAAAGATGGCATAAAAATATTTTTCATGGCCCCCTTCGTTTTTGACATACAGGACGAAATTGATTTTTTTCCATTTTCGGACCCCCCTCGCATTTCAGTTATCTTGTAACTTATAAAAAAAGTAAAAATGGATCCTATTAGAGTTTTCTACGTAGAATCGAGTGGCGTGGTTAGATTTTCATCAGAGGTGATATTTTTCGAGATATTAACCAAATAAATGTTTTTTTAAATGGAACACCCTGTATATTTCTTAACCATTAAGTTTCCCATTTCGAGAGCTTGTCACAATTATATAACACTTTATAGGTATTTTTTATTTTTAGCCCTTAAATCGAACTATTTAATTTTAAACATTAATTTTGCGTAGTTGGTCGTGGTTAAATCCTGTATTTTCATTAATTTATTAAAATTGGTATTATTTTTAACCTACAACACTACTTGTTATCTAGATATATAGGAAATCCTAACCAGAACTAAAACTGTTTAGTTTTTAATCACTCAAAGATTAAATTAGTTGTCTTGAATTATTAATAGCAAATAAAAGTCAAATTTAAAAACAAAACATACAAAACTTTAGGTAACGAAAAGAGCTAGAATGGATTAAATGGACTAACTCTTTTCGTTGCCTAAAGTTTTGTATGTTTTGTTTTAAATTTGACTTTTATTTGCTATTAATAATTCAAGACAACTAATTTAATCTTTAAGTGATTAAAAACTAAACAGTTTTAGTTCTGGTTAGGATTTTCTATATATCTAGATAACAAGTAGTGTTGTAGGTTAAAAATAATACCAATTTTGATAAATTAATGAAAATACAGGATTTAACCAGTTTCTTTTTTAAATCTAAATACCTGAATTGACGTTAAACCACTTGTTAAACACGGCCAACTACGCAAAATTCAAGTTTAAAATTAAATAGTTCGATTTAAGGGCTAAAAATAAAAAATAACTATAAAGTGTAATATATTTTTGAAAAGCTCTCGAAAGGGGAAACTTAATGGTTAAGAAATATACAGGGTGTTCCAATTAAAAAAACATTTATTTGGTTAATATCTCGAAAAATATCACATCTGATGAAAATCTAACCACGCCACTCGATTCTACGTAGAAAACTCTAATAGGATCCATTTTTACTTCTTTTCTAAGTTACAAGATAACTGAAATGCGAGGGGGGTCCGAAAATGGAAAAAAATCAATTTCGTCCTGTATGTCAAAAACGAAGGGGGCCATGAAAAATATTTTTATGCCATCTTTCGTTTCATCAAAAAGTAGCACACTGTCGCGAAAACCGCAACCCTCTATCTTTAAAAATAAGGGAGATACCCCGCAAAAGTACCGAAAATGGGACACCCTGTACGTTCTGTAGTCTGGCTATATGAACAGGGTAATATGCTGACCAGACCGAGGGGCGGCTAACTCCCAAAAAATGTGTACACAGATTTTAAATCACTACTGATTTAATCTGATTTAACACGATTTAATTGCTGTAACGCTCTGCCCAGCACTGCAGGTGATGCCAAATTGTGATGATGATAACGAATGTTAGGTGATTTTTGTGATTTATTGATGATTTATGGTGATTTAAATCGATTTTACATGATATAAAGTGATTTAACTTGATTTCAAATGATTTAAAGCCATTTAAAATTATGTAAGTGATTTAAAAAATTCAAAAAATATAATGATTTAAGAAAGATTTAAAATGATTTAATGTGATTTAACAATAGTATGTACACAGATTTAAGGGAGTGAGCCGCCCCTCGGACCAGACTATGTTAGAAAATTCCAATATAGATCTCACAAATGAAGTAAACAATACCTTCAGGGCATCTAAAGATGTAAAGTCTCTACTATTGTAGATTCCTAGAAGCAGTGGCGTAGCTAGATCAGTGCTGGGATTCCAAAATGCCATTTGATATCGAAATATTCTATTTGGCGCAAAAAATCGATTCCCGTTTGGTTTCTGCTGATCGCGGATCGTCTAAAACGATATCGATTCTATCGATACCTCTAGAGATCCATTTTCGGTCGATTTCGAGAAGAAGACAGTGATTTTTAGGTTAGAATTATTTGTTTTTGTTTTTATTTTGTTTAAATTAACGACTATAATAAAATTATTAATTACTTTGTCCTTTCTAACATTTCACATATGTGAAACATGTAGTAGGTACCAATATTTGAATTTGAAATTTTGATTTGTATACAATACTTTCGTGTAATTTACAGTCATAAAATTTTTTATTTCTGTTTGGTCCAAAGAGTGATGTGTCAAATGTTTTAGCTGTATCATTGTATGTGACACGATCTATACCCATAGCGGTAACTTATATAACATTGTAAAAATGTGTATTTTGTGATCAAATAAAGAGCTATCTATCTATCTATCTATATATATAAAAAATTATGTATTTAAAAAAAGACATTTTAGACTTTTCCAGTTAAAATCGGATACTTGTATTGTAGTCTAAAAGTTCGATTTTTAACATTTTTGATAGCAAAACAATAAACACACTATTCAGAAATGATCGTTCTTTCAACCGATTTTTTAAAAGTTTTCCCACAAAATAATCGTAGGTTATAATTCACTACGCATGCGTGCTACGAATACTACGGTTTCCAATATCGAAAAAAGCAATGGCATAAACGACATTGAATGAGAATACTGAATTGGTCAATATCGCTTTGACTATCAAGTATCGAAAATGTTATGATAGCTGTCGTATCGAGTGAAAGGGAATCCCAGCGCAGACGGCGTCGGTTGGCAAAAGTTACTTTGGCGCCTTAAGTCTAGAGAAAAATCGCAATACGGATTGGGACGCGCCCCCAGTAGCTACGCCACTGCCTAAAAGTAGCATATCTGACAGATTCAACATAATTTTAATTGATCAATTAACTCACTCAGGTGTAATAGTTGTGCCTTCTTCTTCATGTAATTCTGGCAATCTCTCCAACCCCAAACACTCTCTTCTTAGACGATCCACATCATTTTTTAGAGGCATATACTCCTCATGAAATCGTATGGCAGCATTCATTGATCTTTGTCTACTTTCTTCAGCTTGTTTAATAACCCCTTCCATCTAATTATGAAAATATAATATAAATATGATGATTATTAAAGCTGTATGTACAGTTTTATAAAAAATATTTTGAATGACTATACTTTTATTAAATAATGAGACACTACTTCCTCACTGGATTTGTAGTACCTAGTATTTAAGGTAAGGTAATTATTTGGATTACCAGAAACAGCGAATTTTTTCATGAAATTTTGCACAGACCCTAATTTTGGGTCGTAGAACACGAATCCGAAGTCAGTTTTTGGCGGTCTCGTAAAAAAAATTTTTTTTTTTGCTCACCCAACCTGAGCAAAAAGGTGGTCAGGTTTGCTCAGTTTTGATTGATATAGATATATATGTATCTATATCAATCAAAACTGAGCAAACCTGACCACCTTTTGCTAACCCAACAAATTTAAAGAAATTCATTGAAAAAGCTAACCTAAAAGTTTAAAAAATTTTTTTACGAGACCACCAAAAACTGACTTCGGATTCGTGTTCTACGACCCAAAATTAGGGTCTGTGCAAAATTTCATGAAAAAATTCGCTGTTTCCGGTAATCCAAATAATTACCCAAGGTAATAAGGGAGTATAAACAGTTTCTTAAAATTTTCTATAAACATAGAAAACTGTATACTAGTACAAAGTTACTAAAGTTAAAGGGTACCTATATATCTAAATAGACTATCTTTGTTACAAATTTTGTTTGAAGTAGCTCGATCTATGATAACTTTTAATTAAAATAACATACAGCATTTATATCAGCATGAATTTGTCTTAGTTCTTCAACGTGCGACATTTTTTCTTGCAAAAGCATATCCATTTCTTGCTTATATTCAGTTAAAGATTTTTCTTCTTGTTCCTGAGCTTCTACTTCACATATAAGCCGAGCTTTTAGTTTTTCAAGTTGAATTGTTTTGGATCTAAATATGGAAATTATCAATTTTATAAAATAAATAACAAAATATTTACATATTAATTCTTAAAAACTTGAGATTTGTTGTAGTACCTGATTTCTTTAACAGCTTCTAATTTGGCAAAAACAGCTCTTTCATCTGTGGCAGTCATTTTTGTAAGGTAATTTTCTGTACTTCTTAATAAAAATTAATAAAAACTTGAAAAGGCCCAAGCTAAACTAAAACCATAGAAAAATATTTAAGACTAAAACTACCTCAGAAAAATTGTCAACGAACTTGACATTGCTGCAGCCGAACTCTGTACTCTGTAACAAAAAAAGCGACGATGATCGCTTTCCACCAAAGAAAATAAAATGGTATGGGAAAAAACGGAACAGTGTATTTCTGTTGCAACACTGTTTATTGACAAAACAGCTAACCTCTTTACCGACTGAGAAAACTTGGCGCGGGAAACGCAGTCAGAAATTTTTAAAAATTTATGACGGTTTCCAACGCCAAGTCTTCTCAGTCGGTAAAGAGGTTAGCTGTTTTGTCAATAAACAGTGTTGCAACGGAAATACACTGTTCCGTCTTTTCTCATACCGTTTTATTTTCTTTGGTGGAAAGCGATCATCGTCGCTTTTTTTGTTATAGAGTTCGGCTGCTGCAGCTGAACTCTTTAACAAAAAAAGCGACGATGATCGCTTTCCACCAAAGAAAATAAAACGGTATGAGAAAAGACGGAACAGTGTATTTCCGTTGCAACACTGTTTATTGACAAAACAGCTAACCTCTTTACCGACTGAGATGACTTGGCGCTGGAAACCTACTATCTATTTCTAAAGTTTTGACCCCTCAGTCTGAGGGTCAATAACAAAAAAACCACGGGGCAGAATAAGCTGAAAAAATTACAGCTTGTTAGGACGTTATCCAAGAGTTTCTGCCAAAAAATGTATTATTGTAGTGTAAACGATATTGAACTTATTCATAATCAAGTAGAAAAAAACAACGATTTTACTGCGTTAATACTGATAAACGATTTTCTCATGTCTATATATTGGTTAATTTGTTCCCTATTTAAATGCAATTTTGAAGGTAGATAGAAAAATATCTATACTTTCGCAAGAGATTGGTAGTATGTGTCTAAAATTGTATTTTTTTTATTTTTAATGATGTTTGTGTATCAGCTGTACTGTGGACAATTTAAAACCTTATAAAAAATCTTTACACTCGTAGACGTAGTTATTATTATACAAATGTATTTTATTACACAAAATTAAAAAAAGCACCTTTAGTTCTTGTAAAAATTGCAATAAATATTAAAAGCCACATAAGAAAGAGATGCAAAGTGTCAAACGCCTTTACCGACATATTCACAGTACGGTGGCGTCGTCGTTAAGGTCGTCTGTAGTCCGTAGGTCCATGTATTTTTATTTGTTTAGAATTTAATCTATTTGTTATGTATTGAAAAGATTTGTAAAATAATATTATTTAATTGATTGTGGTTGTTTATATCTACTTATTGTTGATTTAAATTTTTGGTTTTAGTGGTAGATAGTAATTTGAAATTATTATTGTTTTCACACGATTTTTAAGATTATCTTGTTCGAATTTATATAAATACCTGATGTAATCTGAACCAAAAATACGGTATCAAACTACAGTCTAATACGTTAAAATGTCTCGTCAGTGCATCGAACAAATGAATAAATATTATATTAAAAGTCAGAGCGTACTTTCAATAAGAGAAAGCCAACGGTTTGGAAAATATTTTGATTGAGCAAGTGGTTAAAAGAACAGCACATTGCCTGGATATTAGTGAAAACACCGTTAAACGTGTTACTGCGGAAGAAAAAAGTTCCGGTATTATACCATCAAAAGGGAGAAGTGGAAGGCCCCGACTGGAATGTGATGAGATTTTGCAGGGCGTCATAAGGAGAACAATATTAAATGTTTACCTGGAGCGTCGGTTTCCTTCTATAAAACAAGTTTAACAGAAATTGAAAGATGTCGATTATCTACCAGAATTTTCAAAAATGACTTTGTACCGATGGATTAAAGAACTTGGGTTTTCCTAGAAAAAAACTAATTAATAAACCAATTTTAATGGAACAAAACACAATTGCTGCCAGAAAAGCGGAATTCTTATACGCCATAAAGAGATATCGTGAAGATTCTTGGCAAATATTTTATACAGATGAAACATGGTGCGGTGCAAATCATTCAGGGAAGTTTGGCTGGGTTGAAAGAGTTAATCCCACAAAACGGGATAATTTTGATGAACACAGAGGTGGTATACAGGAAATTAATGGCTTTAGAGGTGGAATAAAACGGCCATCAGGATCAGGACAACGGGTTATTTATTATCTTACATATTGGTAGTAAAAATGGGTTTTTGGATGGCTGCCTGAAGTGTTTCGTTGGGAAAAAAAGTGCGGCGTCAGTGGATTACCATAACGAGATGAATAAACAACATTACGAAGAATGGTTTAGAACAGTGCTTTCCGTAATACCTGACAAATCAGTAATCGTAATTGACCAAGCACCGTATCATACAATGTTGGATCCTAATTTTCGAAATCCTACAACTGCCTGGACAAAACAAAAAATAATAGAATGGATGTCCCAGCGAAAAGCAACATTGCCCAATGGATTTACAACGTTTAATGAATTAACCAAACCAATGCTTTTAGACCTATGCAAGAACTATCACTTTCCAAAAACGTATCTTTTAGATACAATTGCAAAGGAGTTACGTAATGATAATGTAAAGCTTCTATCTTCTATGGTTGCCAGTTGCACACTGTGAATTCAACGCAATTGAATTAATTTGGGCATATGTGAAAAATAAAGTGGCAAAATTGAATACTACGTTTAAAATCACAAATGTACTAAATTTGTGTCTTGAAACGATGCAGAACGTGCCAAATTCTGTTTGGGAAAATTGCGTTGGACCCGCTAATAAA
This sequence comes from Philopedon plagiatum, assembly GCA_963971165.1. Classification (NCBI taxonomy): domain Eukaryota; kingdom Metazoa; phylum Arthropoda; class Insecta; order Coleoptera; family Curculionidae; genus Philopedon; species Philopedon plagiatum. Next base: position 48,526,545 of record OZ020191.1, on the reverse strand, counting down.
ATTGAGGAATCCTACAGAGAAAAAGACCACTCAGTTGATGTTGTTGTAGAACCATTAATTATAAATTTAGATGAAGGTGATGATTCAAATGAAGACTTTATTAATGATGAAGAAGGAGAAAACGATCCATAAGTGTAGGTATTCTTCGGTAAAAAAGAGTGGTGTAATCCAATCAGGTTATTTTTAGTTTTAGGTTTAACTAAATTTTATCAGGGCTTTGTACCTTAAAAGTTAAATCGGATGTGATTCTACGTAAACAGGCCACTTTCACATATTTCTTTTATTATTAAGCAAAAGCAAATGCAGACAAACTTACCACAGCATTTGTTACAATTTTCCAAATATGCGAATCATAAAAATAAGGGAACATCAAAAATATTGTTTTTCTTTTAGGTGAATTATAAATAAATAAAGCTAATTGGCCTATTTACGTTACTCACTTTGACGTAATATTTTTAAATTACTATTGTTCGACTACACACGTTTTGCCTATTTTAGAGATCTTAATGAAACAATCGAAAATCGTTAAATAGAAATAAATGTAAATATTTACCAATGCATATACTTATTTTTTCTTAATTTTACCAGTTACCTAATTTATCATATAGAGCACAAAAAAAAACCGTCACTATATTGCATTACTTTAATGATTATTACCTTAACACCCATACTATTGCACCTTCGACGCCCCGCTCCATCCCGCAAGCACAATGCTGTTATCCTTTACACAAATTAATTGTTTGTATTTACGTTTATGACAACTACCAAAACAAAATTTTCGTTAAACGTAAAGTTACATCTCTTTATATGTAATACAAAAAAACAAAAATTTTTGCTGTAAGATTACTGGTAGTAATTACATAACCACAATCATTTTTTGAATATTACTACCAAACCTAAGAAAAAAAAATATAACTAATATTTTTTGGGACTAAAGTAAGGTTCACTTTATCGCCTGTAAAAAATTAGTTAGGCCTGGGAGTACCAGTAAGTCACAATAAATTTTTACAATAGAGTAATTGATGAACTAGGGAAAAAATGGTGACAATTTTACACTTACCTTCCCATTAGAAAAGCACCAAGGCATCTACGGTTACAAAGTTTTACATGTGTAATAGAGACAAGTAACTTGACCGAAATGTGTGAAAATTATATTTTTTAAAATTGTACTTTTTACTTTACAAGCTTCCAAACTGAGGGGTCAAAACTTTAGAAATGGATAGTAGTCATAAATTTTTAAAAATTTGTGAATGCGTTTCCCGCGCCAAGTTTTCTCAGTCGGTAAAGAGGTTAGCTGTTTTGTCAATAAACAGTGTTGCAACGGAAATACACTGTTCCGTCTTTTCTCATACCGTTTTATTTTCTTTGGTGGAAAGCGATCATCGCCGCTTTTTTTGTTACAGAGTTCGGCTGCTGATGTCAAAATTCCAACCGGAGCGACTCGCCCCTGAGTCACTCGACATCGTTCCGAAGGTTCCGAAAGGAACAATTGACAAGTTTGACATTAAGCTCAAGTCATAAGTAATGCACGAGGGGGCAGGGGGGATAGGGCTCGAACGGTTCAGGTGCTTGATGCCCCAGTTGAATGGAACAACTGTGTGCTGTTCAGGAGCTGCACAGAAGCTCCTCCTTGGGGTGAAAGGAAGACACCTTATAGGCTCGGTCTCCATAACCTTGGCCGGAGCTTTAACTAAATCGTAAAATCTACATTTGGGATATTTTTAGTTTCGTTCATAAATTAGCGAATCAGCCGATTTCTTCTTCCGATGGAGAACTGTAAATGTGCGAATTAACGGAACAGTTACGATGTTGTAAACATAATCGACATCAGGGAGGGGAGAGGGATAAGCAGAAAATTTGTTAACTATTTAATTTTCAAGGTTGGAAATTATAATTTATTCATTTGGAAGACTCAATTATTTGAAAGGATCTATTATTTTGGGTGTTACGCCACTCTACGGTTAAAGAAAAATTAATTATTTCAAAAATAATAAAACTCACTGGGTTTGAAAATACAAAAATTAAACAAAGCGTCAAAAGAAAACATTCTATACACAGACAGTGACTTAAAATTTTAATTATGAACAAGGGTGCCTGACCCTAATCTATCACTAATGTAGTATACAAAAGCTGCTTGCTTAAAACCTAATCTCTTTTTAGTGGCGTAACACCCAAATAATATATCTTTTCCGCCACAATCATATACTTAGATATCAATTATTTGTGTTGAAATTTGTAGCAATATTGGCTAGAATAACCACTATGGGACCTTATCTCTGTCTTTTTATTTAGTACAGTACTTTCTACTTTTGTTGATAGCTTTAAAAACGCAACGGGCATAGGCGTAGTTAAGGGGAGCTTGGGGGTGCTTAGTATCCCAAAAACTCTTATAAGCACCCCCAAAATATGCTGAATAGGCTTAAGCACTTCTGAATTTTACTGTCTAACTACGGGTATAGCAGTAAGCGTATCGTGTTGCGAATCTCAAATGATTCTTCCAAACCGGGAAGATTTGAAGTGAAGCACAAAAGACCGGTTCCTGTACTAAAAGTATGTTAGTCCCTTTACAGATTCTTATTTTGTGCTTCTTTGTCGACTTGGACACAATCGGTGGCCACATTGTCGGCCGACTGAATCTTTTTCGACGATACAGTCGGCTGATATAATAAACAGGCGCGGCTCGTCCATAAGGTCATTTGGTCAATGAATCACCTAAATTTATTTTCATTAGTCCACCTAATAATTATTTTTTAAAATCAAACTTTTCTTTCAAAAAGTGCAAGTTCCATGCGAAAACTCCCCAAGAAAGAATCAAGCCAAGCTATCGTCGAAAGATATCCAAGCTTGCTCCGGGCTGGGTCGTATTTTAAATTGGGCTCATAGGTTTAAATCATGATAGATAAAAGAAGATATGATACCGCGCAGGTAGGCGTGGCCATGTACGTAACGCCGTGAGTAATTCCGCCATATTTTGTAAACGAGACACGTCCTTTGTTAAGATCGCGTTGTGTTTGAAAGTTATTTTTTGGTGTTTTTATATATCACTTTTAAGAGTTTAAAAGTGACAATGAGGTATGTTGTGTATGGTTGTGATGTGGACAATCGATGCAAGGGCTTAATGCCCGATATTAAAGTTTTTAGCTTCCCCAAAGACAAAGAAACATAAAGTGTTTGGAAGCGTCTGTGCAAACGGGAAGATAAGTGTAATGTGAAGAATGCTAGAATCTGTTCCAGACATTTTAACGAAAGTGATTATGAAGGTAATTTAAAGCACGAATTGTCTCATGTCATGAATGTCAAATGTGTTTAATGTTTTTACAAACTCGCTTCAATAAAAAAGTTTACTGTGACAAACAATTGCTAAAAATCTCCACGGTGACGAATCACCAGACTTTAATCGAGAAAATACGACAAACAAAGAGACTGAAAAAAGGCTATTTTCGTAAAAAATAATTTCTTGGTTTACCTAATTTCATGAAATGTAGGTATTTTTGTCTTGTTTAGAATAATTTTTGCCATTTTAAGATTCTTTTAAATTTGAAAAATCAAAGAATACAAAAATACAATAATTTTTTATTAATTTACTATTTAAAATGTAAAAATCCCAAAAAAAACTATCCTAAAAAACATGTTTCCGTCGCAAACATACAGATGTTATTCACCGCAAAAAATATTTGACAAATTACAGGAACAAACAAAATTCTTATTTATAACATAATTTCGGAAGACTCTGTAGGTATATATTTTAATAAGAATATGCCTCTAAATAAAAATTATTATCCTAATTATTAGGCACAGTTTTATTTTATAAATTTATTTACCTTTTCTTTTCAAGTAAATAAATACATAGAACGCAATTCGCAGGCAACTTACCAATATCTATTATTTTAAATTAATTTATCCCTTTATTTACATGATTATTTTAAATCATATACTTCAAATTTTGTATTATAAACAGGAGGCAAAGTCTATTGCCAATAGAATTTATAGATATAAAATCGCCTTTAACTAATGTAAACTCTATATTGCCCGTTACAAATTTCAAAAATAACTCACGGCGTGACGTCATGCGTGAACCCGGGCGAATTTCACACGGTTTGGTATCATATACCTTCTATTCATTGTATAATGGGTTTAAATGGACGATATAGATTCATTAAAACTAAGAGAGAAACAGACATACGCGCTTTAGGAAGTTAAAAAGGGACATAATTGATCGACGGCCCACCAATAATATCGGGCCACTCCCACTATGGAAATACACTCAAACCGCCCCGTAAAATATAGGTACTCTGTCAAAATATTTGGTTTGGAAAAAGAAAAACTAATTAGGTAGCTAATTTGCGCATTTTGTATTAAAGAATTATTAATTACCAGTTAAACATCCCAAACAGCACACATCCAATGGACGTCCATTTTAAAGCCATTAGAGGGTCAGGACATCCATGGACCACTTTTACGGAAGTCATATAGATATCCATTACATGTACATTTGTACGTCCATTGGTAATCCATAATATCCATGGTCCTGTAACGGAGGTCATATGGATATCCATTTATGTAATGACAATGGACATTTAAATTTGTACGTCCATTGGTAATCCAGAATATCCATGGTCCTGTAACGGAAGTCATATGGATATACATTTATGTAATTCCAATGGACATGTAAATTTGTACGTCCATTGGTAATCAAGAATATCCATGGTCCTATATAACGGAGGTCAGATGGATATACATTTATGTAATGACAATGGACATGTAAATTTGTACGTCCATTGGTAATCCAGAATATCCATGGTCCTATAACGGAGGTCATATGGATATACATTTATGTAATTCCAATGGACATGTAAATTTGTACGTCCATTGGTAATCCAGAATATCCATGGTCCTGTAACGGAGGTCATATGGATATACATTTATGTAATGCCAATGGATATATGATTTTAGATATCCATTGGGAATCCAGAATATCCATGGTCCTGTAACGACGGTCACATAGATGTTAATTTTTGTAATGCCATTGGTCATAGAGGTTTTTAGATCTCCATTGACAATCCAGAATATCCATGGTCCTATACCGGAGGTCAGATGGATATACATTTATGTAATGACAATGGACATGTAAATTTGTACGTCCATTGGTAATCCAGAATATCCATGGTCCTATAACGGAGGTAATATAGATATACATTTATGTAATTCCAATGAACATGTAAATTTGTACGTCCATTGGTAATCCAGAATATCCATGGTCCTATAACGGAGGTCATATGGATATACATTTATATATGTAATTCCAATGGGCATGTAAATTTGTACGTCCATTGGTAATCCAGAATATCCATTGTCCTGTAACGGAGGTCACATGGATGTTCATTTCTGTAAAGCCATATTGGATATATGATTTTAGATGTCCATTGGGAATCCAGAATATCCATGGCCCTGTAACGACGGTCACATAGATGTTAATTTTTGTAATGCCATTGGTCATAGAGGTTTTTAGATCTCCATGCATTGACAATCCAGAATATCCATGGCTTTGTAACGGATGCCCATGGATGTACATCTTTGTAAATCTATTGGACCGACGCGACGCGACAGTTTTAGGTGTCAATTTTGATAATTCACATTGGCAATTTTCCATTGGATGTCCATTCGGAACATTCAGTGGACGTCATGTCCAGGATGTACTTGAATGTCCTACCCAGATAGCACAAGCTCAGTAAACCAACTACAGTTTCAGAAACATATCTGAAACAATAACTCCGAGATGTCAAACGTTTCGTATTTTGCTTCAGAGATATTTGTAAAACATCCCTGAAACCAGAAATGACCTACCTAAAATATGTTTCACTGACACATTTCAAAGATTGATTTATGAAACATAACCAATTTTAGTTTCTGAAACATTCTTGAAACCATAAGTGATCTATCTCAAAAACGTTTCGTATTTTGGCTTCAGAGATATTTGTAAAACATCCCTGAAACCATAAATGACCTGCCTAAAATATGTTTCACGGAAACACTTCAAAGATCGATTTAGGAAACAACCAATTTTAGTCTCTGAAACATTCTTGAAACTATAAGTGATCTATCTATATATTTCACTGAAACATTTCAGAGATCGATTTATGAAACATAACCAATTTTTTATATATTTGTAAATGAGAATCAGCTCTCTAATCACCTGACGATACCTTATATTATAAGGATATGAAACAAATAACGTTAAAACAGCCATTCTCCGGCCGGGCTATATGCCCCTCCGAGCGCTGGATTACATACCAAAATTTGCCGTATTTTGACAAACACTGTTAGACAACAAACTACCAGGAAGAAGGAAGCCTTGTCTTTAGTTAGGATGTCGTTACCTGCATACCGGTTTCGAACTCTTTAGTTCTCGTCAGTACAGGATAAACGAACATACCTACCTTCCGAAACAGCAATCCTAAAAGCTAACCATGTCGAACTGCATAAGCAGTATGACACAGGCAGCGCCATCCATCAGCAGTTTCAAGCAGTCGGAGGAGTAGTTTGTAGGAAATATTTTTGAAACATGCATAGCTACGCAACATTTCGGAAACATATATGAAACCTTCAAAAGAATGTTTCAAATGTTTATAAGTATTACCAAATTGAAACATCTCACAAATGGTTAGTGTTTACTGGAACATTTCTGGAACATATATGGCACCTTCAAAAGAATGTTTCAAATGTTTATAAGTATTTCCAAACTGATAAGCATTTCACAAATGATTCATGTTTTCTGGAACATTTCTGAAACATGTATGAAACCTTCAAAAGAATGTTTCAAATGTTTATAAATATTACCAAATTGAATAATCCCACAAACGATTCGTGTTTTCTGGAACATTTCTGAAACATGTATGAAACCTTCAAAAGAATGTTTCAAATGTTTATAAGTAATACCAAATTGAAACATCTCACAAATGGTTAGTGTTTACTGGAACATTTCTGAAACATATATGAAACCTTCAAAAGAATGTTTCAAATGTTTATAAGTATTGCCAAACTGATAAGCATTTCACAAATGATTCATGTTTTCTGGAACATTTCTGAAACATGTATGAAACCTTCAAAAGAATGTTTCAAATGTTTATAAATATTACCAAATTGAAACATCCCACAAACGATTCGTGTTTAATGGAACATTTCTGAAACATGTATAAAACCTTCAAAAGAATGTTTCAAATGTTTATAAGTACTAATACCAAATTGAAACATCTCACAAATGATTCGTGTTTACTGGGAGAGATCCACGTCAAAATTTGTCCATAATGTATCCAGTACGTCTATGGACATTTTTGAACGGTCCACTGGATATCCATTTATTCTAGTGCTTATGGATGTACAATTTTGGACATGTTTTGTACTTCGATATAGCGCCCTCGCTCAGAAAATTTGTAAACTAAACAATTGAACCAGTTATTAAAAAAGGGCGGCATGTTCCATTTATCTTATCGTTCTTTTCCGAAGTGAAATAACTTCAAATACATTGTTATATTCATAAATTATTACCATAAGGAATATGTCTCCCAGGAATGCTGCTTATGTATAAAAAGGTAAGTAATATCAACAGGATAATATAGTAAATGGATTACGCAGGTACATAAAAGGTAATTTAGCAATTTAGCAATTAATAATAAAATTTAAGTGATATTGTATAAAAGTAGAAAATGCGAAAACAGGTTTATAAGCAAAAGGAGTGTTAAATTGGATTTTAAATTTTGTATTTTGTAAATCTAAATGTTCTATAGATACTAATACTGCGTATTTTGCACATATCCATATATGGTCCGTAAATGGTATCCAGAAGGACGTCCAGGAGCGAGTCATTTGTATAGTCTACTAGATATCCATAAGCTGTCGGCTGGACAAATTCGTGATATCCTATGGACCGCCGGTATGTTCAATTAAGGATATCCACTGGCTATCCAGTGGACTACCCAAGCAAACCCAAAGGATGTGCTATCTGGGTATGGATAAAATAATTTCGGACAATTGTATATTCCAATGGACATCCTTAAGGGACATCATATGGATGTTGTGCTAGAGGATATCATTGGACGTCCTAAATTGACATCCCGCCAATGTCCTAATTTGTGACATTTGTATCAGTGGCGTAGCTAGGGTGGGTGATACCCGGGACGGCTATCAATGGTGTCACCCCATGGTAGGGCACGAACGCTAAAAAAATTTTTTGGGTGCCACGCCCAAAGTCACCCGTTTGAGTTACTTTTGGTGGCAAAATTTCTATTTTATCATTACATTTTTGTTGATACTCCTGGATTTTTAAATAGGAAAAATTTAAAATAGATAATTTTTTAAAAATAATTACTAGCGTCCTACAATTAAAACAAATCTCTAGGAATAAAATTTTACATGTAGATAAAAATTCTAGCTTGAAACATTTACAAACTTTTATTCATAAACTAGTATGTACGAAGTTTGGCATCCATGATGAATACCTAATTACGCCGCGCCGCCAATGGAGGAATAACCAAGACGCTTGCCATCGCCACTCGCTCTCAGTACATTTCTGATCAGTCCTTCAGTTTCTTTTACCATAAGTGGATTCATTAACCAACCATTATTTGACTGGTCTGCAATGTCTGCATTAAGTTTTGGTATTGATATTGGCTAGATTTATTGAATTTTGGAGAGTTTTGCAAATCAACTTTTTTAAGCTCGCACTAACGTGCAATTTTTTTATATTTTAATTTTAATGGACTTATCCAGCAATTTTTTTTATTTCGTAATACAAATGTGCTTCATTCGAAAAGCTTATCTCCAAAATATTAGAATTATTTTTGATGGAATTCACCCCCAGAACAACGGTCAAACATCGCTCATTATGAAACGGGACGATGGCGTCTGGTGACGTAGTCCCACGATGAGCGATAAACATTGGCACCGCTGCAAATATTTTGCAATGAACTTTGTCAAAATGACACTTGTCAAAAATCTTGTTCCCCTAGGGGATCATGGCGGTGCTGTATTGGATTTATCGCATTGCCCGTTACATTCAGTTGTTTTTCGTGGGATGACGTCAAGCTGGAAAAATGTTTTCAATTTTGTCGAATTTTAAACCTTAATATTTTAGTTATTATCCGTCCAACAGACGTAATTTTTTGTGTGTGTTTTTCGATTGATTGATTGTGCAATAATATTAACATATTTATTGAAAACGCGAAATAACTAAACAAGCCCATTGCCCTCGAATGTGCGATTTTTGTTGTATTGTTATAATTTGGATTTTTGTTTGATGCAGGTGTCCTTAAAGGATGTCACCCGGGGCAGGCTATTGTATTGTTATAATTTCGATTTTTGTTTGATGCGGGTGTCACCCCTTAAAGGGTGTCACCCGGGGCAGGCTATTGTATTGTTATAATTTCGATTTTTGTTTGATGTGGGTGTCACTCCTTAAAGGGTGTCACCCGGGGCAGGCTATTGTATTGTTATAATATTGATTTTTGTTTGATGCGGGTGTCACTCCTTAAAGGGTGTCACCCGGGGCAGGCTATTGTATTGTTATAATTTTGATTTTTGTTTGATGCGGGTGTCACTCCTTAAAGGGTGTCACCCGGGGCAGGCTATTGTATTGTTATAATTTCGATTTTTGTTTGATGCGGGTGTCACTCCTTAAAGGGTGTCACACGGGGCAGGCTATTGTATTGTTATAATGTTGATTTTTGTTTGATGCGGGTGTCACTCCTTAAAGGGTGTCACCCGGGGCAGGCTATTGTATTGTTATAATTTCGATTTTTGTTTGATGCGGGTGTCACTCCTTAAAGGGTGTCACCCGGGGCAGGCTATTGTATTGTTATAATTTCCATTTTTGTTTGATGTGGGTGTCACTCCTTAAAGGGTGTCACCCGGGGCAGGCTATTGTATTGTTATAATGTTGATTTTTGTTTGATGCGGGTGTCACTCCTTAAAGGGTGTCACCCGGGGCAGGCTATTGTATTGTTATAATTTTGATTTTTGTTTGATGCTGGTGTCTCTCCTTAAAGGTGTGACCCGGGGCAGGCTATTATATTGTTATAATTTCGATTTTTGTTTGATGCGGGTGTCACCCCTTAAAGGGTGTCACCCGGGGCGGGCCGCCCCCCCCCCCTCCGCCCCCCTAGCTACGCCACTGATTTGTATCATCAATTGGACTTCTATTGTACCAAACATGAACCAAATTTGGACATCCTCTGGACGTGTTTTTGACAATTTTCGGACTTCCATAGGATGTCAGTGTGCTGTTTGGGTTATTGATTTTTATTTAAATTTCGTGTTTCCGAATTTTACTTAGGAGTTAACATTTCTAACCTATTATATATTTTTTGGTATAGGCCTACCATTGACCTTAATTAAAGTCTATGAGGCCTACTAAAATAAACAATATTTTGTAGGTAACAAATATATTTTATTTTAGAGAGACTATAATAAAGATTAAAATATAAAAAATAGAATTAGTTAACTTTTATTCACAACAAACTAATTTAAAACAGACGTTCAGTACTCTTCGTCCACAGCAGATGTCTCATAAACGTCATCATCTTTACTAACCTCTTCATAGTCTTTTTCTAAAGCAGCCAAATCTTCTCGAGCTTCAGAAAATTCCCCTTCTTCCATTCCTTCTCCAACGTACCTATAAAATAAGAACAGAATAATGTTTTTGGCTGAGAATATTGCAATAAATAGTCACCTAATTAAAAAGTTAGAAGAATATTCAAAACAAATGTATATTTTTAAGGTGGCATTTTATAATCGTGTCCATGGTGGCCAACTTAATTTCAATTTGACATGGTTTTTTGACTTTAAAATTTTTATCAGTAACATTATGAGTACCTATATTAAGTATAGATTCATATCTTGCAAGCAATTTTCAGTCAATTATTTAAAATTTCAACGTTTATAATGATTTCATTCAGAAGATTAATATTTTAAGAGATCTATGGTATCATTTTTTCTATCACTCTAGGACCTCAATATTCTTTTTAAGTATTGTTTTCCTAATATAAATCATAATATATCTTGAAACTTTTATTCATACGTTAAAAATACCCATATAATCTAGTTAATTTTGTGAAAATATTCATACAAATGAAATATAAAGCAAAAAAGTATACTAAAATAAATTTAAGTTGGCAATAAATGGGTGTGGTTGGCAAATGCAGCCTTAAAGATATTGTTTTTTGACATGCATAACACAGGCATCGAATCGGCCACACTGCGCTGTGGTATAAAAATTTTGGCCAAAGGCTTCATTTGCCGACCGCACCCCCATATATTGCCAACTTAATTTTATTTTAGTTTAATTATTTTTTGCTATATTTTTCATTTGTATGAATATTTTCACAATATTAATTTAACCGTATGTAAATTATGTAAGTACTTTTCAACGTATTAATAAGAGTTTGAAGGTATTTTGTGATTTATTTTAGGAAATCTATATTTAAAAGGAATATTGAAGTTCTAGTGACAGAAAAAATGACAACATATATTAATCTTCTGAATGATATCATTATACACGTTGAAACTTTAAATAATTGACTGAAAATTGCTTGCAGGATATGAATCTATACTTAATATACTCATAATGTTATTGTTCTAAATTTTAAAGCCGAAAAACCATGTGAAAATGAAATTAAGTTGCCCACCATGGACGCGATTGGAAAAATGGAACATGCCACCTTAAATGGCGTAAATGTGTCAAGTCGCTTTTGGACCAGTGTCCACAAAAAATATGAGAATTTGCTGTTACAGCCGTTTTCGCTAATGTGGTATATTTACATTGGCCCATTCAGAAATATTAGCTGTAATTTTATTTTTTGCGCATATTTAATATACCTATCCCGTGGGCAAAAAATCATATAGTTAATTCGTAGTCTAGCCAGTTGACCCATTAAGACTGTGAATTACCTATACAATTCTATTGACCCCGCGACTACACCTATTGCATTGATACAATTTTAATAAGAATTTGAATCATAAGATATCTCATGTCCGCATGTTCTACGAGAAACTATGTGTCACGACGAACAGAATATTTTTATCCATACTCCAACATGCTTCGCTTCGACTCAAAAACACAAAAAATCTTTTCGATAAATTACTTTCGTCCCGTGGATAACTGTTACCGTTGGCGCAACTTTCGACCTTGTTTATCCTATTCGATACAAATGTTTGCACTGGTGTGAGCAGAGTGGAGTTCATCAAATAAGGAAAACGAACTTGAAACTACACCAAAAATTTCCTTATAATTAAACAACGCTTTTTTAAAATTAGATTTTGCTTAACGACCACTACAGATGTTTTTACTGTCAACTTAATGGACCGAAAATCGGCATCCCAGAGTATAGTGTACCCAATATTACTTACCAGTGAACAAAAGCTCTCTTTGCATACATTAAATCAAATTTGGTGTTTAACTTTGCCCACGCTTCGGAAATTGCTGTCGTATTGGACAGCATACAAACAGCTCTTTGAACCTAAAACATGTTTGATCGTGAAAAATAAAGTGTCAGTAACCATATTATCATAACCAACAATAAGACAACATAATGTTACTATAACAAGATACTAGTGAAGAAACCAAGGAATTTTCTGGTTAGGTGGCTATAATAAGTTCGCTTGGGATCATTTATTTTTAATTTAGGTTGATCGTTTTGGTTAGTTTGGATGCCTCTTTCGCATTTTTTCTTGGGTTGCGTTTCACTATTTGTCTAGACATTTCATAAAAAGTCCAATTATGCTAAACAGCTACATGTAATGTACAGGGTGTTTCTTTAATATTGCGAAAGGTCGATTCATTGTCAAAAAATACAGAGGGTCTTCCATATAACCTTATTTTCAAAAGGGTCTTCTATCGGAGTTACATCCCTATAAAGAAGTAGGTTAAAATTCAGTTTTTATTGTACCTCTTAAATTTAGAGAAACACAGAGGGATGAAATATGGGATATAATTTTAGGTTTTCAAAAGCTTTCCTACACTAACATTTTTAATCATCTGCTACCCCTCGGAAGGGCTTGAAAATTGCAACTTTCCACGGTTTTTTCATTGTTTCTTTTTACGGAGATGCATTTTTTTCATAAAATGTACCCATTTTTGAGGAAAAAAACAAAATGGATCTTTTTTAACAATTTAAATGAAATGAGCTGATGCACAATGACAACTGATGACAAGAATGTATTATTTCCCCTATTTTTAATACTTTCTTGGTATTGTGCGGTGTGCATTTTATTTTTTTAATCAAAAATTGTTACATTTTACAGAAAAAATGCAAGAGGCAAAAAAGTGTTCAAGTAAGTCATACTTTTAAATGGATTTTCTTAAATTGCAAATTTCCAACCCCATAAAAAAATTTTAACCCCTTCCGAGAGTAGCAGATGATTAAAAATATTAGTGTAGGAAAGTCCTTGAAAACGTAAAATCAAATCCGAAATTTCATTCTTCTGTGTTTCTCCAAATTTAAGAATTACAATAAAAACTGAATTTTAACCTACCCATTTAAAGGGGTGTAACTCCGATAGAAGACCCTTTTGAAAATGTTTATACGGACGACCCTCTATATTTTTTGATAAGGAATCGCTCCTTAAAGTTTTTCGCAATACTAAAGAAACACCCTGTATACAGGGTGTCTAAAATAGGTGATACCACTATTGCTATCTCCGAAATGCTAAAAGATACGAGGTCGGTTAAATTAGAGAAAATGTGCCATTTCTAGTCCCTATTCATATTCCGTTTACGGAGTTGCCAAATTCTGTATAGTTTCTTATCTACAGGGGATTTTTTAAAAATAGACAAAAATTTAATTCTTAAATATCTCGAAATCTGTTATAGTTAGAAAAAAGTTGTTTTTACAAAAATGACACGATTTTTTACCTTCTCTAAAGCAACGTTATTGTTTTGTTTATACCATTTGTTTTTACTGAGTTACTGATACTAACTTGTTTTTTTCAAATACGGACCTGGATTTTTTGCTGCATTTTTTGAAAGAATACTTCATACCTTTTACAACTATGTATCACTTGATTATGGTTTTCGACGTTTTGATCAGGAATAACAACATCATCAGGATTTTCTATCGATACGGACCTGGGATTTTCCATGTTAAGGCACAATTTCACAACCTATCGCTGTGGTTTAAATTATTCAACTGATTAATTTTAAACTATGTTCATGATTACTAACCAGAACCCTTTGGTCATTAAAGTTTGTCAAATTGCACTTGTCAATGAGATATTGAAACCAAAAGTTTAGCAGACTCAGATCAGATATAATTAGCGGCCTTTATTAACAGCACCTAACTAGTGGTTAACTTTACTACATATTGTAAAATGCACCCTTAATGATATGTCTTCATTATTTACGTTTTTAATATTTTCGTATCCAAAAATCACCTTTCAGTTCAAAAGATAATAATAAATTATCCTATTTTACCTAATGGTTTCATTTCTGCTGCAACTCATTCTGCTGGTACAGTTGAATTACTATTTACTGGCTTTGAAAACAAACCATATTATCTCAAATTAAAGACCTTTAACTATATTCTAGCATAAAACCATTGTCATATTTACTGGGTTCGGATTATAAGGAATTCGAATCTAAAATCCGTTTTCTGCATTATTTTTTGACGTTGCGTTGAATTATAACATATGAACGGGCGGACGAACAGGTTGATGGACGCGATTGGACTGACCACACGAAGCCAATAACGCCTCTAAGAATTAATTATTAGGATTTGTTATAATTAAAACTAAGCTTATGCTTTTTCAGGCGTTGCCTGGACCAATTTTACAAACTTGAGGGTCCTGGTTACATGATTGTAATTAAAATTTACCAGTTAATACAATTTAATCCATAGTTACTGATTCTGACCTAATTGTCGCAATAATAGGTCGTGAAATGGCGCATTAATTGAAAAATGCCAGGTCCGTACTGGTAGAATATCCTGATGATGATACTATTCTTCACCAAAACGTCGAAAACATAATCAAGTGATACACAGTTGTAAAGGGTATGAAGTATTCTTTCAAAAAATGTAGCAAAAAATCCAGGTCCGTATTTGAAAACAACAAGTTAGTATCAGTAACTCAGTAAAACAAATGGTATAAACAAAACAATAACGTTACTTTAGAGAAGGTAAAAAATCGTGTCATTTTTGTAAAAACAACTTTTTTCTAACTATAATAGATTTCGAGATATTTAAGAATTAAATTTTTGACTATTTTTAAAAAATCCCCTGTAGATATGAAACTATAGAGAATTTGGCAACTCCGTAAACGGAATATGAATAGGGACTAGAAATGGCACATTTTCTCTAATTTAACCGACCTCGTATCTTTTACCATTTCGGAGAGAGCAATAGTGGTATCACCTATTTTAGACACCCTGTATATCGTAAAGGTCTATTGTAATTGGACTGTTCATAAAACGTCTAAAATCTAAAAAAATTATAAAAAGAGGTATCCAAACTAACCAAAACTAACCAAGTAGGGTGGCCACCATTTGGGTACTCTTACCCGGGACGTCATCTTGCACCTTCACCATTTTTTATAAAATCTAAAAGTTTCTAGTCGCCAAAGCGATAGAGTACTACATTAAAATATACGATGACTAAGAAGGAAATAATATTGAGTCCATACCAATCAATAAGAACGAATTACTTAAAAGGGTAAGCTATTTAAGGTATTTAAAAAATTAAGGTATTTAAAAAAAGTAAGGTATTTAAAAAATTATCTCAACAAGGCAGTTTCGACGTATCTGTTATCCTGTGCATAAATTGCCTACAAAAATTCAATATACAGTCATCAAACAATGCTCAAACAACACCACTAGAGAAACCGCATTTAGTTCCTGCGTCTTTACTGGCCGTGTACACGTGCAAGTACAACATGTAATTTCAGGGTTTTAATTTTTATTCGGCTATTGTTTCATGGATTCATAATGATGATTATTGATTAGCACAGTGAATGACTTTTAAGCAGAAATCTCTCTAGTAAGGAAATTTCACAGTACCTATAGACATTATAGATTTACGAGATTATTTCTTTACCTTAGCTAGGTCGCCATCAGGAACTACAGTCGGCGGTTGGTAATTGATTCCAACTTTAAAACCTGTGGGACACCATTCTACAAACTGGATTGATTTTTTACTTTTTATGGCAGCAATTGAATGATTAACATCTTTTGGAACAACATCCCCTCTATAAAGCAAGCAACATGCCATATATTTTCCAACTCTTGGATCACACTTTACCATCTAAAAAATTGAAAACGTTGAAGCTTAATATAATGAAAAGTAGAATAGATAAGTAGGAAAAGTGCCAAAAAGTTAATTTTGAGCTAGTACAAAAAAATCTTTATAAGACACATTACAGGAGCTGTCTATGTCTTAATTTTATTCTTTTATACCTAAGTGCTCTTAAAATAGTTTGATAGAAAGTAGGGATCAATCTTATTGGGATCTCTAACATCTCTTAAAAAGAAATTACAAATAGCTCAAAACTAGAAACTGCCATTATAGCAATATTTAAAAAACGAACATGTGCCATAGGACTGAAAATTAACAAAAGGGTATATATGCTGCAGTACACAAAGGTAAAAAAGAATGATCATTATTTAAATTTATTTTAAAACAATTATTCACTGACTTTCGACATTTTCCATGTTTTGCGCCAAGAAATCAACAACACCATATTGAATAACGTCCTTGGTGCGCCTAGATTGTACCTTTGACATTTAGCCGATTTTAAGGGAAAATGTACTAAATAATCCAGTGTTATAAATTTGCTTCAAATTTGTGTTTATCACATTGCCCGTGTTACACTGACGCGTGTAGGCACTCAGACCGTTATTACGTGAAAAACAAGAAGAAAATGTTTTTGCCAACTAATCTGTTCCACTCTTCAATTATAACGTCTGTAATTTATTGCTAAAAACGCAGAAGGCACTTTAACTAGATATAACTTTTAACTGTCTTCAAAAAAGCAGAAGTACTAAATATAAAGTAATCGCATTATTCGCATAATAATGAATAATAATTACTTGCCTGGTTAGCCGGGTCAAAACAAGCATTTGTTATTTCACCTACAGACATCTGTTCATGATACGCTTTTTCTGCCGATATTATTGGAGCATAGGTAACCAGAGGAAAATGAATTCTAGGAAATGGTACGAGGTTGGTTTGGAATTCTGTTAGATCTACATTCATAGCACCATCAAACCTATAAATGTATGAAGTATACGAAATGAATAGATATAGAAACAACTATAATACTTTTTCAATTACAACAATTATGGGCCCTTTCACTAAATTACAAATTCCAACTCGGTAATCATTATAGTAGGGAAAATAGAAGTTTGAACGTTCTTACATTTTGATATTATAAACTAGGTTTTGATAAAATATAAAATGCTAAAATGCAATAAAGAATCTCACAGACCAACGCGAATTCGTCGCAGTTTCGGTCTTTTTCTCACTGTCAGGATAACATGTTTAGTCATTGTCAATGAAAACGACAAAAAAACCGAAACTGGGGATATAGGAACAAAAACATAATTCGGTTGGGTTAGTCGTGTGAAATTATCACTGGTCGACATGATTTTTGCAACGTTAATGAAAATGCTGTTTGTGTGTTTCATTTTACTAGCTATTAAACTATCTATACACAGAAATGGCTGACCACGTCCCATTTTCGAGTACCTGTTTGTCCCTTATATCGTGGGATTTATGAAGTACATAGGTACTTGGAATTGGTTATAGAGTTCAATTTATGATAAAACTTAGCGATTCGACAATCACAGATAACATCAACAGCATTACATTGCAAAAATATGCCGTATTCTGTTCTTCGTCAAACCCCCAACCCCTACAACAAAAAGACTTTACGTGTTACAGTATTTTGCATATCATTTTCGAATTTAGGAGCACAAAATACTTTACATACAGCTATTTTCATTAATGCTACTTAAAAAAAGTTTATGTTTATTGACTATCGAATTATTAATAATTGTCTTTATGTTAATATGGTAAAACCACTAAAACCAGCCTTTATTTAACCATCTTACACTGTCCAAATTGTAAAATTCTTATGACATAATGTTAAGATAACAATAATATTGCCTTGACTTCTAACTAACTTTTATATAGTTTTTAGGAAATAATTTTGTTAAAATACCAACCGCATATAGATGCCCTACTTACCGCATGAATAAGGTTTTATTTTAACACGGGACCGTCAAGAGGGGGGAAGCAGGGGTGCAATTCCCCGGGAACGCACTGCTTGGAGGGGCCCGCAACTCAAAATTTAATCACAAAATAATTAATAAAAAAATAACTCATCTTTTGGGGGCCAGTAACACTTTACTGCCCCGGGGCCCATCCCGGCTTTCGACGGACCTGCATAGTGTAACAGAATTAGATATTTCATTATTAATTATTTTAATCTGGACTTTGGGCATAACGTGTATTTTCAGTTAAAATTAGTTTTCACGAATCCGAACATGTGTTCCATATTCATGCATAAATGGATTTATAAAAGTCATACAATTTTTGGAATATTGGTTATTTCTTTGGAATCTAATATCCAAACCAAGGGGTTTGAGGTAATAAAAACGAGGTTTCTTTCCTTTTTTTACAAACACGAAAGATTTGGAACGTTACATTGGCTTGCAATAGCCCAGATCTCAGTGGCGTAGCTAGGGTGGGTGACACCCGGGGCGGCTATTAATGGTATCATCCCATGGTAGGGTACGAAGGCAAAAAAAAAATGCGCGAAAAATTTTTGGGTGCCACGCCCAAACTAATCCGTTTGGGTTACTTTGGCGGCAAAATTTCTATTTTATCATTACATTTTTGTTGATACTCCTGGATTTTTAAATAGGAAAAATTTAAAATAGATAATTTTTTAAAAATAATTACTAGAGTCCTACGATTAAAACAAAGCTCTAGGTATAAAATTTTACATGTAGATAAAAATTCTTGCTTGAACCATTTACAAACTTTTATTCATAAACTAGTATGTATGAAGTTGGAGAAATCAGTCTGCGACAGAGACGAAAGGGGGAAATGCCACAAAAAATGGCTAGGCCATTCTAATAAATTCTACGAAAATGGGCATGCTTATTATTTTTGGCTGAATAAAAGGTAACAAATATATATAACAAAAATATTCACTATAAATTTACTTAAATATTTAACAAAAACTTTTAACAATGAAAACAATGGTCTCTTCATAACAGACCCTATAAACATTGACAATCACTTCTCGCGTTTGACTTTTTATCGTTTGATCCATGATGAATACCTAATTACGCCGTGCCGCCAATGGAGGAATAACCATCGCCACTCGCTCTCAGTACATTTCTGATCAGTCAGCATTTCTTTTACCATAAGTGGATTCATTAACCAACCATTATTTGACTGGTCTGTATTACGTTGTGGTATTGATATTGGCTAGATTTATTGAATTTTGGAGAGTTTTGCAAATCAACTTTTTTAAGCTCGCACAAACGTGAATTTTTTTTATATTTTAGTTTTAATGGGCTTATCTAGCAATTTTTTTTTTATTTCATAATACAAAAGTGCTTCATTCGAAAAGTTTATCCCAAAAATATTAGAATTATTTTTGATGCAATTCACCCCCAAAACAGCGGTCAAACATCGCTCATTATGAAACGGGACGATGGCGCCTGGTAACGTAGTCCCACGATGAGCGATAAACATTGGAACGGCTGCAAAGATTTTGCAATGAACTTTGTCAAAACGACACTTGTCAATAATCTTATTCCCCTTAGGGGATCATGGCAGTGTTGTATTGGATTTATCGCATTGCCCGTTACATTCAGTTGTTTTTCGTGGGATGACGTCAAGCTGGAAACTGAATGTTTTCAATTTTGTCGAATTTTAAACCTTAATATTTTAGTTATTATCCGTCCGTAATTTTTTGTGTGTGTTTTTCGATTGACTGATTATGCAATAATATTAACATATTTATTGAAAACGCGAAATAACTAAACAAGCCCATTGCCTCTAATTTTGATTTTTATTTGATGCGGGTGTCACTCCTTAAAGGGTGTCACCCGGGGCAGGCTATTGTATTATTATAATTTTGATTTTTGTTTGATGCGGGTGTCACTCCTTAAAGGGTGTCACCCGGGGCAGGCTATTGTATTGAATTTCGATTTTTGTTTGATGCGGGTGTCACTCCTTAAAGGGTGTCACCCGGGGCAGGCTATTGTATTGTTATAATTTCGATTTTTGTTTGATGCGGGTGTCACTCCTTAAAGGGTGTCACCCGGGGCAGGCTATTGTATTGAATTTCGATTTTTGTTTGATGCGGGTGTCACTCCTTAAAGGGTCTCACCCGGGGCTGGCTATTGTATTGTTATAATTTCGATTTTTGTTTGATACGGGTGTCACTCCTTAAAGGATATCACCCGGGGCAGGCTATTGTATTGTTATAATTTAGATTTTTGTTTGATGCGGGTATCACTCCTTAAAGGGTGTCACCCGGGACAGGCTATTGTATTGTTATAATTTCGATTTTTGTTTGATGCGGGTGTCACTCCTTAAAGTCTTAAAGGGTGTCACCCGGGGCAGGCTATTGTATTGTTATAATTTTGATTTTTGTTTGATGCGGGTGTCACTCCTTAAAGGGTGTCACCCGGGGCAGGCTATTGTATTATTATAATCTTGATTTTTGTTTGATGCGGGTGTCACTCCTTAAAGGGTGTCACCCGGGGCAGGCTATTGTATGGAATTTCGATTTTTGTTTGATGCGGGTGTCACTCCTTAAAGGGTGTCACCCGGGGCAGGCTATTGTATTGTTATAATTTCGATTTTTGTTTGATGCGGGTGTCACTCCTTAAAGGGTGTCACCCGGGGCAGGCTATTGTATTGAATTTCGATTTTTGTTTGATGCGGGTGTCACTCCTTAAAGGGTCTCACCCGGGGCTGGCTATTGTATTGTTATAATTTCGATTTTTGTTTGATACGGGTGTCACTCCTTAAAGGATATCACCCGGGGCAGGCTATTGTATTGTTATAATTTAGATTTTTGTTTGATGCGGGTATCACTCCTTAAAGGGTGTCACCCGGGACAGGCTATTGTATTGTTATAATTTCGATTTTTGTTTGATGCGGGTGTCACTCCTTAAAGTCTTAAAGGGTGTCACCCGGGGCAGGCTATTGTATTGTTATAATTTTGATTTTTGTTTGATGCGGGTGTCACTCCTTAAAGGGTGTCACCCGGGACAGGCTATTGTATTGTTATAATTTCGATTTTGTTTGATGCGGGTGTCACTCCTTAAAGGGTGTCACCCGGGACAGGCTATTGTATTGTTATAATTTCGATTTTTGTTTGATGCGGGTGTCACTCCTTAAAGGGTGTCACCCGGGGCAGGCTATTGTATTGTTATAATTTTGATTTTTGTTTGATGCGGGTGTCACCCCTAAAAGGGTGTCACCCGGGGCGGGCCGCCCACCCCGCCCCCCTAGCTACGCCACTGCCAGATCTAACACCTTTAAATGCATTTCTTTGAGGTCATTTGAAAAATGTCGTATACAAATCGCATACAGTAATCGTAATGGAAATATTGAAGAAATTCAAAGGAAGGTAGAAATGAAGTAAGAAATCTGAACGGAAAATGATGCTGAAAGTATTATAAACACACTTCAGAGGCAGAGAAGAATGTACGAAAAGTGCGAATAATTAAGTGGCGGGCATGTTGAAAATTTCTTTTGATATTTATTCGCCGATGTGAACATTTATCTGTTTATTTTATAATTAATTTGTTATTGTTTACAATCACTGGTTATTACATCATTATTAACAATGACAGGGCAAAAATCTGTCAAAACTCAACTGATCAACTATAAGATCTTAATTTAAACTAGTACTAAATCTTAAACCTTTTTAGTGAATCTGAATGTTATTGTTTAATAGCATAACTCATTTTGCATAAAAATAAAATCATAAATACACGGTGACTAAAGTATTATTCAGGCGCGGCCCGTGAAATTTTAAAGTTATATATCTCTGTTGCTACTTATGGGACTCATGCCAAGTTCAGGTTTTTTAATAGTTCGCCTACTAGGAATTTTTTGGTAAATAAACAAATATTTTGTAATTTGCGAAAAAAAGTTGAATTTTTGAATTGACCCACTTGGGAAAAAAATTAACACGCTTAGGTATTTTATTTACTATTTTACGCTTAGGTATTTTATTTACTATTTTTTCTAAACAGATTTTACATCATTTTGTCAACAATTCTTAAATTTTAAGGGAAAAGAATGTGTTAGTAGAAAGTTACCTAGTCATTTGAATTTTTTAAAATTTATATTTCAGGTTTAAAAAAATAAAAATGACAATAACTTTCTACTAACACTTTTTTCTCTTAAAAATTGTCGACAAAATAATGTAAATTTGTCTAGAAAAAATAATAAATAAAATACCTAAGCGTGTTAATTTTTTTCCCGGGTGGGTAAATTCAAAAATTCAACTTTTTTTCGCAAATTACAATATATATTTTTTCTTTATGAAAACATTCCTAGTAGGCTCACTATTGCAAAACCTGAATTTGGCATGGGTCCCATAAGTAGCAACAGAGATATACAACTTTAAAATTTCACGGGCCGCGCCTGGTATTATTGTTAACCTTGACATTAATTTTGACTTACCTACGAAGAAAATTTAAAAAGGTACCAGGAATTTCGTTCGCAAATTGGATAGTTACGTTTAAAGTATAGTTATGCGAAATAATTTTTAATTTGAAATATTTCAAAAACGATTGAAAACCCGCATAGGGTGTTATACAAAATATGTCTAGAACTTTTCCTAGAACAAAAATATGATAAAAATCATATTATCCAATTTAAAATAAGCGAGAAAATCGATGTTTTATACTATATTTTCTTTATTCGACGCTCAATTGTTTTGCTGGTAAGATGCATGATCCATAAATATTCCCAAAATTTTCATATTTAACATTTTTTTCCATCTTTAAAAATAAAAAGGTTATAAGGCCTGTTCACTTTTATTTGGATATCCCTGTATATGTCTACTTCCTATCATTAGTAGGGTTTGTAAATTAGATTGTCAGACCTTAGGCGCCGGAACTATAACTACAGCGATGTGTCGCGACTCGCGGCTGCACCGTGTCAATACATCGACTTCGACATGTCAAGACATCAACATGCTTTGCGGTGGTAACAGGTTACCAAACGTTCGTAAAAGTCACGTGCTAATAAAGAATATTCACTGGGAAGTGTTTTTAGTATTATGCAATTTATATTTGATTTCACAGAAGCGCTTTGAAAAAATACCACAAAAAACAGTTCCGCGAACAGTGGCGCATCCGGGGAGGGGGAGGGGCTGCAGCACCCCCCCCCCCCAGACCAACATCCTAGACACACAAAAATTAAAAAAGTGTCAAAGACAAAATCCTGGGTGCGCCACTGTCCGTGAAATTAAGTACTTACCTCTTAATTTTTCCCGAATAATTAACTGCTCAATTTTACAAACTTTGGATATGGGACAACTGCATGTTACAACTAGGTGGTATTTAATATTAAATATAGCATAAAAAGAGTCATTACTCCCCTCGAATTTAACTACTAACATTAGCAATTAGTTGGTACTAACTGATAACGATAATAGCCAATAACTACTTGTAATAGCTCGGTTACAGCGCTGTAAGCGCGTGAAAGTATACATTGGAATTCAACGCAATTTTGATGATGGGAAGTAGAGAGAATTACCTTTAAAATGAAAAAAATCAACGTTATAGCATTATTTCCGAAGGAGAAAAACGCCGTTGGAAATGCTGTAAAGAAGTTCCCCGTTTAGCATATACGACGTCCAGGGGACTTCTTGCATGCGCGCTCGGAGGAAAAACCCCGATTTTTCGCTTAGAATTCGATTTAGGTCCATAATATGCAATACAGGGTTTAAACGCGTATTAAATTTACTATTATTAAAGCTGTTTTTTTAACTGGTCCAATTTTGAAATTTTCAAATTTCAAAGTTTAAAATCGATTTTTACCTAGGTATACCTAATACTCGCCCTTGAATGTGATAAAAAATTATAACGTAATCTAATCTTACAACTTCGCCGTAAAAACCAAAAAGGACCATGGAGAAAGTATGGGCCACTTTTTATAGAGCGCCAAAGGCGCTCTATATAACGCCCCGTCGCACAGTGTGTTAAATCGACCATTTAGCACGACATAAGCCCCCAATGTAATTTTGCATTATTCTTTACATAGTCTAGCAATCTATATTTAAAACAGTCCTACTAAGAAAAAGGCAGTCAAAAAATATAATATATATTTACAGTTCTCGGGGAGGGGGGGCTCAACTTAGTGTTATTTTAAGAGTAAAATCAACGCATTTCTGTACATCATTTTCAAAACAAAAAATATGACACAGAACTAAGCAAATTTTTTACAAAATTTTTACATAAATACTGTTAATAATCAAACTGTTTTACAGTATAAAAACATTTTAAATATTAATGCCCTTCTCCTAGAAATTTTGGGGTTGTTCGATGTATCATTATATTTATGTATTTTTTTTAACTCGTAGAGCATACAAAAAAGTTTGTCGGAGTTTAGTTTAGTTTCCCTCTAAAAAATACAGAGCAGGATCTCTTTTAATAGAAAAGTAAAAAATTTTCTGCTCATAGGTGCCCATTCGAGACTTATGTGGCTTTAAGAATAGCTCTTTAGTTATTATCGACTTGACAAAAAAACCACATAATTTGTAGATCATCATAACTTTGTAAAATTTTTTCGAATTTAAATAACTTTAACATTTTGCCAAGGCTAAGGTTCAGAATTATTTACAATCGAATTAACGTCTCGTTTTTAGAATTCGGAAAAGAACTAAGAAATCTGTGCGTTTTTTGTTTTTTTGGAGAACTCACCAAATAAAATACCAGCATTGTTTCATAGCCTTAACTTACCGCATGTCCTGTTGTGGCTAAAATTTATAGAATTTTTGGTCATTTTGAGTTTGATAAAGAAGTTGTAAGTAAACGCTTTATATGCATCATTGCCCAGTATAGAATTCGTAAGTAAGTAAGCTTTGATAACAAGGTATGTATGGCGCTTGGCGTGATATTTGACATTGCTGAATCAATCCCAAAATTTGCGGGCCTAAATTATAATATTTACTCTATTTTAACTCAGTAGAGAAATTCTTAGCACTTACAATGAAATACTTAGAAATATTTACAATTTTTCAGAAAAACAAAAATAAAAATTTAAAGTTGAAAGCTAATATTATTCTAAATATAAAGGTAAGCGGTACATTTTTTATTGTAGGCTGCTCGTTCCTATATATGTCTATTAGTAAAGCATTTTGGATAATAATATATTTAAATTTCCAATCCAATTTATTAAAGAATAATTTATTGTACAGGGTGTTTTTATAACTGGAACACTCAGTAACTTTTTATTATTGATAATAAAGGGCATGTTTAAATTGGATTTTTTTGGTAAATTGCAACGAACTTAAGAGCTACAACGATTTTTTTTGTCGCCCTCGGTATACAGGGTGTGCCAATAAAGTATTGTTTTTAATGGAACACCCAGTATATTTTTGCATTTTTAAATTCCTTAAAAAATTAGCTGTACAAAAATACCAAACAATGTTTGGATATCTTTTGTAGTTCCCGAGAATTTTTTTTGCAGATCAGGTTAGGCCTCTAGATTTTTGAGTTTATACTGTTGGAAATAAAGAAATACATTCATGCCCACTTTGTAGCTTCATCAGTTCGTCGTTGCTAATACGAGTACATTTTCATTTTGACAATTTTATTATTAAAATTTTCAACGCAAATATCTCGGGAACTACAAAAGATATTCAAATAGTGTTTGGTACTCTCGTAGACATTTAAGTACGTTTCACACATTGTTAATTTATTCATTAAAAACTAGTATTTTTGTAAAGATAATTTCTTAAAAATGTAAAAATATATAGGGTGTTAAAAATCCAACTCAATGTCACACCCTGTATACGGTAAATGAGAAAAACAATGATTAAGCACTAAAAGTCTTTATAATTTATCCAACTCATTAGTTTTTATTTAAACGTGCTATTTCCATACCAGTACTAAAAAGGCAAGAAATACACGTGTCCGGGTGCAGGTGTATGCTTTTATAAAACATCATACGGCACATAATCCAGTTAGTCTGAAAGTGTTCTCATTGTTTAGGTGGTAAATAAAATTATATGATATTATTAATTGAACATTGTTGGTAACTTTAATTTGTCTTTAAAACCCACAATATTTATTATTTACAATTCTACAAAACTTACACCAAGCCGTACATTCAAATACCCTGTATAGTGTATATCTTGCTCATTAATATTGTAATATCTGAATCTAAAAAGTAACATTATTATTTTTTCATGCTTCTTATAGCTATTACTTAATAAGTTTAAAATAATGTTTCATGTATTTTGAAATCAATAATTGTGTAATTAAGTTCCATAAAACATTACATTTTTTAATAAAAACTGAAGCCATTTTAATGACTGACTTCCTATTTACATTTTATAGCAAAAAAACATTCATGACCCTCCTAAAAAATGTCATAGGAAATTAAAAAACATTAAATCAATGTTTAAATAATTATGTCGCGCTAGACGGTCGATTTACCACACTGTGCGTCGTCACTCAGAAAATGTTCGTCCGTTGCCGTCATTTTCGACATTTTCACTTTCTCAATTTTTTTTCTCGAAAACGGTTAGAGGTGAGGGTATCAAATTTTCTGGGTTAATAGAGGGATAGTGCATCTAGCTTCGATAAAAAATTCAGTTACACAGGGTGTTCCGTTTCGAAGTTATTAAACGCCAAAGTCGAAATTTCCGCGATTTCGTATGATACACGATACAGGTCGCAAAAGTTAATTAAATCGATTTAAATTTTCAGAGGTTGTAGAAGACCGGGGTGTTCCGAACCCTATTGAAATTGGCGGTATTCGGAAAATGGGAAGTAATTGTTTTGAATTTTTTTAGGTCGAAAAATGGTTCTTGCAGACCCATATTCAATTCTACATTGCTCGAAAACGAAGCGTCGGACAGAAAAACGGATTTGAACATAAAACTAAAGAATCTTAAATACTTTCTTTTTGCAATACATTTACCTATACCTAAAACGACTGGAAATTGGAAAAATTTTGGAAAAATTGGAAATTACGATTTTTCATGCAAATTTTTGACGGTTGTCAATTTTTTTGGGGGTCAAAATGGATTCAAATCGAAATCCCATGTACCTTATCGGAAAGACCTCGCCGAACTACGTCATAAACATATTTTTTGGTTCCTTTATTCTTAATAGGAAAGGAGCAATCGATAATTAAATTTCGATTTTTAACCGTTTTTTCTCATGACATCTCTACATTCGAATCACTCCGTATCTTTTCCTATCTAATTTCTTCGAACTTTTTCAACGCTATCCCTTGGGGATATAATCAGGCTTTAAAATAAATTCCGAACGGGTGATGTAGGACCGGATTTAGGGGGTAAAAACTCATTTTTTCTATTTTTTTCAACCAAAACTCATCTTTAAAAGGCATTATTATAAATATATTATTTCTTTTATCTAAGAGTTATTTTTTGGTTTATTTTTTTCTTCATCATCCGAGAACACTTCACACTAAGTAAAATTGCATATTTTTACGTTAAAGTTATAAATAAATAAATTTTTTTATGTCGGTGCAGGAAAAATTTTAAAAAGTACATATATTAAAGGCCTTGCCTTGAAAAAACAATTGAACAGATTCTCTTTACATCGAAATTAAAATATGACCTGTCAAAATGTCATGAAAATACCAGTTTTTGTTGCAATATTGGAAGGTTCCTGGACCGATTTCGGCTTGGAATATACATGGCAAAGGTAAAACGAACTTTATATTTTTAATTTATTTTATTACATTTCATTGGACGATTTAAGCATTAAATACCAATTTCATTGATATTGCTAAGGTCCTGCAAATGCATTGCAAAATCAGGTTTATACGGAGGAATGTATTAAAATATGAAGTGTCAAAATGTCGCAAAAATGCCCGTTTTCCTTGCGAGTTTTTAGGGTTCCTGAACCGTTTTCGGCTTGTATAATACCGGGCAACGCCTCTATAGACCTTCCCGTGTGGATTTCGGAACATATAATTTGAAGAATTAGTCATTAAATACCAATTTTAACAATTTTTCGATGACGCGGCGAAGCATCATAGAAACGTTATTCCATTAGGTACTATACGGGGTAAATCACAATGACGGGTCTGATTTAAATTTTGCTTAGATTTGTTATTAATTGAGAACGGCTTATTCGATTGAAAAGAGTGATGTGGCAATCGAAAGGGGAGGAAGTAAGCTATTTTATTTGAAAATAATTTCGACATTTCGCTGGCATGACGACGAAAAATTTGCTATTTCCGATATTATATAGAGAGTTGAAATTTGACGTATGGGAAGAATTCGGTCAATCATTCAAAATTATATGTGTAAATTTTGATTCGCATGGTTTCTATAGCAACGATTAAGGATAAAGTTGACAATTTCTAACTCACGTACGGCTGATCTGATTGAAACGAGTGAGGTGGCAATCGAAAGGGA
Organism: Philopedon plagiatum; assembly: GCA_963971165.1. Classification (NCBI taxonomy): domain Eukaryota; kingdom Metazoa; phylum Arthropoda; class Insecta; order Coleoptera; family Curculionidae; genus Philopedon; species Philopedon plagiatum. The sequence continues at coordinate 48,497,898 of OZ020191.1, read as the reverse complement.
ACGAAGTAAGCTACTTTTTTATGTGAAAATAATTTTGACATTTCGTTGCCATGACGACGAACAGTTTGCTATTTCCATTATTTATTGAGTTGGAGAGTTGAAATTTGAAATCTGGGTAGAATTCGGTCAATCATTCAAAAATATTTTTATAAATTTTGATTCCGATGATTACCATAGCAACGATTGAGTATAAAGTTGATCATTTTTAACTCGCGAACGGCTCATCTGATTGAAACGAGTAAAGTGACGATCGAAATGTTAGAAAGTACACTACTTTATTATGTGAAAATAATTTTGATATTTCGTTGCCGGGACGATGAACAATTTGCTATTTTCGATATTTATTGAGTTGGAAAGTTGAAAACTGATATCTCGGAAGAATTCGGTCAATCATTCAAAAATATATCTGGAAAAATCGATTCTCATGGTTGGCATAGCAACGATTAAGGGTAAAGTTGACAATTTATAACTCGCGGACGCCTTCTGCGATTGGAACGAGTGAGGTGGCTATCGAAAGGGATGAAAGTAAACTACTTTTTTATTTGAAAATAATTTCGATTTTTGGTAGTCATAACGACGATCAATTTGATTTCTCCGTTATTTATTGAGTTGCAGAGTAGAAATTTCGCATCTAAGTAGAATTCGGTCAATCATTGAAAAATATTTTTGCAATTTTCAATTTTAATGATTGCCATAGCAACGATTAGGGGTAAAGTTAACAACTTACAACTCGCGAACGGCTTCTTAGATTGAAAGAAGCGACGTTCATAATATGTATGCACAATTTTTTTCCATTGAGACATCAGTGGCGTGCCCGAAGAGCTTGCCACCAATCTTCATCCAGCTCGACCATTTCAGGAAGATGATGTTATCTAATGTATGGTTCCAAGCCGATCGAAAGATGACAAGCTTAATTTAGTAGGGTTTCAGCGAAATCGTATATATTTTGTATTTATATGTAATAGGTGTTTGTATGTATATAGCGATACGGTTACGAAGGGCGCTCTATTCTGCATCATCAGTCCGTAGGAGTGTGATATCTTCCTTAATACATGGCCTAGAAACACTAAACTTTCAGGGCATGAGAATGATGATATTACCGACCTTATAGAGCCCCCTCGGGGGCGATTAGACGCTCTATGCAATCTAGTTATAGAGCGCCAACAGCGCTCTATATACCCCCTGCTTGGTGAGAAATGTTCGTCGGTTGCCGCAGAATCAGCTATTTTCCCATTCTCAATTTTTTTTCTCGAAAACGGTTCGAGGGAAAACAATCGAATTTTCTGGGTTAATAGAGGGATAGTGCATCTAGCTTCGGTAAAAGATTCAGTTATACAGGGTGTCGCGTTTCGGAGTTATAAAACGTCAAAGTCGAAATTTCCGCGATTTCGTATGATACACGATACAGGTCGCAAAAGTTAATTAAATCGATTTAAATTTTCGGCAGTTGTAGAAGACCGGGGTGTTTCGAACCCTATTGAAATTGGCGGTATTCGGAAAATGGGAAGTAATTCTTTTGAATTTTTTTATGTCGAAAAATGGTACTTGCAGACCCATATTCAATTCTACATTGCTCGAAAACGAAGCGTCGGACAGAAAAACGTATTTGAACATAAAACTAAAGAATCTCAAATACTTTATTTTTGCAATACATTTAGCTATACCTAAAACGACTGGAAATTGGAAAAATTTGGGAAAAACTGGAAATTACAATTTCTCATGCAAATTTTTGACGGTTTTTAATTTTTTTCGGGGTCAAAATGGATTCAAATCGAAATCCCATGTGCCTTATCGGAAAGAGCTCGCTGAAGTACGTGATAAACTTATTTTTTGGTTCCTTCATACTTAATAGGAAAGGAGCAATCGATAATTAAATTTCGGTTTTTAACCATTTTTTTTTCATTACATCTCTACATTTGAATCACTCTGTATCTTTTCCTGTCTAATTTCTTCCAACTTTTTCAACGCTATCCCGTGGGAATATAATCAGGCTTTAAAATGAATCCCGAATGGGTGATCGAGGACCGGATTTAGACTAATTTTTCCTATTTTTTCAACCAAAACTCATCTTAAACGGCATTATTATATATTTCTATAATATATTAAGAGTTCTTTTTTGGTTTATTTTCTTCCCTCATCATCTGAGAATACTCTACACTAATTAAAATTGCACATTTCTTCGTTAAAGTTATAAATAAATAGGTTTATTTCCATCGGGGCACCAAAATTTTCTAAAAAGTGCGAATTTTAAACTATGCCATGGAAAAAAACAATTGAACTGACGACGCTTTACATCGAAGTTAAATATGAGCTGTCAAAATATCCAGTTTTTCTAGCAATATTTTAAAGATCCTGAGCCTGTTTCGGCTTGGAATATACATGGAATCGATAGAATGGACGTTTTTTATGGATTCCGGACCATTTCGTAGCACGAGATGGGCATTAAATCTCATTTTTATGAAATTTTTATTGACCCTACATTGCATTATAAAAATGAATTTCTATACGGGGAAATGTATTAATTTATTTATATTGTGTGAAATGTCACAATTTGGCTAAAATGCCAGAATTTTGTTGCGAGATTGGAAGGAGTCTGGACCAACTTCGGCTTGAAATTTACCGGGCAAGGGATTTAGGGACCTTATACTTTCAGTAGAAAGACATTTCATTTCATAATATACCGATTAAATACCATTTTAATCGATTTTCCTATGACGCTACAAAGCATCATTGAAGATTCTAATATGGAGCTCAGTAGCATCGAAAAAAAAAATATGCATTTTATTTTCTAACCATGAGCGTGTATACCTTTGTGGCAATATATTAGTTATTATTGAATAATTTGAATTTAATTTTAGGGAAATGACTTGATTCGGATCGTTTTAAAGTAACCAGAACGATTCGAAAATACATTTTATACTTTGTGTTGTTGTTTTTATGTTGGTATGTATACAGAATGTCCAAAAAGTCTTTGTATGCGGAAATATCGTTGCCATTAGTACGAATATAAACTTATTGAGCAGGATTTCAAGAAAATCGAAAATATTTAAATTACTATGTGTCGTGTTTGTTGTGTTTGTATGTATGTATAGTACAGGGTGTCCGAAAAGTCTTTGTATGGACAAATACCTTTGCTATTTGTACAAAGATAAACTTAATTGTCGGATTTAAAGCAAATCGTATATATTTGCATTTCTATGTGTACGGAGATATATTATGTTTGTATACAGGCTGTCCAAAAAGTCCTGGTTGGAGCAAATACTCCTAGTAGTAGCAGGATAAATGTAATTAAAACCGGATTTCATGTTGTATATATGTATACAGGGTGTCCGAAAAGTCTTGGTATTGGCAAATACTTCTACTAGTACCGAGATAAACGTAATAAAATCGACTATATTCCTATTTAAACGTGTGGGTGTTAGTTTGAATGTATACAGGGAGTCCGAAAAGTCTTGGTATGGGACTCCTATTATTACTGAGATAAACTTTATTAGGTCGGATTTCACGCAAATCGAATATATTTGTATTAATATGTGTTTATGTTTGTATGTATGTATGTATACAGGGTGTCCGAAAAGTCTTGGTATGGGCAAATAATTCTATTAATACCGAGATAAAATTACTTAATTGGGATTTAAAGTAAATCGACTATATTCCTATTTAAACGTGTCGGTGTTAGTTTGAACGTATACAGGGTGTCCAAAAAGTCTTGGTATGGGCAAATACTCCTATTATTACTTAGATAAACTTTATTTGGTCGGATTTCACGCAAATCGAATACATTTGTGTTAATATGTGTTTATGTTTGTATGTATGTATACAGGGTGTCCGAAAAGGTTTTTGTTGGCAAAAATACTTTCTACGTGTGGTGTTTGTATGTGTGTAGCGACACGGTTACGAAGGGCGCTCTATTCTGCATCATCAGTCCGTAGGAGTGTGATATCTTCCTTAATACATGGCCTAGAAACACGAAACTTTCAGGGCATGACAATGATGATATTACCGACCTTATAGAGCCCCCTCGGGGGCGATTAGGCGCTCTACGCGTGCTAGTTATAGAGCGCCTTTCAGGCCGCTCTATATAAACGAGCCCTTGGTCAGAAAAATGTTCGTCCGTTGACAAAACGTGTTTTTCGACAATCTCAATTTTTTTTTCTCCGAGATGGTTGCTAGTAAAACGCTCAAATTTTCTGGGTTAATAGAGAGATAGTGTATCTAGCTTCGATAAAAAATTCAGTTATACAGGGTGTTTCGTTTCGGAGGTATTAAACGTGAAAGTCGAAATTTCCGCGATTTCGTATGATACACGATACAGGTCGCAAAACTTAATTAAATCGATTTATATTTTCAGAGGTTGTAGAGGACCGGGAGCTTCAGAACCCTATTGAAACTGGCGGTATTCGGAAAATGGGAAGTAATTCTTTTGAATTTTTTTATGTCGAAAAATGCAGTTTGCAGACCCCTCTTTGGCACCAAATAACTCGGTCGCCGGAACGTCGGACAGAAAAACGCATTTGAACATAAAACTAAAGAATCTCAAATACTTTCTTTTTACGATACATTTACCTATACCTAAAACGACTGGAAATTATAAAAATTTGGGAAAAACTGGAAATTACGAATTTTCATGCAAATGTTTGACGGTTTTGCATTTTTTGGGGGGTCAAAATGGATCCAAATCGAAATCCCGTGTACCTTATCGGAAAGACCTCGACGAACTACGTTATAAACGTATTTTTTGGTTCCTTCATTCTTAATAGGAAAGGAGCAATCGATAATTAAATTTAGATTTTTTACGATTTTTTTTCATGACATCTCTACATTTGAATCACTCTGTATCTTTTCCTATCTAATTTCTTGCAGCTTTTTCAACGCTATCCCGTGGGGATATAATCAGGATCTAAACTGAATCCCGAACGGGTGATCCGGGACCGGATTTAGGGGGTAAAAACTCATTTTTACTGTTTTTTCCATCAAAATTCATCTTTAAAAGGCATTATTATATATTATTTCTCTTATTTAACGATTCTTTTTTGGTTTATTTTCATCCCTTATCATCTGAGAACACTTCTAACTAACTAAAATTCCATATTTTTTCGTTAAAGTTATAAATAAATACCTTTTTTCGCATCGTTGCAGGAAAAATTTTAAAAAGTACATATATTAAAAGCCGTGCCTTGAAAAAACAATTGAACGGACCCTCTTTACATCGAAATTAAAATATGACCTGTCAAAATGTCATGAAAATAACAGTTTTTGTAGCGATATTGGAAGCTTCCTGGACCGATTTCGGCTTGAAATATACATGGTAAAGGTAAAACGGACTTTATATTTTCAATTACAATACATTTCATTGGACGATTTAAGCATTAAATACGAATTTTTTAAATTTTTCTGAGACCATGCAAAATGCATGTCAAAATCAGTTTCATGCGGAGAAATGTATTAAAATATGAAGGGTCGAAATGTCGCAAAAATGCCAGTTTTTCTTGGGAGATTTTATGGTTTCTGAACCGTTTCCGACTTGACAAATAGTGGGCAAACGCCTCTATAGACCTTCCCGTGTGGATTCCGGAACAAATAATTTGAAGAATTAGTCATTAAATACCAATTTTAACAATTTTTCGATGACGCGGCAAAGCATCATAGAAAGATATTATTCCATTAAAATACGTGGTAAATCACAATGACTGATGATTTAAATTTTGCTTAGATTTGTTATTAATTGAGAACGGCTTATTCGATTGAAAAGAGTGATGTGGCAATCGAAAGGGATAGAAGTAAACTACTTTTTTATTTGAAAATAATTTCGATTTTTGGTAGTCATGACGACGATCAATTTGATTTCTCCGTTATTTATTGAGTTGCAGAGTAGAAATTTCGCGTCTAAGTAGAATTCGGTCAATCATGGAAAAATATTTTCGCAATTTTCAATTTTGATGATTGCCATAGCAACGATTAGGGGTAAAGTTAACAACTTACAACCCGCGAACGGCTTCTTAGATGAAAGAAGCTACGTTCATAATATGTATGCACAATTTTTTTTTCATTGAGACACCAGTGGCGTGCCCGAAGGGCTCGCCACCAATCTTCGTCCAGCTCGACCATTTCAGGAAGATGATGTTATCAAATGTATGGTTCCAAGCCGATCGAAAGATGACAAGCTTAATTTAGTAGGGTTTCAGCGAAATCGTATATATTGTATTTATATGTAATAGGTGTTTGTATGTATGTAGCGATACGGTTACGAAGGGCGCTCTATTCTGCATCATCAGTCCGTAGGAGTGTGATATCTTCCTTAATACATGGCCTAGAAACACGAAACTTTCAGGGCATGAAAATGATGATATTACCGACCTTATAGAGCCCCATCGGGGGGCGATTAGGCGCTCTACATATGCTAGTATAATAAATGGTTCCAATGAAATCGGTCAAATCAATGATAAACCAATTTTAGACAAAATTTTATTTATGACAAGAAGACGAAGTTCTTATAACCACATTCTGGAATGAAATAAATTAGTTATCTTATAAATGAGTTACAAAGAAATGGCACGAACGCGTGTTCAACGCATTTTGAGAAGATTCCACTTACCTAAGTGACGCCGTGGTTGACGAAACAACTTGAGCTATTATCCTATTAAGGTTGCTATACCCAGGTCTAGGAACTCCTAAACTTCTATTACATATTTCAAAAATTGCCTCATTGTCAACCATAAAAGAACAGTTCGAGTGTTCCAGAGTTGTGTGGGTTGATAAAATAGCATTGTAAGGTTCAACTACTGCAGTGGCTAAGTTTGGAGCAGGATAAACAGCAAATTCCAGTTTACTTTTCTTACCATAGTCAACTGTTAATTTTTCCATTAAAAGCGAAGTAAATCCTAAAAAGATGTCCAATATTTCGAATTGTTTTATAGAATAATATGAAAAAAAAAAATAAAAAAGGAATGAACAAATAAGTCCATTAAAAAAATACAAAAAAGATAAGTCAAGTATATATTATCTAGATTTAATCGAACTCTAAAGAAAAAACATTACCTAGTCAGTTTTAGTAACTTAAATTATAGTATAATATTTCGGTACTATTACAATAATAAAACATATACCTATATAGTAACAATGGCAAAAATACTTTTTGTTTTCCGACCCTGAAGAAAACTGAGCAAACCTGTTCTAGAGTTGCAGCAAAATTAAGCAGATTTTTTATGTCTCACCCTGTCAAGTATATATCTAGATTTAATTGAACACTAAAAAACATTACCTAGTCAGTTTTAGTAACTTAAATTATAATATTTCGGTACTATTACAATAATAAAACATATTCATAGTAACAATGGAAAAAATACTTTTTCTTTTCCGACCTTGAAGAAAAACTGAGAAAACCTGTTCTAGAGTTGCAGCAAAATTAAGCAGATTTTTTATTTTATCACCCTGTGTTGTATCGAATCTAAACTGTAACAGAAGGCTTTGTACAAATACTTTTTTCAAACTTACATTTCCGATTTAAAGCAAAAATTAAAAAATAATTTAAGAATAAAATACTTTTCCTAGCGACCGAGGTAAAAAATAATATTTGTTCAATTATAATATACAGTAATGCCCATGGATGGGGTAGACAAGAGGACAAATCGACCAAAAAGTGAAAGATACAAAAAAGGTCATTTTTTCTTGATTTAAAAATCAAATCCACGATGCCAATAATCTGTTTTTTTTTGTACAGGGTATGCAAAAAATACAAAAACGTAAAATTGAATTAATAGTAAAGTTGTCTTGTTTAAATGTTAATGCAAAACGTTAAATAAAAAAGTTGTTGTCTTTCGAGCAAATAATATTAATTGAAAATTAAAGTCTTATACAGGATAAAGAAAATTACTAATAGAATACTAAATAATAATTGTAATATTGGAGAAATATTTATTTTATTAAACCTTAAAAAAATTAAGGGCACAACATATTTATTTTTTAAAAACTTCTTCATATTCTACGCATTTTTCTAACTGAAAACGGCTAAAACTTCTTATTTCTTCCAGTAAAATCGATTATATCGCTCTTAAAATTCTCTGCCTTAAAACTTCTTCGTCATTTTCAATGGGTTTTCCATATGTCAGTAGTTTAATGCACCCCCAAAGAAACATATTACAAATTGTAAAGTCGGGACTCCTAGGGGGCCACAAAATTGGACCATTTCGGCCATCGATTTCCAAGTTTGCGATTGAGCCAATCCCTTACTTCTGCAGCATCATGTGCAGGACCCATCGTGCTGAAAATACATATTTTGACGATTTCAAAGAGGCAGTTCTTCTAACTTGTCGGACAGAAATGCCTCCAGCATAATAAGAATGGCTGTTACATGCATTATCAAAAAAATATGTTATAATCCCATAATAGGAAATGGCGCAATAAACATTTACTTTTTTAAGTACTGATGGCGCGGCGGTTCGCAATTCTAAACTCTGGATTTTCCCTACCCCAGTATCTCACATACTGAGAAGCTACAGTGCCGTTTTTACGGAAGGTTGACTCATCTGAGAACATTATCAGCTTATAAAAGTTCATGTCGTTACTTAGAACTTAGTTGTTTACGACCTACAAACAAAAATTCAAACGTTTGTAACTGTCCCCATCTTTCAAAGCTTGGTTAAGGATTGATTTAAAAGGACGAATTTTATTTTCCTTAAACATTTTTTGAATATGGCTTTTTTACACAATTGTAAATTTCGTGACTTCGTGCTCGATTTCTTAAAGATATAATAGGATTTTCATTAACCACTGCAAAATTAATACTGTAGAAGCATCGTTTTCGTCGTCTCTTTTCTTGGTCTTCTTTAAATCACAAACGGATCCAGTTTTTTTTTTAATTTGATACCTACCTTATGTACTGAACTTCTGCATAATTGTACATTTGGAAACTTTTCTTGAAACTTCTTAATAACGTAGTGATAACAATTCTCGCCATTTCTGTAATTTTGGATTATAAATATTCTTGGTAATTATGTAGTATACGGTTTTGAGCTATTTTTGCGTTTTTTGGGAAAATTCTTTTATGGTCACATTCTACTGTCTTTCCTGATTGCAAATATAAGTGCGCACATAATAAATTATGAGCAAACCTGACCACCTTTTTGCTCACCAACCTGAGCAAAAAGGTGGTCAGGTTTGCTCAGTTTTGATTGATATAGATACATATATATCTGACCACCTTTTTGCTCACCAACCTGAGCAAAAAGGTGGTCAGGTTTGCTCAGTTTTGATTGATATAGATACATATATATCTATATCAATCAAAACTGAGCAAACCTGACCACCTTTTTGCTCAGGTTGGTGAGCAAAAAGGTGGTCAGGTTTGCTCATAATTTATTATGTGCGCACTTATATTTGCAATCAGGAAAGACAGTAGAATGTGACCATAAAAGAATTTTCCCAAAAAACGCAAAAATAGCTGAAAACCGTATACTACATAATTACCATATTCTTTGCTCTAAAGACTACATCTTTATTATTTTGCCAAATACGTCACAGTTATCAAAGGTGTAATCAAATAAAAAAAGGTGACAGTGAAATTTTGATTTTAAAAGGTAATTTAGAAATTTCAAATATTTCCTTTAAAATCTGGAATAAGAATTCCTTTAAAATTTAAAACAACATTTTTATTTAACATTTTGCATTAAAATTTAAAAAAGGCAACTTCACCCTTAACCAACTTTGGCCTTTTAAAAGGTAATTTAGAAAATTTTTATACTTTCTTTAAAATCTGGAACAAGAATTCCTTTAAAATTTAAAACAGCATTTTTATTAACGTTTTGCATTCAAATTTAAAAAATGCACCTATACGCTTAACCAAATTTGACGTTTTTTATTTTTTGCATACCCTGTATAAACAAACAAACTTTTGGCATCGTGGATCTTATTTCAAAGCAAGCAAAAACTTTTTAAAGAATAAAATTTTTTGTATCATTCATGTTTTGGTTCATGTGTCCTCTTGTCTACCCCATCAGTGGATATGTCGTAGGCAGAATGCAAATTTAGGCTTTTTATAAACTTCCTAGGCATTTTACAAAAAGCCAGCAAAATGCGAGCATAACATGCATTTTTCGTTATGACTAACGAAAACTAACGAAATTCTGGCATTAAAGCTGTTGTTAGATATAATATAATTTCTTCTTGTGGCCACGGAGTTGTTAAATACGTTCTCGGACAGGTTTGCTCAGTTTTAGGTTTCATCAGTATCTTTTTTATCCAATCATTGTTGAGTTTACTGCGACTGCACGATTCATGTTGGTATAAAATTTTATCAACACCGCATACAACTGACATTTTATTAAATAAGACACTGATGAAACCGAAAACTGAGCAAACCTGTCCGAGAACGTATTTCACAACTGACTTTATTATGCAGTTTTTATTTCTGCACCTTTTGGAGTCGATCTGGGTTAGCTTTTATTTCTTATTCGCGTTTTGCCGGCTTTTTGTAAAATGCCTAGGAAGTTTATAAAAAGTCTAAATTTGCATTCTGCCTACGACAGATATACTATATGTTTTATATGTATATAATTTCCCAACTTGAATATACTTTATTTTTCCACGTAAAATCGTCAGTTGCGTATAAACTATTATGTGTTTTAAGCTAATGTTTCAGAGTTATATCAAAATCAGACAGACGTTTTTTTTTAAATTTGTTTCACCCTGTATTCTACGAAAAAATTCAAATTGTAACTGATAGTTTTGGATTCATGCAAATATTTTCTTCAATTTCCGTTTTCAAATTAAAGCAAAAATAGAAAAAAAACTATATAAAATTGCACACCAATTTCATAAAATTTGATAAAACCTACTGACGTGAAATACAACCAATAACTGATATTTGTCTCAGATAAATAGTGCTTTCATTAAAACAAAAATAGACAACATCAAATTTCTTAGAGTTGTCCACCCTGTATACGGGGGATCAGAAGTGCTTTCATTTTTATCAGCGGTAAAAGCCTTAGCTGTTAACAAAAAATACTTTTTGGAAAATAAATCGTGTTTAAGTTAGAGCAACATAAATTAGAAATTAATTTTTTAAGGTGTTCCGGTTCAGCCTGTATATATTTCGCCGCAAGCGTAGCCGGTTTTGGGCCAGGGTAAGCCTAATCTATATGCACAAGTTTTGTGGTCAAGTAGACTTTAATTTTTCGAGCCAACAGACAGGCAGACTCACGGAAATGGGAAACTATGTTTTTTTTCTACTCATGTCAATAAAAACCTTTTTTGTATGTTCAATAGTAATTGCGGAAGATAGTCCATTGTTTTATACACATTTTCATTGTGCTTCAATCACCATGGTGATTGAACTACAAAGTTCACTTTGTGCGCGAGTATATTTTACAAAGGTGGCGTTGACCGGTGCCGCGTCAAAATCTTTATAATTTCATTGACATTTTTTGACATCTTAAAAAGAAAAATATTACTAATCCCATTTTATTAACAGTAACATTCGTAGAAAAAGTATAGTGTAAAACTCGCATGGAATGACCATTTCCTACTCGTATGATTTGCAGCACTCGCCTGCGGCATCGTGCTGCAAACGTCATACTCGTAGGAAATGCATGTCATTCCATGCTCGTTGTACAATATACTATTGTGATCGAGGGAGCCCAAAACGTGAGGATCTGAAAAAATCTCAAGAGATGATTTTTCTCGAATACAATGCTAAAGAGGGAAGCTAAAGTATTTCTCTATTTAATTACAGAAGACACCCTAAAGTACTTACTCATAAGGCAACAGAAATACTTGTTGAGTTCAGAAAGTGCACAATAAATTTTAAAAGGGTTCCCGCAAAATAGCAAATAACAATCAGCATCATATGTAGAGCGGGTCTTTAGGTTTAAGGTGATGCAGAGACAAGTCGATTTTTTTAAACCTATGTTTTATTATAATAATAAATATTTTTCTCATATGTCGCACCTTCAGCAAATAGTTATCTAAGTATCGCACAATTTCTGTCTGTCACTGTATTATAATAAGTACCTTCCCTGTCTTCTAAATCCCGAGACTGATAAGTATAAATTTATAATATACTATAATTATTATTATATGTATTACCTGAACCTGATCCTCCTCCAAACGAATGAAAAATTAAAAATCCCTGTAGTCCAGAACATTGATCAGCCAGTTTTCTAATTCTATCACAAACTTGATCTATTAGTTCTTTTCCAACAGTATAGTGGCCCCTGGCATAATTGTTGGCTGCATCTTCTTTTCCACTAATTAATTGTTCAGGATGATAAAGATCTCGGTAAGGACCTAACCGGACGGAATCTGAAGAATTTTTTTTTTCAAAAATAGGTAGAATGTAAGATTTAAATTTATTGATTTGTGAAAAAACTTTGTATGTGTCATGCAGATTGTAAATTACCTATAACCATTTAAATTACTATTTTATGCAATAATATTTGCGTTTTGTGCATTTCACAATATGATATTAACAACAATTAAAAACTAATTCAACAAATAGGCGCTAACCAGTATGAATACACCTTTAGTATCAATAATGCGGAAGCGCACAGCGAGTATTGCTGTTTATTAATCACTTTGCTAAGTGTAATCATAGACTAAATTAATAATACCTAGACGAACACTGCCGTGCAACGAAAAGCGGGTCTCCCTTGAGACATTTATTGGGTTTACTGGTGTATGGTTTAAAAGCTTGTTTGTCTACTATTATGTAAATATGTATACTATGTATCTACATGTAGGTATATATAATGGTGAACAAACAAACTTTTAAACCATAAACCAGTAAACTCACCAAATGTTTCAAGGGTGACCGGTTTTTCGGTGTATTCGAGTGTCTGTCCATATTCTTTATTGTCTCTGGTGTAATGCAGTAATTTTAGCGAACATAAAAATGAACAGAATTAAGAATTAAGTTTAGTTTATACTTACATATACTTATTATTGTAAAAACACAAAAAATGATGCCTGTTAATGTTAATTATTGCAATTTTTATTTTTCTCAAAGTTTTTTGGATTTTTGGAAAATATTTTTTTCTCTTAAATAATTAAATATGAATGTAGTAAAAACAACATTTATGAGGGCCAAATTAGGCGCTTTACAAAATTTCCGATATTTTTTTTTTAAGTAAGAAATAAATTGACTGATTGACTAAACTTCATTATTCTTACTTATTTTTTTTATAGTGTGAATGGTAACAAGATAGTAGGTTAGAGTTTACAGCAGCGTTTCTCAAGCTGTGGGTCGCAAGCTGGTTTTTGGTGGGTCGCAAACAGTGTTTAAAAATATATTTAGAAATCATTCTAATCTAAAGCCTGTTTTTTTATTCTGTGTTATTTTGTTCGAAAATTCACATGGGTCGCAAGAAATTATCATTTTTTGAAAAAAGTTTGGGAAACGCTAGTTTATAGTGTAAATGGTTAATAATATAACTAACCTATAACGGTAGGTTCCAGATCAACAAAAATTGATCTAGGGACTTGTTTTTCACATGATGTTGAGCCAAAAAATGTAGAAAAACTATCATCTTGTGGCTTGTGTTTATCAGTAAAATATCCATTTTTCTGTAAATTGTGTTCAAGACAGTATAACTCCCAACATGCATTACCAATTTGTACTCCAGCTTGTCCAATGTGAATTGAAATAACTTCCCTCTGAAAAATATTAAATCACATTCTAAGATATGGAGGGCCAAGTATATTATTCTAGGTATTTTTCCTGACCTCTTAGTTTTGCTAAAGTCTCAAATGTTTACTGTGGGCGGTAGTATTTTTCAAACAAATAATTTTTAGAACACATAATAATACGTTTTCGGAAGTAAAATTTCTTGAAGAAGAAATTGAGATTAAAAATCGGACAACAATATCTTTTATTATTTTAATAAAAATGGTTGCATTATTTCGATTGCCCTGATTTTTTAGATAACGTTGGGGGAATAATTTTAGATACATTTTTAGATATTATCAGAATAGAACTGTAGTAGTTTTTTTTTCTTTCATTATGACGGCCGTGGGTCATATATTGCCTCATTGTACCGGTCCTGAATTACTCTAACCTCCCCCCCCCTGCTTTGCACACCCAGGCACTATCAACCCTTGATTTCGCACGTATGTTAGTAGTGCAGTCTACCGACTGGGGATCTGGGGAACACAGCTGGGGAATGTACAATGTACGACGGCGCCTTGAGACATCGAGTCTAACCATGGATCTATTATAATATGGATTCGATATCCGTATACTGTGAGCGTATCGAACGTGAAGCCTTATATAATATAAATATTTTGTTGTTTGTTATTCTCTTGAGAGAGCAGTTTACGAACTACGAACATAGACAAGACTACGAATTACTACGTAATTGAATCAAGAATGGTAGTAGAAAGAGATAAAATAGCATTGGAGTGTTGGAGCTCAGAAGTGTTGTCTGCTGGGTGCTTAGGAAAAACGTCTGAGAACGCTCGGTTACACGTACGTCTTTGTCTAATGAACTAGAAAAGAAAAAGTGCGACGTATAGATTTATATAGATTTATAAATGACTCAGAGCGACTTTAAATAATCGCCTTTAGAAATAACCTAACATAACATAACCTATAAATAATAAAACCTTTTTAACTTAAATTTATTACTATTTAGCAGAAAAATAAAATATTTTGGGGCTTTTATTACTTTTAGTAAATCTTGTGATGCTTCTAACGTATTTTTGTACAAAAATAGAAGGTAAAATAAGATGTGGCCAATGTTTACAAATTGTGTTTACAGTGTCGTTTAGAATGGTTTGTTTTGGCTTCAAAGAATGTGAACTCATCCCGTATCCAGTCCTAATAAATCCATGAGTCTAACCCATAGATTGTCTATGGTCTCACCCGGCGTAAATCAAGACACTTCGCATGGGTGTTGCGTAAATAGGACGGTTTTAGCCGCGATTCATTTTGAACTTTTCCCTTCATACGCATTCATACCGATGATCACAAAATGTCCATGGTCGAAGTGGACGACCAACTCGGCCACCGTAAACCCCTCTGCAATAGTTAATTTCATAAATTTAGATAAAAAATACATAAACATAAAATGGAGGCAGAGCATACCTATGCAAACCTGGAAAACCTTAATTAAATTTCATGATAGGTATAAAAAGATCACATTTTTTAGGAAATCTTCACCGACTTACCTTCTAGATAATTTAGGTTTGCTCTGACCTCTTTTTTTTCTTTTTAGTGTTCCGTGCTAAAATTAGCTTAGCAAAACGGAATACTTATGGAATTACTTCGGTGTTTGTCCGTCCGTCCGTCTGTCACAGGCGATTATCTCTGAAACTATTCGACATAAAAATTTAAAATTTAGCACAGAAATAGAGTAAAAAGTTTAATTTTGATTCTGGGGGTAAATTTCAGGGGGTAAATTGGAAAATGGAAAGAAAAATTCAAGTGCATCGTGTAGGGTTTCAAATGAAAGTTTATTGAAGCACGACTTCAACAATATGATGTATTTTTTATGCATTTTTAAACATTTTTCGAGAAAAACGCCTAAAATTTGCTGTCCCCCACCCTTATCACATGAACGATCGCTCAGAAAAATCTGAGAAAAATCATGAACATTGAGAATTAGGTGTAGATTGAGACAAAATTATCAGGATTAAAAAATTCCAGCGTGATCAATTCTTCTAAACCATTTAGTTGATTATTTTCTTATAACTGCTGAACCCTTGATTTTAGAGAAAAAGTTTTTCAACAAAAAATATTTCTCACGATGTAAGGAACAACTTTTGTCTTTACACGTCTTTAAAAATTTTTAATTTTGCTCAGTTGGTACGCTTCCCACTCAGTTCCGCGTATACGCGATGTGATACGGCGTTGGTACCGTCGGCGGCGGGTAGCGCGGGAGATGGGCGAAGATCGGAAGGCCGAGGTTTGCTCAGTTTTAGTGAGGGCCGGTGGCACGGAACACTAATTGTGTGAGTATAGCTGGCACTTGGCCGAATTTGTACTGACATTCCCATATACAGAATAGGTTTGCTTAAACCTAACTTTTAAAAGTTGACGCATATTTTTATCTAAATAAAAATATGAGTACCTAATACCTAGTTTAGTTAAGTTTTTTTACAGTTATATAATATAGTTTGTTACAAAGAAATCTATATCATTTAAGTATCGATCGATGACAATCCTACTTGTAAGCGAAACGGTATTTATATTTTTTCTATAAAGAAACAAAAAAAATCCTTTTGTAAGTACCTACTACTCATAGTACTTAAAGAACTTTCTAATCAATTTATTAAAGAAAAAAATAATTTTCATTTAGGCCTATCATATTTATAAAAAAAATTTAAAATGTTTACATTAATAAACCAACAATATAAATTGACTTGATTTTTATACCTTGTAATTTTTGTACATCATAGGTACATTGTCCAAGTCTATAATTACTTATTATAATTTCAACTACGCAACACATCTGTAGATCTGTAGACATCTGTAGATGTCGAACGGTCGTTTTCTTCATATAAAAACATTTTTTCGCCGCATCGGACATCGCTTACGGAAGCGACTTTTGAGACGTACGCCATTCTGCAAATGTTTATCCGAACCAATCCGGATTTTTAATGGTAACTGGGTAAGTATTACATATTATATAAAGTATTATTATCACTTATACGTAGTTGCTTATATACGCCGCCACTGGTATGGCATTCAAGTGGGCAGCCCTACTGATCAGTATACTTCTAAGTTTATATCTTTGTTATTGTTGTTTATAATACAGTGTAACCTCTATACTCCGGACACAGTTTAATCCCGACATCCAGTAATCCAGACTCCTATTTTGAAAAGTCATAATCTGGACGCATCTCTTTAATCCGGACAGTCGCATGGCTTCATGAATTTTTCGCGCTTAAATTATAGACGTGGTCGCAGCAAAGAAGATAAAACTGTTTTATTTTGGTCTAGATGCATGATACAATAAAAGAAAGGTATGATACCAAACCGTATCAAATTCGTCCGGGTTCGCGCATGACGTCACGCCGTGATTTATTTTTGAAATTTATAACGCGCAATATAGAGTTTACGTTAGTTAAAGGCGATTTTATATAAATTCTACTGGCAATATACTTTGCCTCCTGCTTGTAACACAAATTTTATAGTAGATGATTTAAAATAATCATATAAAATAAATAAAAGGATAAATACATAATACATACATTGATTACATTGATTGATTGATTATCCACATCACAACCATACACAGCACACCTTTTTTTACTTTTAAAGTCCTAAAAGTAATATAAAAACACCAAAAAATAGTTGAAAACACAACGAGATCTTAAAACAAGACGTGCTTCGTTTGCAAAATATCGCGGAATTGATCACGTCATGACGTAAATGGCCACGCCTACCTGCGCGGTATCATATCTTCTTTTATTTGTATCATGGTCTAGATGCGTGTTTTTTTTATTTTCATACAACCCACGAAGGCAGCAAGCCTAAGTACTAAGGTACCGTGGGTTGTATTATGTATGTATTTCTATGTATGTATACAATTTTTTTCTGTGTGAGCCTGCCAGGCGTCAGGGTCTTGATATTAGCCGGTTGCCATATTGCATGTACTACACGCAGCCTTATTTTATTTACGTTAGTGATAAGCTTAATTTTTTTTCAAAAATGTCAAAAACCAAACACAACGTTAAATTTGCAACAAAAACGCGAAGTAATTAGATTCTATTTAGAGTTTATTTTATTTCTTAAATAAGTACTTACTTATTTAATTTTTTATGAAGGATTTATTTTATGTTGACCAATAAACGTTTTATAAATTATCTTGAAATTTTAATTTTGTTTAGTTTAAAAATTTGATATAATAATGTGATTTGGTTTGTATTCAGTAATCCGCACAAATCACTAATCCGAACAACTCCCCTGCAATTAATTGTCCGGATTATAGAGGTTACACTACACTGTAGGTATAATATACATTTGCTTTCCTATTCTGAGTGCCTAACATTTTTTGTTGATTTTTTATAATATAATAGCTATAATATAATTATATAAATGTTCTTGTGTTCCTACTCTGAATTCGTAAGATTAGTTACAACAATATGTTTGTTTAAATATGTTAAGAGTTAAAACATAGACTTGTTTTGAGAAGATGTTTACTATTTAATTTAAACATAAATATCTGAATTACTTTTACAAAATAAAATCCGCCTTATTAATAGAGCAAAAATATTTATCAATTTTCTCAAATAAATAATAATTATTTTTACGAAATGACGAAAGCGACAAAAATTATAATATCGGCAGCTCCCGCTTTTGGTTTCCTGAAATCTGGTAACCCTACCCCCTCTTAATTTTTGAACCGTTACATTTAGAATATTTAAAGTTGGCATTACTATGTTTTGGTGCACAAGTAACGCTCGGAAAGACCAAGATGGCTGCTGGACGCCATCTTGGGAAAAAATTTAAATGGAAAAAGGGGTCTTGCGACACATCCTTTTAAAGGTTTCATTGAGTACTTTATGATGCTAGAATATTATGTTATTATTCGTCCCAAAAAAATGGCGGCTTGTTAAAACAAATATTTTTAAAAGAAAAGGTAATGAATATTGAATATAAGTTTTTTAATTGGCGGTTTGAAAATATGTACGCTTCTGATGATGGCAAAAGGTTAAAAACATATTATTAAGCCCTCCCCCATCCCCACTAATTGAAATTCAATAATTTCAGATCCATTTTTAAACACAATTTAAATTTTATTTCAATTAGCGGGAATGGGGGAGGGCTTAATAATATTTTTTTAAACTCTTGCTATCATCAGCAGCGTATTTTCAAATTGCCAATTAAAAAACTTCGGCAATATTCATTACATTTTGTTCTCAGGGCGAATATTCTAGGATCATAAAGTACTCAATGGGACCTTTGAAATGACGTATCGCAAGACCCCTCTTTCCTTTTAAATGTTTTTCCAATATGGCGTCCAGCAGCCATCTTGATTTTTCACTTGTCACTTGTGTACCAAAACATAGTATTTTAGTACTAATTACCGTATGCCAAGTTTCAATTTTCAAAAATTAAGAGGGGAACATTACAGAACCGCACTGTATGTACAATGTTGATAATAAAAATATTTTATAAACCGCTTCTTAATGGCTTAAAACTAAATTATTTAAGTATCAATCTTGAACAAATTTTCTAAATATATATTTTTTCGAGGGGACGCCGACCTGGCTCAAGGGAAAACCTTAAGGTCTTCTGAGAAACAATTTCTTGAAATAAAATTAGTGTGACCCTAAATTTTAATTTCGGTTTTCTTCAAAATTAAAAAAAACAACTTTATATTTAGATACCGTAAAAATGGGTAGGTATAGGGGGCATTCGAAGACGAGAAAAAATTACCCGCTTTTATTGCAGCGGATACAAGGCGCTAAAACCTTTTTGTGGGTAGATATATGGAACATTTAGGTAATTCAAAAAATATTACTCCCTAGCCTTTTATAAACAAAAACAATATACTTGTTAAAAAACGCTAAAGCTAATTATTTTTAAAATATTGACCATTTTTGCATCAGATGCACCATAGTCTTTAAATTAATTTAAATTTTATTTTACCATAGCAGGAATATTTCAGAAAATGTAGTGCAAAATGTAACTTCAGGTATAATTAATGTGAGTTTTACCTAATTTTGTAGTAAAAATGCAAAGAAACATTCTTCGCTAGTGCAATGAAAGACTGTCAAGAAAAACTCAAGAAAAAGGGATTAATTATGATTCTGGTCCAGGTCCAGGATTAATTAAAATTAAAACAAAATATAAGTTTTAATATTTCCATTTTTTGAAACAAAAATTAAGCAATTATAATATAATAAATAGAAAATTGTTCCCAAATACACCTTAAGCCGGATTTTTTGAAATAGTTTTCGAGTGGAAGCAAATATTTACCAGTGTACTGTGTATAAACGTTTTTTGCAATTACATAAGACAAGACTTTTATTTCTGAAAGTACTTTTCTAAGTTTATAACTGTTTTATTTCGTTTTACATCGTTACAGACACACGCCACGTGTATTACTTTGTCCTGAGTCCTAGGATTATCGTGTACAAATTATTTTCTATTGTTTTTAAAATTGCAATTTCTAAGAAAGGGCTTAAATTAAATATATTTATGGCACGTGTTATACACAACCAAAATCGTCTCAAAAACCCACTTTTAGGTTGGAGTGCAACAGAATTCGCAGATTGTCCTGATAGGACACATATGATTAGAATGTTTTTTAATTCTATTTTAGACACTAATTCATCTTTAAATAAAAATTGTAAAAATATAGGAATTCATTTCGCAGTAATCAAATGAATTCTATATGCGTATGTCTTTTTTAACAGTACGTAAAGTTAAATAATGGCTAATTTAATTTATCGTAAAAAATTACTACCTATTTTTATTAATTGTAAATAATTATAATATATTACACTTCAAGCTTACCATTTTAATAAAATAAAATTTTAAAAATAACAGTAACAGAAAACAAAGTACACACAGTAATGTTAAACATAAAATGAACTAAAATAATCTGCTGTGCCGTTGAAAGCATTTTTTGTGATATTGGTAAAAAAAACTGCTGAAATATATTTTAATCGGTCTACACATTTTTATTTTATCTACTCATACATTCACATTTTAATGAATCCTTAAAATATATGTAAGCCCAATGCCTAGGTCTCTGTGTTGGGGTAAACTCTTTTTTAAATTTTTGTTATTTAAAAAATTAGATCGGCTCTAAAAAGTCTATTGGCAACAAGTTGTTCCTCGATCAATTATTTTTAAAATTGTTGGAAATTGCCAATGAGAAATATTGCATATTCATCATTGGTTTTAACGCCTATTTTAAAATTAGTTGCTTGCATTCCGTGGCGGACTATTTACGATTTGTCTATGTAAACGTTAAAGCCCATCCCTCCGTTAATGTCCGCAATACCTAAGTAATCTTAGTATTACCACAGACAATAACTATATTGCCTGTGGTATTACCTCGGGATTTAAATAGTACATAATCATGAATAAATTTTTAACTTTAATTAGGTAATGTATTAACTAAAATTAACTAGGACAGTAGGTACCAAAATTATTTAAATGTTATGCTGCAAGGGAGTCTATAGGTAAAGTAAAGTCTGATTCCGGTTTTCTATAGTCAGCATACTATCCTTTTTTAGATACGTTATGTAAACAAGGATACCATGCTGACCGACTAGAACTGGTTTGGTCACTGGTGAATTCTAAGGAACGACCATACGCATACTGTGCATGCTTTCCTGTGTCCCAACGTATGTTGTATGAATGACAGTTTAAATACCGCGGTAGTCCTATTTCATTTTCACATCGCTGCGTCGAACTTGTTTCATTTCTTTCACCAGGTTTTCTGAGGTTTGTTATATTCAGTTTTTATTTCTTTGACCGTAGCTGATTTCTGGATAAAAGTTTAGTGCTACTTTTAACGCGCGAGAGCGCCTTGTGAGACTTTTATGAGGCGAGGGGGCATGAGTGCATACATCTATTCTCTTGGTTTGCTCAGTCGATCATGTAAGATGGACAAGCTTAAGGTAACAACTGCGGCAGCTTTGTATGCCTTCAGTTATTACAATTTTCTTTCTACATACCATATACATACCATTTATTTTAATTCTATTTCACACGTGAGGTAAATGATATTGAAAAATATAATATTTAATATAAAAAATAAATAAGTGTACATTAATATGCAAATAATAAATAATAATTTACATAGTTTTCAAGGTTTTTCCTTTGTATGTTTGGGGTTGGGAAATATTATGATTCGAAGTGGGATAGAGGCTAAGTGCCCAGGCCTTCGGCCTCACCGACCACTTTGGGCCGGCGGCCCACCGAAATTTTCTCGCTCGCTCGCCTATCCCAATCCGGGCCTGTCATGTAATGCCAATAAATTATAATAGTCTAGATTTGTTTTCATTTTACATTTATTACACAAAAATATTTTCACGCCGCCCTTGACCTCCTTGCGACGAGGTCGTATGATTGTTCCGTTCTTTACTTATCACTAGGGTAAGGATTTCGGTTTTTTCCACTCACTTAATCGTGTGAAATACCAACAATAAAAATAACATGTATCGGTAAGAAATGCCTTGCTATTTCGAATTTCTTTGTAGAATTTTTATTTTGGGATAGTTTTTATTCTAGGATCACGTTTCTTGCACCAATAAAAATGTAAATTACAATTTTTTTATATTTCTATTCCATTAGTTTAATAAACCAAAAATAGACTGTTACTGGAGTTCATATTTGCCGTAATTAAGAATAATTACCTACACAAATACAATGCTTTGGTGCATCTAACTCTCTCTGCAAGTGCAGTGCGAAAACGCTCCAAGACAAGTCACCAAGAGCAGGCAGGGTCAGTTGCGTTACATAGGGAACACGTATATTTTTGCATAATATAGTTTTTTATGTGCAAATAAGTACTGCGTAATTAATAATTAATTATTTGACAATGTTTTTCCAAAAGAAAATAAATTGTAGTAAACATGTGAACCCATAAACGTCACGGGGTAGCAAGTAAATGATTATTTATTATATCGGAGAAAATTGGTTACGGTTGCGACGTTTGTAATGATAAAAAATTCTACTTTTAAAGTAAATCGTTTTACTGTCCTTACAACTTTTTAGCTAAGCTTATACATTAAATTTGGATCACTTAACACAAAAATATTAGTAAATTTACAAAAATGCAGGTAATAGTAGATTAAACAATAAAATAGTACATAGTAAATACGAAATAAAAATTGGAAAATGAATTTAACGTCTGTCGTCAAAGTACATCAATGCAAGCCACGTCGCGTCGTCGGCGGCGTTTGATCTAACGGTGCAAATACTGAGAAAAGATCGTAGCGGGTTTAAAAGTATCACACAATTGTTAAATTCGTTTGGTGTCATGAGAGGTAAAGATCTCTTGCAGGATGCCGTTAAGTTCATGTGTAGACTGACTTTAGTGTTTATTTAAATTTATAAAAAAAAGTAAAGAAAGTATTAAAATGAGCGCGAAAAAAAGCTGAAGTTAGAATGGTTAATACCTCATTCTGATGTTTTATTTCAAAGTGATACTGAGTAAAGAACGGAATTTTGGTTTTTCCATTAGCAAATAATTTTTAAGTAAACATCTAGACCAAGATTCGGCAACTAATTTCTAGTAGGGTTAGAATATTTTGAAAAATTGTATCGAGGTCCGGGAAAAAAAAAGAAAAACATTAAATGGACCGCAGGTAATTATTGTTTTCTCAAAAAGCAACGTAGATCATAAAAAGTCATATTATTTCTTTTAAACTTTGATTTTTACTCATAAAAATAATAAAAGATAGATAAGTATTTGTTCTTACAAATTACTTAATTTTTTTTGGCGGTCCAGTTTTCTACCGCGGTCCGAATTCGGACCGCGGTCCGCCATCCAGTTGCCGACTCCTGATATATTTTCTCTATGCTCCTGATCTAGATCCATAGTCGTCCCACGTAGTGGGAAAATTAGTTGTTAGTGTTACGTTGTACGAAAAAGTATTTTGCTGTTATTTGAATAGATTGTGTGGAGATCTTTTTACTGACAGTTTTTAAATTTTTTTTTTTAGTTTTACACAATATATCGACACAAGTTAATTTTTTTATGTTCTGAGAATGTTGTTCTAATACACCCACCTTGACAGGCGTACATAAATTATCAACATTTGTATGTTGACAGAATATATGAAAATGCGTCCTCAGTCCTCTCCGAAAATTTCTTTGTCGAGGTTATCCTCACTCGGCTAGAATGTTTGCACGTAGATTAAATAATTGTTCGAACATACCTATCATTAACTAGGTATAAGTAAAGGTACGCCATTATGGTATTTGAAATGACAATATACTTAACACAGCCCAACCACAGTTCTCTGCAAATTAGGTCACTATACCTGTTGGTAAGCTCTTAATTATGTAGTAGGTACCTACTTGTGGGCCCAAAAGGCTGATTCTATACAGTAGCTAAGGAAAACAGAGGCGTGTTTTGCACAGGTGCAAGGTTGCCTACAAATTTTGGCATGAGGGTCAATAAATAATAAATCCCTAATTGACATTCCCATACAATTATTATTTCTTACTCTGAAGTGGAGTTTATTGCTTGTAAATTTAATTAGTCTTTGAGATATAAAATAGAGATATCACTTATTTTTGTGTTCAGTTTCAGTGTAAACAAGTTAGTGGTGTGCTGAAATTATTTTGTTCCATATTATCTGTGATCATTTACATAGCCGCAATGAGTACAATTAAAAAACTTAAGTTGGAGTGGCTGCTTCCATATTCCACTATCTTATTTGAAGGGGAACAAGGTGTTTGGTGTACAGTGAGTAACTCTGAATTTATTTGTACACAACGAAATCACATCCAGTAACATGTCAAAAGTCAAAAGCATTTAGAGAAGAAGCAATCTCATCCGGGGCCATCCGCATCTAGAGAACCTGATGTAATACACGCAGAGTTTTGCATGGATTTGTGTGAAGCCTTTGTTGCAGCCGACATTCCTCTCCATAAAATAAATATATAATCTATCTATGAAGAAACTTTTGCAAAAACACTGCCACCACAGAGTACCAGACGAATCTACTCTTCGTAAAAGTTAAGTGGATAAGGTATATTCAAAAACTATTGACAAAATACGTCACAATATTGAAGGAAAAAAGTTTTGGTTTAGCATCGATGAAACCACCGACTTCAATGGCCGATACGTTGCTGATAGTATAGTTGGGCCTTTAAATCCTATAGAAGCGGAAAGCTCATATGTAGTCAACCGTAAATTTCTGGCTAAACAATAGTGAGACAACTCAAGTTTCAGTAGAAAGTATCAGGTCGCTCTTTCCAGACACGAATATTATTGAAAACGTTATTTTGCTGCTTTCGGATAGTGCGGCATATATTATGCTAAAAGCAGGAAGACAGTTAAAAGAGCATTTTCCAGATTTGATCCACTTTACATGTCTAGCTCATGCCTTGCATAGAATATGTAAACTGATACGTGATTTGTATCCCGTTATCGATACTTTGGTTAGTGAGGTAAAAAAAGTTTTTCTTAAATCACCAGCGCGAATAAACAAATTTAAAGAAATGTGTCCTAATGTCCCATTGCCCCCACAACCTGTTATTCCAGGGTGGGGAACATGGTTATCAGCCGTTATATATTACCATACAAATTACGACTTAGTTAAAAATGTTATCGAGTCTAAAAGATTACGCTTTGAGTGTAACAAGACGTAAAGAAGTTATAAGTGCACTGGCGCTTAAAAATGATCTAAATGATTTCTGAAAATTTTGGATATCTTCCAGATATAATTGAACAGTTGGAGACACAAAACCTTCCCCTTTTGATTTCTTTTAATTTATTTCAGACAACCATAGACAAGCTCAAAGCATATCCTACCGAAATTGGTGAAAAATTAAAAGTGTATATACCAAAAATCTTAGAAAGAAATCCAGGATTTTCAGAAATAACAAATATTTTTGAAACATTGAAAATTAAAAATGCTGACTTGTATAATCATTTCCGTTTCGCTCCTGTTACAAGTTGTGATGTCGAAAGAAGGTATTCTAGACTTAGAGATATTAATTGAGCCGGTCAGAGGAAAAGTGGTCCAACTGCACGGCGATGGCGGTTTGGTTGTGCGTTATACCACTTTTCCTCTGAACGGCTCAATTATAAACGAACGCGTTTTACTGAAGCGAACTTTGAAAAAATGTTAATTATATCATGTAATGCCAATAAATTGTAATAAAGCCTAGATTTGTTTTCATTTTACATTTATTATACAAAATATTTTACTTATCACCAATATAGCCGATATTTTAATCACTTAGCCGGCCCTCGCACAAAGGTTTCATTAATGTTGAAACCAATCCATACGTATTACGTACAAGTCCTTATTTTTAGGTTGGTTTTGAAAACCCGGACAACTTCCAAAAACCCACTTGAACGCCCCCGAACTCCTTAAAAACGGGAGTCTTGTGCAGAGACAGACTGTTTTTATTACTAAATAAAATTTTTTAAATGCAATTTCTTTTGGCATAAAATGTTTTTGATGCTACAGGTTAATATAAAGCAATATAATCCCAAAAAAAAAACTTACCAGTTATTAAGAATATAATTTGTTACTTGTATTTAGGACATTTACCTATTAATATTTTATTGAATAGAAAGTTTTCCGGGCTTTATATTATTCTTTATATATTAACTGTTAGAACCCACAAAAGTTTATATCAAAAGAATAAAAAATAGTCTCTCTTCTCACAAGACTACGACCTTCAAAAGGCAAATGCTGGGAAACTCCGACCGGATGGCAACGCTAGGCCAGCACGCCTTAAGTATAGACATTTACCACTATAAAAGCCATTGGCACAAATACGAAAAATCCTCTATTTTCGGCATTAAGTCTTTTTCATAGAATTAACACTGAATGATAATTTTTAAATTTTTTTAAGTGAAACAACATATAAGTTCATCAAATTGAAATTTATTAAAACCTAATACGACATAACAATAAAAAAAATACTAATGCACATTCTAACACCCATATTAAAATATCTACAGTTACACGGAAAAGTTGCATCAAATCCTAATTAAAAACTAAAAAAATATATATTTTTTGACAGAACCCTTTATAGTATTAATTTTTTAAATTGTTCTTACATTAGGTAAGCTACATCGAATTGTACAAAAATCAAATAATTCATAGCTAACGCAAACATTTTGTCTATTTCTTACCTTAATTTCTACCTCTTTCATGATGTTTTAGCTTTTTTATTTTACTTAAAAAAATTGTGATCTTGAGACAATGGCGCAAGTAGAACACGCCAAATTTAAAATGTCCTAACCTTTAAATAACTTTTAATAATACACCTGCTTTGTAATTAAATTTTTGAAACTACGATAATTATCTCATATTCTCTGTTTTTAATTTTATAGTTTTGTTGTAGCTCATCCTCATATACACTATTGGACAACTCGTTTTTTAATGTTCGCCGAGTTCTGAAAAGTGATAATTTCATGCAGCGTTTAAATGATGATTCAGGATCAACTCTGCTGTTGGGTTAAAGTAAGTTGCTGTTCTTCTGGTTTAGGTAACATATTAGTTGATAAAAAAAGTTTTAATAATGTCTGCTTAAGATCCTTCGAGAACTGAATTCAATATAAATAAAAATAGACTAGTAATTTATGAACAAAACATAAATAATAAGTAGCTTAAAACTTTGTGACCTGTTACCTGTCAGATTTCAGGATTAAAACTTTTTACGTCCAATAATGATAATTTAATTGTCCAAGAAAATGCAAATTTTGTGATTATATCACATAAATCTAGGCATTAAAAAAATTACTGAAATAAACATAGGTCCTATAATCCTCGTTATATTTTTACTAGTAAAATTTTATAGTTGTCTCACATCTTATGTATAATATACCTTTCCTCAAACAACGGTATAATATAACAAAATAAACATTTAACAACGTCAGAATTTTTCTCGGTCTTGTTGTCCATGCTATATATTTACGCAGCTACAATACAAAGTTGCCGATTAATTGATAAAATTAATAAAATGTCGGCTTTTTATTAAAAAGTGAAACGTATCCGACTACGTTTAGCGATTTCCTTAGTTCCTATCAAAACAAAAATAAAAGGTGCTGGTATAACACAATCCTTTAAGTGAAACGCGATTATGCTCACTCGATAAATGCTCGAAGATCAGATCTAATCACAAGAACAAACAAAACTGTTTCGGTATGCTTGTGGTCTTGCTTTGCTGACTGTTGAACAGGGCTGCCAACTGACCTTTACTGATTTACTCTAAAAACTTTCCTGGATTACTCACAATTACTCACAACTTCAACGTATCAATATCAAGACAGGCTTTTTTTTGTATAAACCGTAAAACACCGCATATTTGTTAATAACATAATAAGAGGCAACTGATGGCGCTCTTGTTTTTATTTTACTACTGTGCAATGTTCCTAAATATCAAAAGCTGGTGTTGCGGGTTGCCAACTCGGAAGAAAGCTAAAGGAGGAGCGCTTTCACCATTTTGAAAGGAATATGTTTGTGTAAATCACACAAGGTACAGGAGGGGAATACCCAAGACGCTGCGACACCTAGTGTTGCAAGTTGCAGTATCAAACAGACGAATCACTAGCTACCTTACTTATTCTCTTTTATTTGTATATTGGCTAAGCAAGAGAGGTCGCTAAAAGCACTGCAAATCTAAAAACTGCAAAATTGTAATTAGTGGCTGAGCGCCTAAAATTATGCCTAAATTTAGATTTTTAAAACTAAATTTTTAATACATTATCAGATTATAAATCTGCATAACTACCAAGAATATACCACGTGAATATACGTTGATCTCTCGATTACTGACAATTGCCACTTACTCACAGACCAGGAAATTACTCACAAATGTGAGGAATTACTCACAAATTGGCAGCCCTGCTGTTGAATGTAACGGTGAATTCTCGACCGTTAGATAGTTTGTTGTTACTGCAACAGTTGCAAAATTGTTTGTTGTTGCAATAGTCATTGGGTACAATATAAGTAGAACACAAAAATAAGTTAGAAGTAATTTCTGTTTAAAGTAGTAGTGACAGTTACAGGTTTTACCTATAGGGCGATATTTGGTAACCACAAGACAGTTAGTAATACAAGCCTAGGGTATATCAGTAAAGCAATTTATAAGAATAAACCTACCACCTAGAATTACTACAGTAGATAGTGCTGTTGGAAAGCTACAAAATGTTAAAAAAAGCTTAGATGCACCAATATCAGCCGACCACTATAACTCTTAAATTACCTATACCAATTTTGCTGCTAGTTTTAGTAACGTCGGTACAAGTAAAACTGGCAACAAATGACAAAATGTCCACATTATATTTATGAAAATATGCTTTCTTACATCAGTTTTAATGGATAATTGTACAAAATAAATTACACTATAAAAATAATTAAGACTAGTTTACACCACAATAATTTAAGTAAATTTTAAGTTGAAACTATTTTCTACTTAAGAGCACTTTTAAAGGACAGATTACCATATTTAAGTTCTTATCTGATAAATTGTAATTTATACATACAAATATTCAAAACGGTACGAATATAATTTCTAAATTCGATTAATTTCTCAGATATTTAGAATTACGAGTTAAGAATGGTAAAGGAAGCATTCTGAGTCGTTATACATTACTTCCAAGCGCAATTTTAGATAATTGTCTTTAATTGGATTGATTCTGCCTTTACTTGGTGGAACTCCATCTTAACAAACTTGTCAAAAAGAAAACACTAAATTGTGTAAAATTCCACTTTATTTAAACACTTGAACTTTTTTTCTAATAAAAATCCGACATGTTTCGCTACACGGTAGCTTTCTCAAGAATGAGTGAATCTTAAACTAGAACTGAAGGGATAACAGACATATACCTAAAATAAGGGTGGGTGCGGAATTTCCAAAGGTGTTATAAAAATAAGTTTAACAATGGGGAATTATGAAGGTCTAATTGCGAGTTCAATAAGGTGTCGGTATTTTTAAGTTTATTTATTTCTAGGGATTCCAATAGATTTAACCGTGTTCCTTTGTTGTCGGTATGCAGATTTTGGAAATTGTTATTAAAATTATGGTTGGTCTCTAAAAGGTGATTTGCGTAATGTGAATCTGTTTTTTTATTAAGAAAACTGGACCTACATATGTTCCTTAATTCTTTTAGAAAAACTTCTGCCTGTCTGGCCTATGTATGTCTTAGGGCAATCTTGACACGTTAACTTGTAGACACCTGATTTATTATCTTTATCTGTTACTGACTTATTATTATTTTTTTTTGATAAACCTACCAGTAGAAGAGTTCGTTCTAAAAGCGATATTATATTTAAGTTTTTAAAAAAGTGGGCAATCCTGTTGCTTGCTTGACCAATATAATATGTAATTAATCATCTGTAGGATGTTTTTTCTTTTATAAAAGGATAAACCATACTGATAGATTTTTTATATAATTTTTGGTTTAATATTTTGTTGATTAGGTAGATACTATAGCCGTTGTTTATTGCGATTTGTTTAATTATATTTAATTCTTTTTGAAAGTTTGATTTATTTAGTGGTACTGTCATTAATCTGTGTATCATGCTGTGGAAAGCCGCTAATTTGTGTTGTATGGGATGGCAAGATGTATAGTGTATTGTGGTATCTGTATGTGTGGGTTTATGAAAAATGGAAAAGTTGTGTTTGTCTATTTCGGGTACTATTGTTAGATCCAAAAAGTTTAGTGACTTATTTATTTCTTTTTCGATAGTAAAATGTATGCTAGGGTGGATGTTATTAATGAAATCTAGAAATTGAGTCAATTGTCTATCAGTACCGGTGAAGCAAGTTAGAACGTCGTCTACATACCTGTTTTATTCAATAAGTTTATCTACTGGTACAGGTATGTAGACGACGTTCTAACTTGCTTCACCGGTACTGATAGACAATTGACTCAATTTCTAGATTTTATTAATAACATCCACCCTAGCATACATTTTACTATTGAAAAAGAAATAAATAAGTCACTAAACTTTTTGGATTTAACAATAGTACGCGAAATAGGCAAACACAACTTTTCCATTTTTAATAAACCCACACATACAGATACCACAATACACTATACATCTTGCCATCCCATACAACACAAATTAGCGGCTTTCCACAGCATGATACACAGATTAATGACAGTACCACTAAATAAATCAAACTTTCAAAAAGAATTAAATATAATTAAACAAATCGCAATAAACAACGGCTATAGTATCTACCTAATCAACAAAATATTAAACCAAAAATTATATAAAAAATCTATCAGTATGGTTTATCCTTTTATAAAAGAAAAAACATCCTACAGATTAATTACATATATTGGTCAAGCAAGCAACAGGATTGCCCACTTTTTTAAAAACTTAAATATTAATATCGCTTTTAGAACGAACTCTTCTACTGGTAGGTTTATCAAAAAAAAAAAATAATAATAAGTCAGTAACAGATAAAGATAATAAATCAGGTGTCTACAAGTTAACGTGTCAAGATTGCCCTAGGACATACATAGGCCAGACAGGAAGAAGTTTTTCTAAAAGAATTAAGGAACATACGTAGGTCCAGTTTTCTTAATAAAAAAACAGATTCACATTACGCAAATCACCTTTTAGAGACCAACCATAATTTTAATAACAATTTCCAAAATCTGCATACCGACAACAAAGGAACAAGGTTAAATCTATTGGAATCCCTAGAAATAAATAAACTTAAAAATACCGACACCTTATTGAACTCCCAATTAGACCTTCATAATTCCCCATTGTTAAACTTATTTTTATAACACCTTTGGAAATTCCGCAATCACCCTTATTTTAGGTAAATGTCTGTTATCCCTTCAGTTCTAGTTTAAGATTCACTCATTCTTGAGAAAGCTACCGTGTAGCGAAACATGTCGGATTTTTATTAGAAAAAAAGTTCAAGTGTTTAAATAAAGTGGAATTTTACACAATTTAGTGTTTTCTTTTTGACAAGTTTGTTAATTGTCTTTACTTAACGACCGTTTATATAAATACATTTTTGTTGTGAGATTCTGAATATGTAAAAACTTTGTAAAACAAAATTTTTATGTTGTGAGATTCTGAATATGTAAAAACTTTGTAAAACAAAATGTTTATCTGTTTATTTTGATAATTAAAGTTTTGCAAAAATCACCCCTCTCTATAGAGTTGTCCATTAGCAAAACTGGTTTAGCACCCGTTCCCCAATGAAACTTAAATTGTTCTGTAAAAAAATTTACACCCGATCAATCCCAATAAGACAACTTACATGTACAAAGTGTGAAATACGACACGTAATCAAAATGGTTAAGTGAAAATTTTTTAAATACGTACTTATATACTGTTTATTGAAGGTGATCAGTTGCAAGTAACAGAAATGAAAATTATAATTTCTGAAAAAATTAAAAATGAACTTTTTTTATCGTTGCCTGTGAAAGATTACTCACAAAATCAATAAATCAATAATTCAAATAAATGAAGAATTATTTAGGTATAGGGACCAGTAATAAAAAAATTGAAGCGTTTATTTGAAAAACAACGCAAGTCCATTTTAGTCGATTGTTGTTTAAGATTTTTGTATCTAACAAAAAGCGAAAGTCAAATTGACATTTTCAGGAAAAGCCTTTAATCAAACATAATCCTACACTACAAGCAGGTAGCCAAGCGGTTATTTCATTTTCTTAAAAAATTGCGTTTTGGACATGCGTTGTTTTCAGATAAACGCCTCAATATTACTTAGTTAACATGATGAATCACACCTCTTTGCAGCGATAGACATTTCCGATAAACTATTCATTTTATGCATTCTTTAAAGAGTAAGAAAAACGCGAGAATTTTTACCTTCAATAATATCGTTTTTTATCTCTATCCCTGCAGGACATAGACTAGACATGATGGTATATTTCATTACATTTTTACATTTCGTAAACTTCAATCAATGGACATTGGCCGTTACATCACAATTTAAATTGTTACGAACCATCCCAAATAACATCCCTTGTTTGTAGTACCAGTGACGTAACAATTTTTAGATTTAGTTATTTTAAGAGTATTTATGCTACATTAGTAATTGTTTAGAAAATTTTCGGTATATAATCAAAATTTTTTAAAATTTCGTTTGGCAAGTTAATTAAAATTAATGAAAAATTTAGGAACGTAGAACTTAGGAGTATTGAATCATGAAAAGCGTTCAGTGGGAGATTTTAGTGCCCTCAATGGACACAAAATTTTTCTACTAAGAAATGCTGGCGCCAGAGGGCCGAGTAAATTTAAAATTGAGGAGACATCAGTGGACCACCAATATTGGCTTATGTTAGTAAGAGAAGTTAGTGACTCAAAATAAATTTTATTTACCTACTTACCCCCTTTACAGTATTCAGTCATATAAAGATTCGTGTATTTTCTTTTCCAGTTAAAACAAATTAACGACAGGACCCCTTACCTGTGATTTAAATGTTTCTCCAGCACTTAATGCCACGGCATTAACCTTTTTTTTGAAAACTCACTAAATAACAAGAAACTAACGGAAACCTTTCTTAATAGAGAGGATTTTTTTTAAATAAATAAACTTGTCTTTGTTTTCAGCATTAAATACATTAGAACTAGAGTATGCAGCGTTTTGAGTAAACATAAGTAAAAAGTTGAAAATCGGCCTGCGGTGTACATATGTTTAAGATAAAGGAGATAGAAAATGGTGTCTACACACCATGCTGAAATTAATGACGTAACGGCCCAGATCTATGCCATTAGAATTAAAAAAAATATAATTGTGCGGCGTAAGGTATATGGCCGCCCCTGCCTCTTTGTAACATCTCTAAAAACTCATTTTTAAGGGATGGTTCTATTATTCAGTAAAATGCTTTCTTAATCACTAGCACAACTATTACTTACTGAAAAATATGAATAAGAAAAATGTATAAAATAATTTGTCTTTTTATATTTCGGCCGCTTTAAGTATCTCACAGACCATTGCGAATATTCGCTGCGCGGCGGCTGCGGTTTTTTCATCATTGCGAGCGTCAATGATGAAAAAACCGCAGCTGGTATTCATGTAGGATCCGTTAAGTTGTTCGAACGAAAAGCTATACTAAGTGCACTAATTCCAAATGGAACAACAAATCTAATGCTAAACTGACCAATGATACAAATGATTGGACATCCACTCACCCTGTAATACCTTTGAAATTAGCAGGACATTTTTGGTAATACCAAACGTTAATGTTGATAGAACGGTTTTAGTTGTTAGCAATGCTAGGTCTGCTTGAAATGGGCTAAAGCAGTTAAAAAAAATGCTGACTTTGTACATGCGTCTTTATACATATAAAAAACTATTTATACTGACCCATTAAAGGGTGCATATAAACGTAGAAAGTAATAACAAATATATAATTATTGCGCTGATTAAGTGCCTCAGTGCGTTAGAAATCCGATAGTCGGACCGACTCAAAAAGCTGCCTATTATTAATTAATACATTAAGATATATTTTTATCTATTGGAAAAATAATATCCCCTTGGTAGAATGTAAATAAAGTTATCAAAATATACAAATAATATATCAATTATATAGGAGAGTACAAATAATTAAGATCTACAACATATCACATATATTATTAAAAACAAGTTTGGTAGATATAAGGTTTAAAATGCCTGAAGCAAACGCTGAAAACTAAATTACTTAATTTAGTGTAGATTAATTAGCTATTAATTCATAACGGGAACAAGTGACAACAATTACCAATAAAACAAGTTTGATCTTTCACCTTTAACCTCAAAACATCTAATAGGTGTGTAGTATATGTATGTATGTACATTAAATAAGACGGAGGTAAATTTTGTTCTTTAGCACACTTTTTTTTTGGTTTAACTTAGAGTTTAATAGAGAGTTTTTGCTAACAATTAGCACCTACAATATTGTGAAAATGTTTGTCGTCTTGAAGAACAAAAGTTATTCTTCCAAGCGAGCTAAAATTATTGTTTTCAAAATCAGCCAATACCGAGATTTTTGCTTTTAAAATATCCCCCTAATAGGTAGCAACAACTCACTAATAAATGTGCACAATTTAATAGCTGTTTTTGATTAAGATTTTGCGTCTCTTAAGCAAATACATAAACCTGGCGAGAATGTACCAGTAAAACAACTAACTTTAGTTTGGTGATAGTAATGTGAAAAATAGCACGTTTCTTTTATATATATGTATATATATATATATATATATATATATATATATATATATATATATATATATATATATATGTATATATATATATATATATATATATATATATATATATATATATATATATATATATATATATATATATATATATATGTATATATATATATATATATATATATATATATATATATATATATATATATATATATATATATATATATATATATAATATGGAATTAAATTCAAGTGACTTCATACCAAGAAATGTAATACAATGCATTTATCAGCCAACATAAAAAAAATAGGACCACGATTATTCAACCTCTGATTAATCACATTAGCCCGACTTCCCATGCAAGTGATTTCCAGCGATACGTCTTCCTTTTGATAAGAATAGTTTGGCGCCAATTTTTACTCGATTATCCATCGGATGATTTTTAACATAATTATTTAAATTTTTATTCAGTTACTGTTGTTAACTTGAATATATTACGTGCTTAAAATTAATTTCAGTTTATTAAGAACACTAAAACAGATTTTTTACATTAGCTATTCAAGTCATTGCATCTCTTAATTTCAAGTTTTGACAAAGACTTCAAGCACAATATCAGGATCTATGTAATGTGTAAAATTCTTGCGTAAGAAATTAAAAAAACAATCGGACATCGTGCGTTTGAAACTGGTTTTAGCCTAAATCTACTGTCTGATCGAGAGTTTGCTGCCAAATGAAAATTGACTTCTGTAAATTTGTGCGTTTTTTGACAAAAGAACGCGTCACAGGTTTGTTAAAAAGTCTGTAAGGACTTCTGTGCGTTGCATGGAGTGAAAATTAGTTTTAAAACAGAAAGACATGAATAAAATTTTCTGTTTATAAGTCTTATGTAAATTGTTTCTTAATTTTCTATCGTCCTTTAACTGTCCTTTATACTTCAATAACATGTGAAGATGTATTTTTTAATTTAACCATAGGTGTTATAAAAACAATTTGTGGAAAAATAATGGCATTAATGTCATACCTGTCTAGTTCTGGTTTAACTCCTAGACTTTAGTAGAAGTTTCAAATATTTTCTAATATATAACAACAAAACAAGTACCAACCCAACCAAACTTAAAATACGCAAAAATAATTTTTAAAAATACATTTTTTATCAGCTCCTTATTTAACTGCGTATATTTATAACTTTATTTTATATTTTGATAGCATATATGTAGCTATATTACCGGTTTTATTAAAGTTGATTTTATTATTCGCCCAATGACATCTTTTTATTCTTAACCACAGAGCAAATTCCTGAAAATTATCTGTGTCGACGGACGGATCGGATATTTTTTTAACTACTTTGTTTTTATTTAAGAAATATTTCTTAAAAACAGTAATTAACAATTAAAGTAATAAATTAAAAGTCGAACAACTAAATATGTTAATCATAAACACATAGTCTAGTCAAAAGTATTCTAGAACTGTGGCGTACATCGTTCAGAGATTCTTGTTTCTCAAGTACTTGATGTTAAATAAACTGGTCAACAAAAAAATCGGCAAAAGCGATTTTTCTTCGACTTTTCACACTGCCATAACTTTTTAAAAACTTAACTTTTTTGAGAGCGGTTTTCGGATATCGATAGCTCGTCTTTCCCAGATTAAGTATCAAGAACTGATTTGGCAATGGAAACGGCATTTTCATGCTATACAGGGTGATTAATAAGGTAATGTAAAACTACTAAAAGTTTCGGTGTGTGCCATATTGCGAATAAATTTTTTTGGTCGTTCCGACATAGCGTGTTAGTAAGCTGATATTAATATCTCCAGACGTGTTCGCCGAAATTTCGATTAATGGTCTTTAACGGAAAATACAGGAGGAAACATAAAAAGCACACAAAATTTGGTAGCCTCATTTTTAAAACGCTGTAGCTCGAAAACGGATTGATAGACTTTGTCGGGCTTTTTAGGTATTAAAAGCCCTTTCGTGTAGCATTTTACCTAATAAACTGTTTTCTTTTTCAAGGTCAAAATGTTGGCGTTGTATAGGGGTGAACCAAAAAGTGAATGAAAATCATTGTTAAAAATGATTTTTTTTAATTTGTGAAAATTGAGCGGTATGTGTTTGTTTTCTTCCAAAACTAGGGCGTTCTGTCCAACTCTTGATTAGTTATACAGCGTGTCCAGAAACCATCTTAACAAATGGAAAACATTTTATTTTTGTCTTTACGGGAGAAAAGTTATTTTTCATAAAAAGTTCTACATTGTGAGAAAATAGCATTGCCACTCAAAAATTTGATTTAAGACATACAGGGTATCCCAAAAATCTAAAAGTCCTAATCCGCGTGAAGCTAAAAAGACACAAATCGTTATTTAAAAGTAAACTGTCACTGTAAATGTACTAGAGGTAACTTTTATGTTAGCGAATTAGGTTTGGAACATACAGGAGGTCCCAAAAATAAAATTTATTTTTTATTATTGACTTTACAAAAAAAATATCGTCATAAAAAGTCTACATTTTGAAAAAGATCATGATTAATCAAAAACTTTATGTAGGACAATACAGAGTGGCTTAAAAAGCTGAAATTCTCAATTTACGTAAAGTTAAGGAGACACCAAATCTTTATTTAAAGATAAACTGTATGGAAAAGGACGAAGGTTACGTGGAGGTTTAAATTTATTTAGTTATTTAGTCATGTTTAGTTATGTTAGTTAGTTTAGTTATGTTAGTTATGTTTTTTACCCTAATATTTCATTTGTTACTAAAATTGTATTAAATACAAGTAAACCTTCAATCACCCTGTACGTCTCATTTTAAGTATAAGTGCTTACTTATCACTTAATTAGTAACCTTGCACAAATACCATACTGGTTGAATTAAAATTTAGCTTACCCTTGTTTTAAGGCCAGTTCAGAGTTTTAAATTTTTTAGCCACCCTATATGTCCTAGATCAAATTTTTGAATCATCATGCTCTTTTTTCACAATGTAGAACATTTTATAAAGATATAGGTACTTTTTTGTAAAGTCGATAATAAAAACATTTTTATTTTTGGGACCTCCTGTATATTTCAAACCTAATTTACTAACATAAGAAGTTAACACTAGTACATTTACAGTGGCAGTTTGCCTTTAAATAACGATTTTGGGTCTTTTTAGCTTCAAATGGATTAGGACTTTTACATTTTTGAGCCACCCTGTATGTCTTAGATCAAATTTTTGAATGGCTATGCTATTTTCTCACGATGCAGAACTTTTTATGAAGGATTACCTTTTTCGTAAAGTTAAAAATAAAAAAGTTCCGCATTTGTTAAGATGGTTTCTGGACACGCTGTATAACTAATCCAAAGTTAGACAAAACGCCCTATTTCTGAAAGAAAAAACACGCATACTGCTCAATTTGTACAAATTAAAAGAAAATTTATTTTTAACAATACTTTTCATTTAAAAATTAGTTCACCCCTATACAACGCAAACATTTTGACATTGAACAAAAAACAGTTTATTAGGTAAAACTCTGCACAAAAAGGGCTTTCAATTCCCAAAAAGCCCGACAAAGTCTATTAATCCGTTTTCCAATTACAGCGTTTTAAAAATGATGCTACCAAAATTTGTGTGCTTTTTCTGTTTCCTCCTGTATTTTTCGCCAGAGACCATTAATCGAAATTCCGGCGAACACGTCTGGAGATATTGATATTAGCTTACTAGCGTGCTATGTCCAAACGATCAAAAAAATTTATTGGCAACATGGCACACACCTAAACTTTTAGTAGTTTTGCATTAACTTATTAATTACCCTGTATAGCATGAAAATGTCGCTTCCATTGCAAAATCACTTCTTGTTGCTTAATTTGGGAAAGACGAGCTGTCGATATCCGAAAACCGATCTCAAAAAAGTTAAGTTTTTAAAAAATTATAGCAGTTTGAAAAGTCGAGTAAAATTCGCTTTTGCCGATTTTTTTGTTGACCAGTTTATATCGATCATTTTCAATATTTGAATACTCCAACAAGAATCAAATGCTTTCGATAAACCGAAAATGTTTTAAAAAGATAAATGGGTTAATCATCCTTAAATTGGTGAAAATTGCATATAAATTACTCTCATCAAACAAAAATGTGCTTTGGCTTATTCGAGGTGTGTATCTCGTATATTTCGTTGCATGCTTTCGCAGGTTTACTTCATTTTTCTCATAGTGTTACTACAATAAAACCTTGAGCCCAAGCCTCTATGTTGTAACAGAAACCCGTCGTACCTACATCTCGGCCAAGTAGGTAACAATTAGTAGTGAGCAAAATCGTATTATTTTAAAAATCGTATTATTACATAATGAATTATTTTTATAATCTGATAATAATTTAAACTATATTACCAATAGTTTGGAAACTATACATTTTGTGCCACGTGCCATTGTTGTGTTCTGTTTGTACGAGGAGCAAATAGCGTTGTTGCTGATTTCTCCATTTGTACTTCTACTTCATTAAATTCGCTGATTTTTTTATGTTTATTTTTATTTCCAAAAACGTTAAGCTAAGCTTACAGTTCTTTACACATAAATGTTATTTTATGATAGACCGTTTAGCGATTAAGTAAATTAATAAAATCCAAAAAACTCATTTTTCATACCATGGAGCAAGCAAAGTGGCAGACTCCCGAGTGGCGGATTAATAAAGGTTTATTTATTCGCTATAGGGTCATTTAATTCAGTGAAGCTAACCTTGTTTAGCACAATATAAACTGTTTGCTAGTGAAAATTTTTTCTTTCTCTTGTCGAATTACTCGCAGAATTACTCGATTATAATCGGAATTACGATTCTCATATCGGATGACACCGATTATTTAAAAAATCGAATTATCGATGATTTTTAATTCAAATTATCCCATCGCTACTAATAATGGGCTGTAAGCTTTTTTGGCCAAGTTTTAGGTATAAATTTGGGTCATGGTCCGAACTTGGACAGTGGGCACACATTTTTTTTAGTACTGACTTCATAGAAATTTTTTCTTCGTAATGGGAAACTAATTCCAACTTAGAGAAACTTAAAATCGGGTAATATTACTATTTTCTTTTTAATAAAAGGTATAATTCTTCAACAAATAATTGGAAAACCCGAAAATTTTTTATTTTCGAGTCTAATAATTATTTATGTAACTATACCTGTTGGTTTTCTACACCATCTGTGTTTTCATGACCTTTACTTCAGCTGCCTTAAAAATTTTAATCCGTATTTGTTTTAAATTTTATACATTGTTCTGTTTTTAGTGTTATAACTTGCATGACTCTTATACAAGAGGCCTAGATTGGTCAGAGTGTTTGCAATCTACAATCTACATAGGTCCAAAAGTATTTTTTCTTGAAGTCAGTAATAAAAAAATTCTCAATTTTTTTGTGGAAACGCTAGATAAAAAACTGAAGTAGTACCCGAGAGCATGCGCCTTGATAAATCGAGATTTTAATTCTTATCCTAGAAGATAGTCCCACAAGCGACCGTCGGAATCGTTACGTCATCAGGTCCCAACATGAAACTGCTTTGTGGTGAAAACGAATATAAAATATCGCAGAAAAAGCTTGGTCCGCCAGGTGCAATCTGGAGGATTTTGTATCGGTAAGGGAAAAAGTACTAAACTTTTTCATGTAAATTATGGGATAGGGTGCCTGGATCCAACTTTAAAACTCCGCGGATTCAGCACTAGCAGACTGTCCTCTCTAGGCATTTTCCATTCTTTGTCACTACAAAACGGGTTTATCCTTGTATCAGACGACGTAGAGTTGCTAACAGTCGCTTCTCGGACTAAGAGTATTAATTTAACTTTGTCATTTTTTGTTACAAAAATGAGGTACCTAATTTAACGTACAATATAGAAAACTGTTTTATATTTGCATTATAAAAGAGACCACTGACCATTTGGTTTTCAGCGTTATACCACATTAGCTAATATAAGTAATGAAGGCTTGACCTAAAGTGTATGATAGTTTAGTTCAGTACGGGCCTTGTAAAACTTAAATGCAACAAATCCAATAGCTACCAATCCAAGAGCTAGAATGATACCTGCAAAAAATTATTAGTTAATTATATTAGGACCTGGAGGGACTAATAAAATTGTGCATTGCAGAGCAGTTTAGCACTGTATTGTGCTTGGCTATGATAAAGAGAATTTTTATAATATCAAGCCATGTTGAAACCAGAACAAATAAATAAAAATACATAAACTAAGCATATTTTTTTTATCAAAACACAGTTGTTACAGCTCATTATAGGTACCTCACCTACAAATCTACTTGAAAAACGCGGTTTAAAAGTGTGCGAAGAGTTCAGATACAGGGTCGATTTTTATTTAGTTGGTCAATTTTTATTAAAAGAATATTTTATTAGGAAACAAGATTTTTACATCTGAATTCACTCGATTATTACCTTTTATTTGACACCCTACATGATGGGTACTAAAAGACTTTCTTTCATCTAGCCTTCCAAAGAGTAGGTACCAAAAAATTATTATCCTGTTAATTTTATCTACGTTTGAGTTACTTTTACCTACAAATGTAAACAATTTCCAATCGTTCAGTTTAACAATTCAGAAGTTAAAAGATGTTACAAAATGGACGGACGGACTGACATCGAGTTAAGACGCAATCTGGATTAGCATGGTTTATATCTTACAGTGTGTCAGACACATACTAAATTCGGCATGGGACGAACCAAGAACGGATATATGGCTTCTAAGTCACTTCCTATGTTAAACGGTATGTAATAATGCTTTTGTTTGCTAGTTGATATTTATAGGAATTTACTTTTAAAATTCAGCGAATTAAGCTAACAACGAAGTTTGCTCAGGTTGTTTATTGCAAAAAAAAAATCAGATACGATTTATTAATCGTTTAACAATTTACCTGTTTTATTTGCGGCAAAAAAGCAAACTATGTCTAACTAAAATACTATTTTTGGGACAATAACGTTGTGAAGCTAACGCAAAAAAGAGATCATACCACATTTACCCCTTACATCAGATAAGTATCGAATCATCTAGAAGATGATTCGAATCAGGATAAAAAATAAAAAAAAACTTGAAAATGTCTCTTACTGCCATTGACAACAAAATGTCGTGAGAGATATTTTATAGAAAAGTACAATAAATTATGACATTGAGACAGATGGTTTGACTGTATTTAACTTAAAAAGATAAATCGTCAGATTTCCGATGTAATAAGACTACTGGGGAAGCATACTTGTTTATCAAGCTGTGGCCATAATGGCAAATTTTTGAAATCATGAAAACGTTTGAAGTTAATGGTTAACAAACCTGAGCAAACCAGCTATTTCAGAACCATACAGCAAGCACCCTTCTGCAAAAAAAAACTCAACAAATCAAGTTTATAGAATCCTGAGCTTACCGCGCTGA
This sequence comes from Philopedon plagiatum, assembly GCA_963971165.1. Taxonomy (NCBI): domain Eukaryota; kingdom Metazoa; phylum Arthropoda; class Insecta; order Coleoptera; family Curculionidae; genus Philopedon; species Philopedon plagiatum. The sequence continues at coordinate 48,455,735 of OZ020191.1, read as the reverse complement.
TCCGTCGTCGGTTTTAGACTTTGGGATATTTTTATATATATAGGGTTTTTAGAAATCCCTTTCGCGTATTTATTTAAAAAAATAACAGAATATAGAGTATTTAAAAATCCCCTTTTATTTTTATTTTAGAAAAATAACAGAAGAAACCGACCTAATTTTATATTTTTAAAAAGTATAAAATGAACCTTGTCCCAACTTCTATGGAATTTGGGAAATGTCACATACTACTATATATGATATAGTGGTGCCCGAAGGGTAGGATGTTCCATGCATATTAACAGTCATATGGTACCAGGGCTATGCTGAACATCGGAAAGGGCCTTTAAGACCACCATCTGAACACAAAGAACATATTTTCATATCATCTGACACTTTGTTATTCGTTAACATTTGAACAGTACAGACGTGCTCAAAAACTGATCGGAAAATCAAAACAAAAATTGGTGTCATCATCGTAAGCTATCGCGAAATCTATGTCAAGTTTAAACGTTCGTTGTTTCACAGTGACTGTCGACAAAGTTGCAAAATAAGAACAATGTGTTCCAATCAAAAAATAATAAAAACACGGGGTTAGCGTTGAAACCCAGCCTGAAGGGACGGCGGAGGACCATCTGTTTCGCCTCAAAATAAAGAATCGGCAAAAATTAAAGCCTTAGAATCTCAGCTCAATGCAGCACTTAAAGAGATTACAGGAGCTAAGATAAATAATTTCTTTGCAGCCCAAAAAACCTTATTTCCCAGTCAATTCGGACGAGGAAGCAGAAGTAGTAGCCCAGGAAGCAGCATGGCTACTAACCAAAAATAAGAGAAGAAAAGCCACTAGCTCAATAGAAAAAGATGATAATGCTACCGAACCTAAACTAGAAACACCCAAAAATAAACTAGTTGTCCCAAAATCACAAAAACCACCACCCGTGATTTTAGCAATGTGAAAAGCTATAAAAATATAAACCAGACGCTAGAGTCAAAGAATCTTAAATTTAAAGAAAATTTAATGAATAATAACCACCCAAAAATCAATGTAGACACCGAAATTGAATACAGACACCTCACTGCCTTCATGAATAACACAGACATGGAATGGCATACATTTGAAAGCAAGCAGATTAGATCGCTAAGGGCGATGGCGAGAAACCTTCACCCCTCACGTGATCCACAAGACATCGAGGGTGATTTATTGAGCAGATGCTTTAACATCCTTAAAGTGGTAAACAAAATAAAAAAAGACAAAAGGTAAGGACCAGGTTAAAATAAACCCCCTACCCCTATTTATGTTAACCTTCCAAAATTCGGAAGATGTCAAAGAAAATATACGAAATTCAGTATATATGATATATGAAAGTTAAAATTGAAGCGATAAAGAGTAATAAATTGATACATCAGTGCAAAAAATGCCAAAGATATGAGCATGCACAAAAATTCTGCACACATGCAGTCACTTGTGTCAGATGCGCTGGGAATCACATGACCTCCGACTGCACCAAGCCAAGGGAAACACCACCAAAATATTCAAACTGCGGAGAGGCACATCCTGCAAACTACCGTGGATGCGTGGTAGCAAAAGAACTACAGAAAAGACGAAATAATGCAAACAATGAAAGGAAAACACAAAATGCAGAACCAAAAAATTTCACATCTAAAAACACTAGCAAAGAGGTATCCTATGCACAGGCAGCACAAGGCCTTAAATCTCAACCTGCACCAGTCCCGAATGAGCAACAGTCCATGATGCTATCGTTACAAAATATGATGAACCTTATAAACAAACTTTCAGAAAGGTTAGACAGACTGGAAACCAAAAACACAGCAGCTCGTGAAACACATTAATCATTAATTCATCAACAAGATCTAAGAATAGCAACTTGGAATGCTAATGGTATCCAAAACAGAATGCAAGGAATAGAAATATTTCTCAACACACAAAGTATTGACGTGTGTCTGGTCTCAGAAACATTTTAAACAAATCAGACCTACCTAAACATAAAGGGTTACCAAGTACACCAAACGATTCATCCCGACAATCAGGCACGTGGGGGAACTGCTGTTATAATAAAGAATGGCATTCATGAACAATGCCCTATTAGGAATGCGGAAGTTTAGTTAACAGCAATTGGAATTAAAATAAGTAATACAGCCAAATAGAAACTGACTGTCGCTGAAGTGTACTGTCCAACAAGGTATAACCTCAAGAAAACGGAATATAAAAACTTTCTACCGCATCTGGGCGACCGATTCATCGTGAGAGGTGACTACAATTCGAAACACATCGATTAGGGATCCAAATTAACAACTACAAAAGGTGAAGAATTTAGGGAAGCAATAAGGGAAACCGAATGCAACTTTCACACTACTGGTAAACCAACATACTGGCCTACAGATACTAATAAAATTCCAGATCTATTAGATTTAGATATTTATATCAAGAAAAGTGTCACCCAACTTTATTGATATTCAAGATAATTTTGACCTAGACTCTGATCACTCTTCAGAGATCTTAACCTTGAGCGAGACTATAAATTAGAAAAGAAAATAGGCCAACTTTGGTTAATAAAACTACTGATTGGAAAAGCTTTACAAATGAATTGGAACATAATAAAAGTAAAATCCAATTAAAAACTAAAGAGCAATTAGAAGTAGCAGCTGAAAAGTTCAACATCATACAAAAAATACCCTGGGAAAACACAAAGGCATACGCTTAAAAAACAATAGGAAACAACTATCCAATGGAAATAAGAGAATTTGTCAGAGAAAAGAGAATAGCCAGGAGATGATGGCAATACACTAGGGATCCATCGGACAAAAATATTCTTAACAACAAAACTCAACAACCTAATCGAGAAATACAAAAACTTAAAGAAGAATCTATAAACAGCTACCTAGAAAACCTATCAGCTGATAAAGAAAAAGATTAATCCTTGTGGAAGACAACGAAAAAACACAAAAACGTAAAGAATCTATAAACAGCTACCTAGAAAACCTATCGGCTGATAAAGAAAAAGATTAATCCTTGTGGAAGACAACGAAAAAACTCAAAAGGCCAAGCACCCAAATGCCACCCATCAAACTAAGGGATGGTACTTGGGCAAGAGATAATAAAGAAAAGGCTGAAGCTTTTGCAGAACATTTAGCCGAAATTTTTCAGCCAAATGATATCCAGTCCAATGTTAATATGGAAGAGTTTGTAAATATCCAAGAGAATAAAATAGTCTAGTCACTTCTAAAGAAGTAGCGAATGAAATCAAAAACAATTTAAGCGCCAAAAAAAGCCCCTGGGTTTCACCGTATAACTGGAGAGATTTTAAAACAACTACCAAAGAAAGGTATACTCGTAGTTACGCTGACTAGGCTAGGGCTTGTAATCCCGGACGTATATTTGGATCCCAGGATTTTCGGGATCGAGGAAACAAAATCCCGGGATTGATCTCGAAAAACCATAACATTAATAAAGGTAAATTATTTTTATTTATAATACAGGGAGTTAATAAAGTATGTTTCCACACTTCAGGGTATTATTCCGTACTCATTTAAGACAAAAAGTTCATATAAACATAGTCCTTAACAACTTTGTTTTTAATACACAGGGTGTTGCAACTTTTTTTAAAAAAGGTTTTTCCTAAATATCTAGAAAAATTAGTATCAAGTTGAAACTTGGTGACAATTTTTAACACATAAAGAGGAGTATTGCTAGTTGTAAAATTTGTTAGCAGGGCTGGGCAAAACTTGATTTTTATTAAAAAAATCAAAAATCATTGATTTAAATAAAAAAAATTATGTTTTTTTGATTTTCTTCTTAGTGTACGGTAAGTATAAATTTTTAATGTCAAAAATCATTGATTTAAATAAAAAATATATGTTTTTTTGATTTTCTTCTTAGTGTACGGTAAGTATAAATTTTTAATGTCAACGTTCATGCCCATTTTTTGGAACTATGTTAATTGTATGCATTTCATGAATTTGAGTAATAAAAAATTAAAATAAAATATAATTCACAAAAAAGCCATTCTTAACAGGCGTATCGACCGACATGTCTATGGAAGAAAATTCCTGTAACTTCGTGTTTTCTACTGCGCGTATAAAAGTCGGTACGCACGCGGCCAAGCATCTTTTTGCTCAGATTTCGCGCACTGAAATAAAAAGTGCAAGTAAACGGAAATTTAAAAAGTGTTTTTTGAATTGTGTTAATGTCTGGAAGAAAAGAAGACCATATCTGGCAGTTCTACATAAAAAAAACTAATCCAAAAAAATTTGAATGTAGAGCAATTTGCAAAAAATGCAAGAAATACAAGGAATTGTTCAAAGGATGAAAATGCACCGCCAAATTTGTGAAGAACAAGTATTGACAAGTAGTGAAAGTAAGTAGTGAAAATAATTATGGGGCATATTTTCTAGATTTCTGGGGTAAAAAATCTAACTTTGTATTGTTTGAAAAAAAAACACAGATACCTGTGTTAAAACAATTTCTTTGTGCAATTGCTTCTTCAGCCTTAGTGGAACGAGTTTTCAGTACCTTTGGGCTGACACATTCCGATTTAAGAAAGGAAAATTAGTATTTTTGTTTAAGAATTATAATGAGAATGAAAATAAAGTGGTTCAGTTTAATATTTTTTATTTTCCATTGAAGCACTTGCTTGTTTGTTTCTTGTTTTTGTAATTAAAAAAGATCGACTAAGTTATTTATTTTCGCTCAATAAATTGTCTCAAAATTATCATTGGCTTTGATTTAAATTGTGATTTTAATCACTTGATTTAAATCATGATGATTATCTTGATTTAAGTAAAGCAGCCAAACCCTGGTTTAACGAAGTGTTTGTGTTTCCATGACTCTCTTACTTTTTTGCTATTTTCAACAAATTACACTAGGAAATAATGTAATGCATAATTTTACATTTTTTTGTTTTTATCGAAAACGGCTAATCTCAGAGAAAAAATTTAAAAGATGATTTGTGTGTAATTTTATTTGCTCAATCATAATCCTGTCAGATTAAAAAAGAAGTGACGTGTATATATATATATATATAGATATATATATATATATATATATATATATATATATATATATATATATATATATATATATATATATATATAATGTTAGTCCGGCGTTGATTCCTTGCATTAAGTTAATGGCTGGTAAGGTATGTCAGTGTTTTTTGGTATATTGATATTTTCAAAAGAAGTATGTTAAAGGGATTTTACAATAAAGGAATAATTTACTAATAATAACATTGTTTCTTATACTGACTTGTTATGTACATAAAAAAATTATTGATAGAATTTGCAACTTACTCCGTATCATGTGTTTCTTTCCAGTGGCGGGTACCGCTGGTTAGAGAAAATTTAAGGGATGATTGCCAGCTTATTATCGCGAAGCGCCATTTATGACTATTTTTCCCCAATCTGAATTCAAATCAGGATTTACCGATTTCAATATTTGTAGTGAAGTGAATTTCCTAACACCCTGTATATATACAGTGTAAGTTTTTTAAAACCTGACATAGGCTAACTTTTTTATTTGAAGTGATAGACTAGTACTTCCAAAAGCAAAGTTGTATGAATTAACCTAACTAAGAAAAATCAACAAAACATTTTTCTCCAGCGTTGCCAGATTTCACAGTAGCTACTTAAACAATATTTTTTTAAATGACAACACCGCATTTTTTATCATTATTTAAGAGATCTCAAAGTTATGAATAAAAATGTGTAGTAACATTTTTTTATTCGAGTACCCGTTTTTCAGCAATCGGTTGAAAAAATTAAAATAATCCGCAGTCTATTGGTATCAAAACGTTTATTTGAGGGCCAACCCAGCACAAATTCTTCAATACATGCTCCAATTGATGCCCTTCTGGTAGTCTGCATCAGAAAACCCGTTTTACAATATTACTGTTAATATTTTCCAATACAGGTATCGGGTGTAATGCTATTATTTGAATATTTTTGGACCGATTGCTCAAAAACGGCCACTCGAATAAAAAAATGTTACTGCAAATTTTTTATTCATAATTTTGAGATCTCTTGAATAATGATAAAAAATGCGGTGTTGTCATTTAAAAAAATATTGTTTAAGTAGCTACTGTGAAATCTGGCAACGCTGGAGAAAAATGTTTTGTTGATTTTTCTTAGTTAGGTTAATTCATACAACTTTTCTTTTGGAAGTACTAGTCTATCTTTTCAAATAAAAAAGGTAGCCTGTCAGGTTTTAAAAAACTTACACTGTATATACCTATATATATATATATATATATATATATATATATATATATATATATATATATATATATATATATATATATATATATATATATATACATATATTGAAACTGGTAAATCCTTATATGAATTCAGATTGAAGAAAAATAGTCATAAATGGCGCGTCGCAATAAATAAGCTTGTAATCGCCCCTTAAATTTTCTCACACCAGCGGTACCCGCCACTGGCAAGAAACACATGATACGGAGTAAGTTGCCAATTCTATCAATATATTTTTATGTAACAAGTCAGCGTAAGAAATAATGTTATTATTACCTTTGTAGTAAAATCTCTTTAAAATTCACTTCCTTTGAAAATACCAATATAGGTACCAAAAAACATTGACGACACAGTACAGCCATTAATTTAATGCAAGGAACTAACGCCTGACTACACTAAAATTCCAATAATGCATCAAACAAAATTTAAAATATTCCACGGTATTTGTCCCTACTTTAAAAACTGGAAACTTATGTTTTTTACTTTTAAAGTAAAAGCTGTGTAAGATTCACTTCCCTTATTATAAATAGTATATTACATGACAAGTGTTGAAAGTGACATTTTTCACACGAGTGGGAATGTTGTCGCACGAGGCGACAGCCGAGTGCGATAATCCCACGAGTATGCGAAAATTACTTTTACACGAGTAATGTACAATATTTTTCCTACGACCACAAAAATATTTATAAAAAAAACTCAATTTCTGTCTTTTAAAACCCTCACTTTCAACACTAATATTTTCATCAAGTGTGCTGAAAATAAAACAAATGAAATTGGCACCATCTATTTAAATGTCATGTTGACAAGTACTTTTCAACACACGTGTTGAAAAGTACTTTTCAACACGTGTGTGATATAAGGCACTTTCTCGCCAAGTTAACCGTGCTTTTTTACTTATGTTCATAGGTGGTCGTAGGAAAAAGATATTTACATTAAACTTGACACACTACACAATACTAACAAAACCGTAGGTATTGTCATTAATGAAAAAAATATTCCACTAACTAACTAAATACAAAGCTTAAAAGAATCCACAAGGTATTTTCTACTACAGCACTATTAAAAAACCACAGAAAAACAAAGAGTTTGTTGTGAAAAACTGGGAACTAATTTAAAAGGAAAATGAAAAGTATTGGCGACCCAAATTAATGAAGCCACCTGCAATCAGCTGATGTTTAACGGGGCTGGAAATTGACGACAAAACTGACAAAGATGCCAAATAATGCGATAATGAAGACAAGGACGAAACGGAAACATTCCCCTAGCCAATCGCTTGAAGAGGACGCCACGCTGTTCTCAGCTTGAATCGCCAAGCTGCGAACTACGGCGAAGCCAAAATATTTCATAGTGAGGTTTTGCAGCTAGCAACACTAAGCCAAAAACGATGAAAATTTAATGTGGTGTTTCTATGACATGATTTATCAAAAAAGACCTAAAAATTAAAATTAAAAGGCTTATAGATTCATTTAGCAAATGAAGTAAAAACTCTGACTAAAAAATACCACTCTAAATTTTATCGTTCATTAATTAGCGTATCCGCAATTTATTCTTGCAAATTCTCCCTAAGGTTAAAAGATATTCCGGCCAGCTTTCCAACACAAAAGAAAGAGACGAACAAAGACAGCGAGCAAGAGGGAGATAAAAAATAAGACGTATTTCGTAGTTGCTAGTCAAAAATCATGTGGTGTGCAGAAGTTGTAATTTTTCACATTTTAGTGTCCTAAATTGTGTTATAAGTTATAATATTGACGAAAACCGTTAGTTTATGCGAATAATAATATCGAGGGCAGAACACTACCAAAAAAAGTAATAAATGGGTTATTTTTGTCGTGCAGTGAAATTTTGAAGCATCGCTGAAAGAACTTTCACGAAGTAACTCGATTATAAACATTTATTGTTGGATTTTTAACATTTTTTCAAAGGTAAAAGTTTTAAGGTATGCTCATCTCATTAATAAATAACGTAATAGGTAAGTGACTATTCTGTGTGTTAATGGTACAACATAGCCTATTTTGTTCTGGTTACAACACGAGTGTTCCATATTTTCCGATATTAAGTACCTATTAAATTACCTATTAAATTAAAATACACATCTTTGATAAATCTTTCGTGGAATTAAAAATACTTTTGATTATTTTCGGATTTCACTAAGACTGATAAAAAGATGAGATGTCACAATATTATTTAAGTTTGGCAATGCCCCGACTGGATCATTTGTTTTTCTTTATATTAGAGCCCGTGACGTCAGGCTCTTCGGATGCGTCGGATAAGGGCCCGTATTTGGGCATTGTTAAAATTTAAAAAATGTGCGATTTGAGGGAAAATAAAGTATTGGGTATGTCTGTATACTACCCCAGGAATCACTCATTCAAATATATGCAGTAAATTGTATAACACCCTGTATATATATATATATATATATATATATATATATATATATATATATATATATATATATATATATATATATATATAAATTAAACCTCGGCCGTTACCCTTCTGCACGCCACTGGTAAAATGAGAAATACAGTTTTTTGTGTAAGCCACTTCTTTTTCAATCTGATAGGATTATGATTGAGCAAATAAAACTACACACAAATCATCTCTTAATTTTTTTTCGCCCAGATTAGACGTTTTCGATAAAAACGAAAAAATGTTATGCATAACATTATTTACTAGTGTAATTTGTTGAAAATAACAAAAAAGTAAGAGAGCCATGGAAACAAAAACACTTTTTAAACAAATTTTACAACTAGCAATACTCCTCTTTGTGTTAAAAATTGTCACCAAGTTTCAACTTGATACTAATTTGCGTCTTCTAGTCTTCTAGTTATTTAGGAAAAACCTTTTGAAAAGAATTTCACACCATGTTGTGTAATAAAAACAAAGTCGTTTAGGACCCATGTTTATAAAAACTTTTTGTCTTGAAATTGAGCAAGGAATGATGTTTGGCCACATACTTTATTAACACCCAGTATAGTAATTTTAAAATAAAAATAAAACAAAGTTTATGCAGAGGGCACATAAAAGTATAACAAAAAAATTATTTGAATTCTTTTACATAGGCACTTAAATGAATCTTCCAGGGTTGCCAAATCACGCGTTAAACATTATTTGTGGGAAAAATACTGCGATAATTTACTTAGGTTTTTTTTTTTAAACATATTTTATAACTTATTTATTCCGGGATTTAAGTGCCCAATCCCGGGAATTTTTGGGACTGAATTTTTAACGGGATCCCGGGATTGCAAGCCCTAATGCTGACTTACATAATTAATGCAGCATTTAGATTAAAATACGTCCCTAGCGTCTGGAAAGTGGCTAAAGTCATTATGCTACCAAAACTACGCAAACCACCGAATGAAACCAAATCTTACATGCCCATATCACTACGTCCAATTATTTCAAAATTTGAAAAGATTTTCTTAAAACGACTTAAGATTACACTGGAGAACAGTAACCTAATCCCAAATCATCAATTTCGCTTTAGATGCAAGCACTCCATGATAGACCAAGTCCATCGAATAACAGATATAATAGAAAAGGCACTAGAAGAAAAGCTAATCTGCGCAACTATCTTCCTTGGCATATCACAAGCTTCTGATAAAGTTTGGCACAAAGGGCTAATTAATAAATTAAACAAAATGTTACCAAAACAACATGTTTTGAGTATGCTAACCTCCTACATTACAGATAGAGTGTTCAGAATTAAACAGGAGAATGAATACTCCAAACTGAAAAATGTTAAAGTAGGTGTGCCTCCAGGAAGCATCTTGGGTCCCGTCCTTTATTTTCTGTATACTTGTGATCTCCCACAAACAGAAAATGTAACTGTGGCTACATTTGCTGATGACATTGCTTTATTAGCAGTAGGAACAGATCTAGATGTAGCAACAAGACAAGTTAGCGACCAGATGTACAATAAGGAATATGCACATATTTTTTTTTATTGCATAAATCGTTTAATGAAGTCATTACAAACCAAAAAAAAAATATTTATTTGAGAAAATTACTAGGATAATTTAGCTACAAAAAATATTTACTTTTCGGTATAATTTATCACAATTTAAAAAGCAGCTATTTGTCCTTAATGAAAAATGACGTCAGGAGATCAGCGCAAAAATAAGTGTCAATCTACATGTTAATGTAAAGCTTAACCCAAAGTCGAACAGGTTTGTTTTTCTCGGAAACAGTCAGAGAGAGAGAGAAATCGAATTTTTTGGGTTGATAGAGGAATAGTTCAACTAGCTTCGGTAAAAAATTCAGGTATACACGATGTTTCGTTTCGCAGCTATTAAACGTCAAAGTCGAAATTTCCGCGATTTCCGTTGAAATCGGGTACAGGTCGGAAAAGTGAATTAAATCGATGTAAATTTTCGGAGGTTGTAGGGGACCCGGAGCTTCAGCACTGTACTGAAACTGGTGAGGATCAGAAAATGGCAAGTAATTCTTTTGAATTTTTTTAGGTCGAAAAATGCCATTTGCAAGACCCCTCTCTTTGGTACCTAATAACTCGAAAACAAAAGGTCAGATCGAAAAACGGATTCATAAGTGAAACTTTAAAATCTCAAATACTTTTTTTGCAATACATTTACCTAAACCTAAAATCACTGGAAAATGTAAATATTTGGAAGAAACCGGAAAATTAAAATTTTTGACCCAAATATTTCACGATTTGAATTTTTTGTGGGGTCAAAATGGTTCAAATTAAAACCCCATATACATCATCGGAAAGCGCTCGTCCAAGTATATGATACCCATATTTTTTAGTTTCTTCATTCTCTATAGGAAGGGAGCAGTCGCCAATTAAATTTCGATTTTTTTTTTACTTTTTTTGCCTTTTGGTGAATCACTCTGTATTTTTTCCTATCTAATTTTTTCTCACTTTTTCAACACTATCTTATAAAGGGATAATCACTGATTAATCACACTTTAAAATGAATACCGAATGGGTCATCCAGGAGCGTATTTAAGGGGCAAAAATCGGATTTTCTTGATTTTTTCCGACAAATCCTATTTTTAACCGACACTATTTACTATTTACCTTATTTAGTGATTCTTTTTGGGTTTGTTTTATCCGTTAATTATCTAAGAATACCTCCCACTAATTTATATCGCTTATTTTTTCGTTAAAGTTATAAATAAATACGTTTATTTGCATCGGGGACACCTAAAATTTGAAAATTTTTAAATTTTCGAAGATTGCCACGAAAACAAAGAATTGCAGTTTATTTACTCGAAATTATTAAGATGATATGTCAAAATTTCTCAGAAATGCCAATTTTTGTTGCAAAACTGAAAGGTTCTTGGACCGATTTCGGCTTGAAGTATACATGAATAAGACTTTAGGAACCTTCTACTTTAAGTGCAGGGATATTTCATTGGACGAGTTACGCATTAAATGCCATTTTTGTTGAGTTTTCGATGGCTCTACAACACTGGAATTCGCCATGTACTCATGATGAGTCATAAGCTCACTCTTGACGACACAGCCAATGGAATCACGTTTTACAAGTTTCGAAATTCGCGCGAAAATTTGCAATATAAAATTCTTTTTTTTTTTTGTTAATAAAGACCACAATAAATGGATAACAGCAACCACCATAAACATTTAATTTAAGTAGAGAATATAAAAAAATATATTTCAGATTTATTTGGGTTATAAGCATATTCCCTATTGGACCACAGATTGGAAGATTAAGCTATATGAGCAAAAATCTATTTGTGTCAACTCTACCAACAGAAGACTAGGCAATCATCAACCAGTCAACATAAAAGGTATCATGGTTCGCTATTATAATTCTGCCAAATACCTGGGGATGACCTTAGATGCGAAACTAAGATGGAAGGAACATATCAGAACTAAACGGACTGAACTAGGCCTCAAATATAGACCGTTGTATTGGGACCAAAATCTAAGCTGTTAGTACACTGTAAAATCATGATATATAACCAGATTTTAAATACAGTCTGGGTTTATGGCATCCAGTTATGGGGCTGTGCCAAGGAGAGCCACATCAAACGCATCCGAACCTTCCAAAATAAAGTACTACGGAACAGAGTTAACGCACCGTGGTACATACGTAATAGTGACTTACATCGTGATCTTGGTATCCCGTATGTCGCTAGTGAAATTAAAAGATTTGCCATCAAGCACGAGCCTCGACTCCATCAACACGCTAACGTCGAAGCCATCAGGCTTCTTGACAACCAGGACCTAGTCAGAAGGCTAAAGAGGACCAAGCCCTTTGAACTAGTATAGATTTTTAAAAAACAGAGTACAGTGCGCAAGTGTGTGAGTGCTAAGTGCCATGGCCATGTCATAACAGATAGAGTCCACAGCTGATCAAAATTTAGAACTTTCACGAAAGATATTTTCTGGACGCATCCACTTACACAAGGTTAAAATATTATTTTTGTTGTACTCCTACGGATAAATCATTAGTGTACGCCACATGGCCCGACGCGGGACAAGGTTTTTAACTTACCTCCAACAAAACTGGGCCCATCAAATTTCCGATCATGATGAGGCGATGTTGTGGTAGTTATAGGTGCCAAAGTAGAATTTGGAGTCGTTGTAGTTGCTTTAGTTGTTGAAGTTGTAGTTTGCTTGGAGGTGGTAGAAGCAGTTGTGGGTTTGGTGGTAGTTGCAGCAGTGGTAGTATTTGGCTTGCTTGTAGTTGGTATGGTGGTAGTTGTAGCGCTGCTGGGGGTTGTTGTAGGTGACTTGTCAGTTGCTGAAATAAGTAGTTTTAGTGGTAAAATATTAACTTAAGTTAATGATAATATCAGAGCTCTTGAATAATATACACAAAACTACTTAAAATTTGTTAACAACTTTAAAAGTTAAACCAAACTTTGCATTCTGACAATAATGAATTTAGAATTATGAAAGAATGAAATGATTGAATGACCTTATGGTCTAATATAAAGTATTTCCTTGACTGCAATAAAAACCTTTAAAACTTCTGGGACTAATCACACTACTAAATCGATTTGGAAAACTTTAAAAAATAGTCAATGAATTTTGTCAAGTAATGTAGTACGCAACTTTAATCAGCAGCCTCGATTGAAAATGCTAAAGATATGAACAACGTGGGCAAAGGTAAAGTGTTTGTTTAGGTTTGAAATTATTGCTGAGGATAGTTTGCATACACTTCACTTAACTTGTTTTTATCGAGTGATAATATAATTAAAAAATACAGCAACATAGCAATCCTTCGCCTCTTTGCCCACGCAGTGTCTGTTTTTAAGCCAATTTTTATTAGTAGAGGAAAGCTTAGGGTATCTGCTAAATTTTGATACCTCATATTTCAAGGACTTGGATAATATAGGCATTTTTTTTTAAATATACCCATCTTTCACCTCGCAGGGACTCAATTTTTAAAAAGCGAAAAACGTGTTTTTTATATGCTGAATACAATGTACCCACCATCACATATAGGCTTTTTGAAAATTACAACTCCCTTTTTAGGGATTGGTTGTAAAAGACAGACAAATACATGTTCACTTATTTTTAGTGTTCCGTGTTCCGTGAAACGGAACACTTATGGAATCACTTCAGTGTCCGTCGTCCGCCTGTCAAAGGCGATTTTCTCTGAAACTATTCGACGTAAACATTTGAAATTTAGCACAGAGATAGTGTGGTGGCTTAATTATAGACGTCAAGTACGAGAAGTTGAATTTTGATTCTGGGGGTTAATTTCAGGGGGTAAAGTGAGGAATGGAAAAAAAAACTTTCAAGAGCATATTGTAGGGTGTCAAATTGAGGCTTATTAAAGCACGAATTCAACAATATATATGATGTTATTTTGTATGTATTTTTTAAACATTTGGGAAAAACGCTTAAAATTTGCTGCCCCCCACCCTTATCTCCGAAAGGTATCAGAAAAATTAAAAAAAAAATCATGAACATTGTGAATTAGGTGTAGATTGAACCGAAATTATCAGGATTGAAAAATTCTAGCGCGATCATCTGTTATAAACACTTTAATTGTTTATTGCATTGGGACTGATACCTGCTGAACCATTGGAAAAAAGTTTTTCGACAAAAAATATTTCTCACGATGTGATACGCCATTGGTGCCGTCAGCGGCGGGTAGCGCGGCAGATGGGCGGAGATCGGGCGGCCAAGGTTTGCTCAGGTTAAGTGGGGGGCTGATGGCCCGAGCCACTAATTGTGCAAGTATAGCTTGCATTTGACCGAATTTTTTAAGTTTAACATGCTGAATTTAACGCCTCCACCTTTGCCTGTGTGCGAAATATAAACTTAAAAAAAACTTGACATACCCTTTTCACCCTCTCAGGGGTTGAATCTCAAAAAACTCCTTCATATCCCTTGCCTACATCAGTAAAGTAATCTGTTTGTAATAGTATAACCGTCCCAATTTCACGTTCCTAGGATTAACTGTTCGGGCTGATATGACATTGTATAATATGTAGATAGATAAGTAGAAGAAAAGAATTATCAGTGACAAACTAGCGTAAAAAATTGTGAAAGGCATATCAGAAACAAACTATCATGAGAATTTCTGAAAGATCATGAAATGTCTTAAAACAAGAAATTTCCACCCAAAATTTCGAGTTATGTCCCTTGACTTATAAACATTTTAGTTGTATTCAAAAATATTAAAAAGCATTACTTCTAAAAAGAAACTTTATTTCTTAAAAACATACACAATACCGAAGTGACAGTTTTCCCGGTAAAAGTATAAGTATTTTTTAGTTAATTTAACCAAATAAGTAAAGTTATTAATTTTTTGAGTTATGTCACTTTTCTTCCGGATGAGCGATAAAAGAAGAAACTGACTGACTGATGTATCCACGCACAGCCCACACCGCTGGGTCTAGAAACTTGAAATTTTGCACAGAGGTTTCTTATATAACGTAGGCATGCACTGAGGAAGGGTTTTTCAAAATTCAACCCCTAGGGGGTGAAACGGGGGTTCAAACTTAGTATATAGAGAAAAATATTAGATGGTCCTAATAACTCGAAATTTCATAGAAGTACTCTAAAAAATAAATGTTTAAACGTGTTTTACAGTTATTAATAAATCAACACCTAAGGGGTTAAAATTGGGGTTCAAAGTTTGTAATGGAGTAAAATTTTTAAACTGCAGACTCAGACAAAGTCGCGGGCGAAAGCTAGTATGACATAAACTTAAAACATATTAAAATAATAAATGTTTTATTTAAAATAAAGTTATTTTTACTAACTGCCTCATTATGATATCGAAACGACGGTATTATCTTACCAAAAGTCAATTTAACAATTATTTTCATTGGAGGCGCAAAACACAAATATATTTTTTATAAGTATAACAAACAAAAGCTCTTTAATAAAAATAAATATAGACGGATGTGTCTGATACACTGAATTATTAAAATGTGCATAAAATGATTTGCAGGCATTCGTGGTTTTATTTAGGGCTGCAGATGCACTTGCCCAAATGTGTAGGGGAAATTTTGACTCGTTAGTTAAGTACGTATTCAAAAGATAACCAGAAAATTTCTCTAAATTTGTATTTTGCGGCTTTATTTCATACAATTCAAAGAAATAAAAATATTCAACGTCATTTGGTTCTAAATAGAAGCCCAAAACAATAATGCAACCATTTTCCAATTTCCGACTTATCATCTTTGTAATATTGAGTTAAATTATAAATAAATAAAAAACAAATCAATTATTTATTGAAAATTGCGCCGAGAAAAATACACAGCCAAACGTCTCTACTAAATTTTGTTTTTGCTAACGTAACGAATCATAAAAAAAAACGCGAAATCTCCAAACAAAGAGATCCTGAGAGACAGAGCCTGGCACAAATTTTCCTTAGATTTTACTATTTAGCATGAGTAAAATTGCAAACTTAAGTTTCATCTCTGTAGCTCACACACGATCCCGGTAAGATCTCTGTCTTTTCATTTGCCCCGAATAATAAACGGCACAGCGTTGTCAGAGAATAATCGGGGGGTTTCGGCTTTATAAGCGAGTGGGGCTTCATGTGTGGATAGATGACGATGAATTGTGCACTGTTGCCGGACTTACAATTTATGAAAAAAAAACTTTTTCGACGTAAAAAAATCTATCTAGCGTATTAAAACATGATAAAAATGGCGATTTCGAGATACAGCACGTCTAGCGTTTTGTTAAGGTTAAGGAGGTGGAATTTTCAAAAATAAATTACACCATCGGAAAACTGAGGAAAAAACAGATCGAAAACTATGTTTTTTAATGGCGTTTTCTTCAATCTGAATTCATATCAGGATTTACCACAGTGAATTTCATAACACCGGCTTCTTTGCCGATATATCATATCGGCAAAAGATGCCGATATATGTTTTTTGAATTCAAAAATTTATATTGTATTATTTAACTTTTTATTACGTAGTACATATTTAAAGTACACATTAGGGTGCTTTTTTTTCGACTATTTTTTTTTCGGTCCCATCGTGAAATTTTGTTGGAAATACCAAAAACAAAATTGCCTGAACGTTTGAGCCCTTAATATTAATATTAAGTCCTAGACCAAGGCGTGTAAAGATTTCCCATTGAAAATACACGAAAACTCTGATTGTTTATCTTTAAATTTCTATAGCTCAGCGGCATTTTATGACATCGCTTTGACCATAGACAAGTATTTCTCAGAATTGAACGCTCTACAAAAAGGCCCATTGCGGCAAAGTCGTAACTCACACCGGCGAGGTAGTACGGGCCACTAAACCTGATTTTTCGCTTTTATCTCGCAAACGACAAGAGATACAGAAAAAAATGTATAAAACAAACTTGTCGGAAATTCAATTTTCTACAAAAAATGTCCTTAGTACTGAGTCGCTAACATCAATATTTCTGGAGATAACTATCTATAAAGTTTTTGTAATTTCAAATTTTTATCGAAAATCACGTTAAATTATAAAAATATCGTTCTTTCATTATCCATCACTCGACCATCATTTATCCATCAAGCGACTCAGTACTAAGGACCTTTTTTGTAGAAAATTGAATTTCCTACAAGTTTGTTTTATACATTTTTTTCTGTATCTCTTGTCGTTTGCGAGATAAAAGCGAAAAATCAGGTTTAGTGGCCCGTACTACCTCGCCGGTGTGAGTTACGACTTTGCCGCAATGGGCATTTTTGTAGAGCGTTCAATTCTGAGAAATACTTGTCTATGGTCAAAGCGATGCCATAAAATGCCGCTGAGCTATAGAAATTTAAAGATAAAAAATCAGAGTTTTCGTGTATTTTCAATGGGAAATCTTTACACGCCTTGGTCTAGGACATAATATTAATATTAAGGGCTCAAACGTTCAGGCAATTTTGTTTTTGTTATTTCCAACAAAATTTCACGATGGGCAAAAAATAGTCGAAAAAAAGCACCCTAGTACACATGCCTTCAAAATAGAGGTATAAAGAATATACATATGGGGCGAATCGCCTTAAATGTCCCAAGGTGGCGCGCGAGCCTGAAAACATGCCATTTTAAACTCATGGTCTCGCAATAAAAACGCCATTAAAAAAATAACTGAAATATAATCTCGATGTATTTTTTCCTCAGCTTTCTGATGATGTAATTTATTTTTCAAAATTTCGACTCCTTAACCTTAAAAAACCACTAAACGTGCTGTATTTCGAAAAACGCCATTTTTTTCTTTTTTTAATAGGCTAGATCGAAAGATCAGGATTATTTAGAGGAATTTTTTATTTACGAGGAATTAATCGATGAACATAGCTGGGCGAGCCTATTCCTACAGCGCGCGGCAAGGTCATAGGCGGTTCTAGACCTCTATTTTTGGGGGGGCTTAAGCCCCCGGTTTACATATTTGGAGGGGCTTAAGTCCCTGGTTTATATATAGGCGGCTAGGCCAATCAGTTGGATTTGGGGGGGCTAATTCGAGATTTGGGGGGGCTTAGCCCCCCCCCCCCAAGCCCCCACCTAGAAACGCCTATGGGCAAGGTGCTGACTCGTGAGTTCAGGCAGAGTGCTACGCGACAAAATAAAACAGTAAAAAGTTAAATAGTTGTTTTATGCAATAGATGATTCACGACAATATTTGCGACCCTAAAGAGAGTTGTGGAGATTTGATTAGAAATAGAACCGAAATTTTTGAGGGTGTGCCTTATTTAAAAAGTTCCAAGTCTTGCGATTTGCCATTTTTCCGAAAATAAAAGAACCCAAAAACTCAAAAATTTTTGTTCAAGAAAATTCACAAAAATCGCCAGCATCGAATAAAACATGATCAAAGTCCAATAAAAGTTAAAAAAAATAGTAAACATTCATCCAACCTGAGCCCACGCGTCGCTACCTCGCCGCGCCAAAATGTCCGTTCTGGGAAAAAACCTTTTCGACGTAAAAAATCCTGATGTTTTGATCTAGCGTATTAAAAAATGATAAAAATGGCGTTTTTTTTATGATACAGCACGATTAGTGTTTTTTTGAGGTTAAGGAGGCGGAATTTTGACAAACAAATTACACCATCGGAATTCCGAGGAAAACATAGATCGAAAACAATGTTTCAATTATTTTTTTAACGGCGTTATCATTGCGAGATCATGAGTTTAAAATGACATGTTTTTAGGCTCGCGCGCCTCGCTGGGCACCTAAGGCGATTCGCCCCATATTCAAAACAACATAAAACTACGAGTATATCTAACGATCTAAAACAAACAATTAAAAAGGTACTCGTACAATAAGGAAGTTTCTGTTAATCCTAAAGTTTAAGAAACAAAAAATCTGACGAAAATACTAGTAACTAAAATTAAGTTTTCTGAGGGTGTGGTGAAGAAATACAAGTAAGTATTTCAGGTTCTTGTGGTCCAAGTCGATTTCTACTTGGTTGACATATACCCAGGTATGGGTCAGTGCCGGATACAGAAAATTTAAAGTTGTATATTATCTGTGTTGCAACTTACGGGACCCATGCCAAGTTCAGGGGATTTGATAGTAAGCCTACTACGAATGTTTTGGTAAAGAAAAAAAATATTTTGTAATTTGCGAAAAAAAGTTGAAAATTTGGTTCGCCCCCCCCCAAATATAATTTTAAAAAAAAATTCAAATGACTATCACTTTCTACTAACACATTTTTCTCTTAGCATTTAAAAATTGTCGACAAAATGATGTAAAATTTGTTTAAAAAATAATAAATACCTAAGCGTGTTAATTTTTTCCGGAGGGATGGGAGTTGGGGGGGGGGGGGGGGGGGGGAGGGCTAAAATTTCAATTTATTTTTCGCAAATTACAATTTTTTTTCTGCGATCGTCCACAAACTGACATCTTTCTGGCGTATTTTGACGCCACAAAAGTCATTATTCCAGTACTTATTGTTAACCGTTGCTAAACAATGAGACAAATAACAGTACTAGAATATTTTCCCGTAAGTAGCCACAGAGATATATAACTAAAATTTCTGTATCCGCCACTGGTATGGTTCTTATATTTTATATTAACACCATGTAAATACTCAAACTCATGAACACCGGTTATTCTCCGGCAATTCACAAGGATATTTCCCGCGATTGGGGAGTTTTCGAGCGAAATGCTTAGATCGCCTTTGAGTAAAATAATTTCGTTTATATAACGTATAAAGTATGTTGTAAGTGCCGATACGTGTTGGTTTTGTTAGTAATAAAGTACAGTTCAAAGAAATAGATCGAGTAAATATGGCATATAACATATTGCCGATATATATAGGTATCGGCATTTCATATCGGCCGATACCGATATAAAATGTATAGTGGTCGAACCCTAGAATTTAACAAAATTCTGAGTTTAAAGTCGAAATTTAATAAAATTCCGAGTTTAAAGTCGGAATTTAATAAAATTCCGAGTTTAAAGTCGGAGTATTATTAAATTCCGAGTTTAAAGTCAGAACTTAACAAGATTCTTAGTTTAAAGTCGGATTTTAATAAAATTCCGAGTTTAAAATCGGAATTTAATAAAATTCCAAGTTTAAAATCGGAGTTTTATTAAATTCCGAGTTTAAAGTCGGAATTTAACAACATTCTGAATTTAAAGTCGGAATTTAATAAAATTCCGAGTTTAAAGTCGGAATTTAAGAAAAAAATACATGGCCCCTCTATGCCTTAGTAATAATAATCAGACCACTTTCTAAAAAAAGTTAAAAACCTTTTTTAAATTATATCAGTATTAAATTGGCTGCAGGCACAAGTCACCCTTACCTTGAATTGACTGAATAACTAAGACAATTAGTCTCTGTCTGAGTAAAAATTACTAATTGAACAAATTATTCTAATAGCTACTTACGTGGATCAACTTCTGTTACAGGAGCATCAGTAACAGTTACCCCATTTATAACAGGTTCATCACTTGCCTTATTACTAGTATCTGTAAAGTACATAAATAATAAAATAACAATTTAAAATTATTACAGTAACAGTTACCCCATTTATAACAGGTTCATCACTTGCCTTATTACTAGTATCTGTAAAGTACATAAATAATAAAATAACAATTTAAAATTATTACTTATTCAATGCAAAACATCATAAACACCAAAAAAATTAACCTGTAATATTTTTAAAACCATAAATTTGAAGGATTAAAGAGAAGAGGGCTAGTGCATTTAGGCAGCATGGCATGAAAATTTTAGGTATCAGAAGAAATGTTTGCTTTCAGAAAATCTGGATGAAAAAAGGTAAAAGTATGTTACAGATAAAGATTACTACCATGACCTTCAGATTTGTGTTGTACCAAATTCGATACATTCTTCTTTTTTATACTTGTTTAAATATGTTCAAATATTTTTATATTCATTACAATAAATAATATCATTTTGACACCACTAAACTATGAGGTATATCCACAAATTAATTTCTGAACATGGATTTATTTTAAGCAAATGGTGTCAGGTACTTAGGCAAATCTGGCCAGAGTATCTTCAGTGTTAAAGTATGAAGGCCTTGGAAGACAAAGGATTCATTTATCGCTGACAGCAGACCTGTCACGTTGTGTCAAAATGAGCGCATTTATTGAAAATTCGTCCTGTTGTGAAATACGACTGGTATAATAAAATAAATAAAATTGGAATAAACCTTCAAATGCAAAAAAATTCGGCCCGCAGAAATCTTTCGGCAAGTTTATTGTGATCATGTAATAAGCTAAGGAGTGATAAGATGGTGCAATTTGGTTCAACAAGTGAACGAGAGAATCCGTGAAAACAGAAGGTTTACAGTTTCTGAATGGGTCACTCATTTTTCAGTTGCATAATCATAAAGCATGCTCGAGATGGGCACCTAAAATTATCACTGAGAAACACAAGTCAAAGTGCATGGCAGCAGCAATGGCATTTTTGAAGTGCTGCAACGCTAATGGTGATGAATTTTTGGACCATATTGTGACGGAAGATAAAACCTGGTTGCTCATGTCATACCAGAGAGTAAGCAACAATCAATGCAATGGCAGCATAGTGGATCACTGAAATCAAACAAATTCAAACAGATCCTGTCCAACCGGGAAGTCACGTGTACCGTCTTTTGGGACAGGCGTGGCATCTTGCTCATAGAATTCATTGAGCAAGAAACAACAATAAATGCAGATGCTTACTGTGTTACTTTACCAAGATTGCGAAACGCCATCAAAAACAAAAGACCAGTTCTTCTCAGTTCAGGAATTGTTTTGCTGCATGACAATGCCCGACCTCACGCAGTCGTTTCGACACAAAAACTGTTGACAAAATTGTACTGGAAAATTTTTGATCATCCGCCCTATAGCCCCGATCTCGCATCAAGTGATTTTCATCTCTTTCTTCACCTTAAAATTCTTTTAGCAGGGCAGCGGTGTAATACTGATGAAAAAGTAAAAACTCTGGTCCAGGACTGGATGAAAAAGTTGGACTCAAATGTCACATATACTGGAATAAAAAAAAATGTGCCACGCTACGATAAATGTTTAAATTTAAATGGTGATTATGTAGAGAAGTAGTTTAAGGGGTTACGCCACCCTGGCGCTCGGAAAAATAGGTATAAAAATATTTATTTTTTTTGATGCAGCCATTAAGTAGGTATACATATAAAAAAATCTTTATTTCGCGCATATACATAGTAGTGTTATGAACAATTTGCAATATTAACGATTTAAAAAAATTTAAAAATGGCGGAGATATGAGCCTATAAGTAGGACCCTTTTTTGAAAATCCTTGCTGGTGGTGTACCTACGTGATTTCTCAGTTAGGCATTGTCTGAAACGTAACAAAATATTTTTTTCTTATTTAAAAGGCTAATAGCTAAAATGTGACAAGGGAAAAAATTTCAAATTTTTTTTTGTAGAAATGACAGCTGTTTGAAAAATAAACTTGAAATTTGCATCGAAATTTTGAGATTAAAATAGTTTAATAGTTTAATAGTAGTAAGTTTTCACAAAAATGTATGTACACATAATTCTACAAATGAAATGTGCAAAGCTCAAATTACTTCATTGTAAGGAATGGCACCTAGCTAACTAAATAGCTGTATGTGCCAAAGCTCAATCAATTACACAACACATAACAGTGAAAAACGGTTAAACATTACATTAGTCTCAGAAGAAACCTTCAAACCGCTCATAATTTTCAAAAACAAACCTTTTGCTAAGGTTTCAAAATTTTTTATTTTTAGTAGTAGTTCTAATGTTTGCCGGAAGCAGATTATAGACCTTAGGGCCAATATAATTTAGGTATTTCAAATTCAAGCTGTTGTTGCTTACTGGCAATTGCAGATTCCCAATGGAACTGGCTCGAGTCACATAGTTATGACTAATGTGATTCCACAAGTTTTTGTGGTTATGAATATACGAGGGGTGTTTCATCCGGGAAATTTAGTGTACACTTGAGGAGAAATAGTAGGAAATTATGTGGTAAAGAAGGGAAATTATTGCTTATATGGGGAAATTATGAAGAAATGAGGGAAACCAAAAGGAAATTATGGGGAAATTAAGGGAAATAACGGGGAAATTATGGTGAAATTACGATATTTTAGCATTTGCACATTACTGATCATGCGCCGGCGCATGCGCGATACGTCGCCAGTTGCGGGACTGAGGATGCTCGCGAGGACACCTAACTTAACTAAAATTTAAAAAAGGGAAATTATAAGGTAATTAAGGAGAAATTAAGGAAAGAAGGTGAAATTAAGGAAAGAAGGTGAAATTAAGGAAATAAAGGTAAAATTGGGGAAATTAAAGTGAAATTATAGGGTAATTATACAAATACGGGGAAATTAAGGAAATAAAATTACGGCTGTTTAGGGGAAATCATCGTCAAAAAGGGAAATTATCGTCAAAAGGGAAATGATCGTCAAAAAGGGAAATTATCGTCAAAAAGGGAAATTAAGTGTACACATTTGGATAGGCGAAACGCCCCTCGGGGTGTTTCACTAGGGAAATTTAGTGTACACTTGAGGGGAAATAGTAGGAAATTATGTGGTAAAGAAGGGAAATTATTGCTGATATGGGGAAATTACGAAGAAATGAGAGAAATTATTGGGAAATTAAGGAAATGATTAGGAAATTGTGGGGAAATTAAGGCAAATAACGGTGAAATTATGGTGAAATTACGTTATTTTAGTATTTGCACATTACTGATCATGCGCCGGCGCATGCGCGATACGTCGCCAGTTGCGGGACTGAAGGATACTCGCGAGGATACCTACCTAACTTAACTAAAATTTAAAAAAGGGAAATTATAAGGTAATTAAGGAGAAATTAAGGAACGAAGGTGAAATTAAGGAAATAAAGGTAAAATTGGGGAAATTAAAGTGAAATTATAGGGTAATTATAGAAATACGGGGAAATTAAGGAAATAAAATAAAATTACGGCTGTATAGGGGAAATTATCGTCAAAAAGGGAAATTAAGTGTACACATTTGGATAGGTGAAACACTCCTCGTGAATATAGGAGCACACTGTTGACATATATAGTGTTCTTATGTTACACATTTGCGGAGTAAACAACAATTTTGAGGGGTATAATCTGTTCTTCTTTAATATTATTGTTAAAATAAGCTCCTGAACAATGTTTAATTTATATAATCCACTTTTGTAAGTTCCGCCCCACACCACAATACCATATCTTAAAACTGATTCTACTAACACCCTATAAATATTTATTAATATTTTTTGTCTAGAAATTCCCTCAACAAGTAAAATTTATGAATTAACTGTCGTATTTTATTTGATAAATAATCAGTATGAGGTTGTCATTTAACATGTTGGTCTACAATAATGCCAAGATACTTAGTTTCAGGTGTTTCCTGCAGGTAGTGATTGTCTATTAAAATGCTATTGACTGTAGGTTGGTTTGCTTTAGTCAATGAAAAAGCTAGGTATATAATTTGTTTTTGTAAGATTTAGTGTCAATTTGTTGCTCTGAAGCCAGTTATTCACCATACCCAAACCGATCGCTGCTCTATTCCTAACCCCCTCCCAAGAATCATCAGCAAATACCAGTACTGTATCATCGGCGTAAGAAATTACTGAACCATTCATGTTTAATTTTAGGAAGTGACTCCGCTGCCGGCGCCGGCAGCCGTCATGGATGCCGGCGCCGGCAGGCATCATGGATGCCGGCGCCGGCAGCCGAGCTGGTTGCCGGGGAAGAAGCTCCGCTGCCGCCGCCGGCAGCCATCATGGATGCCGGCAGCATTAGACAATTAGTGTCAAAATAAGATGAGAATCAAAATACCTTAATTCAACCAAAAAATAATAATTTATTATAGTGTAAACTTTAACGAAACTTAAATCTTCCTACAAAAATATAACAATTGTTATTATTCTGCGAATTGAAGGGTAGAAATAAGAAAAATAAACCCATATAATATACCTTCAATAAGAGTGTTCAATTTGTCTGATATCAATTTGATTGGAATTCTTGTCTTCTATGGACATAGTGCCATTTTTTGAGGTAAAAATAACTAGCAGAGCATATGGATCTATAACTCTGTGTCTCTGTTTTGCTAGAAAATTGAAATAAGCTTTGGATGAAGTATGATTGTGATTTCGTTCAATCCCCAGGATGCATAGAAATTGTTTACACTCACTTACTTTCAAGAAAATGCTAGCCTGGCAGCCTTTCTTACACGTGGAACACTTCCTTGTTGATTTTTTATTTTTTGTCTTGAATGGTCTTCCACCTTTAACACAGGCTAACCGCAGATAATAGTATTTCTGCTATCACGCAACCAAAACTAATTGTTTGTGGCTTTCTTGTATTCCACCAAAACACAATTAAAATTTTGATATGAAGAAAATTTATCACACACATGTTTTATAGTTCTTACGCAAAATTAAAACAACACAATGTTTACATATCATTTAAAATACGTAACTATAATTATTTTAGGTTAGAACTGCCGGCATTCCGTTTTGACCGTATCTGAACCGGCGCCGGCATCAGAGAAATTGTACTCGGGTGCCGGCGCCGGTATCCATGCATCAATATTTTGGGAACCGGCGCCGGTTGCGGAGTCACTTCCTTAATTTTAATAAGGAGTTTATGTAACAAACAAACAAAAGTGGTCCAAGTACCGTACCCTGGGGTACACCTATTTTTATTCTTTGCTTTTTACTTAGAACATTGGTCATTTTAACCATTTGATATCTCTCTGACAAATAACTATCCATCAATTTGCTAGCCACCCCTCTTATGCCATAATCACCAAGAACATGAATCAGCCTTTCATGAGGGACAGTATCAAATGCCTTTGCAAAGTCCAAAAATACAGATATACATTTTTTGTTACTATTCAAGTTACAAACAATCTCAGACATCAATCTCTGCATGGCATTGGATGTACAGCGCCCTCACACAAAGCCGAACTGATTCGAAAATATAATGTTGTTATCTACAAAAAATTGGTGTCTCTTTGAGACATTTCTCTAAAAGTTTCGCAAAATTGCTTATAAGTCTTATTGGTCTATACCTAGTTATTCACAGAGGCTGCAGAACCAGACTTATGTATAGGGGCAACCACTGAAACTTTAAACTCGCGCGGTACAATACCCTTTTCAAAAATCAATTTAATTATATGTATTAAGGAATTTATTATTTCCAGATAAGTTTCTTTTATTGTTTCCACTTCAAATTCATAACTTTTGAACAAGACATCCAATCGAAAAAATCCTAGGTCACATCGTAGATAATATGATAAACAGATAGATAGATATTTATTTCATATTATTACAAAATACATTGTTTACATACGTCAGGTATAACATACAGATATTGTAAGAAAATACAAAGACTATTTTAAACAAACTATGACACAAATCAAAAAATATCACAACCTATCAATTCATTCCTATCATAGAAAGGGTTCTCAAGAAGTAGTTTCCGCTCTCCACTCCTGAACTTGTTCATAGGTAAAACCTTCAGGCTCTCTGGGAGTTTATTATAAAATTTCACCACCCAGTTGGCACAGACAGCTCGCCCCCAGCCCGAGTGCCATAAGAGTGACAATGTCCGTTTTCAGGATATAAACGTAAATTGTTTTTTATGTCAATACAATTTTCTAATATATACAAATTAGTAAATGTTAGTATTTTTAATTCTTTAAATTTAAATCTACAATCCTCTCTGTACCCCAGACCGCCAACGATTCTCACAGCCCTCCTCTGGAGAGAAAATACCCTGCGGCAGTGCGGCGCGTGGCACGATGGCATAGGACATCACAGAATGACACAAGGCAAAATAGGCCGTATGCAGAACACCATCGGAAACTCGCCCTGCCAATGTGCGCAGCACAAACACAGCGCTTTTCATCTTCCTTGTGACACTATCTACATGGACATCCCACCTCAGCCCAGAGTCAAGCCTGACACCCAAAAACCCCACAGCATCACGAGTGAACAGATCTGGATCCTCCGGAACCTCTCTAACTGAAAAAAACATATTGTCGGGTCTTATCGCCATTCAAGACCAGACTGTTCCTTTGGAACCAGCTTTCTGCTCTCTCCTGTATGTCACATGTAGCCACAACTAGCAAAACTAAAGAAGTGTTTTAAATTTGAGCCCAATCAGTTGAGTAGATCTTGAGATATTGTATACACCATTTTGAAAAAAGTAGTTTCAAGAAAACACCAAAGAAAAAAAAGTATGACGTCAGCGTCTGAAAATCAAATATTTTTTTTAATTCCCTTCAGTCTGCGATACCTTGACCCTACATGGGGTCTTCTAATGTTAATGTATAAACAATTTATCTAGCCAAAAAGAAAATCGATTTTTTGAAAATTTCAGGGTGGCATAACCCCTTAAGATACATTTAAGACTAATAAAAAAATGAAAGAAGAAAGTTGTCGTAATTTTTATGACCGATTGGAATTTTAACTTGTGGATATGCCTTGTACTTTAAAATCTCTGACCAGCAGGAAAAGTACGTTTCAAATACTTATGGCAAAATAGGATAAATCAGGAGAACTGAATCGCGTTGGCCAGTCAGATCAAAATAATGTCCATATAGTGACTGCCTATTGCATTGCAGGGGGAAAACTTTATGAACAATCAGAGTGCTTGTTTCTAGCTCCATTTAAAAATATAGACTGATTTGTTGTTTTGATCTGATTTCCCCTTTATTTTAATAAAACCAAACAAAACAAAATTAAATAGGTATAACCCTACCTTCCGAGTGTAAAATAACAGAGGAATATTCTGGATACTTCTAGTTTTATCAGAAATTCAGAAACTGTTGATATTAATTACAAACAAATTAAATATTATATTTAAAACTCTGATAACCACAGAACTGATAACGCAAGATTTTTAAAGACAAAAATATTGTGGTCAAAACTGCAGTGATATTAGGGAGCCTTTAAAAAAATTCTGCACCACTGTTGAATGAGACTGAAAACAGCGCTTGACGATATTTTGAAAATACAATAAAAAAAATTAAATACTTACCGCCTAAACAAGTTCCAGTGAATAACAAAACGAAAATCAGGAAGATACTCATATTTCTTCGGATGTAAAAATTTGAAAATACAGAAGGAAAAATTACGAAATTCTATACCACTACACGACAAACAACCTCACAGTATCTGTCATTCTGTCAATTCACATCCGGTGTTGCCGCAACGTGCTCCTCAAAATCCGCCACAAGTACCGTAAAAATCCGCTACGCGCCGCTACGGCCTACTAAATAAAAGGATATTAGCTTTGTTCGCGGAGACGATCCGGAACTAGTCCGTGACAAGTGCGCGTGCGCTTTGCGATTATTTGCGTTCGCGGTGCAGAAAATCACTGATTTTGACAATAAATTTGGCGTTCGCGGTGATGCGAGAACAAGTTCAGGACACATCCGTAACCAGTCAAAACGATCCGAGGATTATGGGATGAATTATTTGTCCGCGCAAGTGCAGTGTGACATTTGCTTGAAAATTGTCGTTTAATTTTGGGCGCGCTGTATTTTGCGATAACGAACAGTTAAATTTCATATGCTGTTAGTTGTATAAAGGTAGATATAAATTGGTATATAATATGCTCTAGTATATTCAATTATTCTTGTATTTAAAATTACTCATAACAGAACAACTATGTCTTTATGGCAATTTTAATCATTACATAATGTTAAATTAGGTT
Source organism: Philopedon plagiatum (assembly GCA_963971165.1). Taxonomy (NCBI): domain Eukaryota; kingdom Metazoa; phylum Arthropoda; class Insecta; order Coleoptera; family Curculionidae; genus Philopedon; species Philopedon plagiatum. The sequence continues at coordinate 48,426,928 of OZ020191.1, read as the reverse complement.
GTTCAGTCTAAAAATTTAATTCAAAATAATAAAATATGTTAAGGTTAAGTGATTCGCAGATGTTCCGGACAAGCACGTTCACCAAAAACGTTCGCGGAGATTTGTCAATTCCTGATCGGTTTCGGATCGCACATGCGCATAAATGTTTGGGATTATTTGACTTGTACAGGTTACGGACTGGTCACGGATCGTCTCCGCGAACAAAGCTATTATTTAAAATGTATGGAAACACGAAACCAAATCACGAAACCATATACTTACTATGGGCGTGTACCGTTGTCAACTTCGGTTACGGTTTTGTGTCCCGTAAGTATCGGTAATCTGAAAAGTTGACAGATTGTAAACGCAATATCTGTCATTAATGTCACCGAAGAAACCGATGCGGTTAACCAGGTTTGACAACCGTACACAAGCTATATAAGTATATGCACGAAACAAACAAAACAATGGAACAAGAACGGAATTCCTGTTAACCACATACACAGCAAAAGCCAAAAGCAACAACCATAACTATAACGGGTATCGGTTTACAAGATAAAAATAATCAGGAAACTGTAATAAATCTTGTCCCAAGTGCAAAATGTTGGATAAAATCATTGGTAAAATTAATTGGGAAAAAAGCTAAGGTATAATCGAGCAATCTGGTAAAATACTGGAATATTGGACTTTTGCAAATTCCGTTACACATTGGCCTATTTTTTCGAGCTACCGCGCCGCTACCATTAAAAAAATCCGCTGCAAATAGCGGAATTCCGTTACGTACGGCAAGACTGCAGTGGGACTCCGCGATGTCGTAGAATTCTATTTGTAGAAACAAAGCGATCGTTTCGTACTCCGCGTATGTTTCGAAGTCGATTATGTGGCAGCCATATTGTCGTCTTGAAACGAAAGCGACATCGCTAACGCTGCAGTGGGACTCCACGATGTCATAGAATTCTATTTGTAGAAACGGAACGATCGTTTCGTACTCTGCGTATGGTTCGAAGTCGATTATGTGACAGCCATCTTGTCGTCTTGAAACGACATCGCCAATGCTGTAGTTATCGGTTTTGTGAGGTTATGGAGCAAGTTGTTTACATGTTTTTGGATCAGAGCACTGCCGGTTCGGTGTTCGGTGAACGAAGGCTTTAGAGGTCATATGTTTGAACTATTGCTTTTTCTGTTTAAGATTATTCCTAATGAGTCTGAGTCTCAAAATTATGTGCATTTTCACTCTGGCATTAGGTATAACCACAAATTGTCCTAAGTGCAGAGCTTATAAAAAATAAAAAGGACCAGTAAAAGCTCCTTACTTTGCTTTTATGCACTTTGCTTATAATTTGGATACAAATTACTCAGTTGAAAATTTTGAGATCGAAATACATACATTTTTTACTAAATAGTTTTAAATAAGCAACAAACAAAAAGTATCTTTGTAGTAAAATGCGCGTAAGAAGTGAACACTGGCTTTATTTGATCAACTTCGCTGAATCTCATCCAGAAATAAAAATATCCAAATAAATAGCCAAAGATGCTAGAACTAGTAACGCCGTAAAAGTGGGTCCTCACGGGCGGAGGAAGCGGAACAGCGCTTCGTTATATGATTAGTTGAATTCTGCCATGTTTAACAAACGAAGTTCCTGTCCGCTGTTCCGCTTCTTCTGCCCGTGAGGTGAGGACCTTCTTTAAGTTACAACACCGCAACGTCACCAGTCGACAGCGGCAGTAAGTTCTCGGCTGATGACGTTGCGACTTGCGTTGCGGTGTTTAACTTCAGCGGCGTACCCAGGGGGGGGGGGGGGCAGTTCCCCCTACACTAACATCCTAGACACACAAAAATTAACAAAGTGCACTAATAATTGAAAAAATCCACCAAATCGCGTGATCCCTGAAACACTCCTACAAACTACTACTGAGACAAAATCCTGGGTGCGCCCCTGTTTAACTTACTTAGGTAGCTGTGTTATTGTATAAGCTATACTTAGGTGTTACTAGTTCTAGAAGGGCTTTGGATGGCACATGGAAAAAATGAAAAAATTGAACTTAGGTAAAGGGTAAAATACTTTTGAACATGAACCTTGAACATTAAATATAACCAAACTTTTCTTTCTATCCAAAACTTCTAGTTATAAAATTTAAAATCCCTAGAATTTTCGCAAATGTTTTTAGCTCCGATAGTTATCCCTTTGGCGAGTTCCGAAGATACCCGATCATTACCCAGTAAACACGAATCATTTGTGAGATGTTTCAATTTGGTATTACTTATAAACATTTGAAACATTCTTTTGAAGGTTTCATACATGTTTCAGAAATGTTCCAGAAATCATGAATCATTTGTGAAATGTTTATCAGTTTAGCAATACTTATAAACATTTGAAACATTCTTTTGAAGGTTTCATACATGTTTCCGAAATGTTGCGTACCTATGCATGTTTCAAAAATATTTCCTAAAAACTACTCCTCCGACTGCTTGAAACTGCTAATGGATGGCGCTGCCTGTGTCATACTGCTTATGCAGTTCGACATGTTTAGCTTTTAGGATTGCTGTTTCGGAAGGTCGGTATGTTCGTTTATCCTGTAAAGAAAAGGCTTTCTTCTTCCTGGTAGTTTCTTGCAGTCAAACCAAGAACCAAGTATTTTGTTGTCTAACAGTGTTAGTCAAAATTCAAAATACGGCAAATTTTGGTGTGTAATCCAGGCTCGGAGGGGCATATAGCCCGGAGAATAGCTGTTTTAACATCATTTGTTTCATATCCTTATAATATATGGCATCGTCAGGTGGTTAGAGAGCTGATTCTCATTTTCAAATATATAAAAAATTGGTAATGTTACATAACTCGATCTTTGAAATGTTTCAGTGAAACGTGTTTGAGATAGATCACTTATGGTTTCAAGAATGTTTCAGAAACTAAAATTGGTTATGTTTCATAAATCAATCTTTGAAATGTTTCAGTGAAACATATTTTAGGTAGGTCATTTATGGTTTCAGGGATGTTTTACAAATATCTCTGAAGAAAAATACGAAACGTTTCAAATCTCGGAGTTATTGTTTCAGATATGTTTCTGAAACTGTAGTTGGTTTACTGGGTAGTCTACAATTAAATAGAGTTGCAAATTTTCTTTAGTAGAAAACGCGAATAGATTTCTATAGTAGAAAGCAATAGTAGTTTTCTATAACGACGCAGAGTCCCACTGCAGGACGCTAGATATAAAAGGGAATGTTTTTTTTTTATTATATTTTCTGATACTATTGTTTATAATTCTTTTGTTAGTTATGTTGTGAGTTATTAAGTATTTTATAATCTCCTTTAGACTCAGTGTGTCCTCGATTTTAAGCTATTAAATGGGATTTTTTTGCAGTTTTAGATGGTTAATTTCAAATCTGAAAAGTATCTAAGAGATTATAATTTTATTAATTTATTGTCGTATTTAAATTCAGCGTCATAAAAACATTTTCAGGTATACCTATACTCAAAATTACCAAAAGCATTATAATTCTAATTTCGGAAAAAATGTAATATTTTTAACTTAATCTAGCGCAAAAATCAAGAATAAAGGCCATTTTCGATTAATATTCGCTACGCTTCTGGCACTGGGCGTTTCGAAAAAATACTATTTTTACCCTAATAACTTACTAACCAAATCAACTTATAATTTTACTTCCAATTGTAGCTGCATTATTCAATATTTATATCGAATATCAGTCTTGTAAAAGCAACTATGCTGCTCCTTTTCGCCTTAAAAATAAAAATCGCTGTAGTGAAAAATCACCGTTAAAAATAACGGCTATTCTTAAATCACCATCTCTGTTCTAACAGATATCGAAAAATCACTATATCTCCCAACTCTACTATGCTTTTGAACATAAATATAACCAAACTTTTTCTTCTGTCCAAAACTTCTAGTTATAAAATTAAAAATCCCTAGAATTTCCGCAATGTTTTTAGCTCAGACAGTTACCCTTTGGCGAGTTCCGAAGATACCCGATCATTGTCTACAACTAAACAGAGTTGCACATTTGACGATAGTAGAAAACGCTAATAGATTTCTATAGTAGAAAGCTATAGTAGATTACTATAACGACGCAGAGTCCCACTGCTGTTCACATCTGTCAATGTCAACCTCAGGCGTTTTTTGGCGCTTCAAAACCATCAAAACCAAAACCATGACTAATTTTCACATGGCTTTGGTCATGGTTGCGGTTGACATTTAAACAATGGGTTACACTTCATTTGTCAACCGATTGGTTGACAAATGATGTTTAACCAATTGTTTAAATGTCAACCGCAACCATGACCAAAGCCATCTGAAAACATCTATGTGCTCTCTTTAGACGTTTTTTGGCGATTCAAAACTATCCAAACCAAACCCGATGGTTTACCATTTTTGTTTATCCAACGTAATTAAACGCAAACAAACAAACAGAGCGCCACAAAAATCAAAACCATATTGTAATCCTTATTTGTACAATGCAGTCAAATGTAAATAAATAAAGACAACAATGGTAAACCCTCGGATTTGGTTTGGATGGTTTTGAATCGCCAAAAAACGTCTCTCGTTATAGACTACAGTACACGGAATTTATAGTAAAGAAAGTTTGCCGTTCCTGCGCAAAATTGTTAGCATAGGGGTACTGGCATCAGGGGGCGCTGACCGAGAAGCACCGATCGCCTTCAACATTAATGATGGCACTGCATGGTTGTTGACATTTTGGCTAAGAGGAAGACCGAAGAATTGCCATGTTTGCTGTTTGCTGTTTGATTTGCGCTAATCGTCGTTGTTGTTTTCCATGTGTGTTAGAAAGGAGATTTAAAATAGGAATTTATTTAACTTTTGGCAATCAAGGTCTAAAATTGACAAGTGTAAAATTAAGTAATCTAAGTTTTGTAGGTACCATGAGTTTTTTGTCAAATTTTTCTCGTAGGTTTATAAACAAAAGAGCAATTTAAGAACCTACTATCCATTTCTAAAGTTTTGACCCCTCAGTTTGGAAGCTTGTAAAGTAAAAAGCACAATTTTAAAAAATATGATTTTCATATATTTCGGTAAAGTTACTTGTCTCTATTACACATGTAAAATTTTGTAACCGTAGATGCCTTGGTGCTTTTCTAATGGGAAGGTAATTGTAAAATTGTCACCATTTTTTCCCTATTTCATCAATGACTCAATTGTAAAAATTTATTGTGCCTTACTGGTACTCCCAGGCCTAACTAATTTTTTACAGGCGATAAAGTGAACCTTACTTACTTAGCCCCAAAAAATATTAGTTTTATTTTTTTTTCTTAGGTTTGGTAGTAATATCAAAAAATGATTGTGGTTATGTAATTCTACCAGTAATCTTACAGCAAAAACTTTTGTTTTTTTGTATTACATATAAAGAGATGTAACTTTACGTTTAACGAAAATTTTGTTTTGGCAGTTGTCATAAACGTAATTACAAACAATTAATTTGTGTAAAGGATAGCAGCATTGAGCTTGCGGGATGGAGCGGGGCGTCGAAGGTGCAATAGTATGGGCGTTAAGGTAATAATCATTAAAGTAATGCAATATAGTGAAGGTTTTTTTTTTGTGCTCTATATGATAAATTAGGTAACTGGTACAATTAAGATATAAAAAAGGATATACATTGATAAATATTTACATTTATTTATATTTAACGATTTTCGATTGTTTCATTAAGATCTATAAAATAGGCAAAACGTGTGTAGTAGAACAATAGTAATTTTAAAATATTACTTCAAAGTGAGTAACGTAAATAGGCCAATTAGCTTTATTTATTTATAATTCACCTAAAAGAAAAACAATATTTTTGATGTTGCCTTATTTTTATGATTCGCATATGGTATTTGGAAAATTGTAACAAATGCTGTGTTAAGTTTGTCTGCATTTGCCTTTGCTTAATAATAAAAGAAATATGTGAAAGTGGCCTGTTTACGTAGAATCACATCTGATTTAACTTTTAAGGTACAAAGCCCTGACAAAATTTAGTTAAACCTAAAACTAAAAATAACCTGATTGGATTACACCACTCTTTTTTACCGAAGAATACCTACACTTATGAATCATTTTCTCCTTCTTCATTACTAAAGTCTTCATTTGAATCATCATCTTCATCATCTTCATCTAAATTTATAATTAATGGTTCTACAACAACATCAACTAAGTGGTCTTTTTCTCTGTAGGATTCCTCAATTTTATTAGCGTGTCCAACGCAATTTTCCCAAACAGAATTTGGCACGTTCTGCATCGTTTCGAGACACACATTTAGTACATTTGTGATGTTAAACGTAGTATTCAATTTTGCCACTTTATTTTTCACATATGCCCAAATTAATTGAATTGCGTTGAATTCACAGTGTGCAACAGGCAACCATAGAAGCTGTACATTATCATTACGTAACTCCTTTGTAATTGTGTCTAAAAGATACGTTTTTGGAAAGTGATAGATCTTGCATAGGTCTAAAAGCATTGGTTTGGTTAATTCATTAAACGTTGTAAATCCATCGGGCAATGTTGCTTTTCGCTGGGACATCCATTCTATTATTTTTTGTTTTGTCCAGGCAGTTGTAGGATTTCGAAAATTAGGATTCAACATTGTATGATACGGTGCTTGGTCAATTACGATTACTGATTTGTCAGGTATTACGGAAAGCACTGTTCTAAACCATTCGTCGTAATGTTGTTTATTCATCTCGTTATCGTAATCCACTGACGCCGCACTTTTTTTCCCAACGAAACACTTCAGGCAGCCATCCAAAAACCCATTTTTACTACCAATATGTAAGATAATAACCCGTTGTCCTGATCCTGATGGCAGTTTTATTCCACCTCTAAAGCCCTTAATTTCCTGTATACCACCTCTGTATTCATCAAAATTATCCCGTTTTGTGGTATTAACTCTTTCAACCCAGCCAAACTTCCTTGAATGATTTGCACCGCACCATGTTTCATCTGTATAAAATATTTGCCAAGAATCTTCACGATATCTCTTTATGGCGTATAAGAATTCCGCTCTTCTGGCAGCAATTGTGTTTTGTTCCATTAAAATTGGTTTATTAATAAGTTTTTTATAGGAAAACCCAAGTTCTTTAATCCATCAGTACAAAGTCAGTTCTGAAAATTCTGGTAAATAATCGACATCTTCTTTCAATTTCGGGTAAACTTCTTTTATAGAAGGAAACCGGCGCTCCAGGTAAAAATTTAATATTGTTCTCCTTATGACGCCTTGCAAAATCTCATCACATTCCAGTCGGGGCCTACCACTTCTCCCTTTTGATGGTATAATAATACCGGAACTTTTTTCTTCCGCAGTAACACGTTTAACGGTGCTTTCACTAATACCCAGGCAATCTGCTGTTCTTTTAACCACTTGCTCAATCAAAATATTTTCCAAACCGTTGTCTTTCTCTTGTTGAAAGTACGCTCTGACTTTTAATATAATATTTTTCACTGACGAGACATTTTAACTTATTAGACTGTAGTTTGGTACCGTATTTTTGGTTCAGATTACATCAGGTATTTATATAAATTCGAACAAGATAATCTTAAAAATCGTGTGAAAACAATAATAATTTCAAATTACTATCTACCACTAAAACCAAAAATTTAAATCAACAATAAGTAGATATAAACAACCACAATCAACTAAATAATATTATTTTACAAATCTTTTCAATACATAACAAATAGATTAAATTCTAAACAAATAAAAATACATGGACTTACGGACTACATACGACCTTTACGACGACGCCACCGTACTGTGATTATGTCGGTAAAGGCGTTTGACACTTTGCATCACTTTCTTATGTGGCTTTTAATATTTATTACAATTTTTACAAGAACTAAAGGTGCTTTTTTTAAGTTTGTGTAATAAAATACATTTGTATAATAATAACTACGTCTACGAGTGTAAAGATTTTTTTTAAGGTTTTAAATTGTCCACAGTACAGCTGATACACAAACATCATTAAAAAATAAAAAAATACAATTTTAGACACATACTACCAATCTCTTGCGAAAGTATAGATATTTTTCTATCTACCTTCAAAATTGCATTCAAATAGGGAAAAAATTAACCAATATATAGTCATAAGAAAATCGTTTATCAGTATTAACGCAGTAAAATCGTTGTTTTTTTCTACTTGATTATGAATAAGTTCAATATCGTTTACACTACAATAATACATTTTTTGGCAGACACTCTTGGGGCACATTCAGAATCGACGCCGGGTGTTCCCGGGTAAACAGCTGACCGTGAGGCCAGCCGTTGTTTCTTATGGCCGTGACGTCATTGACAAGTCTACCCGGGAACACCCGGCGTCGATTCTGAATGTGCCCTTGGATAACGTCCTAACAAGCTATAATTTTTTCAGTTTATTCTGCCCCGTGGTTTTTTTGTTATTGACCCTCAGACTGAGGGGTCAAAACTTTAGAAATGGATAGTAGGTTTGTATTTTCCACACTCGTATAATTAAATTTATTTAGCAACAAATTCCAAGATGAAAATCATTTGGAAATTATACAATTAGCAAAAATAATAAAGTGATTCACAAATTTTAAACAATTACAACGATTACAAATAATGAAATAACAGGATAAAAACTTGTCAAAACCTACTAATCAAAGATTTTAATTTAAAGCAGTATCTTAATAATTAATTTAAACAAGTATTAAACCATTTTAATAAATACCAGAGTTATTTTAGTAACAAGGTCAATATTTAAACTTTTATTTCGCCCAAGTTTTATATTACAGAAAAAGTTTTATACAATCTACTAGATAGGTGGTTGCGAAAAAATTATAGGAGATGATAAGTGAAATCTAAAAGTATATTTATTTACATATTATATTTTTTATAATTGAACTATTTAGTCTAATTAACTTATATCGGCTTTAAAATATTGTGAAACCAACTGGTACGAGTATTTTTGCCTTACCTTTTTTCTTGATTTGTGGAATATTCATAATTCCTTTTACTGCTCATTTGGTCTTAGCTTTCTCCACGGTCTTGCAGGTTATTCAATTTATTGTATTATAGGTATAATTCATTAAAATATGTTACTAAATATTTTATGATTTTTTTTAAAAATTTTTACCTTTTAACCAATCATATGGCATCATTCTGGTGTATACCATATAGGTTGTATGTGCAAGATTTACCTTACACCTCACAATTCTGGAATCGAATGCTTTTTCTTAGAAACCAGTCATCAATCATCACTAAATAAAAAATGGCATCTCGACTAATCTAGACCCACTCTAAGGGGTATTCGAGTCTTTCATACAATATACTTTTTAAATGAAACTGGCGAATGGTTGCTAAAAAAATACATTCGATTTCAAAAGTATGATGTGGGCCGATTTCTATGCACGTAAGTTATTTAATACATACAGTATGTCCACGGATGGACGACAATAGGAAAAAAATCTTTATTATTAATTTTACGACCAAAAGTCATTGTTCATAAGAAAATTCTGCCTGTCGAAAAATAAGTATACCATGTAAAAATCTAAGATCAGATGTACAGGGTGTTAATAATTAAAAAAAAATGCTTTACGAAAGAAGTACCATTATTTAGTATTTTCAACAAAATGTTCATAAAACAAAGTTGTTTATAATCCAAAATAAAGCCTAAATATAAATTGTGTAATCAAAATTCTTATTTTTAAATTAAGAATAACAATTAACAATGGCGTTTTTTTGCGACTATGTGCAATACGTCGACAATGTCATGTAAGCAATTGAATTGTCGGAGCGTAGACTATGGTGTCGATGTCGACAACTTAAACGATGTCGACAACTTAAGCGATGTCGACGACGTCAACAATCACTTTAAAATTTATAATGTCCACTAAAATAATATTAAAAGATACCTAAAATATATTTAGAACACGTCTTAATAAAACTTACATTCTTACAATAATAATTCTGAAATTAAGAAAATAATATTAATTAAGGTCGTCGTCGAAATCGGTTTCATAATGATCACAATTCAGCGTGTTTCTTACTGTTTCGAGTTTGATTGAACATTGACATTGAAATAAACATGTATCAACCTTTTTGGAATGCGAGAAAGACACCCTGTTTTTTATTGGTTTGTGAATGTATTCCCAATTGGAGAACAACCTTTCAAGTGTTGCTGAAGATGCTGAAATTTTAAGTAACTTAACCTCACATTTTTAGTAGTCTTGACATTGTCGACATTGTTGACATTGTCGACGTTAATTTGATTGTTGACGCATCGTCGACGCGTCAACGTCGACAATTAAAGTCGACGCGACGACGCCCATCCCTCTGTGCAAATCAAACCCAAGCATTTGACAAAAAATCAAAATAGTCGGTTTGGTTAACGTCAATGTTGCATCAGCATCGTCTGTACGTCTGCCAGTATTTTGATTTCTTGACGGTATTTCCCAAAATGTTCACAAAAGAAGAGCGTGTTTATTTAATACGGTGGGGTGGGAAGTAGCTATGTAGAATGAATTTAAAAACTAGAATTTTGATTTCAAAATTTTCATTTAGGCTTTGTTTAGGATTACCAACCACTTTGTTTTACGAACATTTTATTTTTTTTAATTTATTCGCATCCTGTACATCTGGTCTCAGATTTTTATATGGTAAACTTATTTTTTCGAAAAGCACAATTTTTTTTATTAGCAATGACTTTTGATCGTAAAATTGATAATAAAGATTTTTTCCTCTTGTCACTCCAGCCGTGGACACACTGTATATTTCAATAAAGAGCGCCGTTTATTCTGTTGGTAAAGCAGCATTTCAAAAATGAGTTCCCAATATGTTCCCAATAATAATGATTTCTTTGTTTTTCAAATTTGATTCGATCGATCATTAAAGCAAGCTTGGGCGTACCGACCAAGGATGGCACTCAACAACAGTTCAGAAAAAGATGTGGTCTTCAGTTTCTAGTCTATAAACTTTGTTAGCCTCTGCTACAGATTTACAGAGGTTTTCGGCGCCCGAACATTTCGAAACTGTTCGCAGTCAGAGTGTTGCATGGTGACATCATAGATCAAACCATTTCATTACGTTTTGAAAGTGCTCGGATACACGTTTCAAAACGGGGGAAAACTGGATTGTCACTTATTGTCAAATGCATTTGTTCATTTGTTGTTTATTTATGCCTGTGCCTGTGCTGTGATTTACGGTTTTGTATTTTTGGGTGCTGTGTTCCTTTAATGTTTTTATAAGAAATGACATCTTCTTACTCAATTGTATGACGTGATCATTTTAAAGCAGGTCATTTTTGTGGGTGTAAGCGATAAAACTGTTTTGAAACGCTTTCAGCATAGAAAAAGGTCTTAAGGTTTATAAAGATAGTTGCACGAATCTAGAGCCGGCGAAAAAATGCGGACAAAAAAGTTACACTGTTGTCATAATTATTTATAGAAATTTAAATGAAATAATTGTAAACAGTTTTTACATCTTAATTTATCTTATATAGGTAAATTTATCTCTTTGTAATTTGTATACCAAACCAAGTAGATTTTACTCCTAAATAAAAAATAAAGCAATCGTAAACAAAACATCATTTCAATAAGCGTAAGGCACCAGGCCTAAAATTTTTAAAAATCTTAATTAACCCTTTCTTTTGTTAAATCTGGCAATGGCCTTGCCTTCGACCAATACAAGACACCGACTAAAAATAACGTTCGTTTTCTTTAAAGAATATTTCTTTGTCCCACTTAAAGACACGTCTCATCTGAAGGTTTAACGGGCGACTGGCAGTTGCGGAGTCGGAGTTGATTGAAATTTGTTGTTTATTGTTGCGATTTTTATTAAAATGAATGAGTACACGCGGGGGAAAACCTCGCATAGCCAAGCCCGGGAAGTAATTGGTCATGTTTATAGGGTGTGCAATGAAGAAGCTACAAATAATCAATTTAAATTGCCACTAAAACAAAAAGTTGGACGAACCGCCTTATATACGGGAGTAAGCGTAAATTCGGTAAAAAGAATCCGGAGAGAAGATTAGGAGAGACGGAGAGAGCACCCGGAGCAACCATTATCATCTCCTGGGAAAAAAGGCCTCGTCTTTCTATCAACAACAAGATTGACGATCGCATCGCATATCAGTTTTTATGACCTGTAGTTTCATATTTAGTTTTTAGGGCAAATTAAAGTGTGCGTGTGCCAAACTTATCGTCATAAAATGACTGAGTGGTGTCCGAATTTTATCTGCCGTAACTATACTTATAGCGGGTTGCTCAAAGCAACTGAATCAATAACCGGGAACTTCAATTATTGTAACAAAACATGTAACATTGACGTTGACAAATACAATAATTGTATCTGTGGCCGGGACGTTTAGAATTATTCTGAACGTCCATTAAACTTATTACGTGATTTTTTATGCAACCCAACATAAGTCTTTGGAATTAAGGAATTCTTGTGTTACGGCAATCACCAATACTTGAAATCTCTACTGAAATGGTAAAATTTTGCTTAAATTTAAAATATCGGGTACTCTTGTAACTTACAGTTGAGGAAAGTTTCGAGTTACCTAATTTGACCAGTATAACTGATATTGTTTTTTTATTGATGCAGTTCGTCTAATAATTGTTCATGCTGGCTTAGAAAATGGTTTTGTGTCAAATGCCAGCTTAATTTTTAAGGCAGGGCAGAGTACTGGTGATTACCATGGCCAACTTTACAAAATGGCTTGAGGAGAAACTGCTCCCTAACATACCAATAATACATCAATACATGGAAGAAGTCGAACCATTAAGGCCGATTTATAAACTTGACGTTTGCGGTTTGCATTCGCCGTTGGATCTGAAGTTCGCCGTTGAAGTTCGTAGAAATCGAATTATAGTATTTATAAACTTGAAGTTGAACGTTGGCCACCGTTGAAATAACTGCTGACGCTGACAGCATATTATAACCTATTTTTGCCTATTTATTTGTTTTGTTTTTGTGGGGAGTGTTTTTGTTTAAAATGGATGAGGATACATAAAGTTTATTAGCATCCCTTGGAATAATTTTGTGTGTATATGTGTAAACAAATATCACTCCGCCAGGTACGAAGCTTTTGATTGGTTGTTGCCAATTAGCTACGGCTTTGCTACGAACGGCCAGCGGCAAAAGATAAAGTTGAGTTAACTCGAACGGCACCCAACGTCAACGTAAACGGCAGTCGGCAGCGTCAACGGTAAATATAAATGGCGTTAGGTATTTCAGTGCATTTAACTTTGAACGGCGAACGCAAACCGCAAACGTCAAGTTTATAAATCGGCCTTTAATTATCTCGCCCAATTAATGACAGCAGTGACAGTGACGATACTGACAGTAATGATAGTGACACCAGTTTGGAAAACAATAAAATTATTGTAAAAATCTAAGATCAGAGAAATCCTATGTTTTGGTGTAGATAAATTTTTTTTTTTTTGTAATGTTTTTTTAAGAACCCGTTTTTAGATTTTTTTTATTTCGATATATTATTTTTATGAAAATATATTTTTGTTGTAATCATATACATTCCTTCGTTTTTTAATATGACGGTACAAACCTTTCTACACAAATATACTTTTATTTATTTTTTACCTAATTAACTTAATATATATAATTGAAACTGAGTATTACGCACGCCTATGCCCCCACAGCTAACCCGCGACTTTTTATGTCTTTTACCTCCCTGCCACCTCAGGCGTTGTAAGCACAGAATTTCGATCTACACAGAAGCGAAGCGTATTTTGATAGAACCCGATTTTAAGGGCGCATGTCCACTGCGGCCATCTTTTAAGTGACCAATTAGTTAGAAGCACACAATGACGCCAGCGCGCAGCGGCTGGATATAGTTAGTTCGATTGTAACTGCAGTGTTAGATATTTGCTTGCTTTTTGATTAATAAGTTCTAAATTTTATATTTTCCAAGAGTTAGGAATAATTTCGTATTTTCGGCATTTCTTGTATAACCTGACGTAATTTTGATATTGCTACTAAATATATTATTATACATATATTATACAATACATGCTTGCACGTCTTGCAGCATGTAAATGTATGTTTTGCCAGTGTATTAAAGGTAGAAAGCAATGTTGAGTTCACTGGTAGAAAGAAATATTACAATTTTTAGATTTTCTCAGTGTAATAACTGACAATACTGTCACTGAAAACGGCCGCCTTGAGATCAAAGGAACCGACACACTTTCGCTTCTGTGTGGTTTAGACATTCTGTGATCAAATGGGTGCATTTTGAGTGTCATATCTGATTAAAAAATGTGTTGTCCACTTTACAATTCCAATGTTATTTTATCTCTTTCTATAACCCTTCTTGATTCAATGAGTACATTCGTAACGCATTGTGCATTTACGATTGGCGAACAGTGTTTAGGCATAGCAACGATACATCGATGTTTTGAAAACATCGATATATCGGACTTAAAACTCGTGTTTTAAATATCGATGTATCGATGTATGTAACAACTGGAATATCGAACAAACATCGAACTCCATTCACACGTGTTCGTGTGAACGTGCGAAGATTCTTGTCGTTATTTCTAAATTAGTTTGCACAACCGTCTCTACGGTTCTGCCCATTGGTTATGCTCTCTTTGTCACAAAAATACGCATCAAAATCTTTACCATCCAAATTGGATGGTAAAGATTTTGATGCGTATTTTTGTGACAAAGAGAGCATAAACCTTCCTTCGTTTTATTATTAAATCATAACAGAAGAACTTTAAGCACTAGATTCAATATTTTGGTACGCACTGAATATCCCAAAGGAGATGTGCAAAGAAGATTTATATTGTAAAATTAATTAAGGGAAGATTTACATTTTGTAAAGGAATTCAAAGCATATCGCGATTAAGTATAAAAAATATATTTCTAATAAAAAGCTTATTTTCAATAAATACATGCCTATGATTAATAGATGACGCCATGACTAATTATATGGTGTTCTCTTTTCTATAAAGAAAAATACCATTATGTGATTTTAATATATTTTAGTAGGTAGGGTAAAAGCATCAATGAAGAAACAGTTAAGGCATTTCTGTAATTAATTGCTCTAATAAAAATATTAAATGATATACTACTTTCTGAAAATAATTTTTGCGGGTTTCTGGCTTTATTTATAACCTATTTAATAAAGCTAAGAATAAAATAAAACAATTTGCAAACATTTTTAAAACAAGTTTATTTAAGAAAAATACAAAAACTCCAGTAAATGAACACTTTTATCCAACAAGGAAACTTCTTATATCTAATAAAGGAACTAACAGTATAAATGGGAATATATAATATATTGGATTATATTGCTAGATCCTAAAATGCCGAAAAATGTGGCAAGACCTACCGCCGCGTTATTATTTAATTTCTTGTTGGTATTATCATTTTGTTTGACCATTTGTTTCATTGATGGTGTTGGTGCCATCTTTATATCCATTTTTTCAAAATTGTTATGCACATTTTCATCTACAACATTTTTTTGATTATTGTTTTCTACTATTTGTAATACTGATTCGATTTCTGATAGTTCCATATCCATTTCTTTAAAGTCTTTATTCAAATTTTCTTCTACTTTATTTTCATTAGAGGTTTCTACTATTTTCTCTGTTAAGTCTGTTTCTATTATCTCCATATCAATTTGTTAAAGGTCTTTATTCCAATTCTCTTCCACTTTTTTTTATTTCATTATCAGTTTCTTGTATTTTCCCGATTGAACTTATTTTTGGTCTCACCAAGTCCATTGTTTTGCGTATTTCGTCATTCTCTGCTGCTCTGTGTACATCAACATTAATGTAAATCGCAGCTCCTTTCTCAGATGGATGGATCGTCATGTTTTCTAACTCCACAGGTATTGAATTTAAAAAGCTATCAGTAAGAGTATAAATATTTGGATTCGTGTTATTCTCGACTTCTGTATTGTCTAAAGACTTGTTATTTTCTATTTTTTCCATTGAATTTTCATTTTGAATCTGTTGTGGTTCATATACATTCTTATTGCAAAACTCCAGAATTTGTAAAGTGATCGATTGCTCTTTGGGCTTTCGTTACCAGAATGACATTCAACAAATTGCTCTTTTAAATCTTCAGAATAAAAATGCATAACCCTTAGAACAGTTTGAAAAGCAGATATATTTATGGTCTCACTTTTCTGACATTCGGCTTCAGTCTTACTTTTTAGTTGCTCCCTTCTAACTGGGTCTACAAAATAATTTGACAAAAAATGGATAAAAAAGTTGTAAGAAGACCAGTCAGATAATATTCTGATTAAAAAAGATAAGCATGTAACTTATTACTACAAATCCAGTAAAGGAACAATTTGTTAAAGGAACAATTTGTTCCTTCACTGGATTTTCATACTTTTCTATATCCATTAGAGAAACACCTGCAAAATAATGCAAATTCTAGCTAATAAAGAATATTTTAATTAGACACATGTAGTTTAAAGTATTTTCTACAAGAAAAAGTTAATATTTATTTTCTAAAGATGCAGATTGCTATATAAGTTCCATTAATAATCAAAGTAGTGTTAGCACCTACCTTAATTTTTCTGACACATACACGCACTACCTTCATAAAGTCAACATTACCACTAACGTTTTCAACCACATCTCCACCTTGCATTGTTGCCAATTTGTAATTCAGTGGAAATATATCAAACCTATTAATTTCAATTTAGGCGGGAACTTTAAATGGTCTGAAATGATTAATATCGCCAAAAGAATGCACATTTGTTCCTTTACTGGGGACTGTTCCTCTACTGGTGCAATCACCCTATATGTATAACTCATTTTAAGAAAATATGTCGTTTGGTTCCTTATTGCAAAGGATGTTCAATTATAAATATACAACATGGACTTTGCAAAACTGCCTATTCGTCTTTAGCATTATTCATAATAACCAGGCATTTATTATGTATATTGCCTATGCAAAATACTTTGCCCATAATAAATGAAAAAATACTATGTTTTCGAAACTTGGGTTACTATACGGTAGATACAAATTTGCGAACAGGGATATAGAGAGGACGCCAGGGAATTTTAAACCATATTTCAGATACCTATTATAGTTACTACTTAGTAGGTAGGTAGGTGTTTAGTAAATTCAGTATTACCTACTTGTACGTACAAAATACTGTAAGAGATATTTTTAATTCATCAAGCATAGTCTATGACGAGAAATTCAACATTTGTCTTCATCTTTTTAAGACACTCTCTATATTTAGAGATATAATTAATTATTCACCTCAACTATTTAGCATAATATGCTTTGGGATAAAATTAAATTCTCATTATAGCTAACGTGATTTAGACTATCGTGTAGATGATTAAAGCTGGCAAGTTAAATTGCCCTAAATCTTAAAACCTATTTTGTGAATTGGGCGCGGCGGTTGAGCCTGAAAAGAGTTAAATTACAAAATATAGAGGCTGGAACGCCGTAAAGAAGGAAAAGATAAAGCTATTGTAATTAGGTGAAACTAAATTTTATTTACGATATAAAATAAAATATATCGTTCAGGTTTTTATAAAATTCAAACCTAAAAATATGGTATACTATGCTTCTAAAAACGATTATGTTTTTTAGAAAATTTTAAAATTCGAGACAAATCGCGATCCCGATTTAAAGTGTGTCGGGACATGTGACATACCCTTTGAAATCGGGACGTCTGGCAATCCTAGTTGCACAAAACATTTTAACTTCACTATGGGCGAAATCTGTGCCACAGGAACAGTGTAAGTACAGGCTTTTTCAGAATTCATCGGTGGAAAAACCAGATTCAGTCGGCCAGCGAGCTCTCCTTGTTTACATAACGCAGCTAAAGAAGGATAACATGCTAAACATAGAAGCAGGTTCGTCTGAACAAAACATTCTTCAATCTAGCCAACACATTTCTTGACCATCCTGATTAGCAGTCAAATTTAATTCTTGGTCTCCTTCGTAGGGGTGACGTATTTTTTAGCGTCTTGTGAAAAAGGGCGATTTGACCAGTTTCCACAATCATTACGTTAAATCAATTTTCACGTTAGGAGGTGGGTATTTAGTGCTTTTACTGCTTTTAGACATAAAGATGCATTACATAAGAATCATAAGATTTTAAGAATGATTTAGGTACTTGTAGTTGTATAGATTCTAAGATTTTACTCTGTGATTTAGTTAGATTTTAGCTGCTTATTTGTTTAAATTTTATTATCCATTATGCTGACGAAATAGATGTCATTTGTTTATTGTAAATGAATAAATATATGTTTACATTCTATTATTCACTATTTGATAACACTCTTGTTTCACATGTTCTTGATACTTTCAATAAATTTTTGTATGAAAATGTTTTTATTTAAAAAAAAAAATGTCTTCCTTGCAAATTCTAAACTCATAGTGCAACAACCCGTAGTCGCTAGCTCGAACTACAGTTTTCTATTTAGTAATAAAATATGGAAAGAGAACTTAAGTTCTAAAAACAAAAAATTTACGGCCAGATTCTCCAACGCTAGTCCGGTCTAATTTGAAAACCAAAAGTTTTAAACTGATAAGTGTAAGAATACGACAACTAAGTTTTATACTATGAAGTTGTTTGAGTTTTTTCGCAAATTTATAAAAAAAAAGGAAATTTTATTACGTACTTTCGACAATAATAGAACCAAATTCATTCTAGTAACCCGTTCCAAGATTAAAATCATTTGGAAACCAGGCAAATCGCTGAAATATCATAAAATTCACAAGGTTTTATTGACGACATATTAACAATGGCAGGACAAAAACCTGAACCAACCAAAACATAACTGATCAACTAGAAGATTTTAAATTTAAACCAATACTAAATCCTTAACCTTCTTAATGAATCTGAACATTAATGTTTTCTTATAAAGCAGATTTTTGCATTTGTCTACGAAAAATCCTGAAAACCGCCATTTTATTTAAGAATTACCCCCTTTCGTCACTCACCATCATTATTAGTTTTGCTCTATGAGCCAGCTCGCCGTGATCTCCGTGGGTTTAATAAAACGAAACATAGGATTACAAAATATGTTATCTCTTCCTTAAAGCGGGTAGTACAGCAACAATTTCTTCGCGAATTAGTTCATGAATTTGTTCATGAATTTCTTTGATGAACATTTGCTCCTTTACATTGATCAAATAAATTCATGAAGTTTTTGACATATTTAGCTTCCTTTAGTGTCATTCACCAACATAACAATTGAAACCGCATTTTTAAGGTTACCTTCGTTACTTTGATTTGAATGTGTGCTTTTGCAGTTTTGTTCTTTTTTTTGCTCGTTGTGTTATGATTTTGCTATCATGGATAAAATTAGTCTTCAATCAATTTTCTATCGCAAAACCAGAAAATCAAAGATAATAAATAAAAGGAAACATAACATAACCTCAAAGGCTTCAAATTTATAATTGTATTTTACAGTTTGCAATACTGAACTTCACGAATAACTTGACGAAAAATAGAATAAGCTCTAATATCATGAAGTTCTTCACGAAGTCATTTGAAGTCAAATTTGGTATTTTACATTCATCAAATTTCTTCATGAAGTAACTTCGTGAACTTATTTGACAAAGAAATTGTTGGTGTAATACCCGCTTTAACATCCATTATCTTGTGACAACTCTTTCATTATTTTTTCCTAACAGTTCCCATTTCCATGACAGACGGCTGACCACATCAGCCTCATCGAGATCACTCGCCAATTAACAACTATCAAAATATAGGGAACCACTACTTGATCCCCACTTAAATTTAATAATTTTAATTAACAGATTAATAACAATAAAACTTAACTGCTATTATATTTCTTTTTAGCATAAAAGTGAAGGTTCCTCATATAATTTAAGATTAACATTTTGTTTGGAAACCTCCCTTCCTTCGGTATCCTTAAGTACATAAGAATTACACCCAGCTTGCCTCACAATATAAAAGGGGCCAGTATATAAAGGGAAAAGTTTTTAATTGTTCGGCCTTCAGCAGAAGACTGGGTATGACTTTTGACAAGAACCTGGTTACCCTCTTGAAAGGGAACATGTTTTATTTTGGAATTATGCTTAACTGCACGCAGATCCGAGCGGGAGCGTAATTTTTCCCGCAGAAACTGACATTTTCGTAGCCTAACAGTAATGTCTTTCGCTTTTAATTTCTTAAAAATTGCTGTTAAGTGAGACATATGTTTGTCACACTATTAGAAAAAACTAATAAGTCATCAACATAAACTAGTGCTCAATTCAAAAAGCAGGCGATTAAAAGTATAAGAATCCTTTTCAATGACAAAACCAGTATACTTAGTTTGCTCTCCCCTGAGCAAACTCATGGGGATTAGGCGGGTTAATAAAAACTTTTTTCATTTTTTCGTTCAGCTTATGCGCGTTTCAACAATTGCGAATGGTCACGTCCTTCTTTTTGACCGTCGCCAAAGGTGAAATATATTCAGTCTTACGTTTTGAAGTTAACATCCCAGTCTAACATTTCATTGATCTGAGATCTGACCTCACCTCTATACATAAAAGGAACATGATAATATTCACACTGAAAAGGAGTATTGTCTATCATTTCAACTTCATGAGTATAACACTTAACTTTCCCAGGATATTCCGAGAGAATTTCACCATGAAATTGAATAACATCAAACAATGTTTGTTTGTCACTGTCTTTTGCATCAGCTTGGTTAACTACCCCATGCATATCTTCCTTGGTATAAATATGCTTGCCCATAATATAATAACTTGATCAACCGCACAGATACAATATTATTACATGGAGTAACATCCATGGTGTATTCTGCGTTCAGGTTTTGATCACAATTAATTATGTGTTCTTTATTTCCAAAATAAAACAAAAGAACCGCCTTATTGAAATTCATGATAGCCTTATATTCCACTAACCAATCAAATCCAAATAAGATATCACAATTAAAACCTGGTACGATGACATTTCACATCGACGTTTATATCTGCTCCCGACATCTTAACTGGTAAAAGAAATTGCTCCTTAATCCTCTGCTGTTAACTGGCAATCGCGAGTCTGATAGCTAAATTAGTTATCGGCAATACTAAGTAATATTATAAAAACTTTGCGAAACCGCAGTTATTCAATAACCCCTGAAATACAAAGGTCAGTGCTCTCGAATGACGTCATCATATCTAGGCCGGGTATTTAATACAGGTTAATAGAATGACTATGAGTTATGAATTTAGCAAGCAATACAAGTCAGTAACAGCCAATAAAATGATTAACGTTCCGTTCGTTCCAAATGTTTTTCATCTTGGAACGTCTTGCTAAAATGAATTTAGGTTCATTATTGTGAAAAGTACGTACTAAAACGTCCTTTTCTTTATAAATTTGCGAAAAACCTTAGAAACAAATTCACAGATAAAACTTAGTTGTCTTATTCTTAGACTTCTCAGTTTAAAAGTTTGATCGTCAAATTTGACCGGTCTATCGTTGGAGTAATGTTTTTCAAGTTCTTCCACTTATTTTTAACATTTCCAAAGGTCCATTATTTAAACTCAATTTATGTTACACTTCTTTAAATACATTTTATGTATTTATTACTAGCTATAAACTACAATAAAAAAAAAATTATATTTTAAGTAAAAACAGTAATTTTTTTATTGTTTATTTTGGTAATATGGTATTTAAAAAACATGTATTCCAAAACACTTTTTTAAAAAAGGTATGAATGACCTTAACGTTATTTTGTCAAATTTCGTATTCGATCACTTTTCAGTTCTGGACGACACTTTCTTATGTTATTGTACTTTGCAATTAAAATTAAAGATAGTTTTCCTTCTGCGACATTTATCGTTATCAAAATTTTAAATTTGAGTGATATTTTTCAACAAGCAAAAAGAAAAAACAGGGAGAAGAATGACCTTTTCCGTGAAGTCAAAAATAAAAAAGTTCCCCATCTGCTAAGATGGTTTTTGGACACGCTGAATATGCTATTCTAACTCTACGTTACAGATGCGTTGTTTTCGGATGGCTTCTAGTCATGGTTGTGGTTGAGAGTTAGACAATAGAATGGTTTATGAAATGACAGTTAATCCATTGTTGACCCGTCAACCCCAACCGTGACCAGAAGCCATCCGAATACGATGATTGTCTCATAAGAACTGCGTAGAATGTCCAGCCTAGACTTCTATTAGCTCGAATTGCTTGGAAAATTGATTGATTGATTGATTATAGACCCAAAATAATAATTTAAGAAAGTTCTCCGTTCTTGTAAAAGTTAATTTTGTTAAGGCTGAGATGTAAACCTATTCAATTGACTATTTTTTAACAAAGGTATAAATAATGATTACCTTACTGCTTTATTTTACCACAAAAAATCAAATTTTATTAGCTAAAAAGCAAAATAGGGTGCGGAATTTGGTGAATTTGTCGTATTCTTGTTATCTGGTCAAAAATAAAAAAATAAAACAGTCTCTATGTGTTGCGACAACAAAAACTTTTTTTGTCCGGAAATCAATTAAAGTTGTAGAACTTTCTCTGTCTTAGACTTCTTTATACTACATGATACTGCTATATTTTAGACTTCTAATGATTTTGCTAACTATATTACAAAACTTATGGTGTTTCAAAAGAATCCGAATCTTATTATTTGTTGTGCTTCGTTTATCTAAATTTAATTTAAAACTAGAAAAAAGTAAAAATTCAAATTAATAACCCTTTAAAGAAGATAACTATATACTAAAAAAAGTAAATAAAAATGGTAGAATAGTATTTAGAGGAATTTAGAACTGTTAAGCCAACTTTAAATTATTGCCAATCATAGTAGAGGCTTTGATTAGGTATCTTTTTTTTTAAATAAAAAATAGTGTTTTACATTTTTATAACATCACTAGCAAAAATATTACAAGCAAACAAATGAATTAAAGATCCAAAACCATCTGGGGTTTTAATTAATCATCGTATTACCCAGTGCTGAATTCAGGGAGCAGCACGGGGTGTTGGGATTGTCCTGTAATTTGTTTTATCTACTCCTATTAAATTATATATTAATTATTCAACTACTTTTGAACAATTAATAGTATCTATAAACAAACAGCATGAGTTATAATAACTCACTGCTATAACTCACTATAATAAATCGGAAAAGATTTACGAACCGAATATCAAGGTAGCTTTGTACAAGCCGATTGGCCGAAAGGAAACAGTCCATTATTGTTATTGAGGGAAGTAATGTCACTCGAATAATTTTGACGTTTTCAAATTAAGTTAATACCTAATTATTGTAAATTTTGTGCTAAAAAAGATGAATTGAGATACTGAAGATGAATTATTATGAATTATTATGTACCCAATCAAATCCAATCAAACTTTACCGTTAATTTTATTAATTACCAAAATGAGTAATTACAACTAAAATTTTTATAGCTTTGTTATAGGTAATTATCAAGATTTGTGAATAAAGTTCTTTCTCTGTACTTGTATCTTAGTATTTATTGTTATAGTCGTAGATAAAGTATAGTATTCAACTTGCGGTAATGGTCATAACTCACTTGATGAATTACAGCACTCGCCTGCGGCTCGTGCTGCAAACTTCATCTGCGTGAGTTATGACCTACATTACCGCTCGTTAAATCATATACTATTAAAAAATTGTCGCCTAATGCCGTCTATTCTAAAGTGGCGGCTCGTGACGTCCGAAATAAGTGAATCCCACCACTTGTATTCCGCCCCACAAAAATACTTAAATGGCATTTTCTTAATAATGCCGAGAATAATACGGATCCCTGTGATTCCATCTGGAAAAAGACGTTTCCAACAAATCATACATATAATATGCTTGATAACAGATCTTTATTATTATTATTATTATTATTATTATTATTATTATTATTATTATTATTATTATTATGATTATTATTATAAATTATTATTATTATTATTATTATTATATAACACAAATATAGTTAACCGAAATTTTAGGTACATCTGTGATTCAGTTGATTGATATTTCGAGCCGCCACTGCTATTCTATTATAACGAGTGTGAAAAACTGTCTTAATAAATTTACTCAGGAAAAGTTATAAAATACATAGAAAAATATAAATTTTCAAACATATGAAAGCCCAATAAACCATTGTATATGTCGATGACAGAACATACAGTAAAATTTAGAATAAATGTCCCGCCCCTCCTGCCTTATTCTGGTACTGGTCCTGTAAATGTTTTTAACTGTACGTAATCCTATGATGTATGACCTTCTTTAAAAAATACGTATAAGTATATATGTGTAAGTATTTAACTGAATAACTATAAAAGAATATATTTGGATATATACTAAGTGACATTGAAATTGCAACACCAAGAGTTATTTATTGTATTCTGATAAAAACTCGGAAACATAGTCGCTAGCATGTATGTTTACGCTGATAAAAATTTCAAGATATTCTACACAGTCTTTTTTGTGTTATTGATGTTTTGGCATATCATAGCTTTAACAAAGGAAACACGTTTACGACTAATTTTTAGTTGCTTTGCGGGATTCGATGTGTTTGGTACTTGTGTGCTTCACCACATTAACATGCCTAGAGTTCGTAGACGCGCTAATTTCACGCACCTCTCCGAGTTTGATAGGGGTCGGATAGTGGGGATAGGGAAATTGCTACTCGGGTGAATCGAAACGAGGCCACTGTGACGTATATTAAGCTAGCTCACCATGGTCACGTCGCGCATTTCTAACTTAATTAGCTACTAATTAGCAACTAAATATGGCGGCTGAACAAAGTCGATAAGTTGATCAGAACCCGAGTTATAGTAATTGGTCTGCTAGATTAATATTTAAGTTAGCTCACCGCGTGTATCTTGGAGGGATGAATAGCAACTAAATCGGGATTAGCGTAACTAATTAGCAACTAATTAGCAACTAAATATCCATTATGTTAGAAATGCGCGACGTGACCATGGTGAGCTAGCTTAATTTACGTGCCACTGTTATGCGATGTTGTCAAGCGTGGTTCCAAGAAGGCCGAACTCGGCGTCGGAGAGGTACTGGACGCCAAAGGCAGACCACAGAACAACAGGATCGTTGGTTACGGCTACTAGCTCTCAGGGATCCATTTGCCACAACAAGAGCCGTTGCGAACCAGTGGTTTGATGCTGTAGGACGGGCAATAGCAATAACAATGAGGACGGTTTATCGCCCAATATGGTCTTTTGGGCTGTTTTCATACCGTCCTCATCTCGTGCTACCCTTGACCCAGAGCATCGACGGCAACGCTTGGACTGGAGTAGGGAAAGACGTGAATGGAATATGGAATGGAGATCAGTTGCGTTCAGCGATGAATCCAGCTATTGTCTGGGGATACACGATGGCCGTTCCAGGGTAAGAAGGAGACGTGGTGAAAGACGGAATATCCAATTTTCGATTGAACGGCATGTTCACCGCACCGTGGGGGTTTTGGTATGGGGCGCCATTGCCTACGGGAGGAGATCACGTTTAGTATTCATTCGAGGTAGCATGACCGCCCAGCGATACATCAACGAGGTGTTAGAACCACATTTGCATCCCTTGTTGGAAACACTGGCAAATCCACTTTTCCAATAGGACCATGCACGGCCTCATATGGCCCGTGTAACTTTAGACTTTTTTGAAGCTTCGGGCATAAATGTTCTTCCGTAGCCCCCTCGATCTCCAGACCTTTCCCCAATAGAACATGTCTGGGATATGATGGTAAGAAGGTTGCATAATTTACCGCACCCCCCACAAACACTGGAGGCTCTACGCCACGAAGTTCAGGTGGCCTGGGATACAATACCCCAAGTAGAGATTGACCACCTTATCCAATCAATGCCGCGACGACTTCACGAATGTGTAGCAAACAGGGAGGATCAACACATTATTAACATTAAGGTAGGATATCTTACGCCGTTTCGGGTTTAAACTGTAATCACTTTCTACTCAGCGGTAGACCACCATATTGTCAAAGTATAGCCAAGATTAAAGCACTCTTCATAGGTGTTGCAATTTCAATGTCACTTAGAATGGACAACAAAGTATTACTTACCAAAAAATAACATCTATTTAAGTAATTTAGGCATCTAATATACTAATCGCTAATTCTTAAACTGGCCAACAAACTCCCTTCAAAAACCAATCTCTTTTGGTTTGTTAAGGTTTGTCAGAATGTTTTTCTGTCCTTTATTAACAATTTCTACATTAATAAATTTTTTGTAAAAATAGATATAATGTTGTAGGCCAAAAAAAATTGCGTTGTCAGGGTATAATTCTGATGTGTGTATAATGTCAAAGTCAAAGTCAAAAATGCTTTATTATAAAAAGAACATTGGTTCTCATTTACAATGCGTGAAATAAAAATAAAACAAAAATACAATTTATATACAAAAACAAATCTGTGACCGTCTCTGATAAAAGGGACCTAGTGTGTCAAAAAATGGTTTTTGAGTTAAGAATGGATTCGGGTACCTAAAAACATATAGAATGACGTGGAATCCCTTAAAATTTTTACAATCTTCTTTATAATGACCAAACAACATACATGATTGCTGTATACATACAAAAAATAATTAGCAAAGTAATATCATTTTTAAAATTTTGTCCTTTTCTCTTTGGGTGGTTTTTTCGCTGGTTTTGGCGCTAGAAGGTCTTGTTTATCTGGATCGGAGCATAAAGTACGAATGTTGTCATAAAGATACCATTTTCTTTCAATTGGTTATCCTTTTGGTAGAATTATAGAAGGCAACTGATTGGCAGAAGGCGCCGCCGGCGTGTGCAATTGTAGGTGAAAAGTTTCCTCTTCGAAATCTACGAATTCTATATGTTAGTTGGTCATCGTCAGCTATATTTGCTCAGTTAAATTTTGCATGCGACGGAGCGCGACTTTAAAATCAAAAACAATTACTACTACTTTCCAACGGTTGCCAATCAATTTGATCGGAGGGGGTAGGTGAGGGGTGGGGAGTAAGGGGTAGGTACTCTATAGCTCCGGTGCACTCTTTTGTTAGTTAGGTTTAGATTATAATATACGGTTGACTACAAAAAACTTATGCAATACACATACTTTCTTTTAACGCTTTTTTCTTAAAAACATATTTTCGCACACTAGGTCCCTTTTATCAGAGATGGTTACATATGTAAAAAAACTAAACCGTTAAGAATATAAATGTACTTCACAGTAAAAACACATCGTAAATATGACAAATTTATTAAAAGTCCATTCGTAAACGGTACAAACGTTTTTCACGCATGACAATAAGTAAACACATACACATTAATCTTGTCAAAAAAAATCCCTCATATCCATATAAAATGTCAGAATAAAACAAGAATTGACAAAATTGAACAGAAATATATTTCATTATAGAACTCCTCAAAAGTGTAGTATGCTTTACCCTGTAGAAATTGTTTAAGTTTTGTAAGAAAACGTTTGTTATTCTCAATATTTCTGTACTCTACAGGTAGATGGTTAAATATCTTGAAACTCTCATATAACAGAATTTTTTGTTAAGGTGCTCTTAGGTATTAGTAAACGGAATTCATTATTGGTTCTAGTGTTATGGGCACCATTTTTAGGAATAGTTCTATATTTTTTGTGCACCAAGTTTACATTCTCCAACACAAACAAACACATGAAAGTAAGTATTCTTTCCCGAATGAACGGAGGCCTGCAGTGCTCCCTGGGTCCGACCTTACACAAATAGCGAACAGCCCGCTTCTGTAAAACGAAAACGGACTGAATGAGCTGTTGGCTAGCAAATCCCCAAAACTGAATACTATATCTTAAGCACGATTCAAAAAGCGAAAAATAAACATATCTAGCCATCTCACAACCTAGGTCATTTGAAATCACTCTTATTGCATAGCATGCGGACGCTAATTTTTTATTTAAATTTAATACATGGTCATTGAATTGGAGACTGCTGTCAATAAAGAGCCCAAGAAACTTAGTAGACTCTCTATTTTCCAAAGTATGGCTACCTATATTAAAATCTGTGATTTGACACTTGAAAGTCAACACGTTAGTTTTTTTTAGGTTAAAAGTTAATTAATTACTGTCACACCACTGCTTGATTTTATTTAAATCTCGCGACACCGCTTCACCAATCAATCCGGCACTCCTTCCCTGTCACAAAACTGTCGTATCATCAGCAAACAATTTAAAAACTCCCTAAATGTCAGTGGAAGCCAGATAGTTGATATCAGTTAAAAACAGTATGGGCCCAGAACCGAGCCCTGCGGTACACCTCAGTTAATTCAAAGCGGTTCAGAGACACTGTCGCCATATCTGACAATCTGCCTGCGGTGTGACAAATACGATGTCAACCATTCCAAAGGCACTCGCACTTCCCTGAAACCATACCGGAATAGCTTTTGCAACAGTATCTCGCGATTAACACAGTCAAACGCCTTTGAAAAATCGCAAAACACTGTCGCAGCCATTTAACCCCCCTTTAAGCCCAAGTATACCCTCTCCAGAAAGTTAAAAAGTGCATCACCAGTATGTTTTCGATCCTGCAAACCGAATTAAGAGGGGTTTAGTAAGTTATGTTTTTGTAAGAAAAAGAGTATTCTCGCCTTCACAATTTTTTCGATTAGTTTGGACAATGTCGGAAGCAGTGAAATTGGACGAAAAAACGAGGGGTAATCCGAGTTGCCACCTTTATATAGTGGTCCTACCACAGCCGTTTTTAAACTGGAGGGGAAAGTGCCAGAGTCAAACGACACGTTAATTGTCCTCACCAGAATATCCAAGACACCATCAGGTAGGTTAGTGAATATTTTTAAGGAACTCCCATCAATTCCTGCTGAGGGTTGCTTAGGTCATCAACTTAAAGGTATTCTTCACTTCAAGACAGAAGGACTCAGCCACAGAAATCCTGCTCAGGTATCTCATAGGATCAACTGTAGAAGTCAGGTGAGCAGACAAATTCTGGGCCACAGAGCAATAAAGTTGATTGTGAACACCAGAGCTCAAATCAGGCACAGAAACCTTACCGGAATTACCCCTCAAATCATTTACACAAACACCAACTTTCCCTGGATTTGTTTTTAGCGCTATTTATTCTTCTTCTATCATTATAGTACAATCTCTTAGCACTCTTTATAATAAGTCTGTTGTATATTGATCCAGATTTATCAAAATAACTCAACAGAAACCAAGTGGGTGAGAATTATGTGTATGCAAAAACCTCAAATTCCTTGATGAATTCTATATTCTGGCTGTGGCCCACGGCTTTTTACGTTTTTGTCTTAATTATTTCATGGTAAAAATTTTGTTAAAATGTTTTATTATAGTAATATTAAAGTGGCGTAGGGCATCAGAAGAAGATCTTATTGGTTGCCAGTTTATCAGATTGGCTTCAGTCCTAAACCTTTCGAAATTCCTTGTACTGTGGATTCTGCCTTTTCTAAAAGTTTTTCCCTTCGTATCGTTAACTGTTAGATGTGCAATCACAGCCTGACAAACCCGAAGGTATCACAGCCACCCCCGGTGGAGCCACACCACAGAAATTCAAACAAAAATAATCCTCGACTAACATTTTCAAGTTAAAAGACTGGAAAAGGTTATGCATGTTGAAGAAATATCCAAAAAACTTATATTCAAATCTCCGGCCAACACTATTTTCGACCCAACAGGCAAGAATGAGAGTAGTGACTCCAACCTAACCAAAAACTCATCAACACCACCTCTAGGCGGTCTGTAGATACAGAGTAAATAAATATTATGCTTTCTACTATGGACCAAGGAAAACTCAAACAGACCCTTCATCAACATGTAGTCGAAATATGAAACACCAACAACACTAAAGAGACCACACAAATCATTATGCAACAGGATTGCAGTGCCTCCACTTTGGGTCCTGTCGCGACTAAAACGCAATACAACTGAGTATTGAGGAATGAAAATCGACTCATCGACCCTTAACCAGTGTTCAGTAATAAAGAGAATATGAGGTTGGCCCTGAGATTCCAAGGAATCTGTGAGCTCATCAACTTTATTACGGACTGATTGAACATTAAGAACTAGACAAGAAATCTCCGACTTATTAGCTAAGTTAGTAAGTGGGGTTGGTATAGAGTTCGGTCTCCTAAAAAAACAGTCTCTGGGAAAGTCCCCCACTGTGTCACTCATGCTCTCCGAAACGCGTCCAATAAAACCGTCAGGGCACTCCACACGCTCGGGCTGAGTCTCATTTCGAGCATCTATATAGTTTAATCTGTATAAGACTCCTAGACGTATTACCTTTAAAAAAAGTTTTTTTACGGATTCACAAATAAACTTGGATATTAACTTTATACCGGTAAAATTTAAGTAAATACTTTTTTAAATATAACAATCTGAATCAAATTTATCTTGTAAGTTGAGGAGCCCTACATTACATGCGTATAGTCCGAGATTAGAGACAGTTGCAGACATTTTTTCATTTTTTAAATAATAGTAAAAAGATCGCTCATATTTAACATTGATAGGAATAGTACAAAGTAATAGGTTGGTATGAAAATACTTATTAGCTAACAAAGAAATGTCCCTCGCAGAAATATCGTGATTATTGACGTCAGCAATAACCACCACAAAATCCATGTCTGTCAGCTCATTCACAAAAAGGTCAATACTAGTCACTATTTCTCTAAATCTAGCAAATGGTTTACAAACGATACATACGAGTATAAAGCAATTAGACCCAAACATAAGGCTCAAGCTCGAATTCAAATATTTACCAAAGTCATCTGTCAGAATCAATACTTTAAATCTCTTCTGAGACTTCTTCCGAGAAGTTTGTTCACTAACAACAGCGTCCATTTCTGCAGCAATTTTACCCAGTGGATAATTCTCCGGGCTGACTGCACGCCATTGTTTCTCCGTAGATGGCGTTGGTTCCACATCCCTTACATCATCCATCCCGACTCCGTCCAATTGATAGACTTCCCTTCGTAGTCTCCTCAACTCTGCAGCATAGCAATCATTGTCTTGTGTTAGTGTTTCAATAGACGTGAGCAAACTCTTGTTGAGGGCGTTAGTCAGCTCGACCAGATCAATTTTTGGACTTTCAGAAACTCCTGGTTTCTATGTCTCAGTTCGTTCTTTAATTCGATATTTTCTTTAGTTACCTCCATTATATCCCTGTTAAGGTCTGCAATCATTCTTCCCTTTTTAATAATTTTGATTTTATAGTCTTTTTCGGCAATCAGAACTTCATCTTCAAAGTCCTTGGTATTTCGTTTCAGTCGTTTTATATAAACATCCTTTTGTTTATTTTCCCTACTTGACATCTCCACCCTCTCACTCAGTTCCTTTATGGTATCTTCGTAACACCTATCCTTGTCGTCCGGATGTCTGTTCTTAGCGCATACTTTAGATCAAACTATTTTGTGTTCACTCAGTATCGTCTAATATTTGTTTCTGTCTGAGTAGCTCTTATTGAAAAGATTAAGACACACTATGCAGAAATAATTCTTGGTTTCCTTTGTTTTGTTACAACAAGCGAATTGTGAATTCATCTGGATCAGACCTGGTATATATTAAACCTTTGTACAGAAAATATGCTTATAGAAAAGTATATTAATTTCCTCTATGGAAGAATAATTTATCCATGCCAACTAAAAATATTTATTGTTCTTGTTACGATTCATCATAATACGCTGCAAGAACACTAACAATTTCGGAGAAAATCAAAGTGTGTTCACTAAATCACAATATGGCGAACTTGGAGAATTTATGACGCCCTTACTACGTGCTACCTCTTAAACCAACTTCAATAAGGAGCAAATTTAATAAACATCTATCCCCCACGGCGAACACGCCAGTTATCCTATGTTTTAGATATTTTAATAGCTTCTAATAATAGTTACAATAAGTTTAGTTTGGTTTTCTTGTTGCACTAAATCGGATGTGCAGTCAGTATAAAGAAAACCAAATAGTGCTACTTCACATATACACTACACTGTTGATCTCTGGAATAATATCCCCTCCCCCAGGGAAACATGCCTGAATTCAACACTGTTATCATCTATGATATAGTTTGCAAAGTTTTGGATTTAGATTTCTTTAGTTTTCATACCCAACAGACTTTTGACAAAATGCACATCATATGTTATAAAATTATGTCATATAAGTTTGAGACGATGTTCCCTTATTGGTTCAATTTTAAAAGTTACTAAACAATAAAGCTCTAAATTGAATAATGAACTTGGAGAATTTATGACGTCCTTTACTACCACTTAAACCAACTTCAAAAAGGAGCAAATTTAATAAACATCTATCCCCAACGGCGAACACGCCAGTTATCCTGTTTTAGATGTTTTAATAGTTTCTAATAATAGTTATAAGTTATAATAAGTTTAGTTTCGTTTTCTTGTTGCACTAAATCGGATGTGCAGTCAGTATAAAGAAAACCAAATCGTGCTATTTCACATGTACACTACACTGTTGATCTCTGGTATAATACCCCCTCCCCCAGGGAAACATGCCTGAATTCAACACTATTATTATCTATGATAGAGTTTGCAAAGTTTTGGATTTAGATTTCATACCCAACAGACTTTTGACAAAATGCATATCATATGTTATAAAATTATGTCATACAAGTTTGAGACGATGTTCCCTTATTGGTTCAATTTTAAAAGTTACTAAACAATAAAGCTCTAAATTGAATAATGAACTTAGAGAATTCATGACGTCCTTTACTACCACTTCAACCAACTTCAAAAACGAGCAAACTTAATAAACATCTATCCCCGACGGCGAACACGCCAGATATCCTATGTTTTAGATGTTTTAATAGTTTCTAATAATAGTTACAAGTTATAATAAGTTTAGTTTCGTTTTCTTGTTGCACTAAATCGGATGTGCAGTCAGTATAAAGAAATCCAAATAGTGCTATTTCACATATACACTACACTGTTGATCTCTGGAATAAAACCCCCTCCTCCAGGGAAACATGCCTGAATTCAACATTGTTATTATCTATGATGTAGTTTGCAAAGTTTTGGATTTAGATTTCGTTAGATTTCATACCCAACAGACTTTGGGCAAAATGCATATCATATGTTATAAAATTATGTCATATAAGTTTGAGACGATGTTCCCTTATTGGTCCAATTTTAAAAGTTACTAAACAATAACGCTCCAAATTGAATAATAAAACTTCGTTTAGGATGATTAATAGAGGGTTAGAAAAAAGTAAAAAGAAGTGATAAAATGCCAGCTTTTGCTTTTTGCCAAAACTTTAACCAGATTCTCCAACGCTAGTCCAGTTAATTTGACAACAAAGTTTTAAACTGACAAGTGTAAGAATAAGGCAACTAAGTTTTATGCTATGAATTTATTTTTGAACTTTTTTGCAAATTTATAAAGAAAAAGGGAACTTTAGTACGTATTTTCGACAATAATAGAACTAAATTCATTACAGTAACTCGTTCCAAGATGAAAATCATTTGGAAACCAAACAAATCGCTTAAATATCAGAATAACTCAACAAGTTTTTAATGACGACTTATTAACAATGACAGGACAAAAACTTGGCAGAACATAACTGATCAACTATAAGATCTTAATTTAAACCAGTACTATATCTTGACTCTTCTTAGTGAACGTTAGTGACGTCAGGTATTTTATGGTTCTGGTAAGATATTATAAGTTTTGTTTCTAGCTTAATTATCAAAAGAGATACAATTATTTTTATAATTAGATACTTTTAGTAAAATATCAACAAATATCAATCAGATTGTAAACCCTCTGTATAAATCAGATGACTGGAATTAAAAACTGTTTCTTTTAAAATTAACCAAGGAAAACCATCCACTTCAGAGTTGGAGAAGTTTATAGTTCGTTCCCAAAGTAAAAAAAATCGACCTGGCCAGTGGCGTAGCTAGGGTGGGTGACACCCGGGGCGGCTATCAATGTTATCACCCCATGGTAGGGGGTATGATGGCAAAAAAAAATTGCGCCGAAGGCGAAAATTGTTTGGGTGCCACGCCCAAACTAACCCGTTTGGGTTACTTTTGGGGGCAAAATTTCTATTTTATCATTACATTCTTGTTGATACTCCTGGATTTTTAAATGGGAAAAATTTAAAATAGATAATTTTTTAAAAATAATTACTAAAGTCCTACAATTAAAACAAATCTCTAGGTATAAAATTTTACATGTAGATAAAAATTCTTGCTTGAAACATTTACAAACTTTTATTCATAAACTAGTATGTATGAAGTTTGGCAAATCAGTCTGTGACAGAGACGAAAGGGGGAAATTCCACAAAAAATGGCCAGGCCATTCTAATAAATTCTACGAAAATGGGCGTGCTTATTATTTTTGTCTGAATAAAAGGTAACAAATAAATATAGCAAAAATATTCACTATAGATTTACTTAAATATTTAACAAAAACTTTTAACAATGAAAACAATGGCCTCTTCATAACAGACCCTATAAACATTGGCAATCACTTCTCGCGTTTGACTTTTTATCGTTTGATCCATGATGAATACCTAATTACGCCGCGCCGCCAATGGAGGAATAACCAAGGCGCTTACTACCGCCACTCGCTCTCAGTACATTTCTGAGCAGTCATCATTTCTTTTACCATAAGTGGATTCATTAAACAACCATTATTTGACTGGTCTGCATTACGTTTTGGTATTGATATTGGCTAGATTTATTGAATTTTGGAGAGTTTTGCAAATCGACTTTTTTAAGCTCGCACAAACGTGCAATTTTTTTTATATTTTAATTTTAATGGGCTCATCAAGCAAATTTTTTTTATTTCATAATACAAAAGTGCTTCATTCGAACAGCTCATCTCCAAAAAATATTAGAATTATTTTTGATGGAATTCACCCCCAAAACAGCGGTCAAATATCGCTCATTATGAAGCGGGACGATGGCGTCTGGTGACGTAATCCCACGATGAGCGATAAACACTGGCACCGCTGGAAAGATTTTGCAATGAACTTTGTCAAAATGACACTTGTCAAAAATCTTATTCCTCTTAGGGAATCATGGCGGTGTTGTATTGGATTTATCGCATTGCCCGTTACATCCAGTTGTTTTTCGTGGGATGACGTCAAGCTGGAAACTGAATGTTTTCAATTTTGTCGAATTTTAAACCTTAACGTTCAGATTCACTAAGAAGGTTTAAGATTTAGTACTGGTTTAAATTAAGATCTTATAGTTGATCAGTTATGTTTTGACAGGTTTTTGTCCTGTCATTGTTAATAAACCGTCACTACAAACTTGTGAATTATTCTGACATTTCAGGGAGTTGCTTGGTTTCCAAATAATTTTTATCTTGGAACGAGCTGCTGTAATGAATTTAGTTCTATTATTGTCGAAAGTACGTACTAAAATTGCCATCTCCTTTATAAATTTTGCGAAAAAGCTCAGAAATGAATTGAAGTATAAAACTTAGTTGTCTTATTCTTACACTTTTCAGTTTAAAACTTTTGGTTGTCAAATTAGACCGGACTAGCGTTGGAGAATCTGGCTATAATATTTTAGTTATTATCCGTCCAACAGACGTAATTTTGTGTGTGTTTTTCGATTGACTGATTGTGCAATAATATTAACATATTTATTGAAAACGCGAAATAACTAAACAAGCCCATTGCCCTCGAATGTGCGATTCTTTGTTGTATTAAAATTAATTTTTAATTAATATAATGGTTTGTTTATTCATAGCCAGGTCCAGTGGCGTAGCTAGGGGGGGGGGCGTGGGGTGCGGCCCGCCCCGGGTGACACCCTTTCAGGGGTGACACCCGCATCAAACAAAAATCAAAATTATAACAATACAATAGCCTGCCCCGGGTGACACCCTTTAAGGAGTGACACCCGCATCAAACAAAAATCAAAATTATAACAATACAATAGCCTGCCCCGGGTGACACCCTTTAAGGAGTGACACCCGCATCAAACAAAAGTGTATCGTGGTTGTATTGTTATAATTTTGATTTTTGTTTGATGCGGGTGTCACTCCTTAAAGGGTGTCACCCGGGGCAGTCTATTGTATTGTTATAATTTTGATTTTTGCTTGATGCGGGTGTCACTCCTTAAAGGGTGTCACCCGGGGCAGGCTATTGTATTGTTATAATTTCGATTTTTGTTTGATGCGGGTGTCACTCCTTAAAGGGTGTCACCCGGGGCAGGCTATTGTATTGTTATAATTTTGATTTTTGTTTGATGCGGGTGTCACTCCTTAAAGGGTGTCACCCGGGGCAGGCTATTGTATTGTTATAATTTTGATTTTTGTTTGATGCGGGTGTCACCCCTGAAAGGGTGTCACCCGGGGCGGGCCGCACCCCACGCCCCCCCCCCCCTAGCTACGCCACTGGACCTGGCTATGAATAAACAAACCATTATATTAATTAAAAATTAATTTTAACCTTAGAAGAAACTTGATTGTACTATATAATACAGCCGCTAGCAGTAGTTCTGTATTAAGTAAAAGGTCCCCGAGATAACTTAAGTGCATTGTGTTTCTTGATGTTAATATTATTGTTTTTCCTTTGTTACCACACAAGAATATGGTCACTTTAGTTTTTATAAAATTACTAGACTAGCGTCCGGTTGCACAAACAGTTTAATTGCGAATTAAACTAATTAGACCCTTGTAATGTGACAACACTTATGTTAACGTCATTGCCAAAGATGTCTCTAAACGTCAATTAAATTTACTACTTGATTAAAAGTTTTGTGCAACCCGCAGATAGAGTAGTAAAAAAATAACCAACACTGTACAAAAAAATTAATTTTCTGCTATACTTACCTATTTTACAACTTTTTTCATTTAACAAAGTTAACTACATTCATTAGTTGCTCCCTGGCTATAACATAATTCGCCTCCCTGACTATAACATAATAATTCTCTAACACACCGTGATCGTGATGATCGCCTTATTTTGCCAGTTCGCGCCGTGCCGGTAGCGAGAAATAATATCGATTTATTATTATTATTATTATTATTATTATTATTATTAAATTATATTCTTCAATATGGTGATTTGGTTTGGCTTGAAGTTGAACTTCTATGTAGTGCTACGAACGCAGGAGAATATCAGACTAACTTATCACAATCCCATATCTGTATATTTAGTTCATCTTTATGTACCTACATGTACATATGTAGCATGTCGTATGCAGGGAAAATGATGATGTGAAAATATTTTTATGTAATAAATGTTTTAAAAGAGAGTTAGATTTAGACATGTTACAAAACCATGATATAGAGGAAGCAGATACTCGAATGATGTTGCATACAATGCACGCATCAGATAAAGGACACGAGAAAATTTACATCCTGTCTTCAGACACTGACATAGTTGTTATGGCGTTATATCATCTACAAACCTCTAAAGCCAGTGGACTAAAGGGTTTTTTTTATCACACTAACTGTTGAATAATTTAGGAACTTTGCATAAGAGCAGGATCAAGAGCTATAAAAGGAGATGTTCCACTATATATTATTGCTGCCCGTCACGGTTCAGCATTGTACTCAGTTCTTGCTGCACTTTATCGCCTATCTGAAGCTGACTATATGAGCAAAGTTGGAACCAAAAATATCTACACGGACAAGGTACAAAATATTGAGTAATTTTATTATAAATATTCTAACATTTTTTTTTGACGCCGGTGTATCTGAATTCGACATCGAAAATTCAGTTCGATGCGCAGGTGAGTATTTGATACAAGTGATACAAAAGGATAATCCTTCCAAAACTTTCGACGACTTAAGGTATTGGAAGTTTCATCATGGGAAGATGACCTCCTTATTAGAGCTTACACCTACGACTGCATCTATTATTGGACTACATATTTTGAGAACATTGTATATTGTTTATACCCAAAATAACTGTTTAGCAAAAAAAAATGGTACCCCTTGATCCTCTTTTATTTGGGTTCAAAGAAGACAGAGGATATCTGGCACCAACATTTTCTCCTCTACTGAAGACTTAGTACCAAGCTGCAACTGTGTCAAATGCTCTCGAAAAAATTCCTGTTACTGTCGCGTCGCGGGCCTACCATGTAGCTCTTTTTGTAACTGTCATACTGCAGACCAGTGCTAAAATCCTTAGTGCAATAAAGTTTACGTAAACAAATATAATTTTTAAAATATGTTTTACATGTATATTTTTATTCATTTATTACAAACCCTAATGTAAATATTGTTTTCGAAACTTGGATGACTTCAGACCATTAGTGTCATACCATGGTAATTTAAACCGATAAAAATAGTTTACTTAACTTTAAAATACGAACATAATATACGGGTTATATGAGGAAGTAGAAGCAAAATTTACGAATATACAGTGTGTCCGCTTAAGTTCGCAGCATATGGGAAACTTTTTATTATTAATTTTACGAAAAAAAGTTATTCTTCATAAAAAGTTCTGCATTGTCCAAGACCTAAAATTCAACCATCAGATATCGAAATTTCCCAGTCATATACGAGGCCTGTCAGAAAATATGAATTTTAACAGTAAAATACTTTTATTTTTGACAAAATCGAAAACTTTTATGAAGAAAATTTATTTAGAATTGTACACTAATTTCTAATAAATAGTTATCTCTTTATTCATTAAAAATTTGATAACATTTACGTTTTTTAACCTCTGTCTTGCAGTATTTTGATGATGCATTAAAATAATACATAGGTACATAACAAAATAATTTATTTTACAATTATCAACTTGGATTACAGTAGTAATATTGTAATAATTACGTAAGAAGTTAATAATATTTGACGTTTAATGGCAGGTATGTAAATATCATGGCAAGCCAATTAGAAATGCATTCATATCAATGTGTTCACTTTGTAGGGTAGAGAATGGGAAAATGTACACAATCATATCAATTTTTATTTTTATGAAATTTTTAATGAATAACTATTTATTAGAAATTACTTTACAATTCTAAATAAATTTTCTTCATAAAAGTTTTCGATATCGTCAAAAATAAAAGTGTTTTACTGTAGGGTAAAATTCATATTTTCTGACAGACCTCGTATATGACTGGGTAATTTCGATATCTGATGGTTGCATTTTAGGTTTTGGACTATGCAGAACTTTTTATGAAGAATAACTTTTTTTCGTAAAATTAATAATAAAAAAGTTTCCCATATTATGCTGCATATGCAGACACACTGTATATGTTGAAAAGCCTTTAAAAACATAACTGACCATTTTTCAGCCTGGTAACAAAAAAAATATGTTTTCTTAAACTTATTAAAATGATTTGCAAAAGAAATATATCGGGGACCTAAAAAAAATACAGGATCGTACCTAGCGTATGGACTAATATAATTTTGTGAATTTCCTAATATTTATTTTATGAGCAGACAATTTATTTTGGACAGTTCTGTATTTTCCATAAACTGAAATTACTACCTTACAATCAAATAATACCATGACTATTCAAACATTGTCTTAGTTATAAAACACGGCATTTCGACCTCAATTAAATATATCGATGTTTTCTAAAACATTAAAGTGAAAACTCCCTTCCTATCATATAATTAAATCCTGAATAAAACAGTCATTCGTATATAGTTTTATACATATAGTTATTTTTTATTTCATAAATTATTGTTTATATATTTTTTGTTATTTCTTTTACCCAATACAGCTTTTTAATTTAATTCCTACTTCTCAGAGAGCCTTTGTAAAAGTTTTAGTGTTTTATAGCTACTGGTATATTTTATCATTTTTTCATGTAGAAAAGGGACTTTAAAATATTAAAAACCAAAAAGTTTATATTGAGCGTAGGAACACAAATATTTAATTGAAAATTTTTATTTTAAATCGACCTATTAATTAGGGGAGTTTGTTAAATTCTTTCTAACTTAAAAATTCAAGCGTTTTAATTTAAAGTATTAAAATTATATAAAACTACTAGCTTGCGCCCGCGACTTCTTCCGCGGTCTAATAATTTTACTCCATTACAAAGTTTGAACCCCCATTTCACCCCTTAGGGGTTGGTTTATTAAAAACTTTAAAACACGTATTTAAACATTTATTTTTTACAGTACTTCTATGATGTTTCGGGTTAATAGGACTATCTATATTTTTTTATATATTGTTAGCCGTCGCTAATTTTATAATAAAACAACTTTCAATTTAAATTGTTATATTCGCGAAATTATGGAAAACATATATATATATATATATATATATATATATATATATATATATATATATATATATATATATATATATATATATATATAAATACAGGGTGTCTGGAAAAGGTCTGTACAAAATGCTACCACGTATTCGTGAGACTAAAATAAGACGATTTAACCCAACTTACCTATATCCAAAAGTGTTTCGTTAGGGAGATACAGAGCCCCAAAGGGGTACTTAACGATTTACTTTTTTGGCTCTAACTTTTGAACCAACTTGTATAATTTAATGAAATTTTAATATTTTATGTTGGCTATAAAGGCTCATAAAACCATACTACAGTAGATGTTTGACATCGTCAGGGAAGTCAGGAACGGACTTGCCACCACGGTCGTTGGGCTAAATTTTTGACAGGTATCATTTTACACAACTCAAAACTGATTTTTTAAATACTTTGGTTATTCCTCTTTGAAAAAGGTACTCTACATTTGTTTCGATAAAATTAACCGTTTTCGAAAAAATTAAGGTTTTGTATAACACGTTATTGAAATAATACTACAATACTACAATAAAACACGTCGTTTTTATTTCGTTAACAATGTGTTATTGACAGGTAAAAGTTAAATCATAAAAAGTACTTAAAACTGAATCTTTCTGATATTTCAGAAATCGCTTAAACAGAAAAATGTTAAAAATGTGAAAGTAGTAGTAGTAGTATTCTGATAAAATTATTTCAAATATTATACAAACACTTAATTTTTTCGAAAACGGCTAATTTTATCGAAACAAATGTAGAGTACCTTTTTCAAAGAGGAATGACCAAAGTATTTAAAAAATCAGTTTTCAGCTCTGTAAAATGATACCTGTCAAAAATTTGGCCCAACGACTGTGGTGCCAAGTCCGTTCCTGACTTCCCTGACGATGTCAAACATCTACTGTAGTATGGTTTTATGAGTCTTTATGGCCAACATAAAATATTACAATTTCATTAAATTATACAAGTTGGTTCAAAAGTTAGAGCCAGAAAAGTAAATCGTTAAGTACCCTTTTGGGGCTCTGTATCTCCCTAACGAAACACTTTTGGATATAGGTAAGTTGGGTTAAATCGTCTTATTTTAGTCTCACGAACACGTGGTAGCATTTTGTACAGACCTTTTCCAGACACCCTGTATACATATATATATATATACAGGGTGACGCGGATCTAAATGAACATACTTCAACACAAGACAAAGAATACCTTGGGGGTTCTTAATCACCCATCTTTGATAGTTCAATTGTCGATAGTTAATAAGATACAGGGTGTTTTATGAACTTCAGCAATTTTTTGTTCTTGTCATATTTTTTAATGCACTCCGTATAAAATTTTCATATTGGGTCAACATCTGTAACCTATCTGTCGCTTAAAATTGCAGTATCAGAAAATTTTAAATTCCAGGCCCGTATTAAAAAAAGTTGACATTTTCAATTTTTACATTTTTAACACCCTGTATATCAATTTTTTCAAAATATTATTTTTTTATTGGAAAGAGCATAAAGAATTGACCCTAACGGCATAATTTTCAAAGTTCCCGCACCCATCACTTGA
The DNA here is from genome assembly GCA_963971165.1 of Philopedon plagiatum. Lineage (NCBI taxonomy): Eukaryota > Metazoa > Arthropoda > Insecta > Coleoptera > Curculionidae > Philopedon > Philopedon plagiatum. Next base: position 48,385,318 of record OZ020191.1, on the reverse strand, counting down.
TTAGAATAAATGGTTGTTTTGTAAAAAATTTCAAAATGGTGCATATTTGGAAATTAGAAATTAAGAAAATAACAATAAAAAAGCAAAAACTGCTTTCGAAGTAAAAAAATAAATGTACTAAACGTTTAATAGTTTTAACGAGACTAAATTTTAGGGAACAACACAACAACAAATAACAAAGTAATAATAATAATAACAAAACTGCAAGTTAAAATCGACTGCTTAAAATCTAATACATAGAAAAAGTTTTAGCAAGAATTAATTTTAAGAGCACTTTAGCAGAACACTGTTATTTAAGAAGCTGTTCAAAATGCCCTCCATTGGCTTGTTCACATCTTCGTCTTCTGATGTTTAAATTTGACACTGCTTTTCTAATTGCGTCTGGGTTATTTTTTATTTCCTGAAAAGCATTAATAATTCGTTGCAAAAGCTGCTCCCGCGTGTTGATTTCTTCTGAATAAACCAAATTTTTCATATTCCCCCAGAAAAAAAAGTCCATAGGATTAAAGTCCGGCGACCTGGCTGGCCATAAATGGGGCCCTCCACGGCCTATCCATCTGTTAGGAAACGTAATATTTAAAAATTCAGATACAACCCTTGCAAAATGTGGTGGGGCCCCATCATGTTGAAAAAAGAGCCCTCTCACGTTAGCATTTTCATTCTGCATAAGTCCTGGCAAAATGTTTTGTAAAAAATTTAAATATTGATTTCCATCTAATCTTTCAGCAAAAAAGTGCGGCCCAATTAATTTATTATTTATTATACCTGCCCAAACGTTTATGGAAAATTTGTGCTGCGAATGCGATTGTCTGATGGCATGTGGATTTTCTAACGACCATACATGGGAATTCCTTGAATTATTTACACCATCTCTGGTAAATTGTGCTTCATCGGTCCAGAGGATTCGATAAAGACTCCTTTGGTGTCTACTGAGCCACTGGCAAAAGAGTAACCGGTTTGCATAATCGCCAGGTTCCAATCTTTGAACTTCTTGAACATGAAACGGATGCAAGCCTTCCTTTTGCAGTGTTACATTAACTTTTTTTTGCGGGATTCCTAGACGTGTCGCAATTTTTCGAGTAGATGTTTTGGGATTATCTTCAACAAGATTTAAGATATCTTCTTCCTCCTGAACTGGATGTCGTATTGGTTGATCAATATTATTGTCGGTGGGAAAATGTCCATGTTCTCCAGCAAATAAAAATACATTTGCAAATGTTTTGTGATATGGACATCTTCTACCCGGAAATCGCCTACGATATTCCCGAACAGCAGCTCTTCCATTACCGTTACAAAAACCGTATACAAAAATAATGTCGGCATATTCGGCATTTGAAAATTGGTAAGGCATCTTCAACAGAAAATTGCAATAATTGTTAACCGAATACTAACAAAGGTCAGACAACTGTCACATATCTGATAGTGACTTGAATTGTTGCTATGGAACAGTAACTCGATAGTCTTTGGTTTGTTTTTAAATGAGGCAAAGCCTACTTCACAAAGTTTGAAATTTCTGACTGTAATTTACGATTTTTTGTCGATGTCTAAAAAGCAATCATTATCTTGCAGTTTTGTTATTATTATTATTACTTTGTTATTTGTTGTTGTGTTGTTCCCTAAAATTTAGTCTCGTTAAAACTATTAAACGTTTAGTACATTTATTTTTTTACTTCGGAAGCAGTTTTTGCTTTTTTATTGTTATTTTCTTAATTTCTAATTTCCAAATATGCACCATTTTGAAATTTTTTACAAAACAACCATTTATTCTAATCAAGTGATGGGTGCGGGAACTTTGAAAATTATGCCGTTAGGGTCAATTCTTTATGCTCTTTCCAATAAAAAAATAATATTTTGAAAAAATTGATATACAGGGTGTTAAAAATGTAAAAATTGAAAATGTCAACTTTTTTTAATACGGGCCTGGAATTTAAAATTTTCTGATACTGCAATTTTAAGCGACAGATAGGTTACAGATGTTGACCCAATATGAAAATTTTATACGGAGTGCATTAAAAAATATGACAAGAACAAAAAATTGCTGAAGTTCATAAAACACCCTGTATCTTATTAACTATCGACAATTGAACCATCAAAGATGGGTGATTAAGAACCCCCAAGGTATTCTTTGTCTTGTGTTGAAGTATGTTCATTTAGATCCGCGTCACCCTGTATATATATATATATATATACAGGGTGTAACTAAATAAGTGTAAAACATTTAAGGGGGTGATTCCTCATCGAAAAAAAGATAGGATATTTCATATAAAGAAACTTTATTGGAGCATCCCTTATTAAGATACAGCCCCTTAAAGGGGGTACATAAAATTTGTTTAACAATTTTTTTCACAAGCACTAAAAAAGTTACAATATTGAAATTAACCTGACATTTTCTACTACCAAAAAGACACTTAGCCAGTGATTTATTTGGTTTACCCCATGGTTGTAAGGGGTGAAAAACGCAACCCCTAAAATTTATTTCCAATGCAACTTTTTGTCTTATTATTTGTTTACCATTTAAAAATTTATTTCCGATAGCCTGTTTCATTCTAAACAAAAAATGTCTCTTTAATTTTTTGCCCAAAATAAACCAGTTCGCAGCAAAAAATTATTTTACGATCAAGATACATATCGCCATGAAACGAAAATACGAAACTAATTTATCTAGTAGGTATCAAGCTGTCAGTTTGTAAATTTTTGAAATTGAAGTAATACTAATTGTGTATTGTTGTTCTGTTCTTAATTTGTTACTGTAATAATTCACTTGTTATTAAAATGGCATACACAAATGAGGAAATGGCTGATATGCATTACGTTTACGGTCTGTCGCAGGGGAATGGGTTAGAAGCTTCTAGAAGATATGCTGAAATGTATCCTCAACGGCAGCATCCTTCACATAGAATATTTGCCCGACTTCATCAACGATTACGAGAATATGGTTCATTCGACAAAAGAACGCAGGATTGTGGTCGCCATCGAGAAGTAAGAACACCACAGCTTGAGGAGGCAGTACTTAATTTGCTTGAAGAACAACCTACTACCAGTACTAGAAATATTGCTTCCAGATAAATGTTGATAATATGACGGTATTTCGAATTTTAAAGGAACAACTCTTATACCCTTACCATCTGCAACGAGTACAGGCACTGTTACCGCGAGACTTTCCGAACCGTCTTGAATTTTGCAATTGGATGCTGGAAATGATTAGAAGAAATCGTGACTTTCTGAAGACGATCGAATTCACAGACGAATGTAATTTTTCTCGGGACAAGATTATTAATTTTCATAATTACCACATATGGGCTGATGAAAACCCTCACGCTATTGTCGAAACTAACCATCAAGAACAGTTTTCTCTTAACGTGTGGGCCGGAGTTATTGGGGATTATTTAATTGGGCCTCATTTTCTACCTCCTCGATTAAATGGTGAGGCATCCGTTCAATTTTTAAGAGAAGTGCATCCCGTACTGCTGGAGGAAGTTCCTTTGGGCGTTAGAAGGGATATGTATTTTATGCATGATGGGGCTCCCGCCCATTTTAGTCAAGTAGCACGTCAGCATTTAACTGAGACATATTATGCAAATCAGTGGATAGGTCGAGGAGGACCACAGAATTGGCCCGCTCGATCCCCGGATCTCAATCCTCTCGATTTCTCTACTTGGGGCCATTTACAGCATTTGGTTTATCGTACTCCTGTTCGCGATGTAGAGGACTTAAGAAACCGCATCATCGATGCGTGCAGGGTAATAAGAGATACTCCAGGAATATTTCAGCGAATATGTGGCTCAATGCGCCGACGTCTAGACGCATGCGTAATGTCTGAAGGTAGACATATTGAACATTTAATATGATTTATAAATGTTGTATGTTTTGTTATTAATAAATTAGTTTTGTTTGTTCCCCTTTAATCATTTAATGCGGGTAGTAACTACAAAATAACAATAAACCCAGTTCGCATTTATGACGATGTATCTCTGTAGTTGTTCGTAAAATAATTTTTTGCTGCGAACTGGTTTATTTTGGGCAAAAAATTAAAGAGACATTTTTTGTTTAGAATGAAACAGGCTATCGGAAATAAATTTTTAAATGGTAAACAAATAATAAGACAAAAAGTTGCATTGGAAATAAATTTTAGGGGTTGCGTTTTCCACCCCTTACAACCATGGGGTAAACCAAATAAATCACTGGCTAAGTGTCTTTTTGGTAGTAGAAAATGTCAGGTTAATTTCAATATTGTAACTTTTTTAGTGCTTGTGAAAAAAATTGTTAAACAAATTTTATGTACCCCCTTTAAGGGGCTGTATCTTAATAAGGGATGCTCCAATAAAGTTTCTTTATATGAAAGATCCTATCTTTTTTTCGATGAGGAACCACCCCCTTAAATGTTTTACACTTATTTAGTTACACCCTGTATATATATATATATATATATATATATATATATATATATATATATATATATATATATATATATATATATATATATATATATATATATATATATAATGTGACGATATTTTTCAATTTTCGCTTGCAGTATCTCCTCTTCTTTTCGTTCACGTTGTTCCATGTAAAGATTTTTTGATTTTTGTTAGTTTTGGGTTTTCTTATATAAAGTTTTGCTTGTCACAGAGAGGTTGACAGGTTTTTGTTTGAACATTGTACTTTTGTCTACTCGGTACAATAAACAATTCTCATGACGACCATCGACTATAAAAGGCAGTCCGGAACGCGGAGAGAGTCAGTCTGGCTCCAGATCCCGACAACTGCAGAACTCCTAACCTAAAAGGGTGAGCAAACAAATTTTGTTTATTTATTTCAGGTGATGAATAGGATTTTATTATCCCATAAATTCGTCGCTGATCCTGCTGTTGGGTCTGCGCGCGACCTGCCACGAGCGTTGTACCCCGAAACAGCGGAGCCCCATTTTAACCTCTGCTATTGAGATCACACACGGTTGACTTGCCAAGGGTGTGATTCTCCTATATAGCGAGGCCCCCTTTTTAATTTTTATTCTGCTGTTGGGTCTGCGCGCGGTTGACCTGCCACGAGTGTAGTACCCCGAAACAGCGGAGCCCCATTTTAACCTCTGCTATTGAGATCACACACGGTTGACCTGCCACGGGTGTGATTCTCTTATATAGCGAGGCCCCCTTTTTATTTTTTATTCTGCTGTTGTGTCTGCGCGCGGTTGACCTGCCACGAGCGTAGTACCCCGAAACAGCGGAGCCCCATTTTAACCTCTGCTATTGAGATCACATACGGTTGACCTGCCACGGGTGTGATTCTCCTATATAGCGAGGCCCCCTTTTTAATTTTTATTCTGCTGTTGGGTCTGCGCGCGGTTGACCTGCCACGAGCGTAGTACCCCGAAACAGCGAAGCCCCATTTTAACTTCTGATATTGAGATCACACACGGTTGACCTGCCACGGGTGTGATTCTCCTATATAGCGAGGCCCCCTTTTTAATTTTTATTCTGCTGTTGGGTCTGCGGGCGGTTGACCTGCCACGAGCGTAGCACCCCGAAACAGCGGAGCCCCATTTTAACCTCTGCTATTGAGATCACACACGGTTGACCTGCCACGGGTGTGATTCTCTTGTATAGCGAGGCCCCCTTTTAATTTTTGGTCCTGCTGTTGGGTCTGCGCGCGGTTGACCTGCCACGAGCGTAGTAACCCGATACAGCGGAGCCCCATTTTAACCTCTGCTATTGAGATCACACACGGTTGACCTGCCACGGGTGTGATTCTCTTATATAGCGAGGCCCCCTTTTAATTTTTGGTCCTGCTGTTGGGTCTGCGCGCGGTTGACCTGCCACGAGCGTAGCACCCCGAAACAGCGGAGTCCCATTTTAACCTCTGCTATTGAGATCACACACGGTTGACCTGCCACGGGTGTGATTCTCTTATATAGCGAGGCCCCCCTTTTATTTTTGGTGGTACCCCGATACAGCGGAGCCCCATTCTAACCTGTCCATTTATACAAATATCCAGAAACCCCTTCTCATTGATGTAGTGTAGCATATTTACTTTTCGTTATAGCTGTCCAATATCAGAACATAGTATTGCCCTAAAGAAAGCGGATCCCCTGAAGAAGACGAGTCCACGGTGATAGACATTTTTCCGGAGGAGTCTTCGTCGAGGATATTGAAGTCAAGAAATTATATAGTTTTTTTTTAGGAGCTTGACGTTATATTTTATACAATTTTGGAATAATAAAAGAAAACCCATTTACGTTGACGAAGTCTTTAAATCTTAGGTTAACCTAGATCAATAGATCATCTCCACTGAGAATGAATACCCGAGGTTGTTACATTTGGCGCCCGAGCAGGGACATCCCGAAGATTTGAAGTATTTCTAGTTGACGTTGAAGTATCAATAAAGAAGATTTTAAACTGTCATTGTTGTCAAGAGTGGTTGTTATCTAAGTTTGAAGATTGGTAATCTGAGGAATTACTGTTTTCGATTGTAGCTCGAAAACTATTAAAGCTGTCATCAAACTTTTAACTTTTCTTTGCGAATTGAAGAATTTCCTTTTTGGATTTGACATTTTCCGAAAATACCCGAACTTACCCGAAGTGAACTAACATCAAATCTTTACGATTTGGAGCATATACCGAAAATTTCCGAAGATTGCCGAAGTTTGCCGAAGATTGCCGAAAGCTTCCGAAGCTGTACGAAGTCAAAAGTAGAGTCGATTTCGAATAATTTGGACCCAAGGAGTTCATTGGTGAAGGAATTTTGGAAATCCGACAAGCGGATTTTTAAATATAACAGTTGCTGGTAGTTAATCGAGAAAATTTTTATTATCTTCTAACTTTATCATGCCTAATCGTAATAAAGGACGACGTTCCAGTCACGTTGAACCTGAAGAAGTTGAAGATCCTCGTTTTTCATGGATTTTCAAGTTGAACAGATCGATTTTGATTGAAGATTTGGAAAACTGGGGATTAAATAATGAAGGAACAATTGAGGAACTTCGTCAAAGATATTTCAATGCTTACAAGAAACGTTTATCTAATCCATCAAATCAACAAAATGACGTTGTAATAATCAACACGTCATTAGAGAAGAAAAGAGATATGTTAAACCAAGTTCGAAGATGGGGAATATTTTTTAATGGAAGGCGTTTTGAAGAAGCTTCGATATTTTTAAACAAGCTTAATGTTTTGAAAAGCGAATATTTAATTCCAGACGAAATAGTCCTGAGTGCAATGCCAGAGCTTCTGCGCGACCAAGCTTATCAATGGTTTGAAATGAGTAAATATCCTTGGAATAGCTGGGCCTCCTTTGAAGAAGATTTCAAGTCATTCTTTTTCAAATCGGATTATCCCGAAGAGGTAGAAGAAGAAATCTTAAACAGAAAACAAAAGAAAAATGAATCTGGCCGACAGTACGTGTTAGAAATTCAGTCACTATTTGTACGTCATGGTGCTTTTTCGGTAGAAAGAAAACTGAATATAATGTACAGAAATCTTAAACCGGAATACAAGTATTACATTAGAAAAGAGGACGTGAGAAGTACACAAGATTTGTTAAGATTAACAGAAAACTTCGAAAAAATTAAAAATGAAGAAAATCAAGTTAATAGAAGAAATATGAATGTTAATTATAGAAGAAATGACGATAATACCAGGACATCGGGTAATAATTACCCAGGTCAAAATCGTTTTCCTGATCCTTCAAGAAGAATACACTGCTTCAACTGTCACCGCCTAGGTGTTTTAACTAGAAATTGTGACTCAAAGAAATCGAGCAATAAGAAATAACGAAAATGAGTTTCGACATAATATTTATAAATCAGGGTGTTGGTACCCAGAACTCATTTCGACGAAATGATATGCCGATAAATGAAAATACAAATCCGAATGATAGACGGAATTTTATTCAAACGAATACTGTAGCGGAAAACTAAATGAGGATAGACTTTCTACAAGGTTTCACTATCCTTCCTCTGAGTTAACCTTTTATGTTCCAGAAATTAATTCTTCAAATGTGAATCTTTGTCCAGTTTCAGAAGAAAATATATCTAAAAATAATATGTTTATTTATGTTCCCATAACAGTTGGCGATGTTGTATTGAATGCAGTCGTTGATACAGGTTCAAGTAAATCTTTCATGAATGAAGATGTCGCCAAATTATGTCGAGAATTAAACTTTGAAAGAAGAGAATCCCAAAACTTTATAAGAGTCGCCAACGGCGAAATCTTACGGATCATTGAAGAATTTTCCATTCCTTTTAAAATCAAAAATGAACCAGATTTAGAAATTTTTTGGTGTTTACCTGGTTTAAATTTTCCCATACTTTTGGGTATGGATTTCCTTAGCAAAAGAAAAATATTATTAGATCCGGTCTCGAAGGAAATTATATGGTTGCAGAATTCAACCGTACCTTATACAATACAATGTTCCGAAGATGCGAAGAGTCAAGAACAGATATTGGAAAACCTATGTACTGAAACATCTGAAGAACAAAAACTTCAACAATTCCTAGAAGAAGAATTGCCAAAATTTGAAACAGTTCATGGTCCCACGCCATTAACGAAACATAAAATTTATTTAACTAATTCAAGACCCATTAACCAAAGATATCGGCCTTAAAATCCTGCGATGCAAGCAATCATAAACGAAGAAGTAAATAAAATGCTTGAAGACGGAATTATAGAACCTTCAAGTAGTCCATGGAGTTCTCCTGTAGTAATTGTAAAGAAAAAGGATGGAAACCAAGGTTTTGCATTGATTTTCGTAAAATTAATGACGTTTCTCAAAAAGATGCTTATCCATTACCTTTTATTCATGCCATTTTGGACAAATTACGGGGTTCAAAATACTTTACTAGTTTGGATTTAAAGCAAGGTTATTGGCAAGTTCCACTTTCTGAAGACAGTAAGCCAATTACGGCGTTTACAGTTCCAGAACGAGGTTTATTTCAATTTAAAGTTATGCCTTTTGGTTTACATTCAGATGGAGCAACTTTTCAACGATTGCTAGATTCTATCATTGGTCCAGAATTAGATTCAAAAGCGTTTGTTTATTTAGACGATATAATTATCTTAGGAAGAAATTTTTCTGAACATGTACAAAATGTTAAGGAAGTTTTTAGAAGATTGCGTGACGCAAAATTAAGAATAAATTCAGAAAAATGTAAATTCTTTCAAAAGCGTTTAAAATATTTAGGCCACTACATATCAGAAGAAGGTATTAGTACAGATCACGAAAAAGTGAGCGCTATTCAAAACATGCAAGAACCAAAGAATGTCCGTGAAGTTCGTCGGTTCATCGGAGTTACGTTTTGGTACAGCCGGTTTATTCCAAATTATTCTAAATTGGTTTCTCCTTTAACTAAACTATTACAGAAGAAGAAAAGATGGGAATGGGAAGAAGAGCAAAAAGAAACTTTCGAAAAATTAAAAGAAAGTTTAACAAAAGCGCCTATTTTAGCTTGTCCAGATTTTAATTTACCATTTATACTCCAAACTGATGCCTGTCAAGATGGCATTGGAGCAGCCCTTCTTCAAAATCAAGAAGGACATGACAGAATCATCGCTTATGCTAGTCGAACTCTAACAAATCCGGAGAAGAATTATTCGGTCACGGAAAAAGAATGCCTTGCGATTGTGTGGGGAATTCAGAAAATGAGACCATATTTGGAAGGGTATAATTTTGTAGTCGAAACCGATCATCAGTCATTAAAATGGTTACAGTCTTTAAAGAATCCGAGTGGAAGATTGGCCAGATGGGTCATGGATCTTCAACAATATTCATTTGATATTAGATACAAGAAAGGTGTTTTGAATAAACTAGCTGACACTTTATCAAGGTCGCCAGTCAATATTTGTTTAACAGAAGAAGTTAAGTGTAACTGGTACACTAAAAAAATGAAAGAAGTTCAGGAAAATCCAGAAAACTTTCCCGATTTCAAAATTATTGATGGAAAATTATATAAACATTTCTTCGAAAGAACCGATTTCACAGAACCCGAATTATCAAATCCTTGGAAACTTTGTGTTTCAGAAAATTTAAGAAACCAAGTACTAAAAGAAAATCATGATGAACCTACTGCAGGACATATGGGAATAGCAAAAACAATATCAAGAATCGCCAAAAGATATGATTGGCCAGGAATGTTCAGAAATCTAGCAGACTACGTCAGGTCATGTTTAAGATGTCAAAGATATAAATCTTCTCAGCAGCAAACTGCGGGAAAGATGCCCTTTTCGCCAACGAATGGTCCCTGGGATACAGTCAGTACCGACCTAGTGGGTCCTTTACCAAGGTCCATTAAGGGAAATAATTACGTAATTGTATTTCAAGACCGTTTTACGAAATGGACAGAGGTACAGCCGCTGAAGAAAGCTACAGCATAAAAGGTTTGTCAAATTTTTAGAGACAGAATTCTATCGCACTTTGGATGTCCAAGAATAGTGATTACAGATAATGGTACACAGTTTGATAGCAAGAAATTTTCAAAATTTTTGTCTTCGTTATCCATACGACATCATAAAACAAGTCTTTATACCCCTCAGGCAAATCCAGTCAAAAGGAGAAATAAAGATATTCGAACTATTATTAGTCAGTATTGCGAGAAAGATCATCGAAAATGGGATCAGTCTATACCAGAGTTTATATTTGCTATAAATTCAGTAGTTCACGGTTCTACGGGATTTAGTCCCGCCTTTCTGAATTTTGGAAGAGAATTGGAATTACCCAATGGAATATATCAGACCAGTATGGATCTTAGACTTAATAGTCAACAAGATATAAGACATCGAGCATTTAGTTTATCTAAAATGAAAGAAATTTTTGACTTAGTTCATTTGAATCTAGAGAGAGCTTTTAATAAGCAAAGTCATTATTACAACCTTCGCAGAAGAAACGAACAATTCAAAGTTGGTGATAGTGTTATGAAACGAGAACACTATCTATCTTCTGGAGAAAAAAGATTTTCATCCAAATTAGCTCCTAAATTTTCTGGACCTTTCCTCATATCTAAAGTTCTTTCTCCTAATATTTATAATTTAAAAAGTCATCAGGGCCAAGAAATTATGAATGTCCATATTAATATACATACACATCATAATTTTTCTTTCAATTTAGTCTTCTATTTAATAGGATGTCCGTTTCGTCAACCAATATGGAATTCAAAAGAAAACTAGAGGAAATGTATGGTGATGCCCCAGTTCAAGGAAGTCCGGAATGGTGGTTGAATATTAGTACGAGCCCCCTCCCAGAGTCCCCGAGAAAAAGAAGAAAATTGGAAAATAAGAAGATTTTGAATGACATGTGTCTAAACCTTTTCGGGCCCCCAATTGATTTTCTAAAAGAAGCATTTACAACAAACGACAACATTTCTAAAACAAAAACTCATGACAATACTAGACAACAGACAATACAAAGACTTATTGGTGACATTTCAGATGATGACGACATCGACAAACCAGAACTAAAAATTTCAATTCCGATGATTAAATTGCGACCACCAGACTTGCCGTCCAATAAACGATACAGATTCAAAATTAAAAATTTCGGCTGGATTACTATAAAATCTGACGGACTGACGTGTATAAAAAAAATTAATTTTTAATTTTTGTTTCTAGTGTAACAACGTCGGGTATTTATTCTCAGTGGAGATGATCTATTGATCTAGGTTAACCTAAGATTTAAAGACTTCGTCAACGTAAATGGGTTTTCTTTTATTATTCCAAAATTGTATAAAATATAACGTCAAGCTCCTAAAAAAAACTATATAATTTCTTGTCTTCAATATCCTCGACGAAGACTCCTCCGGAAAAATGTCTATCACCGTGGACTCGTCTTCTTCAGGGGATCCGCTTACCTTAGGGCAATACTATGTTCTGATATTGGACAGCTATAACGAAAAGTAAATATGCTACACTACTTCAATGAGAAGGGGTTTCTGGATATTCGTATAAATGGACAGGTTAGAATGGGGCTCCGCTGTATCGGGGTACCACCAAAAATAAAAGGGGGGCCCCGCTATATAAGAGAATCACAATCACACCCGTGGCAGGTCAACAGGGTGTGATCTCAATAGCAGAGGTTAAAATGGGGCTCCGCTGTTTTGGGGTACTACGCTCGTGACAGGACAACCGCGCGCAGAACTAACAGCAGGATAAAAATTAAAAAGGGGGCCTCGCTATATAAGAGAATCACACCCGTGGCAGGTCAACCGTGTGTGATCTCATTAGCAGAGGTTAAAATGGGACTCCGCTGTTTCGGGGTGCTACGCTCGTGGCAGGTCAACCGCGCGCAGACCCAACAGCAGGACCAAAAATTAAAAGGGGGCCTCGCTATATAAGAGAATCACACCCGTGGCAGGTCAACCGTGTGTGATCTCAATAGCAGAGGTTAAAATGGGGCTCCGCTGTATCGGGGTACTACGCTCGTGGCAGGTCAACCGCGCGCAGACCCAACAGCAGGACCAAAAATTAAAAGGGGGCCTCGCTATACAAGAGAATCACACCCGTGGCAGGTCAACCGTGTGTGATTTTAATAGCAGAGGTTAAAATGGGGCTCCGCTGTTTCGGGGTGCTACGCTCGTGGCAGGTCAACCGCGCGCAGACCCAACAGCAGAATAAAAATTAAAAAGGGGGCCTCGCTATATAGGAGAATCACACCCGTGGCAGGTCAACCGTGTGTGATCTCAATAGCAGAGGTTAAAATGGGGCTTCGCTGTTTCGGGGTACTACGCTCGTGGCAGGTCAACCGCGCGCAGACCCAACAGCAGAATAAAAATTAAAAAGGGGGCCTCGCTATATAGGAGAATCACACCCGTGGCAGGTCAACCGTGTGTGATCTCAATAGCAGAGGTTAAAATGGGGCTCCGCTGTTTCGGGGTACTACGCTCGTGGCAGGTCAACCGCGCGCAGACCCAACAGCAGAATAAAAATTAAAAAGAGGGCCTCGCTATATAGGAGAATCACACCCGTGGCAGGTCAACCGTGTGTGATCTCAATAGCAGAGGTTAAAATGGGGCTTCGCTGTTTCGGGGTACTACGCTCGTGGCAGGTGAACCGCGCGCAGACCCAACAGCAGAATAAAAATTAAAAAAGGGGGCCTCGCTATATAGGAGAATCACACCCGTGGCAGGTCAACCGTGTGTGATCTCAATAGCAGAGGTTAAAATGGGGCTCCGCTGTTTCGGGGTACTACGCTCGTGGCAGGTCAACCGCGCGCGGACCCAACAGCAGAATAAAAATTAAAAAGGGGGCCTCGCTATATAGGAGAATCACACCCGTGGCAGGTCAACCGTGTGTGATCTCAATAGCAGAGGTTAAAATGGGGCTCCGCTGTTTCGGGGTACAACGCTCGTGGCAGGTCGACCGCGCGCAGACCCAACAGCAGGATCAGCGACAAATTTATGGGATAATAAAATCCGATTCATCAACTGAAATAAATAAACAAAATTTGTTTGCTTACCCTTTTAGGTTAGGAGTTCTGAAGTTGTCGGGATCTGGAGCCAGACTGACTCTCTCCGCGTTCCGGACTGCCTTTTATAGTCGATGGTCGTCCTGAGAATTGTTTATTGTACCGAGTAGACAAAAGTACAATGTTCAAACAAAAACCTGTCAACCTTGTCAACCTCTCTGTGACAAGCAAAACTTTATACAAGAAAACCCAAAACTAACAAAAATCAAAAAAATCTTTACATGGAACAACGTGTACGAAAAGAAGAGGAGATACTGCAAGCGAAAATTGAAAAATATCGTCACAATATATATATATATATATATATATATATATATATATATATATATATATATATATATATATATACATATATATATATATATATATATATATATATATATATATATACATATATATATATATATATATATATATGAAGAAATATTGATCCGGGAGTACATCCGTTCGTTTGTTAAATTCCTGTTGGAATCTGGCAGACGTTTCGCCAAGGTCTCACTTGGCATTATCAATGCTTACTCGTTGCTGTCTGGTTAGCTGGCGTTGGCTCCGCCCCCTCAGTCGTTGCTTCGTTGGCTGTTTGTTGTGATGTGGTTGCGAGTTGATGCGCTTCGGCTTGCCGTTTTACTATTGTCTTCCATTTACTGGACAAATGCAGAGCGTCGTCCCTTTTGTTTAGATGACCGGTCTTTTCTATTTCGATGGCTTCTCGTATTATCCTAGTTTTGTAGTTTTCGACGTTTGCCAGTTGTCTGCAGCTATCAAAATTGATTTTGTGTCCTGTTTGATGTTGATGTTGAAACAGGGCCGATGTAGTTTGTTTGTTTCGGACGAATTTCAGCCAGGTTAGAAGAACACAAACTGACTATCAGAAACAAACAAACTACATCGGCCCTGTTTCAACATCAACATCAGACAGGACACCAAATCAATTTTGATAGCTGCAGACAACTGGCAAACGTCGAAAACTACAAAACTAGGATAATACTAGAAGCCATCGAAATAGAAAAGACCGGTCATCTAAACAAAAGGGACGACGCTCTGCATTTGTCCAGTACATGGAAGACAATAGTAAAACGGCAAGCCGAAGCGCATCAACTCGCAACCACATCACAACAAATAGCCAACGAAGCAACGACTGAGGGGGCGGAGCCAACGCCAGCTAACCAGAACCGCTACAACCTCCGGCGCAGGCCATAAATATCGAGAGTCACGACAAAGATTCATCAGTTTACGACTTGACAGCAACGAGTAAGCATTGATAATGCCAAGTGAGACCTTGGCGGAACGTCTGCCAGATTCCAACAGGAATTTAACAAACGAACGGATGTACTCCCGGATCAATATTTCTTCACATTTCTCCATCCGTGAAAGTCTACGTTCAAATATATATATATATATACATATATATATATATATATATATATATATATATATATATATATATATATATATAATATATATATATATATATATATATATATATATATATATATATATATATATATATATATATATATAATATATATATATATATATATATATATATATATATATATATATATATATATATATATATATATATATATATATATATATATATATATATATAATATATAGGTATATATGTATATTTGATTTAGTTTCTGTTAATTGTACCTAAAATAAATCTGGCATTCTTAAAATATCTAAAGCATTGTTCTTAGGATAACTAATAAAACAACGCATCCGCAGAAAATATCGCAATAGTATAGTATATATTTAAAAAAAAATACGTTTTATTATAATAGACTATTAAAATTAGAGCGAGACAATGCAAATCATTCTTACCAATGCAAAAAATATTTAAAAAAATACCTAAACATTACATTAAAACAGAACATGGCCATTTTAAGAAA
This sequence comes from Philopedon plagiatum, assembly GCA_963971165.1. Taxonomy (NCBI): domain Eukaryota; kingdom Metazoa; phylum Arthropoda; class Insecta; order Coleoptera; family Curculionidae; genus Philopedon; species Philopedon plagiatum. The sequence goes on along the minus strand of OZ020191.1, from coordinate 48,369,974 downwards.
ATACGTACGTTTTAGTTGTTGTCTTAATTAGGTAATCATATAGCCTTATTTTCGAAATTGACAAAAACAGAGTCACAAATCTACCAATGAAGCCTTACTTTCATTCTAAGAGAACCTTTACATTAGTTTAAATGCGGGGAAGGTGGCTGCTGCAATGTTCTATGACATCTCTAAAGCGTTTGATTGTGTACATCACAGAATACTACTCGCTAAACTGGAGCTTTATGGTGTCAGGGGTATTTTAATTCCTACCTGTCTGGAAGACAGCAACTGGTTAAGGTCCAGTCTTGCTTTTTAAAGATAATGGTCATAAACAGTAGTATTCCTCAGGGCTCGGTGCTGTGTCCCATCTAATTTTTGCTGTATATTAATGATTTGGCAAACATTAGTATTCGTGGTAGATTTTTCCGACGATACTACCATTGTGTGGCGCGGTAAAAATTCAGAGGATTTAAAAGTTACTGTTCAGAAAGACCTAATTCTTGTAAAACAATGGTGCGATTCTAATTTTCTGTGTTTTAATATCAACAAAACCAGTATTCTCACCTTTAAATTTTCAATTTTCAACTTAGAAAAAATGCAAAGGCTACATCTGGGGATTCTATATTGACAAAAACTTAAATTAAAGGAGCATATCGTTGCTTTAATTAAAAAATTAGCGTCTGGGAGTTATGTGGTGAGGGTTTTCTCAAGAGAATTGGTAATCAAGTCGCTCGCAATATTTCCTTTTCTCTAATTGAGAGAATGTATTTATATTGTAGAATCTCTCTGTCTAATTAACAAAAAATACAAAAATCGTACCAGCTCTGACATTTATAATACGCGCAACAGACATGATTTACCACTCACAATACCGAAAATAATCCTCATCAAAAATTATGTCATATTTGGAAGTATCAAAATTTATAATGATATACCACTCAGGTTTCGTCAAATTTTTAGCGATAAAACTTTAAAAAAGTCATTAAAGGGTTTGCTTGTATTGAGACCGTATTACAGTCTTCATGAATTTTATAATGACGAGTCACTAGCTTAGGTATTAGATTTTGTTTTATACTCTTTTTGTATTATATTTTTTAATTAAATTATTTTTATATTATATGTAATTTAACTTTTATTTTATTTATTGAAAAGACTATTGCTTGTTTTACTGTTCTTTTATTATTATTGTCTTTTATTTTATGTGAGGTGAATGTATCTTTTTATATTAAAAATATTATTTTATATAGATACATTTTTTCTAAACATTTAGATTCAAAACCTTTAAGTACTACTTTTACTACTACAGCTTTGTTAACAAGAATATCTCTTTTGACAATAAAGCGTTCTTGATTTGATTTGATTTGACAGCACCGTCACAGTAGGTGGTGGATTCAGTGGCGTAACTAAGAGTATGTGCGCCCCCCCGCAGATTTATGAAAGCGCCCTGCTATTTTGCACCCGTCTTGATGCTTCGTATTGAGGGGGGACTTGAGCGCGCCCCTGGCTCTTGTGCCCCCCCCCCCGAAACGCGGGGCTTGCGGGGGCGTTATTTACGCCGCTGGGTGGATTACTGGTCACAGTCCATTTCTGCCAGAAGTTGTAGATTCGTGTATGATGAATAAAACAAGCAACAGAATAGATGTAGAACTAACTTTCATGGATTAAGAAAAACATACAAGCACTAGATGAAACGTAGTTCATCCTAAATTATTATAATTACAATAAACAACAAAGCACTTGTTTTTTATTGTTAAACAATTTGGGAATGTTGATCGTTTCTACGGTACCTACGGTCGACAAATGGTCCAAATTTTGCAAGATACGTGAAAATATCACTCATAATGAAAGTTTTTACCGGAAGGTAGGTATGTTCGTTTATCCTGTACTGACGAGAACTAAAGAGTTCGAAACCGGTATGCAGGTAACGACATCCTAACTAAAGAAAAAGGTTCCTTCTTCCTGGTAGTTTCTTGCAGTCTAACCAAGTATTTTTTTGTCTAACAGTGTTAGTAAAAATACGGCAAATTTTGGTATGTAAATGTTTTAACATCATTTGTTTCATATCCTTATACCTAGTATAAGGTATCGTCAGGTGGTTAGAGAGCTGATTCTCAATTTTATATTTTTATATATAAAAGTTTTTGCTTGTAAAATAAATAAGACTCACATTACAGGAAGCATACAAAATACGAAAATGTCATTTTCCGTAAGAGTAAACATACTATACCTTGCTTTCTGGCTTATTATTTTCTACCAAAAGAAGAAATAAGAAATATGTTTTAAATTAAACCCTAAGACGAAGTACAAGATTTCATAAATATTAGTAATGAATTTCATCATTTTATTTTTTTAAAGTACCAACTATTCTCTCTCACACCTTTAATCAGAGTACCAGTTTCTACTGACATGACAATCTACAACACAATAAAAAAAAGTTATATAGAACTGGTTCGGTTTTGAATCTCAAAAAGAAATATCACCAAAACGATGCTGCCATAGTTTTAGTTCTTTAGTCTATTACCTCATCACTCCTGTAATGTCCCTTAAAAATCGTGCTAAGCATCTTCTAGAAGTTGTGAAAAAACTCATACTCAGATTGATCTTAAAAAAATATTTCCGTTGAAACCCCACTTTAGCCAAACATTGGAACAGGGAGATGTAGCGAAAAGACTAGATTTTTGTTTACAGGTGGGAGACCAAATTTTAAGTGGAAATATCCATTTTTGTAAATTTATTATGTTTTCTGATAAATGTACATTTTATACTAATGGAACTGTAGCATCTTAGCATGTCAGGTACTGGACTCGAGAAAACCCCGAATTTAGACTAGGTAATGAGGCCGAGACAATATTTTACAAAAGTGAACATCTGTCCATGGCATTATAGGACATTATTTTTTTTGATAACACCTACAATAGAATATGCTCCTTAAATATGCTGCATACATTTTTTAGCGATACTCTCGAAAATTTGGCATTAAATTTTAGGCAAAAATATATTTTTAAAAAGATGGTTGTCCAGAATATTGCGCTCGCGAGGTGATAGAATGGCTTCAACGCAGATTTGGTCCAAGGTGGATTAATAGCAATGGCCCAATTTTATATCCCCCAAGAAGCCCCGATAACGTTGGCCGACATGTTCCTACGGGGCCATTTAAAATAAATTGTTTATGCCACTCCAATACCAAATAACATTGACGTGCTGAAGGTCAGAATTACCCAGGCTGTTCCTTCAATATCCCAGGAAGAACTCAGAAATTCCTTCAGGTATCTAAGGAAGCAATTAAAAAAATGTGTTGAATATGGGGGTGAAGTTTTTGAATTTTTATATCTTTGTTGTATTGCTTAGTTTATATCATATTCTTTTTAATTAAATGTTCGTATTAAAAATTGTACTTGAATAAGAAGTATTTTAAACTAAATAATTGCTTCATTTAATAAAGACATTGACAAACATGTCCATATGTGTCATTATTGTTTATTATGTATAAACTAGTACTCTGGTTATGTAAAGGTGTGAGAGAGAATAGTTGGACTCTAAAACAATAATGTGATAAAAATCATTACTTTTAATATTGAAATCTTTTAATTAAATCTTGTACTTCGGCTAGGGGTTTAATTTAAAACACATTATTTTAGTTTTGTTCTTTTGGTAGAAAGTAATTTACAAGGTATGTTTACTTTTACGCAAAATAACGTTTTCGTATTTTTTATGCTCCTTGTATAATGAATTAAATTTATCATAACGTAAATCTTATTTATTTTACAAGCAAAAACTTTTATTAGGAGGGAGATTTTTTCGTATCTTGCAAAATTTGGTCCATTTGTGCTCTTCTAAGACCGAATTTAAGTTTTCAAAAAGATGGAATTGCTGCTTCAATATCTTTGTTGTTGTTCTGTTAACCATACTGTTTTTAAAATTTTAGACAAATATACAATATACCTCCATTTTAACTATATTTCCTGTCTATACTGATAAGCTGTATGGATGAGTACGATTCTGTAACTTAATCTTAATCTTATGCCTTTTTAAATTCCTTATCATTTTGGTGGATTTAAGTGCGCTAATGCCAAAGAGCTTTAACACACTTTGCATTATTGTGAAATTCCTTGCGATCGACTACTCATATCAAAGTGGTATAAGCATTTTTCTTATGGTACTTACTAACACAATAAGTAATAATCACTTTAAATAAAAAAATATTTATTTTAAATACATCATACAAAAAATTTACAAAATATGTACAAGTTTTTGAACGTCTCGGTGAATACTGAATTGGAAGTGAGTGCACAGTGAAAGTTTTGAATGCTGCTTCTAATGTTCAGTTCGTTTTTGAGAATGTTTGGTTTACCACCATCCACCTCCACCGCCACCACCTGAAAGTAAAAATAATGATGAGTTTCAGCTAAAAACTAATATATGTAGTTTCATTTTAAATATATGAGTTGTCATAGTAGTCAGAGCCTGGTACGCCATCACTGATAGGTTCATATACATTTTTCTTTTGAAAATACCTATAGTACTGATTTTTTATACCTCCAAGTCCGCCTCCGCCAGATTGCCATCCGCTGCTACCACCTCCGCCAGATTGCCATCCGCTGCCACCACCTCCGCCGGATTGCCATCCGCTGCTACCGCCTCCATATCCGCCGCCGCCACCTCCTAATCCGCCACCACCTCCATGTCCACCTCCGCCGCCGCCGCCGCCGCCGCTGGGCACTATAATTTTGATGATTTTCACGGATCCTCCGCCGGATCCACCGCCTAGTCCACCTCCACTTCCAAATCCACCGCCTCCGCCTCCACCACCTCCAGATTTCCATCCACCTCCTCCTAGAAAAAGAATAACATAGATACAAAAATGATAGCCTATACCTATTATGCAAATATATGATCTTAGCCTATATAAAAAATGTTGGATGCAAGGATGTAGCAGTAATTTAGATAAACTGAATCTCATTAAATGCATTTAAAAATATGCCCGCTGGTGAAAACACGTTTTGAGGTGAAATACAGAACATAAAATAATGGGTTTAGTATGTAATGTAAAAATAGCGAACATAGCTCTCGCTCTTTTGTCAAAATTTTAAGCACCATACAGTATAAAAAATGAGTCAGCAATAAATAGGTGAATGAGTGAATTAAAGACAGTAAGATGACCTACTGGACGAACAAAGGTGACGAGTAAATAAAAAAAGAAATACATAAAATAATCAAGTTTGGAGAGAGATTTAACGATTATGATGATGCTGCTGATAATGATGATCACGATGACAAAAAAAAGATAAACCTTACCTCCTCCAAGACCGCCTCCACCTCCTCCTAATTGCCAGCCACCTAAAAAGATAGTCATAAAATTAAAAATTTTAATATAATGAGGAATATACTTATATACAAGAAATACATAAAATAATGACACAAAAGAAGATAAAATGATTTTTACCTCCGCCTCCTCCAAGACTGCCTCCACCTCCTCCTAATTGCCAGCCACCTAAAAATATAGTCATAAAAATAATTTTAATATAATGAGGAATATACTTATATATAAGGAATACATAAAATAATGACACAAAAGAAGATAAAATGATTTTTACCTCCGCCTCCTCCAAGACCGCCTCCACCTCCTCCTAATTGCCAGCCACCTAAAATGATAGTCATAAAAATAAAACTCTTAATATAATAAGGAATACACTTGTATACAATATAACTGAATATATAATATCTTGATAAAGAAAATTTTTGTTTCACTTACCACCGGATTTCCATCCACCTCCACCTCCACCACCACCACCTCCATATCCGCCACCGCCGCCGCCGCTGCTAAGGATACCGGCTGAAAAAGTCAATTATTTTTAATTATTATAATTAGGGTATAATAAATTTCAAATAATGAAATAACTAATAGGAAATCGACACCAGTCGGACCGCACTTATATTTTTGTCCTCTGTCCTAATCGTTGGATAGAAAGAGATGTCACTATAAATGACACATATAAGTATGGCTGGTTTCCAATATTTGCCATCCATTGATCCAAGAAATCGTTATAAAAATATAAAATTTGTATATGATCTTATTAGTACAAATCAAAAATTAATCAGTAAGATAAAGTGCCAAAGCTGTATCTCCAGAGATTTATAATATATTTAGTAAATACGTAAAATTGAGAATAATTTCTCTAAACCACCTGAAAATTCCTTATACTATAAGGGTTTGAACAAATCATGCTAAAACAGCTATTCTCCGGGCTATATGCCCCTCCGAGCGCTGGATTACATACCAAAATTTGCCGTATTTTGACTAACACTGTTAGACATCAAAATACTTGGTTTGACTAGTAGTATTTATTTATATGTACCCCTGACAAGTAGACTTCTTTCATTGCTTTAATATTTAGTATATCTGTTTTCTAAAAAATACATTTTGTGACTAAACCACTTATTTTCCAGTGTAGACCCACAAACAAAACATAATAATTAAATAAATCAAAATAACTTTTTTTGAAGTATTGTATGTATTCTTTACGCGTTTACTTCGGAAAGTATTTTTTTTTTACAACAAATAACTCTCTCAGAGTCATACTATGAGGCTTGACAATTAACAAATATATAATAAAAGGCACAAAATGTTAGTTGGTACTTATGTTAAAAATGAATAGGAATTTCTATATTTATCAGAGTAACAGCAATAAATACCATGTTTAAAAATCCCCATAATAACTTTAAACAAAGTCTGCAATTTTCCTAATAACTGGAATTATATAATTGCAATAATTTATGTATTTGATGGTTTTATTATAAACACAATATTTTTCCAAGGACAACAATATCTAATACAAGAACTATTTAATAGTATATTAGTTATTTCGCAGTATGCAGTAATGAGCAAATTTAAACAAAGTTTTAACATCTATTCGCCTTCCATGTGCTGTGTGAATATTAAAAATAGCAAATAAAAAAATCTGAAATATATTATTATATCGATAAAGTATTGTATTCAATTCGCGTGTAAAGGCCATTTCTCGTTTAGATGAAATTATTCTGCTATCTGTCTGTTTCGCGATCTAAGTAACATAAAATAAAAAATCTGAGAGTATAAGTTTACTTTTAGACCTTCGTTACCAGTTAGATCAACGTTAATATAAAAAAATTATTTTATTAAAAATGTTTAAATTAAAGAAATGTAATTAAGTTGAGCATAAATTTTCTTATAATGAAAAATTATAACTCTGTTAATAACCTCATAGAAAGTTATCAAAAATTAACTTGTAATTTCAAAAGATTTTGTCGCATTGGTAATAACAAAATTTTACGTTCAGATTCACTAAAAAGCTTAAGATTTAGTACTGGTTTAAATCAGGATCTTATAGTTGATGAGTTTGGTTTTGACAGAATCTGTCCCATTGTTAATACGTAGTTATCAAAAAGGTATTCTAATACTTCAGTGATTTGATTGGTTTCCAAATGACTTTTATCTTGGAACGTGTTGCTAAAACAAATTTAGTTCTATTATTGCGAAAAGTACGTACTACAATTGACCTTTTCTTTATAAATTTGTGAAAAAACACAGAAACAAATTTATAGTATAGAACTTAGTTGTTTTATTCTTACATTTGTCAGTTTAAAACTTTTGGTTCTCAAATTAGGCAGCTCTTGCGTTGAAGAATCTGCCTGTCGAATAATTTATTGTAGAGGTATTAAGAATTAATTCCAATAATTACGAAGATTTTAGAATTAAAAAACAAATCTTTGGTTATAATAATAAATAATAAAATACAGAAATTTTGGATGGTTCCGCCGCTTTAAAGTTTACCGGCGAGATGATAGGAAGTACAAAAGAGCTACCTCTCTTTAAAATGAATTTAGGTATACGAAGACATAGGGAATTAAAATAAATTATTAAAAAGGTTCTCTTATTAGGAGGGAATACGATGAAATAGGATTTACTTACTTTAAAGCAATTTTCTTTAACTTAGGAGTTTATTTTTTTAATGTCGAACAATTTTTGCAATAATGCACAAGTGCATAAGATTGCAAAAGCTGTTACTTATTTCTTAACAAATTAACTGGGATAGAAAAGATACAAATATAGATTTTACTGTCTCATAAAACTGTTTCGCCATAAAAAACAAAACGGGATTTATAGTTAATATTACATATTCTTTATGCATTTGCCATGTGTTAAATACGCGGTAATAAATATTCAAATATTTTTTTACTTGCAATCGTCTACATTGGTACTTTAGTCTCGTGGCAAACTATAAATTATGTAATTTAAACGCTTGGTCTATGGCTAGTATAGACTAAAATAAAAAAACGAAGAAACAATTTTAAATAATGTAATATTTGAGCAAACCTTGGAGCTGTCATTTTTTCCCGTGTCTACCAATATGCTTGGCTCAAGATTACTCTTAAGGCGAATCATCAGCGAAAAGAAATTCCGGCGGCATACCGATCTAACATAGGACAGCAACACTGTCTGTCTCTGTCTAAGACCGCCCCCCGGTAAATTATATTTTTGCACCGGCATCACCGCAACTATCATGACGGGGTGACCCACACAGCTGATCGACCGGAGATTATTTATTTTATTATTTAGCTTGGTTCTTTAAGCCTATCCAGTGACGTTACCGACGTCTGTCGCATCGCATGGATAAAATGAAGTACAAAGAAAATACATACCTAATCTTTATTGTATTTAACCTACCTGCGCGCAAGTAAAGGTAGACGTATGTTTTTCGCACATGTAATGTAAATGCAAAATTTATGTAATGCAAATATACGCGCGATTTATGTATATAGGGGTGTATGTACAATAATGTGTATATATTACGTGGAATGGAGGGACCAATTCCACAAAATGGCTCGTCGGTAAATTATCTTCATACGAAGAGTGACATAAGATAGGTGGTGTAAGAAAAACAGATATGGCGGCCGACAGCAGCCATTGTGTTGTACAGAAAAAGAAAAGTTTTTCCTCGCATTGCAATATGGATACCTTCCAAAGGAAAGGTGGTGATGAAGGCATTGTAAATTTTAAAGATATATCTATACGTTTTCCAAAAAAAAAAATCAAATATGGCGGCGATGTCGTTAAGTTGTATCTAAAACCAACTTTCCAAACATTTCACTGGGGATGCCACATTAAAGGTCTTGGTGAAAGATCTGTACTCCGTAAGTAAACAATAGCAAATACGGCCGCCGCCAGCAGCCATTTTGTTCTAAATGCAACAATTTTCACACCCATTGCAATACGAACATTAAAGTCACGGACGTGATACCACGGTTTTAAAGATTAGATATACCTATTTCCCAAAAAAAAAAACACATGTACCTACTTAGATGTAAAAAATTATGTGCCAAATAAAAAGTCGTAATGAAGGGCTGCAGCACATGGGAAAAACTAAATACAAAAATAGGTACAGGTGTGGTGTAGTTTGATTATTAGTGATAACTGGCTGATGCGTTGTTTCCGCGTACAACTGCATCATCAATAAACATTCCATGGTATCGGCAGATAACCTTCGTGTTTTTGCAGTAAACAATGAGGTGAATTTTGAAAAAGAACGTTCTGCATCTAAGGATGTTATATTGGCATATGCGTATTGTTGCTCATAAGCACATGCTCGTCCTTCACGCAAACACTCACAACGGCACGTAACTGTGTATAATTCGGATTTTTCCGTAAAACTTCGTTTGACTTTTGTGTAGTACATATCGTCGCTGGAAAGACAAAGGAGCGTAACTCCATTTAACATATTTTTCAGGAGAAGCGATTGAAAATTAAGCCAGTATTGCATTTGTTACTGAACTTTCTTCTTCTGTTATAATTTACAGTACACTTATGTAAGTTGTTTAGTAGACTAAGTAGTTTATGCTTCTTGCAAAGAAAGATGTATTTACGGAGTTACCGAATTTTAAAAGGGAGATACTTTTTGTCTATTAACTTTTTTGAAAATTTTCATACATGGCTGACTTACGCCTATATAATTTATAATATCACGATAACCATAAGAGAGAGAGAGAGAGAGAGAGAGAGATACGCCAGTTTGTATTTTTATAAATATGACCTTGGGAGGTGGCCATAACACGAAATTCGGGTTTTCGGAAACGCCTTTTTGTCTCGACGATATGCCTGGGGTATCTGTTAATGTCTGTAAATGTAAATTTAAATAGTTCACAATATCAAAATATTCCCCTAGCCGTAAGGCAGGATTTTGAAAATTTCCGATGGTGTTAAAAATGTATAATTGTCACGTATAGTTACCTACTCTTATATTATCGCTTCTTGCATTTTGGCTTTTTTTTGCTCTTGCGGTATTCACTTATGTTTAATTTTTCATTGACTTGTTTGCCATTCTGGTCGGTCGTAGTCGATGTTGTTGGTAAATTAGTCATGGTATTTTTGAAAAAAGTAAGGGCTACTAATGAAACAACCTAATTTAATACATCTTTTTTTTAAGCTTTTTGCTGCTATATTGGCTTTTTAAATGAGGAAATTACCAGCTACCCACACTTTTCCTTTAAGGTAATCAAAGTGTAGGTTACTAACTAAATTATGTTTATGAACTTGAAATTTTGCACAGAAGTTTCTTATATAATGGAGGCATCCATTTTTCAAAATTAAACCCCTAAGGAGGTAAAATAGGGGTTTAAACCTTGTATGGAAAAAGAATATTAGATTGTCCTATTAAGTCGAAACTTCATTGAAGTACTCTAAAAAACAAATGTTTAAACACGTGTTTTGCAGTTTTTACTAATTCAACCTCAAATATTTTCTGTGTACAGGGTGTCCGGATTTCGTTGTAATTGCAGGGTATCTCGGTTGTTATTAGTGATAGAGAGTTGCGATTTTCGCGAAGTGTTGCTACTTTTTGATGAAACGAAAGATGGCATAAAAATATTCATGGTCCCCTCCGTTTTTGAGATACAGGACGAAATAGATTTTTTTTTTCATTTTCGGACCCCCCTCGCATTTCTGTTATCTTGTAACTTATAAAAAAAGTAAAAATGGATCCTGCTAGAATTTTCTACGTAGAATCGAGTGGCATGGTTAGATTTTCAGCAGATGTGATATTTTTCGAGATATTAACTAAACATGTTTTTTTAAATGGAACACCCTGTATATTTCTTAACCATTAAGTTTCCTCTTTCGAGAGCTTTTCAAAAATATATAACACTTTATAGTTATTTTTTATTTTTAGGCCTTAAACGAACTATTTAATTTTAAACTTTAATTTTGCGTAGTTGGTCGTGTTTAACATGTGGTTTAACGTCAATTCAAGTATTTAGATTTAAAAAAGAAACTTGTTAAATCCTGTATTTTCATTAATTTATTAAAATTGGTATTATTTTTTAAACTACAACACTACTTGTTATCTAGAACTAAAACTGCTTAGTTTTTAATCGCTTGAAGATTAAATTAGTTGTCTTGAATTATAGTATTAATACCAAATAAAAGTCAAATTTAAAAACAAAACATACAAAACTTCAGGTAAGAAAAGAGTTAGTCCATTTTAACACTTTTCGTTACCTAAAGTTTTGTATGTTTTGCTTTTAAATTTGACTTTTATTTGCTATTAATAAGCCAAGACAACTAATTTAATCTTCAAGTGATTAAAAATAAAGCAGTTTTAGTTCTGGTTAGGATTTTCTGTATATCTAAGATATCAAGTAATGTTGTAGTTTAAAAAATAATACCAATTTTAATAAATTAATGAAAATACAGGGTTTAGTCAGTTTCTTTTTTAAACCTAAATACCTGAATAATTGACGTTAAACCACATGTTAAACACGGCCAACTACGCAAAATTAAAGTTTAAAATTAAATAGTTCGATTTAAGTGCTAAAAATAAAAAAGAACTTTAAAGTATTATATATTTTTGAAAAGCTCTCGAAAGGGATCACTTAATGGTTAAGAAATATACAGGGTGTTCCATTTAAAAAAACATATATTTGGTTAATATCTCGAAAAATATCACATCTGATGAAAATCTAACCACGCCACACGTAGAAAACTCTAATAGGATTCATGTTTACTTTTTTAATAAGTTACAAGATAACTGAAATGCGAGGGGGTCCGAAAATGGGAAAAAATCAATTTCGTCCTGTATGTCAAAACCGAAGGGGTCCATGAAAAATATTTTTATACCATCTTTCGTTTAGCAACACTTCGCGAAAACCGCAACCCTCTATCTTTAAGAACAACCGAGATACCCTGCAATTACAACGAAATCCGGACACCCTGTACACAGAAAATATTTGAGTCCAGTCTCTAGTGATAACGCTACTGAAGAGGGTAAGTGCTTCACACATTTTTCACAATTATCACTGATTTACTTCCTTTATTTTCTTTTTCTGTTATATTTTACTTAGTATGACGCGCACGCCTATGTCGGGGGGAACATTTTGGACGGCGCTATTTATGATTCCTAGAACTAACCATTTTCTGTCTTACCCAAGGCGGCCGCACGTTGCGTCGTTGCCAGCGTTAGGCAAAAGTACAAATAGATGGTCTGGCGCCGAAAGAGGGCGTATTGCTCCAGGGCTTTTTTTGCAAAATCGTTTTTCCAGGATTATGGACAAACTATTCAATTTTTACTTTTACTTTTTTTACCAGCATGTCTAAATTAATACCCACGAGGGCTGTATTACGTCTATATTTTAAAGTATCTTTTATTTCAAAAAATAAAACTTTAAAAAATTAATATTTGAGTTTTTGGCTCTATAGCGTAATAGATAAAGTAATTCTCTGTGACATTTATATCTAAACATTTTTTGATATAATGCATATTAACGACAAAAAATTGGAAATACAAAAATTGTTGGTGATGAATCCCCTTAAGATAAGAAGAGTTGTTAGCTCCTACATTTAGTATTTTGATTTTTTAACATTGTTGTTGCCCAGTTATACAGGGTGTCCCAGAGTTTTCTCAACAAGCGATATATCCGTTATTGGAGGGGCTACAAAAATTAACAAAGCGATATTTCTAGGGGCTTTCACATGATGCCTTTGAAATATTTTTACTGTATCAACCCTTGAAAATTTAGCGTCACCCCTATATTTCCAAATGGCACCCCCTATGTCTTTCTGCAAAAATAGAATTCTTATTTCATTTTACAACATGCATCTCATTTTTGAGGTTCCCGATACAAAATTTGGTAAAATTAAACTTTGTAGAATAAGTATAACCAAACTACTATGAGTTACCGATTATTAACTGCTGTCTTTGAAATAATGTTAATTTTAGGTTAGTATGTATAAAAGAAAACTGCTTAGAGTGTTTGTCACAAAAATAAAAACTAAAAGGGCGAAACAATACTTTTAAAAAATATTGTCTATTCGTTTCCTGCTATTTCCATAAAATTTCCTCAGCGGATAAAAATAAATATCCCAAATAAGTTTATTACCAGATGTAAAACAAAGTAAGTTTTCTATTCTTGTGAAAAATAATTGGGGTTCTAATTTGAAACTTAAGGGGTGGGGGTGGGTTTTTGGGGTGAACATACTAAAAAATGATTTTGAAGACATTTTGTGGAAGTCCAACAGATTACGTTTTTAGCTTTTATTTAACGGAAATATTGCTTGTTAAAAAAAAATTGGTTGGTTTCCAAATGATTTTCATTTTGGAACGTGAATGAATTATTGGGGTGGAAAGTAGGTCCTAAAATTGACCTTTTCTGTATTAATTTGCGAAAAAAATCGGAAACAAATTTATAGCATAAAACTTAGTTGTCCTATTCTTATACTTGTCAGTCTAAAACTTTTGATTATAAAATTAGACCAGTCCTATTGAATTTAAAATTTAACTTCACGTTTAGATTTTTTTAAACGTTTTAGGTATTATTGCACAAGAAGCATGTTTTTCTCCTATTGATTACCATTTCTTTTTATATTTTAACTTGCGACAAAATTGTATTGGAAAAAAATTGAATACAGTTACTTCCAAATCAAACTTTTATCTTGTTTTGGTAAAGACTGGCGTATCTCTTATTATTGATGCATATTAATTTTAAATGTATACAATATTTTAATTTTCTTCTTCTTCAATATGAGGCAAAGCACAAATATCAAATGAAACAACATTCTCTTTTTAAAATTGTATCAAAATTTTACACGGTTTCATTGGTGTTACCGGAAAATGCAGAAATTGTAAAAAATAACACTAGCTACAATTTATCACCTATCTTGGGCGAAACTGGCTGCAGTAGCCACCACTAAGAGGGAGACGAATACCTAAAAATAACATAAACTTATTAATCTCTGCACACACCGCACTTTATTTATTTATTGATTAATTATTTATTTAAGGTTGAAGCTACAACAATCACAAAAGAAAGGTAAATATTGACTTTTATTTTTATTTACCTTCATGTTTAAGTCCTAAAGGTGACTGACTTGTAAATTGTAATCTCGGATGAGCTTATATAGTTGAGATTTAAGCCTTGATGATACCCCCCTTTCTAAAATCCCCCTAGTAATAGTGTGCATACATCCCTCCATATTTCAGAACCACCAAACTTTAAATTACAATAATTATTTCGGCACTCACAATGCAGTTTGCTAAATTTAATGGTTCTTCACTTACCGGCGACTTCTCAACCTGTAATCAACGTTTGCACAATTTGATCTAGTTCGTTAAAGTTATCTGAATCTACAAACTATTACTCACGCTAAGTACTTATTATCAAAATAACATGAGCTTCTTGTTGCAATAATGAAAAACGCATTTACAATTATTCTGTTAAGGCACTTTTTGCGGACTTATAAATTAACTGTATCATTAACGGTATTGTTACTAAATCATAAAAAAAAATGGCGTTCATAGGAAGTTAAGAACAGTACTTAGCGAATTAGTTTTATTTTGTTGTCGTTAAAATATTTGTGTTTAGCTAGTTTAAATAAAAACCAGTGACTTACCAGTGAAGAAACATAAACAAGACATACTCATTGAAGAAATCCAAATTGTATTTTGTCTTTTTGTTTCTTTTAAATACCGCGATGCAAAACAATTTTATTACATTTTAAAAGTTCTGCTATATGGTGGTGGGCATCAAAACTCAGAGCTTGGTAATAGTATGTAGCATAATACATCATCATTTAGGTTTTAAAATGAGAAACCTGTCTTCAGTTTCATTCAATCAGTTTTTTAAATAAACAGTAAGATAATTAATTATGTAGTGAGAAAGGTTGGAATAAATTCGCTTAAAATGCAGGAAATTCTTTTTTAGAAAAACGCTTGGACATGTCAAGATTTGATGTTAAGTTGCTTAAGTTGCTTAAACTAAATTTGATGTATGCAGGGTGACCCAAAAAGAAGATGTAATGTCGCACTTAGTTTTTATATATAGAAAACTCTGTTAATTTTTAAATTCTGCGTAAAATTTGAATCATATTTCATGTATCAAACCCTATATTTAAATTGAATCGTTTTTGGAAAAAAGACAGCTTTTTTATTCTCGCACGGTGCGTGAATATCTAAAAATAATTTTTTCTGTGCGATGGAATCGTCGACGGGGTCCAATATAATGGCCGGCCAGATCCCCCGATTTAACCCAGCTAGATTATTTTCTCTGGAGCTACCTTAAATCCAAATCGAAACCGAATAAGCAAGAAATTAGATTAATAGAACCTCAAGTAGTTCAAAATATTCTGCAAGAATTCGAAGATCGTCTCAGGTATTGCCAGGACGTTGATGGAGGTCAATTCCAACATTTGTTGAAATAAGTTTTAAACAAGTTTGATATTTATTTCATTTTTTTTTAATTTTTAAGGGTAAACTGTCCTTTTTTCAAAAACGGTTTAAGATATAGGGTATGATACATGAAATATGATTTAAATTTTACGCAGAATTCAAAAATGAGATAAAAAAGATCACGATCACAGCAAATTGTAAAAAACTTAAGTGTGACGATATCTTTTTTGGGTCACCCTGTATACATCAAATTTAGTTTAAACAATGCGAAAATCAAAACTTAACGTGTCAGAGCGTTTCTCTAAGAAAAAAATGCCTGAATTTCAAACGAACTTATTTCAACCTTTACGTTCTCACTGTATAAAAATTTCTAGTAATTATTTATTTTTAATAAATCGTGAGAAAAATTGAAATTTCTAAAATAAATAATTGAACGTAATTTATAATGAAAAGTATACAAAAACCCAAAGTATTCTTAAAGAGTAAAAATTTTTTCTTATTTATTAACAGTATATCGACGTTTTAATTCCACAAGACCACTCTGTTTAGTGGTACCACTTAAATTAATTTATTAAACGAAAAATGACTGATTTACTTAAGTGCATAACGTCTTCTTCTAAACGTTTTTAAATCTGGGATTGGTTAGACGAAACTATCCATCTTTTGTCAGCGCTAAACTTCTCGTGTCCCGATAGTTAAACTTACATATTATGCCCTTTACTATTTTAATCTAAATACCTTACTAAACATCTTACCTCTTGGTCTACCCGGAGCAATTTGCCCCTCAATGAATTGTGTTAGACCACCGTGTCTCAGAATGTGTTCGATAGCCCGATTATCTTATATTTTCTTGTCTGTAACGCTCTGCAATGGTGCCTTCATCCCTGACTGCATTCAGCACTTCCTCGTTGCTGATGTGTCCTATCCAACTTACCTTTATCATTCTTCTGTAGCACTTCATTATGCTTCTATGTGACTTTTTCTATTTCATTATAGTGTCCAAGTTTCACACGTCGCCCTTGTCCGAGTAAAGTATCGTAAGTATCGTAAGCGCCATTTTCGTCACAATGGATTTTTAGTATAGTTGGAACCGTTTCCCGAGTTTCACTGGATTCATAAAATGTCGCAAGGCTGGAACTGGCAACATTTTACGAATCGCACTGAATCATGCACTTCTATAATTTAAATTATCGTAACCACCTCAGTATTCTATTAAAACACTGTACACGGCTATCGCTTACGTTTCTTGTAGTGTGTAGGTCTGTAAAAGTCATTGCAGATCTTACAATTTTAAATGTAAGCAACAGCAAAAATATCGTAACCTCCAAACGAACCTTTTCAGACAATTTTAAAATATCGCATTATCGTCGCATCTCCTATGAAATTGCATAAATAGCGCTTTGCATACGAACAGAGACGACGTATGTTTATAGGAAACGCTTCCTAATTCCTATATTTGTTGCTTGCTAACAACTGTCTCTTTTCTGCCAAGTCTTTCATTGCTAGCACTATTCTCGTCTTAATACTACGCTATGGACATAGTTTGGAAGGAAGACCGTAAGAAGGTAGTTTGTTGGGGAGTGCGGCATGGCATACTGGGTCAAAGGCCTTTGAAATATCAAAAGAAGTACTCTGAGATTCGCCATGAAATTCGATTATAAAAGTGAGACAACAGACGACATCAATGGGACGACTGCTACTCGTCGATAGGTCTGCGACATGTCGGTCAGTGTGAAAAATTCCCACTATTTATACATAAGATTTTGTGTCCACCAGCATCGTTGTCGGTGTCGTGTCGGTAAATGTGAAAGCGGCCATTGGCAACGAATTGTTTGGCAGGCGTTCCCTTTAGAGGTGGAGATAATTTCGTTGCCAGAAGTCAGGGGAGGAAAAGTGCTCCTACAGAACTTTTGATTAATGTTTTTGGCAAGTGACCAGAAAGATTGGATGCCGTTGAGACAGGCAAGCACTTCATCTTTTATGCGCTTGTTAAAAGCAATTTTGGACTCTAAGATAGTTTGATTGTATTAATTTCTTGCCCCGGTGAAAATTTGACGATTTTCGGGTGTAGGATTTTAAAGATACCTTTTGTGAGCTTGGACTCTTTTAAACCTGGCTTTATCACAGACCTTGGAGAACCATGTCTTTTGATGGTGGAGTTTAGGTTTCTTGCGGGTATGTGGAATGAAACTTTCAATACCTGCTTGAATGGTTTTTGCGATATGAGAGCAAATTTCGGATGGATCGGTAGTAGAAAACAGGGTTCCAAGGGAAAGCAGAGAAGAAGTTTCGAAGACCATCCCAGTCGACAGAATGGTTGTGCCAGATCGTCATTCAAAAATAATATCGTCGTTATGACCTCTTACATAGAAATATAAGAGTATGTATTTGGTTTCTCATTACGATTGAAGTCTATATAAGAATAAACTTCACAAATCCAGCCAGACACTAAAAAAAACATCCCTGTAAAATGGAGAGTAATTGTTTCCTTACCTAATTTTGATAAGATGAATATTGGGATTTTTGGTGGTCGACTGCTAGTTAATTTAATTCTTTTGTTTAATACTACACTACTTTAATTACATCTAATTTTGTACAAAAAGACAAAAGACAATTGTTTCATTTCGTCAAATAATTTATTTCTTTATATGTTTTTTTTTTAGTTGGTAAAACCAATCCGTCTTAGCTTCGAACGGTTTAATTCAAGCATCAATAAATTTAAATTATCTTTTTTTTTAATGAGCCGACTTCACAAAGGCACTGAAAAGGATGAAATAATATTCTTTTTGACATGTTTATTGCTAAGCTTAATAATAAGCCCAATGGTGTTTAAATTTAAGTGACTTGTACATCGAAGTAGTTCCAAACTTGGCTTAACCCCAGCGGCGGATTAAGGCATTTGGGGGCCCTAGGCACAACTGATTAGATGGGGGCCCTCACCCCTTGAGCCAGCAAGCCTGACGTCCTAGTTATACAGCCCTCCTTTGACACTCGCAGCTAAAATTTTAAAAGATGACAAAAAAGCATTTTTTTCTTAATTTATTATGAAATGAATTTACAAAGTAACAAAATAAACTTCTCACAGAGAAAATAAAATAAACAAACGTGGTACAAAACCTGAGATTAAAAAAAAAACGTCCTCAAAGTATGTCGTGGAATCAATCATGCATGTCTTGAATTATTACTCTTGAAAGGTACCTAAGATAGGTAAAAGGTATAGGTGAATGAAAAATAATACTGTCAAGTTCTGAAGTTTTTATTTTTAAGAAAATTACATTATTGTCATTGCCACTGCATAATACAGAATTTAAAAAAACATAACGTGGATCCATTAAATAATACATTTAAACTAAACGAGAGACGTGTCCACCTTCTACTTCCAAACATGTTCTCATTCTTCTTTTTACAGCATCAAAATCATTGGTGAGCACTTTAGGGGAGTTGTTAATCTCCTGAAATTTATTTGTAATTCTAGCCCATAGGTCTTCTAAATTTTCACAATGGGTTTTGAAAACCAAGTTTTTAATGTGTGTGGAAAAGTCGCACGGTGTGAGATTGCAGAAGCGTGATGGTCACCTAACTGGTATTTTAAGACTAATGATTCGGTTTTCGAAAACTTCTTCCAAAAAATTTAAATTATTAAGAGTTACATGAATTGGTGCGCCGTCCTGTTGGAAGTAGCCTTGTCGCATCTCTTCATCGTCTAATGCGTCTACAAAATTTTCTAAGATTTCATAACGGTAGCGCCCCGAATTGAGAGTCCCTTAAAAGAAATCGGTCCAGTTAACCTTCTTTTCGATATGGTCGCCAACACGCCAACTTTCTGTGAATGCAGAGGCTTATCTATAAAGAAATGTGGATTTTGAGAAGTTCACATTCTCATTTGTTGAAAATGTACATAACCAGAGAGGTAAAACCATGTCTTGTCAGTAAAAAATGTTTTTTCAAATACGTTTTCATTATTATGCAAATTACCCATAAACCACTCTGGAAAGTGCATTTGCTGCGTCTTGTCGTTCGGTAACAATTCTTGAACTGAGCTTAGACGATAAGCGTGCATATGCAGGTCACATTTTAGGATTGTATTTCAGTTTCCGTAAGATACATTTACTTGCTGGCTTAAACGCCGAATAGGGGTTTGTGGGTGTTCATTAACAATTTGCCTCAATTCTTCTAATTCTTGTGCAGTGCAAACTTTGGGTCTCCGCCTTCGTTTCTATTCACACTTCCTGTTTATTGAATCAAAGCCACAAATCTAGTCAAAATTTGGCGAAACTGGTCGAAACCCATGACTATGGGTGGATATTCTATTTGAAAATCCTGAATTGCGGGCCGCCGTGTTAAATAAACCCACGGGCCATCAACCCTTCTACCTTTCTAAAGTAACTTTCGTTCATAAAAGCTTTTTGTTCTTGCGTGAAATCAGTATTTAATTTTCTTAAAAATGAAAACTTCAAAACTTGACAGCTCTATTTTTCATTTACCTTTTACCAACGGTAGTGTGATTGATTCCACGGCATACTTTGAGGACGTTTTTTTTTTTTATTTTCATTACGTACGTTAAAGGGCCCCCACAGACATCGTACTTTTTTGGCAGGATTGCCCGACGGGCAATTGACCGTATTGTCCGAATAGTTTGGAACGTTGGGCAATCCTGCCAAAAAAGTACGCTGTCTGTGGGGTTCCTTTCAAATAACATTTATACGTATAAACAAGACATAACGAATACAAATAAATGCGTAGATAAAAAAACATTGGAACACTAACTTTTTTAAAGAACAACATTTCTGGCTTTCGCGGTCTAACCAGTAAGCCAGATTGCAATAAATTTATAGATTTATGTATAAGTTTGTATTTGTAAAAATTATTATTATAGTCTAGGGTCGCTGTAAATTAAACTCCGTGAATAATGCCGGCCGGTGTAAATAAACTCGGAGTTCGGGTTTGGGGATCATTTTGGGTTCCCCTGCCAAATCAGGGCCCTAGGTACTTGCCTAGTTTGCCATAGGGTCAATCTGCCACTCCTTAACTCCCGATTAATTACGTATACATTAGCATGACAGCTGCACTTTTAAATAGTGACGACTTAAAAGCTTTGAACTTTAGTGTACAAGTTAATTAAATTTAAATATAATTAAGCTTATTCTTAATTTCAGTATTAAATATGTAAAAAAATATTATTTCATTAGTTTCAGTGCTTCTTTGAAATGGGCCAATTTAAAAAACATTTCTTTTATTTTAGTGTTGCTACTATCTTCAAAATCCAAAAATATAACATAATAATTTAAAAGAAAATTTTACGGCACTTCTTACTTTTCCCCCGCCTTTCCTATTATCTCCTCGTTTCCTGTCTGATTATCTCCTATCCTCCTTTCCCATTATCTCCTAATTTTTTATATCAATTTCATATTAATATCTTTAATCCTAGTATCATTACACAAACTTTATAATTATTAGCTATATCGTATCGAATTTTTTAACTCAAAAAACCCTAAAAACGACATTAAATATAATAAAAGGACATTACAAACATTGCATTTGCAGGAATTGAATTCTTTGACCCCAATTATCCCGAAAGTGATATACTACAAAACATTATTGAATAAAAATTATTTTCATCTCCGTTCCGCCTGCTTTAAAATTTTTTTAACCAGATCTTGATAAAATTTACATGGAATCGCTTATACTCTTTTAAATAAAAAATTTATCATCAAAATCGGTACATACTATAGTTACCCGTCAACTACCTACAAGTATATACACTGTTAGCCGTTGAGGAGTTCCATAACTAACCTTCGGAGACCATGATTGATTAGTTTCTGGTAAAATTTATATGGTACCAGCCTCAGATTAACCCACTGACCTTCAGCAAGAGAGGAGATGCAGCCATTCATTCATAACTAGCTTATTTGTTAGACAAAGACCAACCGCTAGTATTCCGTCTGTGCGCGCCACTGTAATGGTTTTCCAGGCCGTCTGTATTTCACCAAGAAAACCTGTGAAAAGTCAGCTCCGGTTGAAAAGAATCCATTTTTCACTAAGTTGGCACTGATAATTAAATTAAAAGCAAACTTAGCGAACAAGTAAAGCCTATGTCAATAAGGAGAAAGTGACTTTCGCGAACTTGACGAACCTAGTACATAACAATAAAACTTGAAAAAAATTAATAAGAGGATATTACAACTGTAAACATTGTCACTGATGCGCTTGAGGATAACGAAAATAATATTTTTAGTTAGCAAGAGAAAGGTAATAATATATACTAAGTACTTAGAAACTTAACATAATCTGTTACAGTAAATTACTTATAATTTACTATAAACTATAATTCGTTTATGACCCGGTGAAAAATCCACTGTGCAAAGTGATTATTAATATCTTTAAAGTAAGTAGCTAAAGCTCGTTTCAAGCTCTTTCGTTGACCTATTGCCTGCAATAAACTATTTTCCACCAGCTGTAATAAAACCCGGTTATTTGCAAGAACTGTAAACAAGGCCGGCCCTAATAAAATAAGAGGTAAAGATAATTTTAATATAATCGGTAACGGGTATGAATAAAGTATTCTTTTACCTGGTTTAATAATTCCGAAATATTTTAGTTTAGTTCCTGTTCCTATCCGTTTGGTAAACCGTGCAGTTGGTTGGGTATTAGCATATATTATATTATATACACGGTGATACAGGAGGAAATGTCAATATTTTAGGTACGTATTCGGGGACCCAAAATAAACATAAAAGTTCCTATAAACATATGTCCTATTCCCGGCCGTTACCGAAATACAGGGGTAAACAATATTCAAATTAAAATTTTTATTAAATTATGTTTATTATAAAGTAGGCTAGGTTTTATAGTTGTTTTAGTTTTCAAAAAGTATGTTGTTCTGTATTTGACAATTTGTAATATGTCTCTCTGGGGACGCAATAAACAACTGACATATGAAAGACCGGATCTTTCCCATTAAAAATTATATTTCCCATTAAAAATGACGAAGTTTTAAAGCGGAGAATTTTAAGAGTGATAGAATAGATTTCACTGCAAGAAAAAAAGCATTAGCCATTTTCGACGATAGATACGTAGAATATGGAGTACTTAGAAGTTTTTGAAAAATAAATGTGATATGCCCTTAATTTTATAAAAGTTGAATAAAATAAGAAATATTTCGCGAATATTACAATTATTATTATTTAATATTCTATTAGTACTTTTTTTTAACCTGTATGAGTCGGTTATTTTGGATTATAAGTATTCTTGGCTCTAAAGACAACATTTTTATTATTTTGACAAATACGTTACAATTATCAAAAGTGTAATCAAATAAAAAAGGTGACAATGTGACTTTAAAAAATTGATTTTAGAAACATACCTTAGAAATTTCAAATTTTTACTTAAAAATCTAGAATCAGAATAATTTTAAAATTTAAAACCCCAATTTAAAAACCCAATCAAACCCAATCAAACAACTTTTTAATTTTCTTTTGCCTTAAAAGTTAAAAAAAAGCAACTTTACTTTTAACCAAATTTCACGTTTTGTATTTTGCATGCAAAAAAAACTTTTAAAAAGAATGACCTTTTTTCGTATCTTTCTCTTTTTTGTCCATTTGCCCCATTAATAGTTACACAGCCAAATATTTTTTGGAGTTTTTAAAATAAAACTATAAAAATTTGATGGTACCTACTTCAGGTCTATTAATAATTGTTATTTGGTAGTAAAATCTGACCTTCAAAAGAACTTCCTATTTAACGGGAAGTGATACCAACTTTTTTATTTACAATAGCAATGTGACAAAACAAAATAGTGGTAGCGGACTTGTATAAGTGAATGTTATGTTAGCAAGACATATTAATTAGTATCTAACAGTACATTTTTAAAGATTACTTCATAGGAAGAGTAATTGTAAATAACTTTTATTACGATGTAATTGTATTTATCGAAGTATTAAATTGCATTAAAAATTTAATATTTGATACCTAAACGCTTCAACTAACAGTTTTACATTAAATTAAGTAATACTACTGGTTTTAAAAAGGCTTTGTTAACAATAAAAAAAATGTGAAAGGAAGTGTCTAATTTTAAAACGCGAAATTATAATGATTTATTACATTTTTTTCATTGCACTTTTTGTAGTAATATAAAAGCTATTTCTTGGGCATCATCTTCAAAGGCGTCTAGGCCCCTAGAAAGCATTTGCGGACCCATGTTCATAAGATATTTTTTCTCATTTTGGGACGAAACGTACAACCCTAAATTATCTTGATGCTATTTCCGAACACTCTGTATATAAGGCCTTTTGGCCTAGCGAAACAATGGGTAAAATTTCTTTAAGAACCTTCTTCATATAATACCAGTCAACACGATTTTTGATTCTGGATAGTGCATGTTTTATTGTTGTCGCGTTTTCGTTTTTTAATAAGGAAATTATTTTTTTTCCGAAAATTTTTGATTTTGCAAGCAGAAAATCGCTATTAGGTATGCAATTTTAGGAAAAACAGTACCCTGTGCTGTAAGTGTTAAGGTACAATAACAAAATGCAACAATATACATAATATGTTTTTATATTTTAATAGAATTATTGTGAAAAAGTTAAATATGAGGAATTTTGATTCTCCTTTTATGATCAAAATCACTGTCACGTATTAAACCCCATCATGTTTTTAATATATTGCCCCTGACAGGCAATCAAGCGCATACAGCCAATTGACCAATAGGCCAACCGTATGTGCGGAATGTGGTGGGGGGCTGGGGGATATACAACGTTCCATTGATTCCAATAATTCCGTCATCTTTTTAATTCTACATATCGTGATTGTGACAATGGAATAAAACTTTAAGATCATATAACCGGCGGTTTCCTTTGTTTTTGTTCCTGCAGAGTAAAAAAAAAGTTCTCAACCCAGAGTCAGAATTTTTTTTGATTTCTGTTGAGTGGTGCAATTTATGTTACTACGAAAGTTAAAAAACTTCTTAAACTTATCAAGAAGCAGGCCGCTGAACAACGAGAAATGTCAAATCCCTTGCGACCGTGCAGGATGCTGTCTCTCAAACTGTTCAAAAATATTCATTTCCCCTAATCTATGACGTTGCGTTTCAAAAAGGTTTTTTGCACGCTCAGGAAATTTGGCTTAATTATTACGTTAAATTATTTATAAGTGACATTTACAAATTAGTGCTCGGTAAGTGATTAGAGATTACTTGCCGATCGCGGGGGCGGTAAATAATCAGAATCGTCCCTTTCTTGGATCATATCTTACAAAACAGTTTAAATTAAACTAAAAATCTGTTACAAACATGACAGCAGTTTTTTTCAACAATAAACTCTGTCATTGCAACTAAATCCAGCAACTATTTCATATGCTACTTAACTATATAATTATATATTTTTTATAATATTTTTAATTAATTTACTTAATATTTGAGCGTATAAAAAAGGTCATCAGCACTGCGGGCAGTAAGTGTCTTACTGGTTTCTGATGTTTGTTTTTCGGATTTCAACAAACACATCCTTAACCAGTTAAGAACACTTACTGACCTTAAGACTTAATATACTATAAAAACTGCCTTGAATATCATTAAGGTGCAATTCGAATGCGACGACTGAAACGACTATTGTCGCGCAGTTATAGTCGTAAGCAGAAAGCCGCACGTTTTGAGCCGCCTGTTTGATTTTCAATATCGCGATCGTAGAATCTCCAATACAGGCAGTGTACTAGAAATTATGGCTGAAGCAACTATATTTACTATGTTACTTCTTGAGGAAGAGGAAGAAAAAGAGTTGCTAGTGATTTTTCAAAACCACTTAAAAAGAAATGTACCTCACCCAATATATTTAATGAGAAAAAGTGAAGGATTTCAAAACATTCTTGTCACAGATTGAATTATTTTTATTATTTACGTCAGATAAGGCCAAAGGAACCTATGACATATTGTTTTTGGGTTCTTTATAAATTATCTAGTTTAGAGATCACGCATTCGACAAAGACGCTTTCTGTAGTCACAGTAATATTCTTTTGAAAGGGAGCTAAAGTTAGTGAATATTAGTACATGACTCTACATTACTCCAAACCTAAATCTCGCAGTGGATCTTGTAGACAAGTTGTTGCAGTGGATCTTGTAGACACGTTGTCGCCCATTTAAGATCGAAGCTCTGGAAGTGGTCATCTATAACGATTTCTCTTGTCTCGTCTCCTTCTCAACACCGTCGCGGCGTCGGTAACGAAGATTTGAACTTAGTAATTAATGTCCATCTGCCATTAAATAAAACCCTGGACTTTGTAACACAAATAGATATATATTATCTGAATAAATAAAAATTAACTGTACAAAGAAATATATGATAAATGATAAAAGATTAAAATAATAAAAATAAAAACAGAAGGTAACAAAGAAACAGTTAACGAATGTTAAATAATGAAATGAACAATGCTGGACAAGCGTTTACCATAAGATTCGAATTACAAAAGATATCAAAATAAAAATCATTGTTCTGTGATTTATTAATTCCCCATATAAATAACTTTAACACATTTACCCTTAAAATAGATAACCCAGTGAAGTTATACAAAACCCCTTATTACAAATTCGCTAAGTTCTTTTCCCGCGCGAAATACGCGACGCGACTTTTAAGAGGAGTTACCGACTTCCCATTTCTATTACACCCTACATCTCTTAGAACGACCCGGTACGAACTAACTTCTCTGTATTTCAATTTCTATACCTAGCTTTAGGGTGGGTACTCTAGACACTCTACTGTTACAGGACCGAAGTAACGTCGAATTTTATACAGAATAATATTGAATTAAATGTTTCTTTGTTTAATGGACAGTTTATCCATTGTATACAGGTTAAAATACTATACTAATCTATGCTAAGGCTCTTGAATACGTGATCGAAAAAAAACCTCTGTTGTTACTTTCTAAAGGTAAAAAAATCACATCCAATAAGCCTATACAGAAGGAGCTCGAACTTGATAAATCTAGCAGTTACTCATATCCGTATTAACATTCCATCTTTTCAAAAAAAAAGAGAATATTCGTTAACTCGAGATACTTAATAAATAGACAAAACGTTTATAGATACGCCCCTGTACTCTAATGGTATATTCTTTTACATAAACGAGAAACAGGATTTTATCTCCGTTTCGATATAACCGTAACTGACCCCTGTTTAACAATGGGGAATATAAATATTGATTCTAATTTCCAACACTGGGTATTAAGCCACTTTTGTAATTTTATGGTATCTTTAAAGACCACCCACATTTACAAGTTCTCAAAAGTTATTTAATATTTTAATCTAAATGAATTCGTTTTGTCACAATTAGCCCCCCCTTAAGAACGAATATTCTTATTCCAGAGAAAAGATGAAGAATGAAATATCAACCTTGTAGATTTACAAATTCTCCATCCGATTTTTTAATACACATTTCCTAAACTAAACCCTGGTGGCTTCTCTCTTCCGGTGTAGCTCTCAATACTCTCGGTTGTCCCATGTCCAACGTTGTTCCTGGTTCCCCATGCGTCCTCCCAAAATCGGTGCCTTCGTCTTGAATAAGGTGTAGCTCCCCGGGATGGATGCTGATGTCCTCCATCTCAACTGGATCCTCCGACTTCACCCAAGTCCGGTCCTGACCTCGATCCATAAAAAGAAAATTGAAAATAACCATCATGTTTTGACCTCGTCAAACACAACCACCATTGATCAATACTCAAAACCCAAGCACAATATAAAAACAACTACTTTTTTCCACTAATCAAACACAAATGAACTTCTACGAACTACAATCTACTAACAAGAGAGAACCTCTACGGTACAACCAACACTACACTTCCTGCATCTCTAGATGTCCGCGGTCTTTTGGATGACTCGACAATACTTTCTACTTTATGTGTAACCAAAACCCTTCTCATTACCAAGTGGTCACTAAATAATCTTAATCTTAAACTACTAATAATATACTACGTCGTCTATATCGCACTACGATGAAATGCCAACTATATTACAATAAACAAAATTACACCCTGTACAATGACTTTACTGATTGTTTACCATTTATAAACCAAATTTATGAAATTTACTATACTTATTTATATTCATTAAATACATATCTAGCTCTCCAAAGAATAAAACTGAGTGTTAACAACAAAAAGTATCGATATACTGAAAATATCTTAATCAGCTCTAAAACCAAATTAATGAAATCAATTTTCTCTTATTAAGGCCTGGGTTACCCAACTTCGTAATTTTTAGTCCTTAATTCTTAATTCTTAAGCATTTCGTAAAATTTGAGTGAGTTATTAGATCAGGTTTATCCAGTTTCTTTATTCTTAATTTTTATCTCTTCTTTTTCCAATTCTTCTTTTTTCAGCTCTTGACAGTTGGACAATACATGTCACAATTGACATAGGAAATATAAACACAACTTGTTTATTTGTGTTATAAATAGTTAAATTCAATATTAAACTTAAATACAAAAATCATGAAGACTGTCGTCCATCACCAAACGTCAAATTAACCCGGATAACAATGTCATTTGTCAAGATCTGTCTAAAACAGCTGAACAAGCCGCATGCGCATTTAATATTTCCTTAATTCTTTATTCGTAATTCGTAAAAGTTAAAAATTGGCAACTTTCAAGGTCGTTCTTAAAAATTAAGGATAAAGAATAAAGAATTAAGAAACTGGGTAATCAGTGTCACTTAATAGTACATTGTGAACTTGCTTATGAGTTAGGAATTAAGAATTAAGAAGTTGGATAAACCCGGCCTAAGTCTTTACTAAGTACTGAAATGATCGAAACTAAAAACTTTCTAAGACAAAGTGGCTTAGTGTAACTTCAAAACATTGAAAAAAAAACAATGTCTTTAAAGACCAGAAACATTTAAACTGGATAAGTTCACTAATAAACAACTAAAAAAATTTATAAATGAAATTTAATGAAAGTAAACATGGTTCACAAAATTAACACTCTAGTGATGTTTATAAAGCTTTCATTATAAGTCAAACAAGAAACTTACTTTTGACACAAGTGGATATCAGTAATGTCATTCTAACAAGTTATGTTCTAACTTACTCTAATCTACTCCGGACATAGTCTTACTAACACAAGAACTACCAAAACTAAAACACACTGTTAATACAATACTATCACCTACTAGTTACTTTACTTGTACGGCTTATAACAGGCAAAAGAAACTCTGTATTTATCCCACTCTATAAATGAACATGCTTATCGACCAACATATCGATAATTAAACTTGACTATCGACCCAAATATCGATATTTGAACATCACTATCGACTAAAATATCGATAGGTTAACATGACTACATAAGTCAATTAATAAATTTTCTACGAATTCAATCGTTTACTCGTTATTTTATATTTGAAAACATTCAAAATATTTTGTAATATTTCTTCAATTTTTTACTTTATTCTGCTAAAGTCAAAAATAATGAAAAAAAAATCCACAACTAGGATGTCTAAAAATGTACTTTTAAATGTTACACGTTTATGTTACCTGTTTTGATTACTACACATTCAGTAACCGTACACACTATAATCTATAGCTACAAATGCTACCAATATACTACTTTTACACTGCTTAAGACCACTGATACTACCTGAGATACTTAGATGTTCTACAATCCAATTTTTTTTTCCTCTCAAGAAAACTCACTCCTGCTGTTTTCTCACCTCTACATACTCAAATTTTGTGTGGCTACAAAACTTACAAGATCTTCAACGATAGTGCTTTCCTAAACTCAATTTCCCTGCGCCCCTCTTATATTTTCTACTGAAAATATCGTGTCTCTTTGCTGTATAGGTGCCTGGTCTTATGTTTTTCTCCAAACTATTGCTTCTCAGATTACCGTCGTAAATCAAACTTGTAGTTCTTTCGAATTACATACATTACACTCCTGTTGACACAAAAAAAACAAAAAAAAACTCTCAATTCCTCTCCTGAATTACGTCCTCGTTACACACGTGTTAGAATACACAAACATTCGTAATTCCTCTCGAACTACGCACCTCCTTCTTCTCCTTCTCCAATCTCCTTTCCCCATCCTGCATATGGGCCAATGCATTTTCAAAATGCATCTCTCGTCCACCACTGGGACATAAGTCACTGACTTTTTTAACTAGGGAGTTTGGAGAGACTCCGTCGTATCAACCCTATATAGCCTATCCACGTCTACCAAGTTAATAAGGGGGGTGGGATTTTTATAATGGTCTGAAGTGTTGTAAATCCTAAGTTTGAGTCTAACTTTGTAGGTACTGTCTTACTTATGGTTAATGGATTAAACTGACAAGTCATACGTATGCAGACTTGCGTATATGAAAGTTAGTAATCGTGATATCTCGACGTCTTCAGAATATCACTACTACAAACATGTGAATCTTACTTTCCATGATTTCACGCAGTCGAAACACTCTTGGTGATCAGTCAAATAGTCTAAGACTGATGAAGAAAAAAACTATTTCAAACCAAGTAGTTAACTCTCAAACTTTTCCGGTCTATTGTAAAACTGAAAAATCTCCTGGGTTTCTTTAAAGATCTTACCACCTTTAAGCTTTACACAGGGATTTTTGTCGGTTGGTAAACTAGTTGAATTAGTCAGACATACATTACTTACAGAGGATGGTACCATAATTTCCTGGCGATTATTGAGGTTAGCTTCTACTCCTTCTACTAACCCCTCGCCCTCGTGCGCATCATGTGTGCCACAAAAAGCTTTTCCAAACTCACTTTCACCTCTGAGTATACGCCACTTTGCGCCATGGTAGTATACGCCGTTAACACTCCCTGTGTGACGCGCTAATTCAACTACATCGTTGCCTTGGTCGACAACGTGGTAGGGTCGTTCTAGATAGCCATTCTGCAGGATGAAACTATACCCACAGAGCTCCACCGCTTCTGAATTCAAATTAATTATTGGCTGAAATTTCCATAAAAAGTCTATACCGAGTAAACCATCGGTAGAAAAACTCAAATTTTGTCCACAAATAATAGATGTATAAATAAGTATCTTCACAATCGAAGAATTGCCAAGCACTAAAGATATGTTTATTTTCCCAAAAATTTTCTAATTTTTCTCCTGATATATTTGTGAAGTTAAACTGTAAAGGTTCGATTTTTAACACCATAAGCTTTTCCACATACTATTTTTAATAGGTGATACCGAGGCACCACCATCAATCAGAAAACTTGCGTTTTGAATCTTGAGTTCGATAAACTTTGAATTTTCTCCGTTTATTGCTAAAATAATGCTTGGTTTGCAACTCAAGTACTTGTTTCAGCAATTCTCTCATTTCCGTTTTAAAACCATTATGGTTATCCATGTTATAAAATACTAATGGAACCTGCTTCCTGCTATAGTTTTTCTAATATCCTCTCGGATATCTGAGAAAGTAAGAAGGGAAACTAACTCTCCATTTCACGAGTTACTCACTATTTATTCGCCATTAATCACATAACGGCAATGACTTAAGCACACTAGCTTTAAGCCTACCCCATGTAACACAATGCATGTAACATATTCGCTCAAGCACTCGATGCTTGCCGCGACACCAACATAATATGCGTCAAAATTCTACACAAAACCCATAGCTTCTTATTTTATTGCCCTATCTCTGCCACGTAAAAGCTACTGTTTTACTACACCTAACAGACTTTTGACGAATACAGAAAAAAAAATATATATCAACTTCTAACTTCCCTCGTATACACTTCTCTGTATACCTTACTACTCTACATGCCCAAAATTTAACTGTCAGTCAAAACCAACCTCAACAAAAATTTATAATTCGGTACTACCTTCTACACTACGTTAAAACAAAACATTACACATTAAAAAAAAATTACCTGTAGTACCTACGTTATTTTGACCTTAAATGTTACCTCGATAATCCAATATGTCGCTTTACTTTTTAATTATATCCCTTTACCTCATATGTAACCTCTTATTCCTTTAGCTTCAATTAAAAATCCGTATGAATTTAAACACCCTTGTTCCTTTCTGTCGTTGGGCAATAAACTATACATAATATGGTATTCTCTAAACTTGGATTACTTCTGACCGAGATTTATATGTACCTGAACAACTTCCGCTAAACATATCGTTCTAATTATGTTCAAAAGATCTAAAACATAAAAACATAATGGCCGTTCTGGATAAGGTGCTATTTATTTATTTAATCATATTTAATTATTCAATTAAGAACCAGAACTTAGAAAAAACCCAATATAAAATCCCTTAATACCTGATATAGTCACATTTCCAAATAGGTACCATTTTATTAAACCAAAACTTTACGTCAATAAAGTGCTAGATTGGTTTATGGCTTACGTCGCCAGCCCGAAATATTTTCATAATAACAAAATTTAGCTAAAATAATCTTTCAAACTTGTCTCTAAATCTTATGTTCCCAAATAAACAGAATCAATATCAACACAAATAATTGTCCCCATCTAGCATTCTATCTCCATAAACAAACCTTTTGTTTTGTGCATGTACTTATTATACTTAATAGAAAAACAGGCTACATCTACCTAAACAAACAAAATCTAAGAAATATTGTAATAACATCTTATTCTACGAAACTTCCTTTTAGAACCTTTTCTTTAAAACTTACCGTTTACCGTATGTCTGTTTTCTGAATACAAACAAACACTTTTGTAGGATTGTATATACCAATTCTCAAGTAAATGAAATAAATAGTTTTCAAATTATGAATTCAAATAGCGCCAAATCAACAGAACGAAACCTTATGACGCAAAACACAAATGTAAAACGTACTATTCTGTATTTAAACTGATATATTACCTGAAAGAAAATAATTAAGCATTATTTAAAACAACCTATTATCCAAATTACCATGTTTCAATAGCATTAATAAAATGGACGCCTGAATACTATTTTTACCTGAATTTGCAAGATGTAAGCGCTTGCCAAGGGTAAAGCATTCTACCTGATTATAAAATAAATTATTTTACTGCACTTTAAATTCCTTTAAAGCACCAAAATTCGCTTTTCACTTTGTAACGAACAAAACTCTTAAAAACCAACCAAATCAACAAGGTAAGAGCTGATTAAAACATGAATCTTAGAAAAATAAAATCACAAATACAAACAAAATCCTTACTTTTATGGACCAAAAAAAATATTCCTCCGGAACATGGCATCTTTTAAATTGACTCTAGTGATAACAAAAATTCATTGTCCCGTTCTCGTAATTACCCAAAAACTCTGCTAACGAAGGTTGTTCTACCAACTTGAAAATAACATAACGTGTCCCCTTTTATTCTCTGGGTCGCGGCTTCAGCTGCTGTAATGTATGGCGTCTGCTTCGACTCTCTCGATTTCTTCTGGCTGATGCAATTCCAGATGCTTTTTCTGAATTAAAAATTCTAACCTGTTAAAAAACAAACTCCTTATGTGGCCTATGGACTCCACTGTCTCTCTTTGTTTCTCCACTGTCTGTAATTGGTACTAACGTTGCTAAATAGGTATTCCACACAAGCTCGAACAACCACGTTTCCCATTATCTCCAAATAACCAAGAATACCTCCCTGAAAACAATCTTTAACACAATTCCGCAAAAAAAATATTAAACATTGCGAATCATTTCAAATATTGCCGCTAAAATATTGATTTGTTAACCCAATAACATTTTTAAAATCACATTGTATATATGCAAATATAGCAAATAATATAATTTTCATGGTATATTGTATCAAAAAAATAAACAAACTCTACATAAAATAACAACCTCTGTCTTTCCATCAAATATAAAAGCATTACTTTAGTACGCTACTGCACCAAATCGTACCAAAGGCGTTCTACCCGTTAGTTCTACTTCAAATCTAATAAAAGTTGTGTATTGACCCCTAATTTATTCTCTTTTAACAAATAATTCTCCCCTTATACTTTAAGTCTCATAAAAAAAACGGATTTTTCCCACAAAAAAAAATTTCCGTTACACATCTTCTATTAGTGTTAATTTCTACACAATTTCATGCAATTTTCGTCTTTGTCTACCTGAAAATCCCTATATTTTCCTCTACAATAAAACGTTTGAAAAATAATTTTGAACGCAATTTTTCTTAAAAACTTTTAAAACTTGTCAGACGTGCTTGAAATTTTACAGAAACAAGGTAAAATAACATATTTACCATAAAAATAAAATGATAGCGCATTTATTTAAGTGCAATTTTATCACCAAAAATCAAAATTTACTTTACTGACATTAAAACAAAAATCAAAAATATCCGAATTTAGGTTTCTCTTATCGAATGGAACGATCGCAACAATAAAGAACAAAGCTGCTAGTATACACAACAAAGTTTAGCAAAACAGTGTGAAGACAAACACAATTAATTACCAATCCAAAAATTAAAAAACTCTAAAGTAAAACTTACTCTTTTATCACAGCTTTTCAAACAGAAAAAAGAAGTTTTAACGAAAACTTATTGAAATATTCTTTAAAAACTAAATAGCATGTCATAATACTGCTATAGCAAATTAAATGCACATTTTTCACTTTAAAAATAAATGTAAACAAACATAACTGAAAAACAACGCTTTTCACAAGAAATGCTTTAAAGGTTTATGGATTAATTAATCTGTGATAATTTAATATTCTGGCAAAACAAAATACA
This sequence comes from Philopedon plagiatum, assembly GCA_963971165.1. NCBI lineage: Eukaryota > Metazoa > Arthropoda > Insecta > Coleoptera > Curculionidae > Philopedon > Philopedon plagiatum. Next base: position 48,335,645 of record OZ020191.1, on the reverse strand, counting down.
ATGCCCAACAAAAAAAATCATTAATCAATTGAAATTTTCTTTATAGTTAGAGATTTCTGTGCAACTCTCGTCAAATTACTTAAAACAATGAAATTATGATAAATTCTTATAAAACAAAATCAATTAGTTTCTAAACACAGTTAAGTGAAAATTTCTCAACAAATTCGCAATTAATATGGACAAAAAAAAATCATACTATAAATTATGAAAAATCAGTAAAATATCACCACAAAATACACGAAACCACATCTCTACACGGAAAACAAAAACTAGCAAATTCATTTTTATCGTCTCTCAAGGCTTTAAACTAACCCTTTATGGTCTTATAACATTACTCTCTATATCAACACAAATTAAGCTTATAAGAACGCTTTATGAGCACAAAAAAAAACTTTTTTTTTTTAGTTACTGCACGTTAAATGATATAACTCACAAAAATGAACGTTAAGCACTTGATATTCTCTCTCTAGCGCAATTACTTTTATAAATAAAATCTAGACAATTTAATAAATTTTGAATACATCGCAAGCTATCCGCGAATAATTATAAAAACCGTATCAAAATTACCTACAAACCTGACACCAATTTCTTTATGTCACAGATTGAATTATTTTTATTATTTACGTCAGATAAGGCCAAAGGAACCTATGACATATTGTTTTTGGGTTCTTTATAAATTATCTAGTTTAGAAATCACGCATTCGACAAAGACGCTTTCTGTAGTCACAGTAATATTCTTTTGAAAGGGAGCTAAAGTTAGTGAATATTAGTACATGACTCTACATTACTCCAAACCTAAATCTCGCAGTGGATCTTGTAGACAAGTTGTTGCAGTGGATCTTGTAGACACGTTGTCGCCCATTTAAGATCGAAGCTCTGGAAGTGGTCATCTATAACGATTTCTCTTGTCTCGTCTCCTTCTCAACACCGTCGCGGCGTCGGTAACGAAGATTTGAACTTAGTAATTAATGTCCATCTGCCATTAAATAAAACCCTGGACTTTGTAACACAAATAGATATATATTATCTGAATAAATAAAAATTAACTGTACAAAGAAATATATGATAAATGATAAAAGATTAAAATAATAAAAATAAAAACAGAAGGTAACAAAGAAACAGTTAACGAATGTTAAATAATGAAATGAACAATGCTGGACAAGCGTTTACCATAAGATTGGAATTACAAAAGATATCAAAATAAAAATCATTGTTCTGTGATTTATTAATTCCCCATATAAATAACTTTAACACATTTACCCTTAAAATAGATAACCCAGTGAAGTTATACAAAACCCCTTATTACAAATTCGCTAAGTTCTTTTCCCGCGCGAAATACGCGACGCGACTTTTAAGAGGGGTTACCGACTTCCCATTTCTATTACACCCTACATCTCTTAGAACGACCCGGTACGAACTAACTTCTCTGTATTTCAATTTCTATACCTAGCTTTAGGGAGGGTACTCTAGCCACTCTACTGTTACAGGACCGAAGTAACGTCGAATTTTATACAGAATAATATTGAATTAAATGTTTCTTTGTTTAATGGACAGTTTATCCATTGTATACAGGTTAAAATACTATACTAATCTATGCTAAGGCTCTTGAATACGTGATCGAAAAAAAACCTCTGTTGTTACTTTCTAAAGGTAAAAAAATCACATCCAATAAGCCTATACAGAAGGAGCTCGAACTTGATAAATCTAGCAGTTACTCATATCCGTATTAACATTCCATCTTTTCAAAAAAAAAGAGAATATTCGTTAACTCGAGATACTTAATAAATAGACAAAACGTTTATAGATACGCCCCTGTACTCTAATGGTATATTCTTTTACATAAACGAGAAACAGGATTTTATCTCCGTTTCGATATAACCGTAACTGACCCCTATTTAACAATGGGGAATATAAATATTGATTCTAATTTCCAACACTGGGTATTAAGCCACTTTTGTAATTTTATGGTATCTTTAAAGACCACCCACATTTACAAGTTCTCAAAAGTTATTTAATATTTTAATCTAAATGAATTCGTTTTGTCACATTCTTATTCAAAGACACCTTCTAAAGGATGATTCGGTTTTCAGGAAGTTTTTCCGGTTAAATATTAACCAATTTAATTACATTTTGTCGAACACGAGCGATGTGATTTATAAAAAATAAAACAAAATGCTTCCTGTCGTAAGTGGCTCTACGACTAGACTGCTCATTGGAGCAGTCGAGCCGTACGACCCGAGACGTACGCCATCAATCGTTTCGGTCGCGCGGCTGTGGACGCGTCATTGAAAAGGGGCCCATATAATTTCATAAAAAGCAGTAAGTATTGCTTCGCGTCTAGAGTCGCGCTGCTCCAGTCGCGCGATTATAATCGTTTCAGTCGTCGAATTCGAATTGCACCTTTAGCAGCAAAAATTGGCTTAAAAGGTACTCAATTTAATGTTGATAGAGTGACGTCATTTTTTCATAAATAAATAACTATTTTACATATTGTGTTTTTGACAAGTTATTTCCCTTAAATCCTAGTCACATTTCAATTTCACATTTAATTTCAAATATGAAAATATACAATTTTCTATCTAGATCTGGAGTATATAGTAGCTTATCAGTTGAAAAAGTCACATATAAAAAAAATTTAAAATGGAGATTTTAGCTCCAAATCTGTGTATAAAGTTAGTGCGGGAAGAATAGTTACTGGACTCAAATTAAGGAATCCAGCTGCAATTTGTTGATGTTTGCCGAGCAAGAAGGGCTCACTAGAAGACAAAATTGACAAAGATGCCAAATAACACGATAATGAAGACAAAAACGAAAAGAAAACATTCCCCGTTATAGTAGTTAGTAAATCGGCTGAAGAGGACGCCATGTTCTTAATTTGAGTTGAAAAGAATCGGAGATCCCGTTTTCTAAAAGATGATAGAACAAGTGACATTGACTGATGTGGTAACATAAAACCTCCAGTTGTACAGTTCAGTTTTAAGTTAACCTTTAAATTTTGTGGTTTTAGCATGATTTGTTCGTTTTCTTGTGTAGTGTTTTATAAAATCATCTGTGATATTTTAATCTTGGACTTGAAGGATGTTTATTTTGTTGTAACATCAGTGAGAGCATATCTGAAATTTCTATTTACCTCAAAAAACTTTCTTGGGATATAAAAATTATTTAAATTGATTTTTATTTAAATTAATATTTAGTTGATAAATTATTACAAAGTAGCTAAAAATTATGCATTGCAGATGTAATTTTTAATTAACTTGCCCAATATTATTACATTATAATAACATAATTTACATGTATAATGAATCTCTCATAAATTAATTATTTACAGATAAATATATCAGGAATTGCGACTAAATTGAATTAAAGGTTATGTAGATTCGCAAAGTTTTAAATAGTGACTTTCAGTCATGACAATATAAGTATTAAATAAATTCAGTTGGAATGGTGTATTAATTAGTGTTTTTAAAGCCTTGCAGAATAAAGACATTTTCGATCCTGTTGTCATCGGTTTCAAACACGATTTTAGCTGGCACAAACACATTACTTCAATACTCACATCATCTGCTAAAAAGCTTGGCTTTCTCTTCCGAACTTCCTTCCAACTTATATACTCTCTTGTCCTATCAATGGCCCAGTCCTCATAAGAAAACTTTCTTCTCTCACTCACAGAAGAAATAGCTTCTATCATCTCCCTGACAACATCTGTAAAAAACAAGGAGTGCGTCACATATGCATCCCTTTACTGTCCAGCTACAAAAACTCAGAATATCCCAATCCTCTCGCACATTCATACCTAGTGTCCCCAGATTATAGAGCAACTTATCCGCAGAGGATTTCCTTTTCTATTCTAACCACCATCCCTAGAAAACCCATATCAACAGATTACATTTCCCTTTTCTTGAGACAACCACAGTATGTCAGTACTTGGGTTGAAGTCCACATGAACTGTTCCAGATAAAAAAATACATCGGTAGGACGTATCCAGCTGATATTCAACCTACTTTTAAAATCGGTGGATTAAATATTTCTAATAAGGGTGTATGTAACACGAACAAGGAAAAAGTCGATGAACTGAAACGGAAATATTGTTTACTATCCCACGATGATTGAACTTCTTAGAACGACCTTGCATTAATCCCATCAGTTAACTGAAAATTTTTGATGCACTGTACCATGCTTCTATTCTGTTTCTGTGTTTGTGTCTTGTCTCTTATACACTTCAAAGAAATATAATTATCTCTTTGACTTAGAAAAGCCATGTCTCTGATAGGGTTACCAGATCAAAGATTTTCTAGCCCGGAAAAGTTTATAAAAAAATGCGGACGTTATAAAATTTCTTCTGAAAAAGTATGAGTAGTTATTTTTCACATTATTCACTCACTTAATGGCGTGGTTTTACTACTTTTAGGTATTTTATTTTAAAGCGAAGGGTCAGCGGTGGCTCGGTTGGTTAAGGCGTTAGCCTTATAATCCGTCCGAGTTTTGATCGTCATGGGTCCCACTGGGCCCGTAAAAAGTTTTGGTTCCATTTTATGATGCGTGAAGAATCACGGTGCCGCGCGGTAGGTGGGAAAGCGTAGGGAAGAGCATAAAACCGTCTTGTTCACACGCCGGTTAAAGGCCGGATTAGATTGGATATCTCTTAGAATGAAGGCGCCGTCTCACACTTCCCAATCGGTAGGTACCAAAAAGACAGCATAGGATAGCGCGAAACCAAGGGTTGATAGCCTTTGGGGGGTGCACCGTGGTTCGGAGCCCACGTTAAACTCTAGGTCCCAGGGTTGAAAGACCTTAGACCACACCATTAAATGTGTAGGTCGATAACCCTAGATAACAAAATCCATAACTACTACTACTCTGATACCAAAACACAAACAAAAAAGCCCTTTTTATTTCATATCAATTTATTTACAATATGTCTACAGATCTAACAAAGATATGAGATATGACAATGTTAAATGCAAACAAAAATTCGAAAAATAGTTATGTGAACTAGAAAACAATAATGAGATTAATTCTGCAGAAACACAGTACTAAAGTAAAATTTTAAAATAGTCGTTAACATTATAGAAACGGTCATTTAAAAGGTAGATCTTTACACATTTTTTAAATTTAATATGTGAGGGGTATCTCTTTGAGACCCGCTGGAAGATTGTTGATATTTGCTTAAAAACATATATATATATATATATATATATATATATATATATATATATATATATATATATATATATATATATATATATATATATATACAGTGTGTCCGCGGATGGAGTCCCCAAGAGGGAAAAAATCTTTATTGTTCATTTTATGGCCAAAAGTCATTGTTTATAAAAAGTTCTGCTTGTCGAGAAAATGAATTAACGATAAAAAAATTTTAGTCAGATGTACAGGGTGCTAATAAATTAGGAAATCATGAAAATGCTTCAAGAGAGAAGTACAATTATTTATTACTTTTAACAAAAATTTTATAAAGCAAAGTTGTTTAAAAATAAATACTGGTTTTTATGTAATTATTTGCATTTTACAAAAAAATCAATATAGCCGATTTTGTATACGTTCATATTACGTCAACATCTTATTTACATCTGCCAGTATTCTGATTTCGTGAATTTCGAAAATGTTAACCAAAGAAGAACGTATTTATTTAATACAATGTTACGGTATTGGAAATGTGTCTTATCAATACGCTATAGATGTATAATACGCTCTTCTTTGGTTAACATTTTCGAAAATGCCTTCATGAAATCAGGATACTGACAGATGTAAATAAGGTGTTGACGTAATATGAAAGTATACAAAATGGGCTATATTGATTCTTTTGTAAAATGCAAATAATTACCTAAAAACCAGTATTTATTTTTAAATATTCGAATTTTTATTTCGAAATTTATATTTAGTCTTTACGTTAGTTTATAAACAACTTTACTTTATAAAATTTTTGTTAAAAGTAATAAATAATTGTACTTCTCTCTTGAAGCATTTTCATGTTTTCCTAATTTATTAACACCCCGTACATCTGATCTAAAATGTTTTTATCGTTAATTCATTTTCTCGACAAGCAGAACTTTTTATAAAGAATGACTTTTGGTCGTAAAATGAATAATAAAGATTTTTTCCCTCTTGGGGACTCCATCCGCGGACACACTGTATATATATATATATATATATATATATATATATATATATATATATATATATATATATATATATATATATATATATATATATATATATATATATATATATACAGTGACCGGCAAAAAGTTCGCAACATATGGGAAAATTTTTTATTAGGAGAGTATCGGAAAAACTTTCCCAGGGGATCGGTTCTGCATGTCCGATAACCTAAAAATCGATTTTGACATACGTCACGTGACCACTGGTATAGCGTCAAATTAAAAAAAAAATTGTTAATTTACAAAAAGTGAGGTTAGTTGACGAGATATCAAAAAAAGTTATTTGAAAAAATTGCTTAGAATTAAATTCTAGGTCCTTGTGCAAAATTTTAAGATTTTATTTAAAAAAATTGGAAAACTCAATTTTTTTTTAATATTTTTTTATCGATTTACAAATTTCCAGTTTTTTTCGTTTAGATAGCTTGGCTAATGTAAAGCCCATGTATCTGGATGAAAATAAACGAATGTAGTAGTTTTTTCTACAATTGACAGGACAAAATTAAAAAAAACAGGGTTTCGCCGGACGCTAGCTGTTGCAATGATTTGTATCTAGCAGCAGTGTCAAAATTTTAGAGACATTTCAATGAGATTACATTGAGAAAACCTTAATCGTCTTAAATATATCTGAAGTTCGACTTTTTGTAAAGTTAAGGGGATTAAAATAGATAATAAACAAAAAATTACCTGTTTATTTAATCGAAATTTTATAAACGAAAACCAATGTAAGAAAAACTTAAAAGTAGTCAAATTCTGTACTAACAACACAAAAAATCATTGTTTTTCCTTGGGTGCACAAAATTTAAAACTCAGTATGACCACCATTTCTCTCCATACATACTGTTGTTCTCGAGCGCAACTCTCGATTAACATTTCGGAGCATTTTACGATTTATTTGCAATACACAATTTATAATGACATTCTCTAAATTTTGTATATTCCTAAAGGGTCGATGTTTGTACACAGGGTTCTTTAGGTATCCCCACATAAAAAAATCTAACGGAGTCAAATCTACAATTCTACAATTGACAGGACAAAATCGAAAAAATAGGTGTTCGCCGGACGCTCGCTGTTGCAATGGTTTGAATCTAATGAAATGACTGTATCAAGATTTTATTAAGATTTTTCGCACATAAATTTAACAACCAGGTCTATTTAGTTGTACTTAAAACGACCAAAGCAGGCTCTGAAATTAAAACAACCAAATAATCTAGTAGGTTAAAAACAACAGAAAAATGTCAAACAAATTATAATTTGTTTGATTTCAACCTATCTCATTGGTTTATGTCTCGCATCTTACTAAGTTTGATATTTTACATAAGTTTATTAATATTTTATTCCTTAAAATGGCACCCACACTACTTCTTCAGGAAAAGATAGAAATTATTTTAATTTCGGGAGATAATTACAAAAGCCATAGAGAAACAGCAGCAATTTTTAATGAGAGGCACCCCGATAAATCCCTCCATTATTCCACAGTATCTCGTCTAGTCAATAAATTTAAAGAAACGGGATCGGTAGAAAATCAGTATAAAGTTTCCCATGAAAAACCGGTAACAGGTGACGAAGGTTCTCTGGATGTGTGTTTGTCGATCACAGAAACACCCCAATTAGCAGTTAGTCAAATATCGGAGATCACTAACATTCACGAAAGATCTGTGCGGAGGATATTAAAAAGAAACAAATTTCATCCGTACAAACCTAAATTTGTACAAGTATTAAAAGATTATGACGCCCGCTTCGATTTTTGTGCCTGGTTCCAGGGTATGATTGAGGAAGATTTTAATTTCCCAAAGAACGTTCTTTTCTCGGATGAAGCTACATTTACCTCTAACGGAACCGTCAGTTCACAAAACTGTAGATGGTGGGCCACCGAAAACCCAGACTTTGTAATTCAGAGTAAAGACCAATATAGTTTTAAGGTTAATGTGTGATGCGGAATTTTCAACCTCAGAATAGTGGGACCTTTTTTCTTTAGAGACAATTTAAATTCAGAACGATATTTAGAATTTCTACAAACTGAGATATCTGACTTTTTAGACAATTTGTCATTAGCCGAAAGAAGAAATTTATACTTTCAACAAGACGGAGCTAGCATTCATTCCACAAATGAGGTGAAGAGATGGCTGGATCAAGAATTTGGAAACCAGTGGATAGGACGGTTTTCTGAAAATCCGTGGCCTGCGAGATCACCAGATCTGACTCCGTTAGATTTCTTTATGTGGGGATACCTAAAGTACTCTGTGTACAAACATCGACCCTTTAGGAATATACAAAATTTAGAGAATGTCATTAGAAATTGTGTATTGCAAATAAATCGTAAAATGCTCCGAAATGTTAATCGAGAGTTGCGCTCGAGAACAATAGTATGTATGGAGAGAAATGGTGGTCATACTGAGTTTTAAATTTTGTGCACCCAAGGAAAAACAATGATTTTTTATGTTGTTAGTACAGAATTTGACTACTTTTAAGTTTTTCTTACATTGGTTTTCGTTTATGAAATTTCGATTAAATAAACAGGTAATTTTTTGTTTATTATCTATTTTACTCCCCTTAACTTTACAAAAAGTCGAACTTCAGATATATTTAAGACGATTAAGGTTTTCTCAATGTAATCTCATTGAAATGTCTCTAAAATTTTGACACTGCTGCTAGATACAAATCATTGCAACAGCTAGCGTCCGGCGAAACCATGTTTTTTTTAATTTTGTCCTGTCAATTGTAGAAAAAACTACTACATTCGTTTATTTTCATCCAGATACATGGGCTTTACATTAGCCAAGCTATCTAAACGAAAAAAACTGGAAATTTGTAAATCGATAAAAAAATATTTAAAAAAAATTGAGTTTTCCAATTTTTTTAAATAAAATCTTAAAATTTTGCACAAGGACCTAGAATTTAATTCTAAGCAATTTTTTCAAATAACTTTTTTTGATACCTCGTCAACTAACCTCACTTTTTGTAAATTAACAATTTTTTTTTAATTTGACGCTATACCAGTGGTCACGTGACGTATGTCAAAATCGATTTTTATGTTATCGGACATGCAGAACCGATCCCCCGGAAAAGTTTTTCCAATACTCACCTAATAAAAATTTTTCCCATATGTTGCGAACTTTTTGCCGGTCACTGTATATATATATATATATATATATATATATATATATATATATATATATCTATATATATATCTATATATATATATATATATATATATATATATATATATATATATATATATATATATATATATATATATATATATATATATAGATATACATCTTCTGTAATTTTTAATAATATTCCTTCTAGTCTAAGGGTCTTAAGCTATATAACTTTGAAAAATAATATAAAAAAATATTTAGTATTGGTAGGATTGGAAGAATGACTTCTTATAAATAAACATCTTTATTATTATTATTATTATTATTATTATTTAAAATAAATGCACTGTTCACGAATCGACGCTCTCAGGACCGTTTTTTGTCAACTAAACTCATTTGTTCGGGATATTGGTAGCGGCTAGCAATATAGACGCTCTTTGTTTTGGTTCATTTCGGAGACCTTGGCACGTAGTCCCTCGTCTGCATTTTCTTGGTTTTGATACTTGTGCTTATCATTCGGCTGTCCTGACTGTGGAACATCCTCGTGACTTGTAACTTCTGAGGTAGATCACAGGACTACCTCTAAAACAACTTACATAGCTCACTAGGCCATTACGGATATTAAACGATAGCACACAGGGCTATTTTACTGACAACTATTAGCTCACTAGGCTATTACTATAAAGTTTATTCATGAGGCGTACTAAGCCTTTACTAACAATAAAAATGAGCGTACTAAGCCCAACAACTTAAATGACTTAAGCTTTACAAACAAATAATGTGCGGTGGCTCACTGGACGACCCTAAACAGGAATTGGATGTAATAACCCACTAGTTCCCTAAGATAAAGTTTGGATATAATAATCCACAATCAGATTGAGTAGATCTAATCATCTACTATCAACTATACTGGATCAAATCACTATCTTTACCATTGTAGGAGCACTAGTCCTCTTAAACAATAATATTTCTAATGAATACAGTATAACAGCAACTTGAAATACTAGTTTCCGAACTCAAATCAGAAAACTCATGAAAGATAATTTATTAACAAACAATATTATTATTCTACTAAATGCGATTTAAACATTTTTAGCCGATCACTGGCGACCACACCTTTAAACCGTCGTTGGTCTTTAAAAAATGATACCATCCTATAACGGTCATTTCCTAAAGCTGCCATAATTCTAACAGGTCCAATATATTTTGGAACTAGTTTGCCACTTTTTAGGCCTCGAACCAATAGAGTTCTTTCAACCAAGACCAGATCACCAACATGGAACTTCTGCCGTTGCTGTTTATTCTTATTAAAATTGGCTTTCATGGTCGGACTCGAGTAAGTCGTAGAAAAGATAAATGAAATGAAATTAATATTAGATGGTTTCAGTTTGTGTTTATGAATTATTGCTCCTAAAAAATAACAACACGTAAGCACGCCACGTTTATGTAATATACTTACTTTTAAAATATTTTTAGTTAACTAATGTGATCGATGATCGAAAGTTGGTACAACTAATAATTAATTATGATTCAAATATTATATTTTAATATAAATATTATTGTTTAAAAATCAATAAGACGTTAGTAGTCTTGCAACATACATTAAAAAGGTCAAAATGGCACACAATATATATTGGCACACATTAATATATCATTGGTAAAAGTCTAGAAAAATCCCGTTACGAAATCAAAACGTCAAACATGATTGCTTGTAATTATTAGGACTCAGTTTCTTATAGTTTTGAAGTTTTGTGATCTAAATCCCAAGAATAAGTTAATCCGGAATAATTTGATAACAAAACTAACATGTAAAAAGTATTTTTGTAATTTGTTCAGACATGAGAGGAATTATAGTTATTTATGGTACTAGTGTGTTATGTTGAAAATAAGTCACGCGAGAAAGATTTATACCACGAGGCCGTCAGGCCGAGTGGTATAAGTTCTCAAGTGACTTAGAAAACATAACACACGAGTGGCATACAATGTTTTATCCAACACATGACAAGTGGAAGAAATCGTTTTTTTATGAGATAATAATTAATAAGTTTCGTGATCAAATCAAAGCTACTTGCATCTCAGTATCCTATAAATGTCAGAATGACTTGACAGTGATTTTTTTACATTTTGGTCAAAGTTGGTTGATTGTTTGGTTGCCACGGGCATGATACATTGTTAGCAAATGTTTAAATAAATTTTGACACTTGTCAGCTTTCTCTGCAGAAAAGGGAAGCTTTTTTGAAGAAAAAAACCTATAGAAAATGGAGGAAACCGATGAAAATTACGTTCCTGAGGATATCCTTACGGAAGCGGAAGAAGCAGCGATGTAGATTTTGCCAGAAAATTCCCGAGATGCTTACGACAAGGAGTTCAAAATGTTTGAGCCTTGGATGAATTCACGGAAGATAAAAGGTATCGACGAAAATGTTCTATTGGTTTATTTTTTATATTTGCAAAAAAAATTAGCCCCATCGTCGCTATCGACCAAATACTCGATGCTTCGCTCGACTATTCACCTTTACAAAAAAAAGACATTTCAAAATATGGCAAACTAACGAGCTTTTTGAAAAGCGAATCACAGGGATACAAACCAAAGAAGTCAAAGATATTAGAACGACCTGAAATAGAGAAGTTTTTGAACGAAGCTCCCGACGACGAGTATTTGTTGATGAAAGTGGCTTTGATAATGGGGATTAGCGGTGCATGTAGATGCGATGAATTGGTCAATTTGAAAATAGAAAATATTCAAGACAAAGGGAAATATTTTCACGTAGTTTTGCCAGACACTAAAACCAAGAAATCGAGAAGATTCACCATACTTGAAGAAGGATTTCCAGTCAACCCGATCAATTTGTGTAAAAAATACACGTCTTTGAGACCAAAGAATATTAGTTCTAGCCGCTTTTTTGTTTTTTACAAAAATGGGAGGTGTACCAGCCAGTGTGTGGGAATAAATACGTTGTCGAAGATACCTTCAAAAATTGCAATGTTTTTGAAATTCGAGGAACCAGCGCTCTACACCGGTCACTGTCTGAGAAGGTCTTCGGCGACTCTTTTGGCCAATGCAGGGGCTAATATGACTACTTTGAAGCGTCACGGAGGATGGAAGTCCTCGACGTAAGCAGAAGGATACCTAGAAGAATCGGTGCATAACAAAATACAAATTGCAAAAAAAATACAAGGTTCTAATGTGTCGGCGTCTTCTAGCACTATCAGCAGCTGTACCGATATGGGAGTGTCTGGTTCCAATGAACCAACGAATTTTACAATGACTTCAAATTCGAATAAACCGTTATCGTTTTCCTTTAATTTCAATATCAATGTGAATTCTGTTTGTAATAGTAATAAATAAATAGGATACTACTTTAAATATGAACGTGAGTTATAATCCATAACTCACTAGTGAGTTATGGATTATAACTCACTAGTGTGTTATTTGATAGTTTACTTGTCTAAAATGACATTGATAGTGACAGTCATAACTGCCATGTGTTGGATAAAGTGATTTGCAACATCGAAAAGCATTTTTAATCGACTTATACTCATAACAACTACACGACCACAAACAAGGCGTCCAAAAAACTCAAAAAGAAAACGACCTAGTCGGGAAGGCAAAGAAGGGAACAAACGAGAAATTTCGAGAACAATATAAGCTAATATCACTTGATGTAGCGTATGGTAGCGACAAAATGCACCTGGTAGCGGAAAGTTGCAATCACGATAGCGGAAATAGCCGAGATACCTCTGGCAACACTGTTCATTTCACGTCACGATACATCATGGTCATTGTACATAATTAGAGCGTGAATTTTTTAAAAATAATTGTGCTCCTCCTTTTGTTATTGCATAATATTGCACGGCACTCCCCCCCCCCCCCCCCCCCACCCCAATGAAAGGGGTTGCATTCAGAAAGCTACCCCCCTTCCGTTGTGAGCTAGATATGCCCTTGCTCTCCTTCCCATTGAGCAATCACTAAGAATGTGTGTCTAAATAAGGCATAAAGTATCAAAAAAGTTCAATTAATTTTGTCGTAATATATAGTTCTTGACACTATGGCGAATTGCCTATAATGCTGGTTTTGAAGAGATCTTGTAACTTACATATTATATTCTTTACAATATCTGTAGGATTTTAACCATTAATCCGATATAACAAATATGTATATATTTTCGACGGGTTCAAACTTGTTTTTTATTGAAATATCAAAAATCCCGCCTAGACCATTACGGTGTGTGTATAATATTGTTAATTTTGTCAATATAGGGTGTTTGCTTGGGTTTGATTTATTGGCCAAAAATAAAAGTTTCTTTCTTCCCTTAATTCGTATAGCTATTAGGCATGTACATTTTTTCAGATATTATGCTTGATCTCCGACATGATAAAATTTTAATTTTATTCTGGTTTGTCTTATTTCTTTTTTTAAACATAATTCATTCACATTCCGCGTATACATACTTTGTGGATTGTTTGTGAAATACCTCTATTACCATTCGAAATATTTACAGAGTGGCATTTTTTATGATCAAGGTCCTGAAGATTTTTTTGCCGGAGCACATACTATATTTTTGTAAAAGATATTCTTGTTTCTTTTTAATTCTTTAACTTTTGCTATCTTAATTTTTTTAATGCATTCTTTCGATGATGTATGGCAAAATGCGACTTAAAAGTAGACTCAATAAATATGGTCTATTGGCTTTTTAATCTCGGTAAATTAATGCTAATTAAGATCTGTAGAATGACGTGACCCCTCAAAAAATCTTACTTTCGTAGAATATTTTAAATGGTCATTAGGTTATGCAGAGGCATAACCTGGACAAAGGTCTATAGGTACCTACTCCACAAAGTTTTGTGTTTGCGAAATTACAATGAAGCTTCTTCGGAAACGTTAAAAATATATGAGAAAAACAAGTAAAGAATTAACCCTGTAAAGGTAGATTTATACTTTACATAACTACAACGATACGACAACGACAAGAGAGGAAACGACACCACAATACGATTATTTGTGTATTTATAAACGGATTAATTCATATTATACGACAACGATGCGAACTCCATCTGAATATTTAGAGTCACGAAATCCGTTCATAAAAACAAAAATAATATAATCGTATTGTGTCGTTTCCTGCCTTGTCGTTGTCGTATCGTAAAGTATCCAGTATCCAGCTTTAGTAGGAATCGAAGCATTTTCGGATCTGTGTTAATAGGTATTTTTTTCTTATTTTTATTAAAATAATCACCTTTAAATTTTTTCGGTGGAGTTTTGCAAAACCCTGTATAAACTTATCGGTTATTTAAATGTAACTCGTTATTTTGTGCAAAAGCAATTAATATTATTTAGTACAAATTAGGAAGGCTTCTCATCTAATATTAAAACCGTCAGCATCGTTACTCTTATTGTCACAAAAATACGAGCCTTGACGTGTATTACGTAGTCCCTTTTTGACAGCTGTCCTAAAGCGGGACAGATCTAAAATAATTAAAAGTACTAGTAATTTGTGAATCAAAAAAATCGTCAGTTGTTAATTTTATTTTGGATGTATTAAATTCATTTTGAACTTCTCTAATGAGTTTTTAATTTTTCTGCGACAATGAAAATATCTAGAGATAAATTTTGGCCCGAGCCGGGATGGAAAATTCGAATTCATAATCCGTGTCGCAAACATCCCTAACCAGCTCTGATCAAAATCATATTACGGTGTTTGGAAACGAATACCTTAGCAGTGCCTTCCCTGGCTCAATTTAGATTTAATTTATCTTAGTACAAAAGTTGCTAATAAGAAAGGTACGGGTGTTAAAGTTAAAATTTTTAATTTACATCTTTATCGATATGTTTTAAAATGTACTAAATAATTTCACAAAATTTCGTAGGCAGAGGTTTTTTGGGATAGGAAAAGCAAATTCGTTCATAAATTTGCTGCATTTTGTAGGAGGCGCCACATACGGCATTAAATACCATTTTAAGACGACACAACTCTCCTGCTTCAGTGTATACAATTTATGAATATAAATTCCTACTCCCCTATTTATTTTACTTAAAAAGGTATACTTTATCAATGTCGCTACAAGAAACGGTTTTTGAGAAAATTGCAGAAAATAAATAAGAAATAAAAAAATTTGTACTCGCAAAAAATAAACCTTTTTGCTAAGGAAACGCAAACATCAACTGAAAATAATAATAAAAAAAAAACAAATAAAACACGAATGAACAATGACAAAATCAAATAAATGCTAAAAATGATGTCATGGCATTTTGAAGACGTGCTTATAAAAATAAAATAATTTACATAATGCAAGGTAAATAAATTCAATTTTTCAGTAAATGTTAAGAATACCCACCGTTTGCCTCGAAACATTTGCGACATCTTTTTTGAAAAATTCTTCTAACTGAAAAAAAGTTGGATGTAAATTTCGAACGGCGTTTACTGCAGATGCTATCCTTCGTCAAAGCTCATCTCGTGTATTGATGCCTGCAGCTGAATACACAAGATGTTTTGTGTCCCCAGCAGTGTTGCCGTTTCAGTACATTTGTACTGAATTCAGTACAAAGTAACTTGATTCGATACT
Source organism: Philopedon plagiatum (assembly GCA_963971165.1). NCBI lineage: Eukaryota > Metazoa > Arthropoda > Insecta > Coleoptera > Curculionidae > Philopedon > Philopedon plagiatum. The sequence continues at coordinate 48,319,801 of OZ020191.1, read as the reverse complement.
TCCATGCTACTTTCTGAAAAAACTACGATATTCAGTACATTTTAAATGAAAGAAAAAAATTCGCAGAATAAAATCAGAAAACCGCGAAATCCAGAACAATTTGATAATGTTTTTTTCAATATTTTCTGAACGTGCACTAATGCACATAAACATGCACTTGCTGCCATTTATCAGAAAACAGATTCAAAACAATAACGTCGGCTAGACAAAATTAGATTTTTTGGCCTTGACAACCCTGAAAATGACACAATAATTAACACTTTCGGAAAAATTTCCAGCCGCTCCTTTTATTTTCTCCATCCAAATTGAAATCGGTGCCGCCATTCCGAAGTACACACGCAAGAATGACAATTTTCCACGAGTTTTTTTTAGTTTTTCGTACTTTTTCAGGTCACCACTCACTTTAGCAAAAAATCCTTAAATTGAGACCAATCGGGAGGAGTCATTTACAAAATAAAAAAAAAACATCGAAATCGGCGAATCCGTTTAAGAATCATGTGTAAACATACTAAAAAAATGCTCCATATGGGTCGAATTGATAAACTCCTCTTGTGAAGTCGGTTTGACTGATTTTTTACAAAATGTTTGTCATCCTATTATATGTAATCTTTTTTTTTGTTTAAGCATGTTGTGTTTCCCCTTTTTTAAAGTTTATGGCCACAATATTGAAAAAAAAATTGTTTATTCAATTTTTGTTGTTTTCTTGGCAGAATCTGATCCACTTGTTTTAAAAATGAGACAAAAATTACATTATATAAAATAATTGCTGTGAAAACACATTCCTTAAATTCAGTACGATTCAGACATCTTTTGAAAAATTTTAGGACATTTTAAAATTGACCTGTGGCAACACTGATCCCCAGAAGTAAAAAATCAAATGGATTCAAGTCGGGGCTACGGGGTCATGCATGTTCACTGCCTCGTCCAATCTAGTGATGAGGAAAGACTGCATTTAAGTGATTTTGTACTTCATGGGGATAATATGGTGGAGCGCCATTATGTAAGTACCACATGCCAAGACGAACGTGTAAGGGAACATCTAATAATTAGAACAAGTCGCTCCTGAGAAAATCTAAATAATTTTGTACATAAAAGCCATTCAGGCAGCTGCTTGGGGCCCACTAAATGGTCACCAATTATTCCATACCAAATATTAATTTTAAATTCATATTGAAAATGCCGAATCCATGTGGTATTTGGGTTTTCATCTACCCATATGTGGCTGTTTTTTCGGTTATTATTTATATCTCTTCTTGTGAATGCCGCCTCATCTGAAAACAGGAGCGAGATCCTGTCTATAATGGTTCAAAATATTATGACAAAATTTTATTCTTGGCAAAAAGTCACGCAGCAAAAGTTTTGAACTGAGGTATAATAAAAAGGATGAAATTTTGAGCTATTCGGCAAATACAGTGTTGGGTCTTCCTCGACCATATTTAGAACTTCTTCTTTTTGTTCAACGGTTCGAGCTATGTTCATTTCGATTACGGGGGCGAAAGCAACCTGTTTCCCGTAATCCTTGAAATAGTCTTGTACACAACTTTCGATCCGGTTGTCGTCGGTTGAGATATATGTTTCTGCATAACTTCTTGAATCAAATCATCCAATCATTAAACTTTTGTGAGGCATAATCTGCAACCATATTCGTCATTTCAATATTTGAAAACGAATTGTGACGTGGCATTATGCAATATTAATGAACCTAAAGAGCAGCAGAAATTAAAGCGCGTATGTTTGTGCTGAGAAAAATATAATTGGGTTGACAATGACACGACAGTGACTTATTTTTATATTTATTCTGTGCAACACCGAAAATGCATTTATCCAAAAATCAGTTGCTCCTAGCGCCATTAATAAGTATACCTCTTCTAATGCGGCTTACATATAAGCTACTTTTCCGGCGTTTTGGCAGGTGGCGTTGTCGCCAGCTTCCAAAACGCATTTGAGTGAATATCCCAAAATTGAGAGAAGGGGTGTCCCTGAGTGTTTTTTTCTTAAATATAAAATAAATGGAAAATCTACATATCTTATTACGTGCCTCATTTAGTCCTGTTTGTAGTTTTTACTCGAACTCCAGCAAATTATTTTTTTTAAATTGGTAAAAATCACCAAAAAATATGGCTTTTGCCCGTTCCGTGGCCTGTCCCCTTAAAAAGTACGTTAAGATATTATCTAAAATCAACCCTTTTTTATCACAAATTTATAATTCTCTTTTGTGTTGTGTCACAGTAACATATTAAAATAATACATTATATCAAAAAATAAATTAATTGTTTCTTATATTTTTCAAAATCATGTATTTAGTACGTGTCCCCAGAATATCAGTCCGTCACGTGCTCCCTTAAAAGTGGCGCGACAAAGCGAGCTCAGTCGGTGGGGGTAACAGAAGGGCGCTGGTGAAAAGTTCCATTAGATGACCGAATCAACACTATCAACAGTCTTGATCTTTCCGCGTTCGAGGTTGAGTCAAGTACCGTTAAAGGTCGGCATTTGAAGACAATTTTATGGTTATTCATTTTTGAAACCCACACTTTGTCCGTACCGTGGTAAGTCAAAATAAGTTTTTATATTAGATATTTTTTTTTTGGAGTATGATTTTTTTGTTAGCTAGGAGAAACAGTAGACATAGTCTAAAATACAAATTTAATTAATTTAGTTGGTTCTTTATAATTTGTTAAAATGTCCTAATTTGTTTGTCTCGTGGCTGTCCGTCCCGTGAAATTCAAGAATCACGGGATAGACAATTTGACACGGAATGGACTGTTAACCAGGAAGTGTGACTGAATTTTTCAAATATAATAAAAATACATCTTAGTTAAGTGGTTTATACGCTCTTTTATGCACTTTCGACACGAATTATTTTATAACGAACAGATAAAAAATGTAAAAATGACTAGCGGTGGTATCAAAAATAAAAATACTCAATTCAAATTTGTATTGAATTAAGTACTGCGAAAGTAAAAAAAATATTTTAAAATTTCCGGGATTAAAAGTTATTTGCCAGATTAAAAGTATCATTTTAATCCTTAAAAATAGGGATTATGCATAAACTTTATTTTTTTGTAGGAGACAATATGTCGAAAATAAAAAATTCGGAAGAAGAAAGAAAGCGCATTAAAAGAGAGAGTGAACGGGGGCGTAGGCGAAGAATTAAGGAAGATTCTGAAAGAAGGGAGGAACAAAGGGAAAAAGAAAGACAGAAGTATCTTCGCTACAGGGAAATTAAAAAAAGAAAAGTTGTAGCAGAAATATCAGCAAGGGAGTTTCGTCAAAATTGCAAAAGTTGGAGGGAGCAGAAACATACTCGTAGAATGCGATTAAAAGAAAAGGAGGCGGCTGAACAGTCAGAGTAACAGCCAGTGGAGCAGAATGATACAAAAATACAAGATGGCAGGAAACTTTATTGAGAAAAAAGATCCCAAAAAATTAAGCTAGAACGCTATAGACAAAAGGAAAAAAACAGAAGAAGAAATAGGTAGTCTTAAGAAAAGGAGGGAATTGTGGCAAAAAAGATATTAGCGCGTACAAAGCAAACCAGAAAAATCAAATGAAAATACAGCTGCTCATTCATCCACACCATAAACTTCAAACACGCGGGTGGAACAATTCTTAAATGAGGCAGTGATTGATCAGAATAAAGTTAAAGAGCAGCTACTTTTTGGCGAAGCAATAAAGGAATAGTTATCGGAAAATTACCAAGAACTGCAAAAGAAAGAGAAGCACGTATTTCAAAAAATTATTCATGGAAGAGTAATGAAGTATAGGTTAGAATGAAAATGTGAGAAGATATTTAAATAACGAATAAAGTCAGTAATCAAAAACACCAATGAAGATACACTCCACAGAAGAACTAAAACCATACATTTTCGAACAACTAATGATATAAGAAAGAAAATTGAAAATTTTTTACTAACTTTTATATTAACTTTTTTATAATAACAATAATAATGATTTTTATGTATTTTAATTAGTAAATGCATTTCGGCTCGTTTTTGTATTAAGCGTTTGAATTTTATTTGAAAAATTAAATGTCTTTTTACTAAATAAATTGATTTTTGTCTATTCCGTGCCAGCATGTCTGTTCCGTGTTTTTATAATTTTCAAAAAATGCCTATAAGTCAAAAAAAATTATTTTTTTTGTGGGTTACCTGACAAATTTGACTTATGTAGCTCAAAACTTTCCTTTTCCACCTATGCGTCTATAGCAATCAGTTTTTTTTTCATCGCCAAATATCGCTATGAAATCTCTTCATTCTCAGATATACACCCTTTTACAATTTCACTACACACAAGCGTCCCAGTAGTTTGCGACTCATTGACGGAACAGAATTAAAAATGTCGCTTAATGGGGAACAATTAGCAAGCGCGTTAATTATTACTGATGAAAACAGATAGTCCAAAAAGCGTCGTACATGGGTAAAAAAGTGGTTGTTGAAAAAAGATCAATTATCCCAGATAAATCTCTTGAAACTACTCTACTCTAAAACTACATCCGAATGACTATTATATCGAAGTTTTCTACGAATGGACGAGGATACATTCAAATTATCATTACATTAGCTTCCCCCCGCGACTTCGTCCGCGTGGTATAGGTGTATAATAGGTAGTGTTGTTTTGATATCATGGATATGAATACATGGAACATGAGCTATGTTAGGTTACGCTAGTTATATGTAGAGATCGGATTTCAATATTACCGGACGCAAAAATCGGAATCGGATCCAGGTAACTCATAGAAAAAGTAAATGAAATGAAATTAATATTAGATTTTGTCGGGTTGTATTTATGAATTATTGCTCCTAAATTTTTTTTTCTAAAAATGAACCAACTTTACAAAAGGAAAAGCACTGAAAAGTATGAAATAATTTTGTTACGTATTTATTACTGCGGTGCTAATTTTGTTCATTTTGATGAGAATTTTTCTTTTCTTTTTAGTGCGCTTATTCCCCCCCCCCCCTTATCTTATCTTTCCCTCTTTAAATTTGTAATGGCCATGTTATATTTGATTACCTGACCTCAACAACCTCAATAACTTCGTTAGTTAACATTTTTGAAGATATTCCCACCCGCCCCTGTTACCCTCCCCCGCCGTTAATTTTTATAACATCCGTTACACAAAATTACCTTTTCTGATCTTAATAGCCACGAAAAGGTAACATTAGTTAACATTGTTGGAGAAACTGCCAATCCCCCCCCCCCCCGTAAATTTTCTTAACATCTATTACACAAAATAATTTTTTTACCTTAATCACTCCGAATATGACATTTCTGGAAAAATTTCCAATCGCTCCTCCTCCCCCGTTAATTTTTTACCATCTGTTAATCTGTTAGACAAAATTAGATTTTCTGACCTCAATAACCCCGAAAATGATACATTTAAGAGACATCAATAACACAGAAACTGACATATTTGTTATCTTGTTTAGAGAAATTTTCAGCCGCTCTCTATTATCCAGCCTCTTAGATAATTTATTAAATCTGTTAGAACAAATTTGGATTTTCTGACCTCAATAACCCCGATAACGTTGATGAAATTGCCACTCGCTTCTCTCCCTCCCACGTTAATTTTCTTAACATCTGTTACACAAAATATACCTTAATAACTCCAAAAATGGCATATTGGTTCACATTTTTGAAAGAAATTGTCAATCGCTCTATTTTTATCCCCCTTCCTCCCTGTATTTGTTTCACGATCTGCTACACAAAATGAAACTTTCGGATCTCAATAAACCCAAAAATGATAAATCTAACATTTTTGGAGAAATTCCCAACGATGCGTTTTTACTACTCCCCCCCCCCCCTTATATTTTCAACAACTGTTAGACAAAAGTAGATTTTCTGAGCTCAATAACACTGAACATTTCATATTAGTTAAACATCTTGGAAAATTTTTCAGTTGCTTCTTTTTATATGGGCCACACGTTAATTTTCTTAACATGAATATAAGTAACATTACACAAAATTAGATTTTCTAAAAAGTTATAACATGTGTGTTTATTTTTAAAGTACTTTTACCTAGTTTCAAGGTAATATAACCGTATACCAATTTTACTCCATTACAAACTTTGAACCACCATTTCACCCCCTTAGGGGTTGACTTATTAAAAACTGTAAATCACGTGTTTAAACATTTTTTCAGCCAGATTCTCCAACGCTAGTCCGGTCTAATTTGACAATCAAAAGTTTTAAATTGACAGGTGCAAGAATAAGACAACTAAGCTTTATACTATGAATTTATTTCTGAGCTTTTTCACAAATTCATAAAGAAAAGGGCAATTTTAGTACGTACTTTCGACAATAATAGAACTACATTAATTACAGCAACTCGTTCCAAGATGAAAATCATTTTATACCACGCAACTCGCTAAAATATCCGAATAATTCACAAGTTTTTAATGACGCCTTATTAATAATGACAAGACAAAAACCTGTCAAAACATAACTGATCAACTATAAGATCTTAATTTAAACCAATACTAAATCTTAAACCTTCTTAGTGAGCCTGAACGTTATCTTTTAGAGTACTTCTATGAAGTTTCGAGTTAATAGGACCATTTGATATTTTTCACCATACAAAGTTTGAACCCCTGTTTCACCCCCTTAGGGGTTACATTTTGAAAACCCTTCCTTAGTGCACGCCTATTTATACAGGGTGTCTAAAATAGGTGATATCACTATTGCTATCTCCGAAACGGTAAAAGATACGAGGTCAGTTAAATTGGAGAAATTGTGCCATTTTTAGTCCCTATTCATATTCGGTTTACGTAGTTGCCAAATTCTCTATAGTTTCTTATCTGCAGGGGATTTTTTAAAAAGAGCCAAAAATTTAATTCTAAATATATCGAAAACTATTAGAGTTAGAAAGTAATTCTTTTAACAAAAATCACACGAATATATAAAGCAGCGAAATTGTTTTGTTTGTACCATTTGTTTTTATTGAGTTACTGATACTAACTTGTTTTTTCAAATACGGACCTGGACTTTTTGCTCCATTTTTGAAAGAATACTTTATACCCTTTACAACTGTGTATAACTTGAAAATATTTTCCGACGTTTTGATCAAAAATAGCAGCATCATCAGGATTTTCTGACAATACAGACCTGGGATCATCCATGTTAAGGCACAATTCGCAACCCATCCCTATGGTTTGTGGTTTTTGTGGTTGTGAAATGGCGCATTTACTTGAAAAATGCCAGGTCCGTACTGGTAGAATATCCTGATGATGCTATTCTTCACCAAAACGACGAAAAAGATAATCAAGTGGTAAACAGATGTAAAGAGTATGAAGTATTCTTTCAAAAAATGCAGCAAAAAGTCCAGATCCGTATTTGAAAAAACAAGTTAGTATCAGTAACTCAATAAAAACAAATGATATAAACAAAACAATAACGTTTCTTTAGAGAAGGTAAAAAATCGTGTGATTTTTGTTAAAACAATTTTTTTCTAACTATAATAGTTTTAGAGACATTTAAGAATTAAGTTTTTGACTATTTGTTAAAAAATTCCCTGTAGATAAGAAACTATAGAGAATTTGGCAACTTCGTAAACGAAATGTGAGTAGGGACTAGAAATGGCACATTTTCTCTAATTTGACCGACCTCGTATATTTTACCGTTTCGGAGATATCAATAGCGGTATCACCTATAGACCCTGTATAAGGAACCTCGGTGCAAAATTTCAAGTTTCTAGATCCAGCGGTGTGTCAGTCAGTTAGTCAGTCAGGTAGTCAGTCAGTTAGTCAGTCAGTCAGTCACTCAATTTTTTCTTTTATACAGGGTGTTATGAAATTCACTACATATATTTGAACGAGTGACTCCTGGAGTAGTCTACAGACATACCTAATACTTTTTTTTCTTAAATCGAACATTTTAAAAATTTTGAAAAATACCCTAAAACCCGTCCATGTTCGACGCACCTGGCTTAGCGAACACATGGCCCGACATAGCGATTGACAGAAAATTGCGCACAAAAAACTTAAAACAATTGAATTTGTTGTAACGTTGCCAGACATATAAATATTTAACGATAATTTATTTTCTGTTTTTAAGCTCAATTTAAGACAAAGAAAAAAATTATACCTTTTCCTAAGAAGAAACAAAAGTTAATAGTAAAAAGGAACTGGGAAATCAATCCTTTTTGTCAGTAGCCTCAGTTTTAACTAATATTTATGACACCCGATATTAGGTCACAAATGAGATAAGCGTTATTTCTACTAGCTTAAACTTTCTGCTAAGAAAAAGTTAAAAATCAAAACGAAAAATATTAATTGAACACAACTACATTGTATTTTAAAAGTACCTATAACCAAAATTCTTTCATTACCGCATTTGTAAAAAAAACACAGTATCCTGTTTCACGCAGCACGTTCAGTAAGTTGTTATTCGTCCTTTTGTCAAGAAAATTATGGTAACTTACCGATTTTTTTGAAAAGATCCCCACAAATGAGTTTTGCACCCGCAAACGTTACCCTAATACGTAAATATTATTAGTGTTTTAAATTTAATTTAGTTTTCAACCCTATTAGGCTAATTTAAGAAACGCTATAATCAAAGCACAAACTAGATAAAACTGATCAAAATATTAGTTAACAACGGATCGACGAAGACCATTTTCTAGGTAGTGGAAAGAAATTACATTATTATTTAAATCTTCTAAAAAAATATTGACAACATTCATTGTATGGTTTTTATGTTGTTGTTAAAGGTAAAAACTTAAATATGGCGCACGGCGCTTGATGACATTCAGAATGCTTCTTTTTTGATCTCTCTTTCTCATGATACTTGTATTATGTCTCTCTGTCACTTCCTGTCTTAGCGTCTTGATGAAGTAGCCGGCGCTGATTTGGCACGAAAATTTAAAATATGTGTTTATATTGTTGCCTTGGAAATAAACCCAAACCAGACATTTTATAAATTCGCGGATGCGCCAGAAAACTATTATGCATCCATTACTATTTGTAGTATTTTTTTTGGGTTGCGTGTCCTTTGTTACGGCTCAATGATATACCTATAATGTCAATGGCAAGAAGAGTTGTGTTGTTTAATAAATAAATAACTTTTTAGTTTTTCAGTGTTGATGGTAAAAAATGCCTTGGGTTCTTTTAAGCATTGTGTTTTAATTAGTTAGATAGTAGAATGTTTTTTACATTAATGGCTATTCTTACCTACTCTTTTGTTAGTGTTTGTTTAGATTTTACTCTAAAAGTAACAAAAACACTAGTTTTCGTTTTTAATATGGCGAATTGTGATAAAAAAAGCCTGGAATATTTGTGGTTAACTTTTGTTAATTTTAATTATTAGTTGGGTGCTCTTTTTTCATTATTGACTGTACTATGGTGTTACTGCTAAATATGATCGTTTCAACACTGGAAGGGTTTATGAAGGTAAAGTTTATTATTAATTTAAGTTGTGAGGAATTTCGCTTAAAAATTAAGGACGGTATAAATAAACCTGTTAATAAAAGTCAAATCTGTTAGTGTTAGGATTTTTTTGTTTAAAGCTAATTTTGAACTAAAATTTTTGTATAGGTACTCTTTTTCCTCCAAAAATTTCTTGTCTTCCTATTTGAACAAAATTTTACTCTTGGTTTGAACCGCTGTTCTCTTTATTTTTTGTGCTGTAGTATTTTAACTTTTTGAAATTTATTTTTTTGAAATAGTTGGTTGGATTTCTTACTTTAAGATAACAAAAATATTATTTTTTCAAGCCTGTTACATAGGAATATTATAGAGAGACTTGGCAATGCCTCAGCGACTGACTGACTTGACTAACGTCAAAACAAAAGTTTTTTTTTTCTGTAACTGACATTGTTCGTTGTTTTTTATATGGCCATGTGTTTATTACCAGTGGTGCGCAATTACTCAAAAAAAAATTTGAGGGACGATATCTACTTTTTTTTATCATGAAGCGCCATTTATGAATATTTTTCTTTAATCCGAAGTCATACCAGGATTTACCAGTTTCAGTATATGCAGTGAATTTCATAACACCCTGTATATAGAGATAAAGTCACACCACTATCCATAAAAAAATTTTCTGCTTAAATAATTCAATAAAAGCAGAAATAAATTTTTCGGACTGTCCAAATAGCCGATTTTCCGCCATTTCCGCACACACACACACACTTGCGTTTTCTAGCGTTTCGCTGGATTTCCTGCCGCCGAATCAAACAAGACTGATCTCGGCGTCCGGCGTTATGGGCCGCAGGCCCGGCCCGTGAAATTTTAAAGTTGTATATCTCAGTTGCTACTTATATAGAACCCCTGCCAAGTTCAGGTTTTTTAATAGTCAGCCTACTAGAAATGTTTTGGTAAAGAAAAAAAATATTTTGTAATTTGCGAAAAAAAGTGAATTTTTGAATTGACCCACCTGGGAAAAGAATTAACAGGCTTAGGTATTTTATTTATTATTTTTTCTAAACAAATTTTAGATCATTTTGTCGACAATTCTTAAATTTTAAGAGAAAAAATGTGTTAGTAGAAAGTTATAGTCATTTGATTTTTTTAAACTTAAAATATAATAAAAACAATTATACCATTATCTTATACCATTTTATATGTAAGTAGCCCTTTGACAACAAACCGGAATGTTATGCGTTTAACTTGAATACCGGGTGTCAACGAAATTGTTTACAAACCTGTCATTCTCTTAGACAAGGAATTTTAGAGTGATTTCAATTTGGTTTGTTTGGTTGTCACGCCCTAGATTAACGTTCGGGAATCAATTATCAACGGATGATTTGAATGATTAATATGCACTACTGTTCAAACATCCTGTATATTTTAAATTGACAGGTGTAAATATAAGGCAACTAAGATTTCTACTATGACTGTATTTTTAAATTTTGCGCAAATTTAAAAGTCAAAGTTTTATTTACACTTTAAATATAAAATTTTAAGCAAAAAGACGAGTAATAAAATTATATGACTCACAAAATGTCAAATATTATTACATAAAAAAAAGGCTGATGACCAGACCATTAATGCTTGTTTCTATCTCCATAAGTACAATAAATTTTTTATTTCTCCGTCTAAATTTCTTATATGACATATTTTGTGACGAAAAAAATTATTTCGTAAAAATGTACTCATACTTGCTTTTTCTCTTAACAGGGCAATTATGAATTTATTTTGGTTTTGTTTAAGAAATAAAAAAAAATTCTATTACAAACCATGATCCAATTGGTTGTGTCACATATGTAAATAAAAGTGCTATTATAACTGGTGTACTGTAAATTCGAGTGTTATTATTTATTTTCTTCACTATTTCTCGGAGATTAGGAGACTTCACGGATAGAAAACATTACATTTGATTAATAAAACTGTTCAGCGATGACCAAAAGGACATTCGAATAATTGGCCGACTAACAAACCCATTCTATTTTCTCTGTTAGGGACAGTTGATGCATTTATGATGACTGCTTATATTTCATAAATCCTAACTTTACCTACATTTGCAGAAATTAAAGAAGTAAATGCCTGAAGCTATTTGTTTAGGACATATTAACTGTTTTGTGCTAAAACAAAATACAAGTTTTTTTATTTATGTTACGCTATACTTTGACAGTGATATATCATGACCCCAACATTTGTGTTCAACATTTTGATAGGATTTATTATACACTAAAAATAAACATATAACAATATGCTTATTTGAATTAGGCGATAATAACATTTATTGATATTTATGTAAAATTTCTAATCAACTTTCCACTATACATAGGTACTTCTTTCCGATTTCCGGTGTTCTTGGCGGATAAAAAAGAGTTTATTCGTGGCACTTGCAGTGGTATTTTTGCATATGGGCACATAGTTATAAGTTAATTTTTGAGAAATTTCATTGTTTAATAAAAAGAATTGCACACAAATTACACTATAAGTCAGAAACGAACTCTATGCAAACAATTATATCTGTTGACATCAGAGGTAAACAATTCTGGTTAGGTATGGTAAATTTTTTTAGATAGTATCATATTTAAATTTTATCACCCCACTTCAAAGAAATAAAACCGTAGACTTAGAGAACGTAGAGAACCAAAAATTAAATAATACTTTTACTACCATGATATATTTAATCATAAAATTACATTTTCTAGTTCTTGTCCGATTCGTCCTTTTCTAGATAGTTTTTTTGATTCTAAGTAATAAGACATTCCTGAAGTTAATATTTTTCGAGTTATTAGGGTTGGCTTATTGCCAAAATGTCATTTTTAATGAACACCGAAATGTCATTTTTAATGAACACCGAATGTATTTAATGAACACGGATAATCACATCTCGATAAAATTTAGTACATGAGGATTTTAAAATCACATTCCCCAGTCGGTAGTTAACAAAAGACATCATAGGGTAGCGCGAAACCAAGGGTTGAGAGCCCTTGGGGGGTGCATGCTCTGGGTGTCGTCTTACTGAGGACCGTGGTTCGGAGCCCACGTTAATCTGTAGGTCCCAGGGCCCACTAGCGTGTAGTAGTGAAATAAACAATTAAATTGATTATAGCAATTGATCGCGCTAGAATTTTTTAATCCTGAAAATTTTGGCTCCAGCTACACCTAATTTTCAACGTTCGTGATTTTTCTGAGCGATTCTTTTGGTGAAGAGGGTGGGGAACAGCAATTCTTAAGCGTTTTTTCCCGAAAAATGTTAAAAAAAATGCATAAAAAATACATCATATATATTTGTTGAATTCGTGCTTCAATAAGCTTTCATTTGACATCCTACATGATGTCATTCATTTTTTTCCATTTGCCAAATTACCCCGTGTAATTAACCACCAGAATCAAAATTCAACTTTTTATCCTTCACGTCTATAACTGGGCCACCATGCTACATCTTTGTGCTAAATTTGAAATTTTTACTTCAAATAGTTTCAGAGAAAATCGACTGTGACAGACGGGCGGACACCATTTTCATAATTTTAGCACGGAACACTAAACACAAAATAATAAGATGTTTTCGTATTTCCTTGATATGACACACATTTTATTATTTGAAGTATTTGAAAATATAAACGCTATGTTGTGAGTTTTCCTATTTCCCTTTAAAATGCCATGAGCGTTCCAAAAATTTCAAAAGTCGCTCTAATATAAGCACAGTGTAAATGTTAATTATATAACCTTATATAGGCTAAATACATACTACATTTTGTTGTACAAAATAAATATTTACGGATTGTGAAATTAATTTGAACATCGTAAAGCAACAGGTAGTCGAAGAAAATTTTGAGGCGGAAATCTATCGCGCTGTATTCACGATTTTCAGCAACAAGTGGTAAGGTCGTTATCAATACTAAATTCCAACGGCAACGTGTTAAGAGTAAGCGTGAAGCGTTCGCGTCAAGTTTTCACAGACAGTGGCATCGAAACACCACTCTAAGAAGGTTGAGCGATAGCGACCAGTCATAGCTGGTAGCTAGTCAAGAAGTACGCGAGTGCGCGAAAATCAGACACAGAAATTTTTTGGCAACGCTAACGGTAAGTTTTTTTTTTACTTGTTATTGTTAATACCTTTCCTGTTATAGTTCAAAAAAAGATAATAATACATTTTATATAAAAAAAAAATTATTTAAAAGATGAATGCTGGTGTAATATAAACTATATTTTGCAGAAGTTGTATATTTTAAGTGTGCCGAACCGTAGAGTGATTTTTGACTACACGAACAAAAAAATTTTTTTTTTTATTGGTTTATAAAATTTTTCTTTACGAAGATTTATTTTTTAAAGAATGCCTTAAATAAACTAATTTAAATTTTTAATTTTAATAATATATAAAAATTATTTTAAAAAATAAAAAAAAATATTACTTAAATAACAGTTTATCTAATGCTTAATAAACAAAACTGGGTAAGCAAAAGCTACCTTAAAAATTGAACTGAATTGATAATTATTCACAATCAACGAAAGTATGATTGGCTTTTGTTCTTCCTCTAATTACAAATCTGCTAAATCTTAATATATGTTTTTTATATATATTTGGTGTAAACTATCAGTGCCTGTTACTTCGCTGCCACAAGATATTTCATATAAGGCTATTAATTCCAAAAATTGATTTATAATTAGGAACATTCCCCTCTTGTCCTATGGATTAAACATTATTTTAGCGCCCTGTCTCTTCAAAGCAAAGGTTTGTGAACTCTTGTGTATGTAGGGTGATTGCTCCAAAAGTGAGTAAACCTGTTTTCTTCCTTAAAAAAATTGATATAATCACATTATAAACAAAAATTTCAAAGTGTTACTAATGCTGAGTAGTACAATAAGTAAGGCGTATATACATAAGTTGTTTTTTACTTTAACCGTTCTCTAAAACAAAATAACTGCGACTTGTTAGTTTTATGCGTGTTTCACTAAAGAGATTTTTCTTAAATGAAAAAGTTTTAGTAAGATATTTAATTTTTTGTGCCTTAAAGGACGTTCAAAATTTTTATTATAGGTCAGCTTGCAAAAATTATTTTTATCACGGTGCCTTTTTTTATCACGGTCTGTCCCTAAGAAATAATATCAGTTCCGTCTGACTATATCTAAATAAAAAAGCGGGGTAATATAAATGTGGCATCGTGTACGCAGATTAAGAAATGTTAAATATCATTTAGTCTCTTTTTTTCTGCAAGCAAGTGTATGTACCTGTGAATATTTTACCCATATTTCTTTACAAAACGAATCTATTTTCTTTGCTGTAACCCGCTACTTCGTCAATCCCGTGCGCGGTAATATTTATGTTTTCTGTATGAGGACAATGATATCCCTATTAAATAAAGGTAATTATGATCCTTGTCTTGTCCGACAATGTTTTTTAGTTCATTGTTTTAGTTTTGTTGTTACGTCGAATTAACGCAAAAAATGCCACTTTCTTGGGCGTAAGTTTCGTGTCAAATATTAGTCACAACACTAAAAATATCAGTCCTGGGGCTTTTGGTATACTTCTGCCAGCTTTGCTAAAAAGAAAAAATAATAATAACATTTTTATATTTAACACCTTTCTTTGCACTCCATAGCTAAAAAAGGCTATTTTAGTCCCTATTTTTAGGACCTGATTGATTAAAAATGCTTTAAATCCTTTTAAAAGTTATTTTTCATCCCTGTGGTAACAAAAAAATAGCAAAAAGTAACATTAGAAACACAATATTTATTATATTAAAACATTGACAACTAATCTATGTAAAACGTCAAAAATTATCTAGGTCAAAGAAAGTGGTAGCTATACCTATGCTCTCTGCCTAATAATATTTACAATTTATCAATGTCTATATTGTTTTTAACCTGGAGCATCGCTTTGACCACTGAAAACTGGTACCATACGGTCGACCTTCGCAAGGTCGTCGATTTTTGGAAAAAATATGCTAGAAGTACGTTTTCTGTATATTCAGTTATTGTCTTGGAATCGTTGCAAAATCTTCGCATTGTTTCTTGTATATTTTTTTTTGATTTGGGCGGCAATAAGCTAGACGTAGCCTCTGTAGCGTCTCTCTTAATTTCATTAATGAAAAAATCGCTCATAGTTTCGAACTTTCAGGTGACAACTCAAAAATTGTGTGACAGTTTTAAACAAAATCTTAGTTTCCATGATAGAAAAGCCATTATGATTTTATAATAAACGATTATTTCAGGTATGCAAGTGATTTTAAAAATTATACTAAAGAATATTTGCTAATTTTGTGTCCTATAATTTTTGGAGTGCAAAAGATAGCGTATATACCAAGGGACTAAGGGGTCGTTCATACCCTCGTGCAAATTTTGCCCTCAGGACTAAAAGACTTACTTTAGTCCCCTGATATATAATATACTATTGTAAGCGTCCGAGTGTACTCAGAGTGCCTAAAAAATTATGTTGAAGTATAGATATACGTATAAACAAATCAATGAGAGTGTCGGCTATACAACACTGTATAAAACTATTACAACTAGTGTATTTGTACAATAATTTATATTTTTTACTAGTCTTGTGCATCCGAACGTCAAAGAAATTAAAATAATGCATAAATAAGCTATGGTATCAAAAGATAATAGATTGTGTTCATTAAATGCATTATTTTCTAATATTTTTACATCTTTTTAACAAACCCTTTAAAAACAAAGTTAAAATGACTCACTTTCAAAATCTAAAATCTTGTCTTGTTAATAATAATAATAATAATAATAATAATAATAATAATAATAATAATAATACCCTTTAAAAGATGTATCCACGCGGGTGAAAATGCAACCAGTGGCTAATAATATGAAGCTACATGACATGACGCCTGTTATTACATTGCACAAAAGTGATTTTTGTGCAATGTAATAACAGGCGAACCAATAAATTGACAAACAAATGAAAACTTTGAAAACTGCTTGCGTACGCGTTAAATAATATTCATCAATTGCTTATTTCATGAATATTATGTATAAAGACTTATCTACTAGGTGATATTTAATAAGTATACATTTTAAAATAGTAAAGAATATTTGGCATATTATAACACTTTTAAATATGTTACACACATATTGTTTCCCTACATAATTTTGTATTCTATCACCTCCTCTTTCTTGTTGGCATTTAAAGTGATGTAAATATTCTCCATTTATTATTTAATATAATTTGAAGGGAAAGCAATTACAGTCTTACTTTTTTTTGGAATAGCATCATCAATCATAAATAAAAAAGTTTGCTAAATTTGTTTTGATGTGGCTTAATGTGGAATATCCAAGTACATAACAAATATTCTATTAAAAAGTTGGGTAAAAAAGACGAAAGATGATTTGCCGTACCTAACTTTTTTTGTTTGGTCTTATAAATTTTTAATTTGAATTAATAAGTAATTTTGACAATACTGAGTAACCATTAAATATTTATCATTGTAATATTTATCATTAGTAGTAACTTTCTAAAATATTTGGTTTTCCTTTTGTTTGTGAATATTTAAGCTTTGGATTATTCCTATTATGTCCACTATAGTTTTAAATCTGTGTATGGTTTTATAATTGTCATAGTTGGATTCTCAAAGTAATTTAACCAATAATTCTTTATCCCATTTGTAATGTGACAACACTCATGTTGTGTCATTGCCAAGCAATGTGACTCTAAACATCAATTAAATTTATTACGTAGTTAAATGCTTTGGGAAACGGAGTGTAAGATTGGCTCAGGATTATATTGATATTTAATTAGGTTTATATTTACATAATTCAATTTATTACTTGATTAAATGCTTTGAGAAGCCGAGTGTAAGGGTATTTAAAAAAAATAGAGACTGCCTTTTCATCAACTACCTACTAATGCATATGTCGTAGGCGGAATGCAAATTTAGGCTTTTTATAAACTTCCTAGGCATTTTAGAAAAAGCCGGCAAAACGCGAGCATAAAATGCATTTTTCGTTATGACTAACACCAATTCAGGCAAATTGATAAATGCCGGCAAAACAAGAACAGAAGAATATATATCACGTTGTGACTGATTATTTTTAGGCATTTTACAATTTGCCAAAAACGGTGCCGTCAAAACGTGAATATTAAACTAGTCGACTTTTGCACGCGAAGACGTGCACATCAACACAGCCGAAGAGGACCCCAACCAACACCCTGGCGCACCGATCCCTCTTCGCATGCGAGGAAAGACTGGTCAGGGCCCCTAACCAGGTGCTAACCCTGTTCCGACCTTAGGGTGCCCTCCGCTCCACCGTTCGCATAAAAAACCTTTCTAAGTCCGTATAATTAGGGCATTGCAGATTAGTGACAAAACTGAACTTAGGTGGCAGAAAATATTATTCTCAATACTTAATAGTATTTTCCATTTTATTTTCACGTT
This sequence comes from Philopedon plagiatum, assembly GCA_963971165.1. Taxonomy (NCBI): domain Eukaryota; kingdom Metazoa; phylum Arthropoda; class Insecta; order Coleoptera; family Curculionidae; genus Philopedon; species Philopedon plagiatum. Next base: position 48,302,022 of record OZ020191.1, on the reverse strand, counting down.
TTGACGGGACCGTTTTTGGCAAATTGTAAAATGCCTAAAAATAATCAGTCACAACGCGATATATATTCTTCTGTTCTTGTTTTGCCGGCATTTATCAATTTGCCTGAATTTGTTTTAGACATAACGAAAAATGCATTTTATGCTCGCGTTTTGCCGGATTTTTCTAAAATGCCTAGGAAGTTTATAAATAGCCTAAATTTGCATTCTGCCTACGACACATGTATCATTTCTTTTCCTTATATTGACAGTTTTGTACTGATTTGTGAAGTATGTTAAACATAGTCATTTTACACATGGGAACGTGCTTAAAACTTTAAATCAAGTACTAAATTTAATTTAGGTTTAGAGTCACTTCGGCGATAACACTGAGATGAGTGCTGTCATAATACAAGTGTATAAAGGGTGTAACTTTTGATTAAATTGTTTGTGCAACAGGTCGTTAGAGTCACATTTGGTTTAAGTAAAATAACGAAACCTGTTTATATTTTTATTCTTTCTATTAAGTGGTATTGATCAGGGATTAAGAAATACAACTGACGCTTAAACTCTAATAACTTTTTAATAAACGTTGTGGGTTGCACTCTGTAAGCTTGAAAATACTGACGACACAGTAAAAATAGCCGACGGTGGTAATGATTCAATTTTTAATTGACTTTATTTTAGGTCACAGGTTTATTTAGATCCTACTGCTAATTCCTAAAATATAGGTATGAGGGTGTAAATGGATCCGGAATAGGTATTTCTCCACAACCATTAAAGAATGTAGAAATTCCGAAATCATTTTTAATAATAGAACATATACATTCTTACTCTTGAGTTAGAATATTTATACTGAAACACTTACTTCTTATGTGTTTCGCATGTATTTTCATTCCATAACAAGGTACGGTATGAATATTCTGTAATCGAACCAAACGACATAGATTGCCGTGGATTTCAAAATTGTCAGTGACAGATGCAAATGGTGACGGCGTCATAATTTTTGTCAGAAAACCTTCAATTTAAATGAAATAATGAGTGAAAAATCGAATGAATCAGATATAGAATTTGACATTCATTCATTTGATTCATACTTTCTGGTCGTGGAGAAAATATAGTCTGTTACTCAGTTAGAATGAAAAAACTCAATACTCGTGGTTCCTCACGCTCGCTAGCGCTCACGTTCGGAATTTTCCACTCGTATCGAGTTTTTTCATTCTAACCTTGTTACAGAATATACTATTATATACTCGCTCATTTCAGAATGGCACTTTTCTATCATACATCATTTTTTACACAAAGTCAAATTCCCTCTCTGTTTATTTGGCCGGATGAGAAAATTTATTAGTTACTAACGACACAGTAAAAATAGCCGACGGTGGTAATGATTCCATTTTTAATTTACTCTAGTTTAGGCGACAGGTTTATTTACATCCTAATACTAATTCCTGAAATATAGGTATGAGGGTATAAATGAATCCGGAATAGATATTTATAGACTCACTCATTACAGAATACTTATAATTCCTATAAAGAGATTATTTTTGATGAAGCTGACCTTGCTTAAGAAATCTTTTTTTTTTAATTTTGTAACTAAAATAACACCGAAATAATGGCTCAATTTTTAGCACTATGTGTTTCGCACTTTTTTGGTGGAAGATACGTAAGAAACAGTTTGAACCTAAATAAAACCTACTGATTGTTGCTTGTTCGCAGGAGATTTAATTTTTTGCTTGAATTTTCAATAATGGGCAACATTACCGGCAATAGAAAGCTTATCATAATTAACAAGTTAGATTATATACTTTTGCGTTATGTCAAAAACCACTTGATATGTTGGCAAACTTCCGTAAAAAGTTAAACTAGACGAATTTTTTGCATAATGCAAGCATAAGTTTAAATATTCTGAGACGGCCTCTTATCGGCCAATAAAATTGTTTGTTGCTTTCCGCCTAAGCACTTATTTCTGCACATATTGTGGCACCGGCTTACAGTCAGTTAGTTACAACATACCTATGTACAGTGGCAGCTCAAGGTCTACAAAATTGGGAGGTCAAAAAAATGAAAAAGCTTGCAGACGAATAAATAATTTAAGCGGCGCATCCACAGTTTGTGAAAATATAGTAAAGTAGAGTAACAAAAAAACCTACCAGCTATAGCTTTTCCTCCAACGGGATTCAATAAGTAATAAGTAACATAACAATATAGTTTTGGACTTAAAATTTTTACACAGTTCACATGTATTTACATTTTTTTAAACTGTCTTTAGAATTCGCGAAATAGTCTATAACTCGTTAAAATTTGGAACGTTTGTTCAGTACTTAACATCGCTAAAGCACATAATCTATCCTGCCCCATGGTGTTTCTCAGCACACTTTTAATCCTTTATAAAGTAGACAAACTACGCTTACTTTCCACCGTTGTCATTGGTAAAGTGCACAAAATATTCAAAAGCGTAATTGTTTCCGAAAAAGTTGCGTTTAAATTTAGGATATTACAGAGCTTTAAAAGAGATGCAGCGCCATCGTTTTCTCGGAAATAATCTCTCATAAATCCACTAATAAAATTACAATTCCAGCAAAAAATTTCCGGAAAAATTCACCGGCATCAGCTAATGCGTCACGGAACAGAGAAAAGCAACGCGAGCGCGAGGGAGAAACCCAAACAAAAACAGGTGTATAGGTCGAAGGACGCACTGCCGCCGACGCGACGCCCGGTCCCGGTACGATTGGTGATTGGTCTTCGGTCAATGCCAGTGCAGACAGTGTCTCTCTCACTTTAATACGCTACAATCTTCTATGAATCTTTCTCCGTCTTAAGGACTATCCCGGCCGCGAGACCATTATAATTATTCATTAGAAATAGCTGAAATAAGCATAGGGTGTTGGCAAAATTAATATTTGACCGGGATGTTTGCAGAGCAGCCGGAAGCGCGCAATGGCCGGCTCGGCTGCCGCGCCGTATAACCCATGCCATGACATGAGTGCAGCGATTTAGGTAGTGTGTGGTTTTAAATTAGGAAACAAGTAAAGTATGTTTTTATTATTTGGGGGGTCAATGACCATTTGACCCTACTGTTGAGCCGCCACTGCCTATGTATCTCTATTTTTTCGTAATATAACGGCAGCATTGCTTTTAAATCGCGCTAGTAGTAAAGATTCTCTTGATAGCAGGTTATCTTGATTGCTACAAGCTTCGAACTTAAAATACACGTGCAAACAATAATTAAAAAGGTTTAACGTCTAGTTGCACAAACAATATTCAAAAATGGGGAAGATAAGTGCAAACTCAAGCAGATCGCGCCATTATAGCTTGTTCCTATCTGTTTTAATCATTTGAGCTTAAAGTGGATTGTTTTTCATTTTCAAATTAGTTTGAATAATTTTTCTGTTAAAATTTTGATAATTATGTATTCTATATGAAAAGTAGGTGAATCCAAACAGCTAAATGGACAAGATGGTAGTTTCCGCAAAAAAAAAGGCGGAACTTCAACAACTTTTTAACAGAGAAGATTGAAAATATATAGGAAAAATCCGAATAACAAAATAAATTATGTTTGTTGAAAGAAAACAATAAATTTATGTGTAATTACTTATTATCATATAATTATCATCAGTGAAATGACCTAGAATTGTTGGCTGATATAACTTTTTGCCCTAGTGTAGTTTTAAATTTTAATTTTAGTGTTCTGTGCTAAAATTATCAAAACTTATGGAATCAGTTCGGTGTCGGTCCGTCCGTCTATCACAGGCGATTTTCTCTGAAACTATTCGACGTAAAAATTTATTCACCCTACATATGTTAACTTTTGTTCTACTTAAATTTTGTGCCAAATCTCGACAGGTACATAGTTTAGGGTCTTCAATTTACATTGAACGGTTTTTTTTTTCAGCAATTCCGTACCAACTTAAGGAAAATCTTTTATTTTTTAATGATACAGTTACAAATTAATTTAAACAGTGCATGTAACTGCCAAAATCAAATACCTGACATACAGAGGTTAAAGAACTTGCGTTTTGCCAAAAAAAGAAGTAATTTTTTACATCTTCGGTAGCCTTACTGGTAAAATTAAGTCACTAGTCTTCTAAGGATTTAAATAGCCGCTGTTGCATATTTTGTCTCTTAGTTCTTTAGTATAATAAAAGTTAACGTGGGGTGAAAAATTTACCACGCAAATCCCATGTCCCGAGTTAAAAAAACACACCGTATATAATGTATTTTTTTATGCATTTTTTAGAACACTATTCGGGAAAAACGCTTCAAAAATTGCTGTCCCTCACCCTTTTCATCAAATGGACCGCTCAGAAAAATCTGAAAAAAAATTATGAATATCGAAACAAAATTATCAAGATTGAAAAATTCTAGCGCGATCAATTGTTATAAACATTTTAATTGTTCATATATAACTGCTGAATCATTGGTTTAGAGAAAACGTTTTCCAACAAAAAATATTTCTCACGACGTAAGGAACAACTTTTGTTCTTACCTACACGTACTACAATTTTTAATTTGGCTCAGTCGAAACGCTCCTCACTCAGCCCCGCGCATACGCGATGTACACGGTGTTGTGCCGATGGACGGATATCGGGCGGCCAAGGTTTGCTCAGGTTGTGGGGACTGTTGGCACGCAGCTTGCACTTGACCGATTTTTTCATCCTTAGGTAATTGACTAATATATACGAAATAGGAGGCCACACACTTGTGGACTGCTTACTATTTTATTGCATTTTGGCACACAACATGTTATTTCCTCATTTTTATAAAAAGTCAGGATTGTCATAAATACAAGGCAAAATAGAAAAACCGAGCGCGCTGATTAAACAGTTCGTTCAGTAATTCACATCGGGGCAGTCAAATGTGTTGGTCAGGGGATTTATTATTTAAAAAATTGCAAGTAGTCACTGGACCACCTGTCATAATTACCATCTAAATGCTTTGAACTGAATTGTCACGCGTAAGGATTGGGAACATTCGACTATATGACGATTGTTATCACAGTGAAGGTGTAAATTTCGCAGCTGATCACTCGCGAACGGTCCATCCGTTGGAAATGAGCCAGGTACCTAGCGATCGAAATGTGGAGTTAATAGGCAATATGCTATATATAATCCTAATAAATCTAAAATATATGGTCCCGATTCACTGAGAAAGTTTAAGATTTAGTACTGGTTTAAATTAAGATCTTCTAGTTGATCAGTTATGTTTTGACAAGTTTTTGTCCTGTCGTTGTTAATAAGACGTCATTGAAAATTTATGAATTATTCGGATATTTCAGCGATTTGCTTGGTCTTCAAATGATTTTCACCTTGGAACGGGTTGCTAGAGTGAATTTAGTTCTATTATTGTCGAAAGTGCCCTTTTCTTTATAAATTTACGAAAAAGCTTCAAAATAAATTCATAGTGCAAAATTTAGTTGTCTTATTCTTACAGTTGTCAGTTTAAAACTTTTGGTTGTCAAATTAGACCAGACTAGCGTTGGAGAATCTGGCTGTAAATTTTTTATATTCTCTACATAAATTAAATTTTTATGGCAGTTATTTTTTCCATTTATTTTCGTTGTTATTAATGAAGTTTCTTGATTGTTGTGCGAAGATTAAGGAGTAAAAGCTTAAAGATATTTTTTAAAGAAATATTAACTGTTGTGTCCCAGAGTCCCAGTAAACACAAGGTGGCGAGACAGAAACCGCATTGCCGAAAGCCGCGTCCGGCAGGAAATACGGCAAACCCGGCGGATTGTAGGCAGGGCATGTCCTCCTTGCCGTCTGGCGGCCCACGTATGAGCGGCCTTACAGATTCTTGGTTCCGTCGCTGGACCACAAACTAGTATCTGATCCGTCCACTGCTGGATTAGCCAAGTACTAGATGGCACGCCCACGGCTAGGTGTTTGTACGTGGTTTTAATACAAATTTAAGATGGTCAGCATTGGGCATTTTAGAAAGATTTCTACAGCAAAATAGTCACTGGAAATTAACAAAAATAATTTGCACTTGCTGTTATATCAATTACAAGACATTTTAAATATGAATTAAACATTTTTCCCCTAAACTGCCTGGCTAAAATGCAATTATTTTTGGAAATTCTAATTTTTTCCGTAAAAATATTTCTAGAATAACCAATGTTAATCCTCTTAAATTATATACATAAATATTTGAATATACAGTTCATTTTGTTCTTTATAAAAACGTGCTGAACATCTCTGCTTCCAGTATTTAAATAGCAATTTGCAGATTAACAAACTCCGCTCATTTTTGTTGTAGGATAGATAGGTATAAATAGTAAATTTATCTCATAACTTTAAACTAGTTTCTAACTTTTCTAGTTAGGACTTAGGAAAGCAGTAAAAAGGCAGAAGATAAGGGAAAAAAGTATTAAACTATAATAATTATAAAGTAGTCAACAAATTTATTTAAAACATATTTACATACAAAACAACCATCCAACTAATAAGCAACCAAAAATATAGGCGAACAACTGAACAGCACACAAAAAAAAAACACCAAACACAAACACGTCTATACGTTTCCACAAAAAATGACGATTCTTTGTTGTCGAGTCGCACCGTGTGATTTCCGTAAACTCGGAAATTTACTATCATGCATGTTCATTGTCGGAGAGATGGCGCGAAATTTAAAGTCAAGCGGAATGATCGCGGTAACTTGGCCATTAGTCATCTCCAACAAGTATAAAAAGAAGAATGGTCAGCCGCTTAAGAACCGAATGCGGTGCGAAACCTAAGTATCGTTTCTGGTGTGCCGAGACTGCCAAGTCCGTAACGCTTCAGGTTGAAGATTGGCAATTTATCGCATGGAAATAACACATACAGTCATAAAATGGCAAAAAGAGCCGCCGACTTCCCACTCTAGTGCTGACAGGCGGCCTAGTGTTTCCCGACTGCCGTTGGTTTATTACTGGGGTGCTATAAGCTCCAAACAAGTTTTTCCTTTTTATTTATCTTACGCTGTATTTTGACAGTGGTAAATCATAACATCAACATTTTTGTCTTCAAACTTTCGTTAGGATTTAGTATACCATGAAAATAAGTGAATAGCAAAACATGCTTACTTGAATTTGGCGTTACCAACATTTAATGATATTTATTTAAAATTTTTAATTAACCTTGCACTGCTTTCTTCTGACCGGCTGTTCTTGGCACAGAAAGACAAAATAGTGTTAGGGGCACTTGCAGTGGTATTTTTGCATACTGGCACAATACAATACTTTAGGGTAATTTTTAAGAAATTTCATGATCCGGGTTAGGCGAGGTGTGGTGAGTATAGATGCACTCGACAAGTTATCGATTTCAGTCTTTTTGCTCATTATTTTCTTGTGATGCTTCTAACGTATTTTTTGTACAAAAATACAAGGTAAAATAAGATATGGCCAATGTTTACAAATTGTGTTTACAGTGTCGTTTAGAATGGTTTGTTTTGGCTTCAAAGAATGTTAAATCATCCCGTATCCATTCTTAATAAATCCATGGTTTAAATCCACTTTAAAGTATCACGTCTAGTATGAATATGAAAAGGAAAATCAAACTTGACGAAGTTGAGATCTGTAACTTTATTATTAAAAAAAAGCATAAATATAAACACTTCATAAATAGCTTAAAACCATGGATTTATTAAGAAAGGATTCGATGTCCGTATACTGTGAGCGTATCGAACGTGAAGCCTTAAATTTGTTGTTTGTTATGAAAACATTTCCCCTAGGGGTTTAGTTTACGAACTACGTAATTGAATCAAGAATGGTAGTAGAAAGAGATACAATAGCATTGGAGTGTTGGAGCTCAGAAGTGTTGCTGTCTGTGCTGGTTGCTTAGGAAATCGGCTGAACCTCGGTCTGAACACTCGGTTACACGTACGTCTTTGTCTAATGAACTAGGAAAGAAAAAGTGCGATTTATAGATTTACAAATGACTCGGAGCGACTTTAAACAAACCTTTAGAAATAATATATCCTATAAATAATAAAACCTTTTTAACTTAAATTTATTATTATTTAGCAGAAAAATAAAATATTTTAGGTCATTTATTACTTTTAGTAAATTTTGTGATGCTTCTAACGTATTTTTTGTACAAAAATACAAGGTAAAATAAGATGTGGCCAATGTTTACAAATTGTGTTTACAGTGTCGCTTAGAATGGTTTGTTTTGGCTTCAAAGAATGTTAAATCATCCCGTATCCATTCTTAATAAATCCATGCTTAAAACGATGCAACAATATATAGACACTCACCCATACCTAAATTTTAAAACGACATAAAATTTATAGAAATCAAAATTAAACAATATACATTATATTATGTATTCTAGTCATTTTTTTATATATAACATAAACCAAGAACACGATTTTCTAAAAAGTAATTTAAGGCGTACAGAATAAGACAATGTAAACTGAGTATACGTAAGAATGTAATCACAATCCAGTCAAAAAATAGACAGTTTGTCCTGATAATGTCAAACCAAATAAGTTAGTCTTCGATTGGGTAGTCTGTGATTTTGGACTCCTGCTACGACATGAAAAAGAAAAATGGATTTCAGGTGTTAATAATGCAGTACATTACAATATTTTTCACGTTTGCTCAAACAGTCTGATATTCTTCTATGAAACTGTAATTAGAATTTTTGTCAAAAGACTACTTGCAATAATTTTTTAGGGTTTGAAAGCTGCAGAACCTAGACGTGACGTTAATGCACCAAAACTGAAACACAAACACTTACCTAATACTTAGACACTGTAAAATATACCACTGAGAAACTTATAAAGATATGAAATAAAACTACATTACGATGGTTCGTAAGTCGATTCTTTCAGTTTTGATAAAAACAAAATCTATAATAGCCCCTGCTGCAATATACCTACTTGTTTGCCTGTTGTGATCCTTCCCACAATTCAACAATAAACCTAAAAGTAATGAGTATATTACTATTAATACTTTAAGTACCCACATTACAACACGCCACTTATTTAGGAAAGACACTGTAAGGTTACTTTTACAACATAATTTTATCTGTATAACAAAATAAAAATTCGCTAAATACATATTGATGGCTACAATTATTGATCTATTACTACTATTACCAAGAAAAAAGTTATATTATTGTACAGCTTTCGTACAAGGCTGATCCATTGTATATCAATTTTTTTTACGTAATATGTAGGTATAAAAGAAAATTTCTGCCGGAATATACATATTATATACCAACCAAACCTTTTAGCAGTTTACATTATTTTTGCTTTAAAAAAAAACAAGTTATATGCCATCATAATAATACAAGATAGATATTTCATTGAAAAGATTGATTGATTGAGTAATTTTATTTAAAAGATTGATTGATTGAGTATTTTATTTAAAAGATTTCACTGAAACACTACCTTAAAAATTCTACTGTCAGCCTTGTCGAGCACTCAATTGGCAACACACGAAATCATTCGTGCAATATTCGAATACTAGGTACGACTCTTGCTTCTGAAGCTTAACAACGAAGAGTAACTAAGGTGTCCTAACTATTATTTGCTTATAAATGAAAAATTTCATCACTTCCTTTCCTTCTAAAGTTAGTAATGATGATTCATTTTGGAGCATTTCTCTTGAAAAACAATGGTATTGTAATAAAATTATCCCACACTACAAACAAAATATTTTAATTACTTACCTGGAAGAGAAAAATAATAATCCATCTTCTTGTTAGAATGCTAAATTAAATAAAAAAGTACAGCAAAGTCAAAAATGACCAGCAGCCATTTTTACTTCACCTAAAAAGAAGTACTCGTCGCTACAGGGACCCCGGATACTTTGGCTGCTGGGCTTCTTGACGTTTGACCCGATTAATTTTTTGCTCGGAACCTTTAAAAAGTATCAAAAAAGATCCTGAGCAACCCTAGAACTGAGCAAACCTGTCCGAGAACTTATTTCTCAACTCCATGGCCACAAGAAGACATTATATTATTTCTCAAGCAAAACAATTCTTAGGTTAAGGTACCTAGACAGGATTAATTTTTTGCTCGGACCTTTAAAAAAAGACAAAACAAAATTTTTATGGAGGAAGGAGTATTTCCAATGCACTTTTTAGAGGCGATTTCCTAATTTTGTATATTTTAAATGACAAAAATTTAAAAAAAAGTTCCATTCGGGCCCGGAATCGAACCAACGCAACGCCTGCGGGTCAATAAGCACACTTTGAAAGGCATTTATTACTTAATAATATTTTCACATGTCACTCTTATTACTACGATTCGGCATACATATAACATACTACATTACATAATACACTACATATATACATAACACGACATCGAGGTACGGACTTAGACTAAACTAAGCGCCCACCAAGAGAAAAGCAACCACGAATGGTTGGGGCGGTGACAGCCCTGGGTAGATTCAAGGGTGAGTAATCTGATACGTAAGGCCTCCTCCGTGGCAACTTACGGAGGCCATGAGTAACTTCAACACCGCTTCGAGAAGCTTAGAATTATTTTTTTTTATGAAGTTAATTAAGATGGTATTTTTTTTTTTTAATTTTGGTTTTGCAGGAAAACTTTTGCAAAAAACCTGCTTGATTTTTATGACTAGAAGAGGAACATAATGGTCATTACGAATATTTGTTATGTAACTAGCTTTAGTTACTTGAAAGTACAATCATGCTCTCATTTACTCGTTGTTGCATACATGCTCTCTTTCATCCCTATTTACATACGCTCGCGTTCGCTACTAGTTAATATTTACAATATTTACAGTATATATACAAATTTACATGTCCAATGGCTCGCCTGATTGTGCGCGCTCAGCACATGGGCGGGGCTTGTAATAGGAGATTGGCCTCGTATTTAATGCGAAGCTCCACGTTTTTATGAGCATTTGATCGGTAGCTTGGGATGTATGACAATCAATTATTAGGATTAGGAAGGAAATTTTCGTAATAAATTGGCAAATTGTGGTATAAAGGTTTATGTATGGGGTTATCATTATGTCTGATTTGTGTAAGGTTTTCTGTTAGTGTTGAGTTGCCGACTTTGGTTCTGTAGAACTTATCAGAGATTCCATAAACATGTTCATGAAATCTCTGTATTCCAGCTTGTTCGTGCAAGTCGGCAACTGTTGTGTAACGCGGTAAAGCGGTTACACATCTCAGAATTTTATTTTGCATTCTCTGGAGCCTACTCATCTGTATGTCAGATGTGCGGCTCCAGAAAGGAATGCTTTACCACTGCACTACGCGGCTGATGCGACAAATCCGGTAAACTTGTTAACAACGCAAACTGTGAAAGCTTCAGACGTCAAGCAGCCAAAGTATCCGGGTCCCCGTAGACGCTACTAAAAGAAGTTGTGGACAAGTCCACTTTAGCTTCCAGACTGGGAAGTAGGGTAGTAAAATAATTAAATTGTTGGATTGGTCGCATAACGCACCCATCTCTTTGCTTCTTTTACTTACAACGAAGACAAAGAAAAATGTGTATGTCCGAATTTTATTCGAAACAAGTCGTAACTAAGCGTGGTGCGATACTTGCCATAAGAAGTGTCATGAGAGGCTGGTCTACGCCGCACTGATAGATAATCACAACTGAGCTACTGGACTGGTTCGCCGGTAGTGTACCCCGCCATGCGTCACGTCCGGAGGCGTCAAACCTAGCGCATTACCTTCGGCTGGGGCCCATTCCCAAAACTCTACTGTTTATGTCCGAAAATCACTTTATTTGTGAAAAAATGTGTGTTTTTCTCGAAAATAGGCACAATTAAAAAAAATACCTAACTCTCTTATAGGGCACACGTTCAATTTCTATATTATGAACAGTGTACCCCCCGATCTTCTCCATGATGGATTTTTAGGTCCGGCTCTCCTACTAATAAAAGGTGACTTGGTACACTCACAGAGAGACATATAAAAAGTAGATCATTTGTAGGTATACTCCAGACTCGTTTATTGCCGCAATTGAATTTGCAAGAAAAAGCAGCTTATCATTTCATGTAGGTACACCAAATATGCCCTGATAATTTTTTATTGGATAGATGCCTGTTCACCAATGGGCATATCTGTCTTAAAGAACAAAGAAAATAAACTAAAGTAGTAAGATTATCTGATTTCAAAATCCTATGATGTCCGAAGGAAAAAATATGATTTAATGAAGTTACTAAATAAAAATCTTATTCTAAGATATTATGCACCAGTTTTTTGCAAATCAGTTATAAATACTTTTCTTTTAATATTGTCACAACGGGGGTTGTTGCGACTGAGACTAAGTAATAGTCTCTGGGATCGTATGGAGGGAATTAAGTTAAAACAGGTTATAAAAAATATAACATTTAATAATTAATCAACAATAATAGCAATAAAATAAAGTTTGGCATTAAATAAATGAAATGAGGCACTTACTTATACACTTCCCTTACATCTTCTCTATAAGGGCGGCTCTTCTCCCGACCAACGGGCACATGTCTTATCTCGACATCTTAAGAACGACTACCTATCACTCCATTATGCAGTTATCGACAATCGGTGCATTGCTAGATCAGCATACCTTGACTTACTCAATAAAGTTAAACAAAACCAAGCTGACCTTCAATGTCGTCACCAAGTCCACCGAATAACAGAGTGTCTATTCATCGTTATTGGCAAAATAATCTTTATATAAATAAAGTGTGATTTCAGAAATAATTAATAAAATAATCCATAATAACATAACTATGATAATATTAAATGTAATTTTCTTTTTAATGTTTGGTACATTTCAGCTAATATTTTTAAGTCATTTCTAGATTTACTACTCGCTGCAGGTATACTACTGACGACTTAAATTAAGGGAGCCAGCTGTAATCAGCTGATTTTTAACTGGGAAGTAGGGCTTACTCGACGACAAAATTGACAAAGATGCCACAATTTGAGTCGCCAGTAGGTACCTATCTAAAAATTTAAGCATTCCTGTTTAGATGTCTTAGGAAAGGTAAATCAAGTACCTATAGAATGCTTAATAGACGGTGATGTGAAATTAGGCTAAGGTTCAAAGCAAATAAAATTTATTTTTTGGAAAGTATATTAATGATTATTATTTTGAAACAGCTAATTAAAACTAAAAGTATAATGACATTGTCATTATTGTACAGTCGTAGATAATACCTGGTTATAACTAAACTTAGGAGAAACGAAAATAAAAAATATTGAAATTAACGGAATATTACAAAATTATAATATCAATTTTGCAGGAAGAACGACATAAATGAACAAAGTTTGGAGGGTTAATTTAGTAAAAAAAAAACATTCGTTTCAAAGTACAAGAATCATTAGCGTACATCTATAATGTCTCTCTAACAATCATTTGTCGCCAACTTTATTATGAACCGCTACCGAATTGTGCATATAAAATTAAAACTTTTAAACTTCACTGATAAAACAGGACTACTTATGGGAAAAGAATTGCTTCTTTTGCCAATTTTGTTCTTAGGACAAAGGAAATTTATCGGACAGAAAGATACCACTCTTCGGTCAAACACACTTCGGCATTTAAAACCAGTCCAAAGTTCTCTTGGGCTTTAATTCTATCAAGCTGAAAGAAATTCATTTAAACTAAAAACTTTCCCAACATAGTTACTCTATGATCTTCTATCAAATTCAAAATTCTCTTCTTAAAGAACCCAAGCATTTGGCAGCCGACATAACCCACGAGGCCTAGTGCCCTAAGCCATCGTGCAAACTCGTTTTTAACGAATCGCGCGAACCTCAGAATCTCGGAATATCAGTGGTTGAAACCTGTTATATTTTCTTTGATCAGTTTAGTTGGAACTGGAAGCATTTGAGTATTGGGTTAAATAGTTGGTGCTTAGACCATTTGTGGCCATAATTTGACGGTAAGTAAATGCAAGAATATTCTTTGATAATTTAGTAGACTAGTTAATTAATAAAATTGAGATGTTTATGCGATGCACATATTAGACTATACAGAATTTTCAAAACCTGGACATTTATTTTAGCCTTACACATTATTTAAGACTAATTATTTCCAAAAAGCTCATTCGGTACTTGGGATAAAACAACTCGTATAATTTAAAAAAAAAATTTGTAAATACTTTAGGGTAGGAAATAAAAATGACGATATCTTTCTTCAAAACCGCTGCACTTGTTACAAAAGAATACAACCTTCTTACAAGATATTATGTCTTAAACTGAAAACCCACGGGTTTGTTGATAAAAGATTAAGATTTTCTATTGATGCGTATTTCCTTTGAGTTAAGACACTGATGTGCAAATCTGCCAAGATTGTCTTTTTCACCACTCAAGAGAATTTTTTACTAGTTATATTATGTAAATAATTAAAAATCAAAGAACATCGTTATTCTAGAAGGCTTTAATTTAATAAGGTAGATAAAATTTATCAAAATCTGATGGTTTTGCTAAAACTTAAGTCCGACTTCCGACTGTAGGTACATGTGAAAATCTGTTTATATAGACTCAATTAAAACATTTTTTCCTGGTGGATAGTGCATACTTCCTGGATATCACAGACCATATTATTATATAACTGTTACTCGCGGTTTCGCGCACATAAAATTCGCAACAAAATAAATGTCAGAAACTACTGAACGGACTTGAAAAATTATTTCACCGGTGAATATGTTTCACCCTCTTAATTGTCACATACTGTATATAATTGTTACCCGCAGCTTTATCCGCGTGTAACACTAAAGCTAATCAGTTACAATTTTTACCTACGCTTCGATCGTATGAAATGCGAATGTGGACCAAATTACGGTCTCTAGTTTTTCAAAAGTTATTAATTTATTTTTTATTATTATTTTCTGACAAGATTAGAACAAAGAATTAATGAAGTTGAGATATTGAAATGTCCCACTGAAGAGCAGATCAATTCAATAATAGAAAACATATGCTTCCGGCTTCAGCGAGGCATCAAAAGCTTGGACGAGTGCAGCTCAGGTGAAAATGTAAGCAGATCAATGTTAAGTACCAATATTAAATAATAATTATAAATGGTTAGTTTTTGGGATATTATATGTTTTCAAATATTTTGTTTGTTATGTGATTTGTTAGCTCTCATTAGTAAATATCATTTGTTGTAATAATGTCAGCAAAAACACAGCTGTTTCTGTTTTAAATATATTTAATATTAAAATAAATCATTGTTTTCTTGTTCCCTGTACGACATTTTACTTAATACATATTTTAGGTAACTAATAAAATAAAAAAACTACTGAGTTTGTTCCTATATTTTGCAAGTTAAACATAATATCATTAAAATGCTATTCAAATTAGCAAAACTCAAGGAAAAGGCATATATCCTTCTAGTATACACTTGTGATTTTAATTTAGGCTATAACTACACTTTTGAAACATCCCTTATTATAGGATTTTAAACGAGATAATTATTCTCTTTACTCAAAGTAACAGTTTATAGACAAGTCTTACGAAACTTCTAACAAATGACTTAATTTTTAGAGCTAAAGTTATGGTGATCTTAAAGTGAAAAATGGATTCTATATTAAAAGAATTAATCTTTTGACTCAAATTTACGATAATCTTAAGATAAGAAATTGAATTTGCAACAACAGGCTTAGTCTCTTGGCTTAACTTCAAGATGATCTTAAAATAAGGGACAGAATTTGTAACAATTAAATCAAGTTTGTTTCTCAAATCTACGATTATTTTAAAACAAAGAACGGAATTTGCACCAATTAGCTCGATGTTATGCGTTCATGTGCCTGGAGTGCATCATATTTTGGCATAAATCCCTATTCTCTTACTTGACAGTTTACTACTACAGGACGCATTCTATGTTAATTCATATTCTTCTGGGTCAAACAAATAAATCAAAACTGACCAAAGAAATGTATTTCTTACTTTAAATTCCTCATTCATTTGGCATATATCAAAAGAATCATTCGTTTGAGTAAATGGCATATTCTATTAAAACAAATGATCCTTTTTATCAGTGTTGTTTTCCCTCTAATCATGTTTTTTAATAATTATTGCCAAAATAGAAGTGTACAAATGTTCTTACACTTTCATTGTTTCTTGATCTGTAACTCCGCCTCCATTTTTGATAGTATCTGCCGTTATTTCGCCAATCTAAAAACAACATTAGTTATAATCCCATGAGAACTTAAGCTTAGTTAGTATTACCATTAAATTTAGATATTACCTTATTCCAAATTCAATGGTATTACGCAATCTAATGAAATCCTTATCTATTTCCTTAGATTTTCTTGGCGTCGTTCCCATGCTTTGTCAGCATATTAGAAACGTATAAATATATGTAAACTGCATAATAAAGTCAGTCATATTGTACACGCCTCTGGCGAAAAATAAAGTTTTTAAAAACAACTCTCGAACATAGTTGTTAACTGGCGCAGTCGGGCCAGATTTGGTCAACGGTTTACGCATCGTGCGTGTCCACGATCTTCGTTTCAACGATTAGTGGCATAAACGAACAAAAACAAAAAATTTCGAAAATCCTGTGGGTGCGTGGAAAATCGCTCACTGATCACGGAAGAAAAGGAACAAGTATCGTCGCACGTCCTATTGGTGCAAGGCAAGGGAACAATAAATAGATTCATTAATGCTTGCGAAAACTTTTTTAATAATCAGAAGAACCGAACAGATAATGGTGCAGTCATAAATGTTTGTCTATTTGATACTGTCTTAAATAAATTAATTAGCAGAGCAGCCGATTTAATTGCCCTACAGAGTAGAACTAAATACTTGGCATTTGTTAAAAATAGCAATGAATTCTACATTTTCTGATCAAGGATCTATTGATTGTTTATTGCAAGATGTAATATCAAAACCGGAAAGCAATAAAACGCCGCAACAATTTAGTCTGCGCCTACAAGATGCACGTAGTTTATTATTCTCAAAAATTAACGTGCCAAATGATACAAATGCAATTAAATTATTAAAAATTACGAAATACGAAAATTTAATTTTAAGAACATTTATTAATGGTCTAAATTACCACATGCAGTTAGTACGATTAACAAATCCAACAGCTCTAGAAGAAGCAATGAGTTTTGCTTGGATTTGAAGAAGAAAATTTTATTTACTATAAAAATCGAAGTAATGCAACCAACAAAACTTCTGTCAATTCTAGGGTTGCCACCTCTTAAGAGTCTCCCGGGAGGACATTTTTGGCATAATTAACAAAACACATCAATAATAAGACAAATGTTAGTTTATTATCTAATAACTACAAATACACATAATCAGTCAGAATATAGAAAATATTTTAAATGATTTACAATTCTGTTATTCGTTATATTCTGTTATTACCGTTATTACATTTTAAAAAAATATTTTTCATTAGATTTCGATGTATTGAGTAATCTATCTGCTTTTATAATATCGTAAAATTCAATACATTTAATAGGCTCATCAAAATAAATTACCAACTTACTTTTAATAAGAAGTGCATTATTACATATATTTCTATAATCTGCCCACTTTGCCAAACAACTTATTTTAATTGTTGAAAGTAAGGAATGATTTCTCGGGAGGACATTGGGGATGCTGGGGAGGACGGAGGACATTTTGGGTCAAAGGAGGACGGGTGGCAACCCTAGTCAATTGAAATGTACCTAAAAATAAGTTAAATATGCCTCAACAAACGCATAAACCGGACTTTTTCTCAAGCACCTTTACAACAATCAACACCACAGTTTAATAACTATACACCCAATTATATCACATCGTATGCCAATGGCACAAAATCAAAATAAACCCCAATTTTTAGGTTACGGGCAATTTCGACAACCCTCTAATTAATGTCTTTAGACAAGGACCTGTAAATCGTCCAAATTTTAATAACCATAATTTTAGATCTAATTTCAATTCAAGACAAAATTTTAATTATCAACATAATATGCATAATAAATCCTCTGGAATCTCTAGGCTGAGAAAACCAGAACCGATGGATGTCTCTTCGGGCAATACTGCATGTACTAAATCAACGTACACCGCCTAAACGCGATTTTATTATCGAAGAATTATTTCCCCAATATGTAGAAAATATTAACAATGAATTTACCGAATGTGTTGATGGCTCTCAGCATTATCAAGAATATATCGAAATATTGTACCCAATATAATGACCTAACGTATGATTTTTCTCAAGAAGAAAATAAGGTATACGAGAACAGATACGACTATAACGAACATTTTCAGGAGAACCCGAGTTCAACGAACCTGACATACCTTAATACGCACTCCGATTTACCAATAATTTATATACCGAAAATAAATGCAAAATTTTTAATAGACACTGGTAGAGGTAAAAGTTTTATCAAACCAAATCCTGCTTTTCAAATTTATCCAAATTTTATATCTTCACTTATAATCTCCCAAGTGCCTGAATTATTGCCGGAAATTTTTCGAGTACAGGAATTTTTTGAAAAATTTTCTTAAAAAATTCATGTACGAGAAAAATTTCCTGCATTTAAATCAAGCACGTGGGGGATTCGGTAATAAAATTTCACACGTCACAGTAGATACCTATAAAGTTGTACGGTATCTACATATATGCAGTGTTAAAAAAATCTTTCCACCTATTTTAGTTGTAAAAAACTACTCATAAGGGGTTAATATATATCTACTGTAATATTTTATATTATATTTTCTTCACTAAAAGGGGTGGAATCCTGTTTTTCTTATATTGTCAAATGTTACAACGGTTTTGGTGAACCAGAATACATATAATCGTATAATAAACTGCTGGCCAATTCAAGCGGGACAAACTAAATTTTTGATAAAATTTAGAGTGGAATATTTTCGAAACGAAAAAAGATTTTGATTTAACTTTTTCAGTATGTAATTGAATAGTTCTTCTAGTTTTTATACTTCAAGGCACTATTGCTAGCAGTCGCTGCAACTCTATTTTACAGGGTGTTAAGTGAAACCCTGACTTTTTTGGAAAAGTTTTCCAGTTCCGAGAATCTAGGAAGAATTTTTTTTGAATTTTCTTTTCATACTAAAATGATCCATGGTCAAATACAAAAAAACAATTTCTCCGGATTTTCTCTATTTTCATTTGTTTTCCGTATACAGGAGTTAGTCGAAATTATCGACTTCTTCTTACAAAGGAACCCCTAATTTGGCCGTTTATTCACAAAAAGCGAAAGACCAAGTAAATTTGTAGTTTGAAGTAGTCCAGCTAACAAAATTAATACAAATTTTTGTACAGGGTGTAGCAAGTTTGGATCACGGGCTAGTAAATTATTATTTTTTAATTTCTACTACTTTTTCCTAAGTTAACTATTAATTATCACGTGCTACGTTAAAGGGTTAAAATTTGTTAGGTCCGATAACAGTACTGGTTAGAAAGATCCTTTTTGCCCAAACGGGTTTTTCATTTTTTGTCTAGTCCCATTTTTAGTGATTAAACGGCTCGCATTTTGAACCTAACTTTTTGCAATTGCATCCATGAACGATTGAAGTGAGAGTGCTTTTTTGGTGGTACATAATGAATGTTTTATCCAACCAAAAAACATGTAGTGGCCAAACAGCTAATGATGCTTATTCGAAGAATTTTTTAGCATTATACAGGGTTGCAAAAAATATACCACCTATACTTTATATGGAAGTCATGTGATTTTCAAATTAATTGAATATAGTCCCAATTTTCTTGGAACTTTTTGCCGAAACTGTTTTTGAATTTTTTTGTCTGGTCCCATTTTTAGTGATACAAATGGCTTGCGTTTAAAACTTAACTTTTTGCGATTGCATTCATGAACTATTGAAGTGGACATCGTTTATTGGTTTAACCAACCAATAAAAAAGTGTCGTGGCCATAGAGCTAAAGATGCTTATTCGCTGCTTTTGTCCGCGTTTGCCCAAAACATATCACCTACATTTTATATGAAAATCATGTGATTTTAGAGTCCTTTAGGTATTCATAAAGTTCCTTTTTGCTATATTAATAATTATTAAAGAAAATGTCCTACTTATTATTAATAAAATCTAGTAACGATACAGATAAAAAGAATAATATTCATTCGGAACTTTTTCACATTATACAGGATTGTGCAGAAGTTACTACTTATAATAGAAGCCACGTGTTTCTCGATATCTTTGGATTTTCGTAAACTTCGATTATTCATTATAAAAGAAAAATATTTTACCACTGCTCTAAAAAGTCAGTACATGGCATTGAGAAATTTTAATTAATAAGAAGTGTCTTAAATTAATAGTCACGGAGTACATTTTTCTCGTCAAAAATTGGAGATGGATAGTGAATTCAACTGAACAAGTTATAAAATTCTGTATAGCGTAGTTTTTAGAAGGTATAGAAATTTCAGAAGATTTAATTACTTTTGAAAGTACTCGAAAAGATACGTAATTTTCAAATTTAGTAGTTATTTTTCCCGGCATTACTTTAGGAGATCCAAAATGTAAATTTTGGTTGTTACTTTTATAGGTAAACAGAAAACGTTTTAAATTATAGAACATTTTTTTTACTTGAAGGTATTATAAAAACTTGCAACTAACGAAAACAAAACAAATCTTAATACCTAGTAGGACCTCCCCTTACATTTATTATCTCTTGGCATCTTCGAGGCATGCTTATTACCAAATTATTGACAAATTCTTGCTGAATATTTTCCCACTCCTGAACAATGGCGTCTGCAAGTTGTTCTAGAGTCTGAGGAGGATCTTCCCTAGAACTTACCAATAATTTCAATTTAGACCAGACGTGTTCGATAATATTCATGTCTGGTGATTTTGCAGGCCAGACCATCCTGGTAATATTATTAGCTTCCAAAAACTCTTGCACAATGCGTGCTCTATGAGGTCTGGCGTTATCGTCAATTAGCACAAAATCGTTCCCAAAATTGTTTGCAAATGGTAGAACGATATTGCTTAAAATTTCGTCCCTATATACCTGACCGTTAATGGGCTCCAATGTTAAAAAAAGTTCCGTTTTGCCATTAAACATTACACCACCCCAAACAGTAACGCCTCCACCACCAAAAGGTTCCTGAGGAGCCATATTCTCCTCCATATACCGTTCGCCACGTTCACGCCAAACTAATATTCTGCCGTCCGAGTGAATTAAATTAAATCTTGACTCGTCTACAAACATGCAGTTTTCCCAGTTATCTAATGGCCAATTGCGATGTTCATATGCCCACTGGAGACGTCTTCGCCTATGCTGTGGTAGAAGTCGCACACATTTAGCACGTCGCCGAGCTCTAAAATTAAAATTTTGGCTTAAAAATCTGTAGTATAGGTGTAGGGAATGAACCAATAAATAAGCCAACAGTAGCTTTTATTATACTAAAATGCAAAATTAGGTCAATTTTCATAACGTTAGTTCTAGGGAAGAACTAAGGAACATTACGCTGCAAGCACAAATAATGTGTTTAGGGTCGCCTATCAAAACTTTAATTTATGAACAACTTAGTTCAAGTTTACATTTATAATATCGGTGCGCAAAATCCAAGATTCACGCCTCAGCTGACGTCGATATTATAATAGCCGACTTACTAAAATGAAACACTAAAAATATTGGTACAAAAAATAAGATCTCATTTGAAGTAACTCACCTTAAGTTATTATTGTTTAAAGTTCTTCTAATGGTCCTATTGCTCACACGAATGTGTGTTCTTGCTCTGAACTCCTGGTTAATTTTCTCTGATGGAATTTTTCGCCTTCGACGAGCCTCTCTAACCAACCATCTTTCATCTGCAATGCCGACTTTCTTTTGGCGACCTCCCCCATAACGATAGTTTGCACTTCCCGTTTCGTGGAAGCGTTGACGCAGTCGAGATATTGTACTTCGCCCAACCCCGTACATATCCGCAATAATACTAATTTTTACCCCATCTTGTAGTAAACGCAAACAATTAGCTTGTTCTTTTGCACTTAATCGAGCCATTATAAAGGATAATAACGCACCAATTCAAAGAAGAATACTTTGTTGCCTTGGTAACTGTCAATAGCAAAGAAAATGTTTTATTTTTTGGCCTACTAGATCTTTTGACTAAGAAATAGAAACGCCGCTAAATTAACAGAAATCCACCTGCAAAGTATAGGTGGTATATTTTTTGCAACCCTGTATAATGCTAAAAAATTCTTCGAATAAGCATCATTAGCTGTTTGGCCACTACATGTTTTTTGGTTGGATAAAACATTCATTATGTACCACCAAAAAAGCACTCTCACTTCAATCGTTCATGGATGCAATTGCAAAAAGTTAGGTTCAAAATGCGAGCCGTTTGTTTAATCACTAAAAATGGGACTAGACAAAAAATGAAAAACCCGTTTGGGCAAAAAGGATCTTTCTATCCAGTACTGTTATCGGACCTAACAAATTTTAACCCTTTAACGTAGCACGTGATAATTAATAGTTAACTTAGGAAAAAGTAGTAGAAATTAAAAAATAATAATTTACTAGCCCGTGATCCAAACTTGCTACACCCTGTACAAAAATTTGTATTAATTTTGTTAGCTGGACTACTTCAAACTACAAATTTACTTGGTCTTTCGCTTTTTGTGAATAAACGGCCAAATTAGGGGTTCCTTTGTAAGAAGAAGTCGATAATTTCGACTAACCCCTGTATACGGAAAACAAATGAAAATAGAGAAAATCCGGAGAAATTGTTTTTTTGTATTTGACCATGGATCATTTTAGTATGAAAAGAAAATTCAAAAAAAATTCTTCCTAGATTCTCGGAACTGGAAAACTTTTCCAAAAAAGTCAGGGTTTCACTTAACACCCTGTAAAATAGAGTTGCAGCGACTGCTAGCAATAGTGCCTTAAAGTATAAAAACTAGAAGAACTATTCAATTACATACTGAAAAAGTTAAATCAAAATTTTTTTTCGTTTCGAAAATATTCCACTCTAAATTTTATCAAAAATTTAGTTTGTCCCGCTTGAATTGGCCAGCAGTTTAGATAAATAATATCATTTCCACCCTTGTTAGTTTCAAAAAATTAGTGAAAATTGTTTAAGACAACTCTGTTTGTGTGTTATGAAATAAATTTTGTTCACTAAAAAAGGTGGAAAGCTGTTTTTAATATATTTTCATATTTTATACACATGGTATGTTTCAGCACACTATAGCTTAACAGAGATGGCATTGAAACAAAACGTCATTAGTTTTGTTATCATTATTTCATTGACAGATTCACCAGTTTAAGCTCAATATTTCTATTGTTGAAGTTGAAGAATAAGATTATAGAGAATGGAAAAAGAACAGAAATATACATTACGCGCATATTGCGAAGAACTTTGTGAAGTTAAAAAAAGCCACCCTAAATTGAAATACTTATCATACCTGATTGAGAAGTATATGGAGAAAAACCAAAATAAGAAGTTATTTAGCGTAGTACAAAGAAAGGTACTGGAAGTTTCAACCAAGTTTTCGCGAAATAGAAAAGATAAGTTACATAAAATTGTTTCAAAATATATTTATATAGTCAAACATAGACATTTAATTAACATAAATTCTGTACCGATGTATTTATTCACCATTGCAACGCGAGGAGTTTTCAGATTTGAAATATTCAGTTAATGATTATAATTAAACATGAAATAAAATGTTGTTTTACAAGCCCAATGATTTTTTTATCTCGTTTAATGTGAAAAATAAAATTCTATTTTTATATAAAGCCAAATGTCAAATATGATCATATGTCAATAATTTGACCAAAAAATTTCCATTTTTTAATTTGGCCCAGGGTACCCTAGAGGATGAAAATTTCCGGTAATTTTTTGTGTTGCCATGGTAACGAAGCAAAAAACAAACTTCTGATTGGCTAAAAAAGTGACGTGTGAAATTTTCTGAATTATTCTCCGTTAGAGCAGCTCATGCTACGTCACTTCACAATGAAGTTATAAATATTCCAGTATTTCCTTCATTTAATTTTTCTGGAATTTTATCATAAATTTTATATTTTTGATTTTTCACCGAAATTCGACGGGCATCTAAGAATCGATTTTTTTAATACATATAGGATCCAATATAGATTTGCAAAATAGCGAATGAAGCACACAAAAAATAATTCTACCATTATACCACGTAAATAGCATACCAGCATTATATAACTTCGAAATAGTCAAAATTACGATACTCCCTCGTACGCGTCAAAAAGTAAAAGTACCCGTTAATTATTCTAACGGTATAGGTATTTTTAAATACACAAATTTCGGATGTGCAGAAAAGCCTGAATCATTAGTCGAAATAAAAAATTCTTTTGCGACAACCCTCGTAAAAAATACCAGCGAAAATCCAATAAAAATAACCTAACTTAAACCTTTAGATATGGAACCATTACATTAGATGAAGGAGAAGTTAATTTTATAGAAAATAAAATCCTGTAAAAAATAGTAAAAATACTTTTTAAGAACATGTTTTTATTATTTAGATCTAGGCTAAAACGAAAAAAATAAGTATAGTTTTTTCATTGTGGCAATTCTAAATGCTATTTATAAGTGGACGTAGTTCGCACGGGTGGATCCTAATAAAGTAGTATCAAAGTTATCACTGAAACAGATATAATATATTATGTTATATTTATTGTCTTAAAAGTTTGTATCGCGAAAAGTTCATACAGGCATTAATTATTTTGTTTGGCAGAAATTGTAAGTGGATACCTAAGTATGTATTTTTTTCTTTTCTGTTCACGCGACAAGCTTTTAAGACAATAAATTTAACATAATATATTATATCTCTTTCAGTGACACCGTTGATACTACTTTTATTAGGATCCACCCACGCGAACTACGTCCACTTATAAATAGCATTTAGTATTGCCACAATGAAAAATCTAGACTTATTTTTTTCGTTTCAGTACATCTAATTATTAAAAGCTTGTTTTTAAAAAGTATTTTTTTTAAGATTTTATTTTTAAATTTTTGTTACGTCTTAACCTATGAATTTCTGATAATGCATCACTATTATAAGAAATCTTACCTGTTATCGTATTCTACTCGTCAAGCCCATTCATTTAATGCCCATATCAAGAGGATTGTTAAGAAATCGATAATCCGTCATCTTGTGGCGTCCACCATATTGGGTTTAGAATGACGTCACAGAGCTTATCGTATTCTACTCGTTTTCATTTGATACCCATGTCGAGGGGGTTGTGAAAAAGGGAAATCCGCCATCGTATGGCTGCCGCCATATTGGGTTTAGAATGACGTCACCTAGCTTATCGTATTCTACTCGTCAAACCCTGTCATTTGATACTCATATCAAGGGGATTGTAAAGGAAAAGGTAATCCGCCATATTGGGGCTTCCGCCATATTGGATTTAGAACAATATTAAATATACTATAGATACTGCATTATCACCGGACACGTGTACCAAACTTTAAAGCTCTAGCTTAATTAGAACTGGTCGAAATTTTGATTGCAATATTTGACCTAAACATACTAACATACATACAAACATCCATACATATATACATATATACAAACATAGATACAAACATATATACAAACATACATACACACATACCTACAAACATAAATACAGACATACATACCAACATACATACAAACATACATACAAACATACATATAAACATACATACAAACATACATACAAACAGGTGAAGTTAAATAAAAGCTTGTAAAATGGAAACTGATACCGAAGTAAACGACTATTTGGACAACCTACAAAAACAAAATGTAAAAAATTTAAGATTATCTCATTGTAACAAAGAAGAATGTAAACCTATACGCGAACTCTGCTATGAATATCGAGATTTATTTTACTGTGAAGGAACCCCTTTGACATTCACAAATCAAATTAAATATAAAATCAATCTAACGGACTGAAGCCTGGAGATTTGGAGGACCTAATGAAGCTCCCAACAGAGCTCACAGGGACAACTGGCAGGCTGCTAAGAAGGTGATATCCCCTGAAAAAATAAAATGGGCTATAAACTATTGAACCCTACAAATCTCCGGGTCCCGACGGAGTTTGTCCAGCAATGCTACAGCAGGGATCAGACCTGCTTATCAGCAAGCTTTGTCACATACTAAGGGCCAGTCTGGCCCTAGGTCACATACCGAGGATCTGGAGACTGACGAAAGTGGTATTCATACCAAAACATGGGCGTCCCAACTACTCGGTCGCCAAGGCATTCAGACCCATCAGTATAATGTCCTTTATTCACTTTATTGTAAAAACACTAGAAAAACTGTTAGATAGGCATATAAAGGATGCAATAATGGGGGACGGACCATTTCATCAAGACCAGCATGCCTACAGAACAGGAAGATCGACCGAATCAGCACTCCACCAGTTAGTTAGCAGAGTGGAAAACGCGTTAGGTAACGAACAAGTGCTTCTCCGAGCATTTCTGGACATTGAAGGAGCGTTTGACAATACATCCTTCACATCTATAACCAGAGCAATCAGGGACATCGGGCTAGATGATACCTGTTGCAGATGGGTAGAAAGCATGCTCAAAAGCCTGTTGCAGATTGGTAGAAAGCATGCTCAAATGCTCGGTGAAACTTTGGCAGCCCGGGTGGCAGGGGGATGCCCTCAGGGGGGGTTTCTTTCCCCCTCCTCTGGAACCTGGTAATGGACGGGCTTCTAAAAGAACTAAGTCAAAGGGGCTATTCGATCCTGGGCTACGCAGACGACCTGGTCATAACGACTCAAGGAAAATTCAACACAACCGTGAGCGACTGCATGAGGAGCGCCCTCGCAGTAGTGGAAAAATGGGTAGGACAGGAAGGGCTCAATGTAAGCCCACACAAGACTGTCATCGTCCCGTTCACTAACCGCATTAAAAAGGAGGGGCTCGGTCCTCTAACCCTGCGAACAGCTACAATTCCACTGCAGGAAGAGGTAAAATATTTGGGGGTAACACTGAACTCAAAAGTTACCTGGAACAAGCATGTGGACAAAACCATACGAAAAGCGGAAATCACCCTTGCGGTGGTCAGACGAACGTATGGAAAAACATGGGGTCTCTCACCAAAGATGGTGCACTGGCTGTACACTAGAGTGGTGAAACCCGCAATAACATATGCAGCCTTGGTCTGGGGGACCAAGGCAACGCAGAAGTCCATAATGCTCAGGCTCAGCAGTCTGCAAAGACTAGCCTGTCTGGGCATTACAGGGGCGATGAGATCGACCCCCACCTCAGCGATGGAGAATCTCCTAGACCTTCCTCCCTTGCACCTGGTCTTCCAGGGAGAGGCGAGGATGGGTCTCTATCGACTGCAAAACACTCTGTCCTCTTCATTACGGAAAAGGGCGGGACATGAACTCATAAGGGGGAAGATTGGAGGGCCCGATTTAGAAATAAGATCGGACTACATGACTCCAAAATTCCCATACAACATCCCCTACGAGGTAATAATAGTGGATCGTAGGGAATGGACTTCGACAAACCCAGAGTTTCCTCCGGGGGCAATCATATGGTACACCGACAGATCAAAAACCGAAGCGGCAACCGGAGTAGAAGTACATGGGGTCGGGCCAAGGAGGGACATGTCTTTTTCCTTGGGGAAGTACCCCACGGTATTCCAAGCAGAAACCTACGCCATCTTACAATGTGCGCTCGAAAACAATAGGAGGGCTTATTCAAATAAGCGGAACTATATCTATTCAGACAGTCAGGCCGCTTTGAAGGCACTCTCATGCCACAGAGTCACTTCGGGACTGGTATTGGAGTGCATAAACGATCTTGGCGCGCTTGCTGCCAGAAACTCAGTCAAGCTCATGTGGGTACCGGGACACAAGGGCATCACTGGTAACGAAAAAGCCGACGAACTTTCTAGACAGGGATCGGCTACACTAGAGTTGGGAGATATAGTGATTTTTCGATATCTGTTAGAACAGCGATAGTGATTTAAGAATAGCCGTTATTTTTAACGGTGATTTTTCACTACAGCGATTTTTATTTTTAAGGCGAAAAGGAGCAGCATAGTTGCTTTTACAAGACTGATATTCGGTAATGCAGCTACAATTGGAAGTAAAATTAAAATTATAACTTGACTTGGTCAGTAAGTTATTAGGGTAAAAATAGTATTTTTTCGATACGGCCAGTGTCAGAGACGTGGCGAATATTAATCGAAAATAACCTTTATTCTTGATTTTTGCGCTAGATTAAGTTAAAAATATTACATTTTTTCCGAAATTAGAATTATAATGCTTTAGGCAACATTGAGTATACCTAGGTATACCCGAAAATGTTTTTGTGACGCTGAATCTAAATACGACAATAATTAATAAAATTATAATCTCTTAGATACTTTTCACATTTGAAATTAACCATCTAAAACTGAAAAAATCCCATTTAATAGCTTCAAAATGGGGGCACACGGAACCTAAGGGAGATTACAAAATGCTTAATATAACCCACAACATAAATAACAAAATAATTAGAAACAATAGTATAAGACAATATAATAAAAAAAAACATTCTCGTTTATATTTAGCTAATATAAAAAATATAAACAAAAAACATTCTCTTTTATATTTAAATACTTTTTGGTAAAATTCAAAATTCAGGTACATTGAGACAGAAGGATAACTTGACATAATATGTTATTTTAAATTTTAGTGGAATGCTTTATGTGAGTATTTTTTTTGCAAATATTGCACTTTTCAGAAAAGTTTCATCTTCAATTGGTTTAAAAAAATTCAAAATTTCACTGGTTTTCTGTTTTTTGGACATTTTGTGAATCTAAATATATTGCAGGTGTTGAATTTTGCTATAATTAAAAGTATTAAAACTAATTTATCGGTTACTCTATAATCGTTACTACGCGCAATGAAGAATAAATGGCTAATTCACCAACAATATCGACTACGGCCGACCGAACCGATAAACGACAAATCACTGAACATACGTGAATATCTAAAGAATCAGATATATCAACAACGCAAGAAGCGATAATATCTGGCGCAACCGTTCAAGCAGCGATTTTATTTATCAATATCTCAATAACCCGAGAAATATTTATTTTACAAGGGGCGATTACGCGGTCGGATCGCCGTGATCTATTTTGTTTCGGTGAACCGTCCGTGGCGCATGCAGATTTGTTAATCACTGAATACTGAATAACTGGGTTAGCGAGATTTCGATCGCCGCTACCGATAGTGATTTGTCTTTCACGGTGATTGGATCATGGTGATTGATATATCTCCCAACACTAGGCTACACCATACATTGGCCCATAATCGTCTCTCGGGGTGCCAAAGTGTACGGCACGAGAGGCGGTAAACAGATGGATCAAACACCAACACAAAGTCCACTGGAACGGAGTACAGGGACTGAACCACAGCAAGGCCGCTATAGGAAATCCCAATCCTAGACTCACCAGGTAACTGCTAAATCTAAGCAGGGTCCAGTTGAGAATAATCGTAGGGGTACTAACAGGACACTGCTCAACAAAATGAAACTGTACCAGGGAGACCTTAGCTGAAGACTATGCGGCAGGGACAGGGAAACAGTTCAGCACATAATCTATAATTGCGAGTCACTAGCAAGCGCCACCAACTATTCGGGCAACCAAAGTTAGAACCGGATGAATTGATCACCCACTCCCTTGTGGACCTGTACAGGCTTGTGCAGGAAACTGGGATAACAGAGTGGGTGTAACAAAAGTTATCGAGTAGGCACAATAGGCCTCTGGTGGCCGCAGTGCTTCCGGTCTCGGACGGAGCCCAAGGGAGAAAAAAATTCTAACGGACGAAACGCCTATTTCTACTAAAACATATAGATATCCGGAAATACATAAAAAAGAAGTTACAAATGGAGAAAGTGCTAAATGACGGTATAATTCAACACTCAAACTCGCCATGGTCTAGTCCAATTAGGGTAGTACCAAAAAAGTTAGATGCTTCAGGAAAACGCAAATGACGCATGGTTTGCGATTTTAGGAAACTAAACGAAAAATCGATAGACGATAGATTTCCCCTCCCGAATATCGTAGATATTCTTGACAAACTCGGAAAAGCCCAATATGTATCTACGTTAGATCTCGCGACCAGTTTTCACCAAACTGAAATGGAACCAAACGATATTCCCAAAACCGCTTTTTCAACAGATACAGGGCATTACGAATTTAAAAGAATGTCTTTTTGAATTAAAAATGCGCCCTCAACTTTTCAAAGAATAATGAGTAGACCCAAATTCAATCGTGTAAAGTACAATGACGTTGGTGCCGGCGGAGGGAAAACTTTTAGTTAACCACTGGTTGTTAATGAAGTCACACGAGGCTCGAGAGAGACGGCGACGCAACAATCTTTCCGCCGGCACCAACGTCATTGTACTTTACACGATTGAATTTCGGTCTAACATTCTTCGCGGTCTCCAAAATGAAATGTGTTCAGTATATCTAGATGATATTATAATTTTTTTAACATCTCTCCAAGAACACATAACTAGATTAAAAGCAGTTTTTGAAAGGCTTAGACAATCAATTTTAAAGCCCAGTTGGACAAGTCAGAATTTTTACATAAAGAAGTCGCTTATTTAGGACATAAAATAACAAAAGATGGCATAAAACCCAATCCTGGTAAAGTCAATGCAGTAAAGAATTTTCCGATACCAAAAACCCAAAAGAAAATCAAATCATTCTTAGGCTTGGCAGGATACTATAGAAGATTCATAAAAGATTTTGCTAAAATATCAAAACGACTTACACTATGCCTTAAAGAGGGAGCAAAAGTCGAACATTCGCCTGCTTTTATAGAATCATTTAAACATTTAAAAGAATTATTAATAAATGCCTCAATAATAAAATACCCCACCTTCGAAAAACCCTTTGTCCTTACTACAGACGCTTAAAATATAGCCCTTGGTGCCATACTTTCTCAAGGAAACCCCCCAAACAATAACCCTATTGCATTTGCATCGCGAACTTTAAACGAAACAGAACAAAAATATTGTACTATAGAAAAAGAACTTTTAGATCTAGTATGGGCTTGCAAATATTTTAGACCATATTTAAACGGTAGAAAATTGTAAAATCTACACAGATCATAGACCTTTAGTGTGGCTATTTAATTTAAAAGAACCCAACTCAAATCTTGTACGTTGGAGACTTAAATTAGAAGAATACGATTACGAAATAATACTATACACAAAAGGAAAACAAAATACAAACGCGGACGCACTTAGTCGCATCCAATTACACGCAATCGAATCAGATTAATAATTCCGGAGATATAAGTGATATCGAAAACTTTTTAAAAGACAGCTAGTCAATTTAACCCCGAAAATTTAGATCCTGATGATGCTAGCAAGCAACTGGAAAAAGTCAATGAACCCAATCAAAAACTTAAAATCTTATAAAATACGCAAATAAAACCCCCAGATAATAATTCCGATAATACAATACACACTACTAACGCGGAAGAAAAGTATTCTAATATGACTTGTTAGACGAAATAATTAATACTAACAAACCACGTCAAATTATTGTCAAAAAAAGCTCCTTACGACGCATTTATATCCAAACTGAACGTGAAAATTT
The DNA here is from genome assembly GCA_963971165.1 of Philopedon plagiatum. NCBI lineage: Eukaryota > Metazoa > Arthropoda > Insecta > Coleoptera > Curculionidae > Philopedon > Philopedon plagiatum. The sequence goes on along the minus strand of OZ020191.1, from coordinate 48,270,592 downwards.
TGGTGGTCACCAAATTATTAATACAACTTTACCTACTAATATGTCAATAAAATTATTAATTTCTTAAAAGAATACCTGACAAATAAAAATACTTACATTTACTTCTTTTCAAAAGAATTACGGCCTTATTTCCCACAAGCCATAATCAATTTCTAAAAGCAAATTATTATTGGAAATCCCTTAAACCCGATGTAACGAAATATGTATATTATTAATTGTGAGATTTGTCAAAGACTAAAATATAATAGAAAATCACCTGATCAGCCTCTCGTATTAACAGAAACCCCAAGTAAACCATTCAAAATTATACACATCGATATTTTTATTATTGCTAAACAGAAATTTTTAACTATCATAGATAATTTTTTAAAATATGCTCAAGCTCTTCCTATACCGGAAATGCAGTGTCGTGCTGTGAACAATATTAATCAAATTTGCTGAAACAAATAGTATCAGATAACGGCTCAAAATTTCAAAATGAAGTAATCAACGGTTTATTAAAAGCATATAATATTAAAATCCATTTTACTACCCCTTATCACCACGAATCAAATTTCCATGTAGAAAGATTACACTCTACCCTTATCGAACATATATGCGTTTTACGAGAAGTAGACCCAAAAGCAGACGTAATAAAATTAGTACCATACGCAATTATTGCCTATAACAAAACGATACATTCAAGTACAAATTATAACCCTTATAAACATGTTTTTGGAGATACAGAGTCAAGAGACCCTATGGACTTAATACCCTCTCATGTATGTACAGAATATATAAATAATTTCAAAAATAACACACAAATTTTTTATGAAAATATTGCAAAGCAATCTAAAGAATTAAAAGAAAAAATTATAGATTAAAGAAATAAGGAGAAAACCCCCCAAGATGTAATAATAAGTTCACAAGTTTACAAAAAATCCGATAATAGATCGGGCAAAATAAAAAACAAATTTTTAGGACCATACACCTTAACGAAAGTCTTAGAAAATAATAAAATTTAAATCGAACATCCAAAATCAAAACGTAAAGAAATTATTCAAATAAACGAATCTAAAATTATACCCCTTATTCCAGATGGAGCCGGACCATCGCATCAGGAATAGTAAAATTCCACGATTTAAACGATCAATGATCATCCTGGAATACTACCTTTTAGACTAGGAACTGATCAAATCGAATATAACAGTTGGACCTTTATACAAAATTTTGGCCTTGCACCCTTAATTTATAAAATTTGAGACAATTAAAAACCAAACACAAAATCTTTCTTAGAGCGTTAGAAATAACGAATTATAAAGGATATCCTAATTATTTTAATTCATTATAAGATAAGAAGGGCCAGTGCCAGTATGGGGATATGGCTTATGGTAAGAAATACAAAATTGGTTAAATAGGAAAAATTTGCGTAATTGAAGAACTAATAAAATGATGTTCAGAAGATTTTTAGATGATTTTCATTTTCGAGTTATTTTAAAAAAACTGAATTTTTGATTTTTTTTCTGGCATTAATATGAAAGGTAGGGCAAAACTAATAAAACTCCTTTATAAGAACTTTTAATGAACTTAAAGATTACTTTATCAATTTTTTTATTCGACGTTTCGTCTGTGGGATGTGGGAAGCGATCATCAACATCATTTTTTTAAATGCGGCCCTGATTTTTTGACGTCAAATTTTAGAATCCATTTTTAGCCCGAATTCAACAGTGTACTACACATTATGGTTAAATTACGTTTTGTGTCTATTTTTCACCAGTATTAAGAAATTTCTGCGATATGGACCTGTCCCTAGAACATTTTAGACATTGTTCCAGATTTTCTAATTTAATGAAGAAAATAATGAATATTTTAATTACGGATTGTAAATAAGAAAAATAATCAATTAATTACGTTTAAAAAATAATTCCAAGACCAGTGTATATTTACCACACATTATGGTTTAATTAGATTTTGAGACTTTTTTGACCATTATTGACAAATTTTAGGTTCATGCATTTTTTAATTCTATTAAAGTGTTGAAATGCATTTTATAATTAGTATGAAACATTAATTTAATAACCAACCAATTGCTATTAACAATACACCACAAATAAATGCACAAAGGACTTACATGGATGGTAGGTACTTATCACTAGGATTACTTAACACATTCGTAAAATTCCTGTGGTGTTGTTTTAGAAATGTCTTTAAGGGTTAAGGCAACTATAAATGTTTTTAATCCTTACTAATCATTTGGAAAACAAAATGTTTTTCAACAGTAATTAATTGATTATTTTTCTTATTTACAAGCCATAATTAAAATAAGAAACTAAAAAGATTGAGTATGAGTATGCTTCATTACTTTCTTCATTAAATTACAAAATCTGAAACAATGTATGAAATGTTCTAGGAGACAGGTCCGTATCACAGAAATTTCTTCATAATGGCCAAAAAAAGATTTAAAACGTAATTTAACCATAATGTGTAGTACACTGTTAAATTCAGAATAAAAGGAGCTTCTAAAATTTGACATCAAAAAATCAGGTCCGTATTTGAAAAAAATGAAGTTGATGATTGCTGCCCAAAGACGAATCGTGGAATAACAAATTGATAACGTAATCTTTAAGCTCATTAAAAGTTGCCCTACCCGTCATATTAACGCCAGCAAAAAATTTAATTAAAAATTCGAAAATTAAGTTTTTTCAAAATAACTCGAAAATGAAAAATCATCTAAAGAATGTTGGAACATCATTTTATTAGTTTTTTAATTACACAACTTTTTCCTTTTTAACCAATTTTGTATTTCTAACCATAAGCGAGATCCCATACTGGCCGTCCTTATCTTGGACACCGTGTATACACTTGAACAAAGAATAGAAAACTTAACAAAGCAAATTTTTCCTACAAAATATGCCCATAAAAACAAAAGAGGCCTATTTACTCCTTAAGGCTCATTTATTAAATGTATTGCTGGAAATTTAGATCAAAATGGCGGAGAGCAAATTGATGCAAAAATTAAGAAAATACCAGAAAATGAAATGAAAATAAAAATTGATGCAATAAATCAAATTACACTTTTGCAGTCTACGATCAATAAATCTAAATCAATGATATCGAATATTACACACAATGAATAGAAGAGACAATAAAACAAGTCGAGATTCACCAAACTTTGTATTAGTTTGGTGAATCTCGACTTGTATGGTTGCTTTTGGCAGATTTTGAGTGCTCGAACATCTGACTATCGTTTCCGGATCAACCGGAAATACAGTCAACTTTGTTATTTTAAACGAAACACCCTGTATCTTTCTTACAATTTGGATTCTACGTAAAATTCTAAGTATAAAACATGCATCATACCCCATACCTATCTTTAACAGTTTTCAAGAAAATGACGTTTGAAAATGTCAAAAGAGTCGCAATCTATACTGTTTTAACATAAAACAAATGAATATGCGAAAAGTTTAATATATTAAGTATTCTTATTTCTTTTTAGGGGCCTTGTATGCTTGTGTCATGCATGACAATCTCACTTCCAGTGCAACCGGAAGTGCTACAAGATATGACATTCAGGCAAAAATTACTTCAATAATTTCAATTGAATATTGATACTTTAAGCTCTAAATTCTAATTTATCTGACTGTTCTCTATAATTTTTGTATACACTATCCCAGGTCTAAAGTTGATAGTTCTTGAGATATGGACAGCTAAAAATTTAGCTGCATTCCAAATTTCAATTTTTTCAATTTTATCTAGGCGGCTATGGAGATCATTTGTCGCTTCAACTGCTTCATGATCATAACCATGTCAACTTCCAATTATTTAATCAAGATGGCTATAAATACAAGACACTTCTTGTCACATTTCCTGTTAATAATATCACTTCCACAACAAATGAACAACGGACTCAGGGAATTTCAAGAAAGAGTTCGTCTGAGAGGAAACGGTCAACACTTTGAATATTTAATTTATGGCTAATTTCTTATTTGTTAAAATAGAAACTTGTTATTGAAAATTGTTACTTCAAGCACTTCTCTGATATTATTATTTATGTGTATCCTTTCTACATTTACTTAATTCAACAATTTTCAAACGACATTTTCTTGAAAACTGTTAAAGATAGGTATGGGGTATGATACATATTTTATACTTAGAATTTTAGATTTTTAGAATTTTAAAAAATATACAGGGTGTTTCGTTTAAAATAACAAAGTTGAGTGTATTTGCGGTCGAACCGGAAACGACCGTCGGATGTTTGAGCACTCAAAATCTGCATCTAAAGCAACTATACGACTTCCCAAAATTACAAATCGTTATATTATTTCTTATTGCTTAACAAAATAACGAGCTGGCAAGTAATCTCGTGGTCACCCGGTATATATATATATATATATATATATATATATATATATATATATATATATATATATATATATATATATATATATATAACACATTGTGCTTCTTCAGGCTTCCTTGGAATGTGTAATTACACGATTTAGAAATGCTTGCTAGTTGTTCGTCGAGGAATGAAAAATCTTCATTTTATTTCAAGCAATGAGATAAAAAAATCCAGAGCCGTATAAGAAAATAAATTGTTGACTTTTTGAAAACGAAACATCGGATAAAAATTTTTCAGATACTATCTTGTGTAGTTGGGTTTTAGTTTCCCAAACTTATTTGTCATTTCTCTTATTTTTCAAAAGTCCACTGAGTCCTGAATACAACCATATATCAGACTTGATGAAAATAACGGGTAAAGGGGTTGTCATTATAAAATCGTTATATCTTTGAAATCATCACGCTGGCCCTTCTTATCCTAAACACCGTTTATAGTACTTCTGTATGGTAAGTAAATTCATCGTACTAATTTTATGACTACTTAGAAAAGCTCCATTATCTCCAATTTTTAAAATAAGTGACACCTCATTTACAGAGCCTGTTTCTTTTTCAATTTATAGCTCTAACAGCCGGTTGCACAAAACTTTTAATAAGGAATATGCACATATTTTTTTTATTGCATAAATCGTTTAAGGAAGTCATTACAAACCCAAAAAAATATTTTGAAGAAAATTACTAGGATAATTTAGCTACAAAAAATGTTTACTTTTCGGTATAATTTATTACAATTTAAAAAGCAGCCACATTTGTCCTTGAAAAGTGACGTCAGGAGATCAGCAAAAATCTACATGTTATCGTAAAGCTTAACCGAAAGTCGAACAGGTTTGATTTTCTCGAAAACAGTCAGGGGGAGAAAAATCAAATTTTTTGGGTTGATAGAGGAATAGTTCAACTAGCTTCGGTCAACAATTCAGTTATACAGGATGTTTAGTTTCGGAGCTATTAAACGTCAAAGTCGAAATTTCCTCGATTTCCGTTGAAATCGGGTATAGGTCGCAAATGTCAATTAAATCGATGTAAATTTTTGAAGGTTGTAGGGGACCCGGAGCTTCGGAACTCCACTGAAACTGGTGAGGATCAGAAAATGGCAAGTAATTCTTTTGAATTTTTTTAGGTCGAAAAATGCCATTTCCAGACCCCTCCTTGGTACCTAATAACTCGAAAACAAAACGTCACATCGAAAAACGGATTTACAAGGGAAACCTTAAAATCTCAAATAGTATTTCTGCAATACACTTACCTAAACCTAAAATCACTGGAAAATGGAAATATTTGGAAAAACTGGAAATTTAGATTTTTGACCCAAATATTTCGCGGTTGTTAATTTTTTGTGGGGTCAAAATGGTTCAAATTACAGCTCGTCAAAGTATCTGTTATCCATATTTTTTAATTTCTTCATTCTCTATAGGAAGGGAGCAATCGCCGATTAAATTTCGATTTTTTTACTTTTTGTGCCCTAGACATCGGTACATTTGAATCACTCTGTATTTTTTCCTATCTATTTTTTCCACAATTTTTCAACTATCTTATAAAGGGATAATCACACTGTAAAATGAATATGGAATGGGTCATCCAGGAGCGTATTTAGGGGGTAAAAATCGAATTTTCTTGATTTTTTCCGACAAATCCTATTTTTAACCTACATTATTCCACACTATTTACCCTATTTAGTGATTCTTTTTGGGTTCATTTTATCCATTAATTATCTAAGAATACCTCCCACTAGTTTAAATCGCTTGTTTTTTCGGTAAAGTTATAAATAAAAAGATTTATTTGCATCGGGGACATCTAAAATTTGAAAATTTTTGAATTTTCCAAGATTGCCATGAAAATAAAGAATTGCAGTTTATTTACCTGAAATTATTAAGATGATATGTCAAAAATGCCAATATTCGTTTCAAAATTGAAAGGTTCCTGGACCGATTTCGGCTTAAAATATACATGAATAAGATTTTAGGAACCTTCTACTTTAAGTGCCGGGATATTTCATTGGATGAGTTACGCATTAAATGCCATTTTAATTGAGTTTTCGATGCCTCTACAACACTGGAATTCGCCATATACTCATGATGAGTCATAAGTTCAGTTTTGAGGAAACAGCCAATGGGATCACGTTTTACAAGTTTCGAAATTCGCGCGCAAATTTGCAGTAGAAAATCCTTTTTTTTTTGTTAATAAAGACCAAAATAAATGGATAACAGCAACCGCCATGAACATTTAATTTATGTAGAGAATATAAAAATAAAATATTTCATATTTATTTGGGTTATATGCAAATTCCCTATTGAGCGCCTTTTTACCAATTAACACAATCTTAAAAATATACTAGACAAAATTGAAATGTATCTTCTCACGCGGCTTTCTTTTACTCATCTTAATTTTAAAAGTTCTATAAAAATGCTTTATTGTCCGTAGATATCGTTAAAAGCCATTATTATGCGTATGATTCACAAATATTTAACTGTAATTGTTAAAGGTAACAAGTCGCTTTATGTTTATTACTTATAAATTATCGGCGTATCTACGTGGATATTATTAGGTTTTTGCCTAATAAAACTGCTGTGATAAATTATTACTCCAAAAATTAATATTCTTAGAATTGTTTTCTGCTCCCACGACTGTTTTGATGACGGCAACAATACGCTGAAATAATATACACTATGTGTAATAATTTTTTAAAAAATTAACCGACTTCACAAAAGAGCACTAAAAAGAATGAAATAAAATTTTTACGTATTTATATCTGTGGTTAATGGTAAACTTAATTTTGTTCAAAGTTAGGTAACTTGTACACCAAAGTTCTGAGCATTGAAGTCGGCGCATTTTAAAAGTATAATAGGAATCCTTAATGGTAATACAGCAATAAATTGTTAATAAAGAGTAATATTTTTAGTTATTTATTACCCAACCCAACCTGGCCAGACTAATTTCGTTCGACTTTTAGCAATTTGTAAACAAAAGTTCTAAACCTTAATGTAAGCGTAACTTCTTAATAATTGTTTATGAATTATCAGTACGAATCCTTATATCTACTGTGAAATTACGTCGACTTCAAAGTTCAGAACTTCGGTGTACAAGTTACCTAACTTTGAACAACATTAAGTTTACCATTAACCACAGTTATAAATAAGTAAAAATATTATTTCATACTTTTTAGTGCTTTTTCTTTTGTGAAGTTGGTTAATTTTGTTGAAAAAAAAAATTTTCTTTTTAGTTCATCCATTCTCCCTCCCCCTTCATCTTATCGCCTCCTTTTTAAATTTGTAATAGCCATGTAATATTGGATTTTCAGACCCCAGTAACCCCGAAAATAACATAGTTAACATCCCTAAAGAATTTTTTACACGCTCCTTTTCCCCCCGTAATTTTTTTTGCATCCCTTACATGAACTTACCGTTTTTGACTTCAATGACCCTTTAGTTAGAAATTGGCAGTCGCTCCTTTTTATACCCGTCCCCGCCGTCAATTTTCTTAACATCTGTTATACAAAATTATATTTTTTGACCTGAATAACCCCGAAAAGGATATGATAGTTAACATTTTTGGAGAAATGACAATCGCTCCTTTTTGTCCCCACCCCCTTTAATTTTTTTAATATCGGTTAGACAAAATTAGATTTTCTGACCTCAATAACCCCGAAAACAGGGCTGGCCTTAGCCTACTAGGTGCCCTGGTGTGACTGTTTGAACAGCGCCCTCTATGACTTGTAAAAATTACCAAAAATCCAATATGAGGGTAAAATTTAGGCGTCGGCGCTCTATTTTCACGGCGTCCCGGTGCAGGGTACCGCCTCGCGCCACCCTATGGCCGCGGCTGCCCGAAAATGATATATAACTTAAGATTTTTGAAGTCATTAACCTCGAAAATTATAAATTGTTCCGGTTTTACCCTTCTCACCCCCTCCCCTTTATTATTTTTCAAAGGTAAATACCAACAGGGCCACCGGACCGTCAATACCGTCATAGTAAACACAAAGGAAAAAAAAATTATTGAAATCGGTGCTGCCATTTCGAAGTACACACGCAAAAATTGTCGATTGCAAGAGTTTTTTTTATTTTTTCTCAGTTTTTTTTAGATTTCCACTCACTTCAGCAAAAATCCCTTAAAATGGGACCATTCGGAAGAATTCACCTACAAAAAAAAAATTATAAACCGGTTAATTCGCTGAAGAATATGCTTAAAAATATATATAAAAAATGACACATGCGGGTCGAATTGATAACCTCCTCGTGAAGTTGGTTAAAAAGCAGAGTTTTTGTTTTAAATCAGATCTTTATTACTTAAGTTGGATTTTTAATTTTTTTAATTGTTTAATATAAACAAATTCATATACCCCTCAAAAACAAAAGACCAATCTTTATTTAATATAAATACAAACAAAGCGACATGGTACTTAAAAATAATACAAACAGTATTTTTGTAATATAGTAATTTTAATATATTTCTGTAGCTTATAAATTTAAAACATAACATACCTAACACAAACATAACATGCAACATGCAACGTCTAACAACATTTAAATAAAAATCATAAATTATTACCCAGAATCCAAAACATTCACTCTTTTTTATTATATCAACCTAGGCAAGCAACAAGTGAACAAGTAACAAAATAAAAGTCCTGAATGTGGAATGCATAGTAAAATTAGGCTATATAGGGGATTTGTAGAAAAATTAGCAGTCATTTCATTACAAATGCATCAACTGTCAGTATCTAGGAAAATAGAACGGGTTTGGCAGTCGGCAAATTATCATCATTAAACAGTCTTTTTAATCAAATGTAATGTTTCTTATCTACGAAATATCCTAATCTTTGGACACCAATCAGGAAAATTCATTAATACTCGGATTTATAATATACTATACGGCCATAATAACTTTTTTGTCTTATATCCATAGGCGATTCTAGACCTCTATTTTTGGGGGGGCTTAAGCCCCCGGTTTACATATTTCGGGGGGGGCTTAAGTCCCTAGTTTATATATAGGCGGCTAGGTCACTCAGTTGGATTTGGGGGGGGGGCTAATCCGAGATTTGGGGGGGCTTAGCCCTCCCAAGCCCCCACCTAGAAACGCCTATGCTTATATCATGTGTCGTCATGATCAGTAGGATCACGTTTTGCAAGTTCGAATTTTGTATGAAGATTTGTAGCAGAAAATTTTTAATAAAAACCAAAATAAGTCGACAAAACAACCGCTCTAAATAATTTATTTATGTATAGAACATAAAAAATATGGATTATATGCATATTGTCTATTGGCACTAAAGCTTCAATCAAAAAATAAAAATATTTGGGTAAACTCCGTTAATTTGGCACCATATTCTATGCCACAGATCGTTATGACCATTGCTACATACATATAATGTAACTCACATCCTTTTCTGGAGAAGGGAGCCGAAATAAAGATGCAAGAAGAGAAACTAAATAAAAATTCTTAATAGGTACCCAGATTCACAGAAGATATTAAAATACCTTGGATCTGAAAATTACACGCAAAATGCAAGCGAGCTTGGAAGAAAGTCTCTAGTCTTCTGTATTATCGAAGGATCAGTGCAAGGAAGATGATGAAATTGATTTAGAAAACAGCGATCAGAATTGTCGTGGTATATGGAGCGGAAACATGGTCAATAAAGGCATGAAAGGAGCTTAGATAAGACAAAAATAAGATTATTAAGATGAATGTGTAATGTGATACGGAGAAATAGGGTTAGTAATAGAAAATAAAGGAAAACAGTTAAGTAGGATAGCTGATAAGAAGAGGTATAATGGCAATGAATGGTATCAAGAATGAATTGGAGGAGAAACCTTTAACAGGAGAAGAAATTCAGGACCGAGCGTTGTGGATACGAGTAGAGTAAGAAAAAAGAAGATATCCGCTGGATCAAGAACAGGATTATTTACATTTTAGAATGCGTGCATCCACCACATATAGCCCATTTGCGGACCCCCACTTTTTTGTTATCGTCATGGGAACTGGGAACTGGAAACATAAATGTAAGTCGGATGTATTCTACTCTTGAGCCCTAAAATGACAAATATCGAGATTAGTAATAAGATTTCTTATTCTTGGAGGAACTATATAGGTACGCTTGCCTACACGAGGAGACGCAGATATAGTATTATGCAATATGCCAGAACCTGGAACATAGAATCAGTCTACAATCTTGGTACAAGACATAATCATTTGGCATATCTCTAACTGAATGTAATGACGAAGTGTTCGGGGCTGCGTAGAAACCATCTTATTAAGACTTTTCGGTATTGCAAAAGTCATAAACGATCAAGTTAGTACTATTCTAGAAGGTGTCCCCCTCGTTTATGTCTCGATTATAGTCAATGAATTCCCGAATAATACAGTCTTCCATAACGCGTATTTTCTTTAGTCTGGAAGTTTATAATAGTGTGTTGCACAACAAACGGATCTGCTACATCATCATTCGTTATTAAAGCAAATAATAAGATCGCTACTGCAGAGATTTCAAAAGGTAATCGAGTCCACGCATTTCCACCTGTATCCTCTCAAACACGCAGTGCTGTAACACTATGCTATGATCGTTAAAGAAATGTCCGTTAATATTCTATTCATGCACGCATCAACGAAAATTAACAAATTCAGTTCAATGCGCCTAATTTTTTGCTGCCTTAAAAGATATTTACGCACCCATTACAATTTTTGCGTTTTAATAACGTCGAAAACAAATTTATTTCACAAGCGATCGGTCGCATCTACTTTGAATATCTGAATTCCAATTTCTAATTATCGAAGAGAATTTACTGAGCACACTCAGTTCCCAATTGAGTGCAATTAAAGCCTTATTTCACAGTAATGACCGTTTCACCAGTAAAGGTCAAAAATTAAAAATTGCAGCTTCTTTTTCAATTTTTATTGCCGTATTTTCTGCGCGTGTTTGGCAGTCTCACTCTCAGAAAATGTTTACTGGAAAAAGTTGGTTTAATTCGTTTTTCTTTTGTTATTGTATACATGGTGTAGAAGATGTTCGATTGGCAATTCGTTATTAGTAAATATAAAGGAATGGGGTTTTTGACTCCTACCTTTTCGAGAATCCAAAGATATTATTATATTCTTATAGCCTTCTTGGTTTCTAATATACAGGACAAAAACAATTTTAAGCACCCATCCGGTTACATTATAGCTTATAAGGGTTATAAAACTCAAGTTTTTTCGACGAATCCACAACATGCATGCTAAGTAATAGCAAAGGTACGGACAGGCATGTTCATTATTAGCACGAAAACAGGTCATTATTGAGCAATTGCTACTTAGTAGCATGTGTGGTAATTTGCTAGAAATAAGCATGCCCATTTCGAGTATACTCAAAAATCAACAGTCGTTTGATTTTCTAGCGTGCTACCTGAGGCGCGGGTGGAAAGGGGCGTGCTCTGAGCGCGTCTGAACAGGTTTGCTTATGAGCATGCTTTACTGCTAGTATCGATAGATCTCTGTCCATTTTTTCTGGTTATTTTTGTGTTTTAGTATTATTAACCAAACTAAACGGACCCGCTCTAGCTCAATAAATTAACCATTTCGATTTCGGATATGACCTGCGACTTACTAACTAGACTAGTCTTTCCCGAGTGAAAACGGATATTTCCTGTCACGTAAGTAGTGTATTCGGCTAGTTCAGACAGACGGCATGATTTACGGCTGACAGCTCAATAGATCATAATATGTTATAGTACTTACGCTTCAGCAGTTGATTCTTTTAGACAATGGCTGTGGCTACGGTACCTTTTGTATCGTTCTCACCGACTTGGGGGGTCTAATTTATAGCCCATCTGGACACCTTACCTTTCGGGGTCGAGCGTGGTGGATTTATTACCTGCCAAGCTTTGTTATAAAGAGAGTTATATAATTTTAGTGTTATTCCGAGCAAAAACAGGTGATATATTATAAAATGAGGCCTTTCTTTTTAGATTTTAAGAACTGTCAAGATTTTTAAGATTACGAGGGGCAGGTAGAGATTTATAGGATATTAAATAATAAGAAAGGAAAATAAGTATTCACATTTCTTAATTTAAAATAATAAAGGAACGCGGGTGACATATATTTTAAAAATAAGGACACGTTCCCTCTTGAAATTTATCACCTGCCAAAATTTGCTGTAGATGTGGAGGAGTTAAAAATTTATAGGTTATAAAAAGAATAAAAAAGGTTAGTAATGGCGAGGAGTATTCTTATATTATTCCTAACTGCTGGTGGTAATGTTTAAATTATCCACTGTGATACATTACAAATATTTATACGAATACATGCATTCTTAGCCTTTCTTAACGAAAAAAGTAATAATCAGCTTGTGTGTGTGGTATATATTTTATTTGGCGGCGACTTCCGGCTATGTGTAATTTGGAACTTCGCACCAAATAGGCAGACGCATAGATGACCCGTTATATGGGAAAGGGGGTTTAGATGTTCGAACAGCCAGGCGGATAAACTAACATGCAAACAATCAGTCAGACAGATAGCCCGACAGATAGACGTAGAAATAAACAAATAGATAGACAACCAACTAGTCAGTCTGCCTGTTATACAGACAGTCAGACAGAGTGGACAAAAAAAATTATAACCTAAATTTTACGCTCAGTTCTATGTATAAAATCATTCGCATTGCATACAATATATGAAATATGTAACTCATGTTTTAAAGTAGACATCAAGGAAAAGAATATAGAATACTTAGGTATACTTGTATAATACAACTTTTAATGTACAGCTTCTATTTAAATCACTCATTTGGGAAACTCCACATGCCCATATGGTGGACATATGAAATTTTTCATGAAAAATGCTTTCCAACATGGCCTTTTCATACGCAGTGTCACCAATGACAGGGGTGACTCACTTACTTTAGTAACCAAAATATCGTCGTCCGAGGAACACAACCCGTATGAAAATAAGCCAATTAAACAAAAAAGTGCCTAAATCAAGATACACATAAGACGTTTATAAAGCACGAATTTAAAATTTGTACATCCAAGCCAGTTCAGTCGTTTCCTAAAGAACCTGCCTATTCGGAAATAAAATTACCGATAAAATGCTAAAAACGATTTAAATATAAAATTGAACGTTTGTTTTAGAAAAAAGGTAAAGTACAAGATTTTAATGACAAAATATTTTTATGGTTAACAGAAGGTGGGGAAAACTAGGAAATTTTTGAAAACTAAAATTTTATTTTATTTATTAACTGATTTAAATGGAAATTTAAAAACTAGCGCAAATATGTTTTAGTAACCATGTATTTGAAAATCCCCCATGGCCAGTCGCCACTTTGGTTAATCTTAGTTTTATAAAAACACTAAGAATATTTTCATTCAAACGCTTCCGATTTTTTATGGTATAGATTCTATCTAGACAATACAGAGATATTAACGTTACGAAATCCAGTCAAAACTAACTAGAGTTTGCAGAAAATACCCTCAATATCGTCGACTTTTGTAAGAAAAGGATAAACCTGTGTGTTAAATTAGTCACGACATATTAAGATTGTTTCGGTATATTTTATCACAACAGTGATAACAGATGGCATATAATCAGATGTGAGGCGTCTTTAACGATATAGAGAACATTATTTCTCTAATCTGATTTAGTATAAAAAAATAGATATTCCATTATCTGCGTTTAGTATTAACGTTTTTAATGGAAAACTTTAATTATTTACATCAATATATTGTATCTGATTTAGTTCGGATAGGTATCCTTAAGCCCTATCACCACGTCAAGGTACAGATACTTTGATAGGGGACCACCCACCCTCCACTTACTATTTGTTTTTACTTTTTGACTAATGGACGAAAAAACTAGAAACATCATACATGGGGAAATTTCGATACGAATTTCCATCAAGAGATTATTTTCTTTGTAAAGCCTGACTTAAGAAAGCTATGTATTTAGTAGCTTATAAAATGATATTTATTTAGAAAATTTTCTTAACTTGTCATCACTCATGAAAAGCTATTAGTTTGATACCTCTAAGACTAAATAAACTTTTAGTAAGGTCTATCTGACAGTAACTATTAAAATATCTCAACATGATGTTTAGTTTGATCAATTATTCAACGTGACTTAAAAAATAAGCGTTAGTGAACTTTTTTCAAGCAGCGAAAGGTCAAAACTATAAGTAGAAGTTTATTGAAAGGTATTAGACATATACCGTTAGATATTTTGTATTTTTATTATTCATATAATAAATAATAACAGTATAAAGTAGATAACTATAAATTTTGTCTAGTGTTGATTGAATAACTGAAGAAAATAATATACGAAAGTTGAATTTTTTAACATCAATTTATTTAAGATATTTGTGTGGCCATAATATTTTACATTTATTATTATATGCATGTACAGTTAATAACTACGTACAGGATAATTTAAATTGGTATTATATAAACGTATTTTATAAAACGTTTTTAAAAATATTAAATAGTAATAATAATATTAATGGTTTATTTACCAATTACAAAACACAGTATTATGCATACACGTACATGAAAAATATACTAATGAATAATTTGAACGTACCTAATGATGGTAATTCTACATATTCAATTCACATATTTTATTTACATTTAAATACAATTTTATTCTAGTCTGGCCTTCTTAAATCCAAAAGGGACCGAATCATGATTGCTAAGAAACAGTCTTTTTGTCGAATTCGGTTTGTATATCTTTGACTCTTCTTTAGATATTACTTCATGCTCTCTGGTTCTTCTAATATTCTTTGATGTTACTATAATCGGTTCACCCCTTTCTTTTAAAATCATTTCTTTAATGGAATCAAAATTGATAAGCTGGCACTGTAATTAAGACTTATACCCTTGACCTTGCATATTACTCTCTCGTCATTACTTGAATTTGAAAATAACTTGTATGCATAATTCTTCGGCCCGCCACAAGCAAACTCCGTTATATAGCTTCCCTGCCCATATCCTTTCAACTCATCTGTTAGATCACCTATAAACTCTCCTGTAGGCGGCTACGACTCTCCCTCCTTATAAGTGAAAATTACAGAGTCTGTATCGTAATATAAAACCCGTGTACCCAATTGTTCAAGGTAAGTATAGAGTTTTAAACGTGCCTGCGCTGTAACAAAAGATGCTATTGCCACACTTACAGTTGATAGTGGATTATAACTTTCTTCAGTAAACTTGTAATTCACTAAAAGTGTGTCTTCATTTACAGGTAAAACATTATTGATATCTAGACATGGATTAGTTAACATAGTATAAAATTCTTCAGGAGTATTTATTATTTTACTTCTACTCTGACATTCGGATTGTCCAAACTTGCCCCAAAAACTATTCAGCATTAACTTTGCTTGTGCTCTTAACCCCGGATTTTTTGAAATTTTATTAAATTCCAGGTCTACCCCTTCCTTATCGGAAAACTCTTGAACATATTTTTTCTTATGTTCTAAAGTTGTGCAGTCTGAAGGCCATCCTGATGCTTCCTGCTTAGATTTAATAAACTTGTTCATCATTTCGACAAACAATCCTCCTGTCTTCTGCTGCGGGTTATATAGATCCACTTCACATTTCCATATTTCTAAAATATCCAAGATTCTATACCCCTTTTCTATAACCTTTAATACCTCCTCTATCACCCATGTCCCTTCAAGAGCGCGGTCAATATCACAGTGAGTACACATAATATAATTCATGGTTTCTCCACATGTTTTACACAAAACAAACATTAGTTTATTGTTCATTTTTAAAGGTAAAACTGGGTGGTACAGCTCTGACGGGGGCAAAATTTTACATTTTATTATACCATTGGTATGTTCTAATGATAACTGTTTACACTCTTCCCCAACAAAAACTTTTGGATGTCTGACAGGAAATTTTCCGTATTTGCACACCCAAGGGTAAAGCGAGCATGCATCTAAGTAGTTTATTTTTTCATTATTTTCAGCTCTGTAATATGTTTTACAGTTTCCCGTGCGTCCACCGTAAAACGCGTCTCGAGGGTTTAGAGGCGTAGAAAAAAGTAGTGGGTGTTTCTCTGTATACTCATGTATTTCTGAAATTTCTACTATTTTCCTTCTAAACTGACATTCCCAAATTTCAATAACTTCATAGCCTAAAGACCTTAATCTTTCAGTTTTTGCTCCTGTATTTTCATATCTGTCATTTAATGTTTCTGAAGGAGTATCAGAGAGGGGAGTATCCCTTTCATGTTTTATACAGTCGGGGTGTCCATGAAAATAGCAACCATGAAACTCAAATATTTGATTTGTCTGGGGAGAATAGCCGTCGACTTTTACTCCATTTAAAATAGCCTCTTTTCCCTTTGCTGCATGTCGAAAATCTATCCCCCCCCCGCTGATGTTCTTCCCAAATCAACCATTTTGTAGCTATTCGAGATTGACTGTCTTGGTACCTGTATCCATTTTTCGGTATTATTCCAATGGTGTCGGGTTTTAGAAAATTACGTCTAAAAACTTTATTACAAGTTGATGCAATAGTGGTAGCCTCTGTAAACGGACAAACATTTGTTGTTAACATCATCTGCTCTCTAAATTTCTTACATGCTTCATAGAGTATTTCTACATCTGAAATACAATAATCGACAATTTCTTGTTGAAAATTGAACTCGTCATTTTTGTGATGCTCATACCACTCTAAAAATGTTAACCGTTCTTCAGAATTCATTGAGTGTGGGGCATAATATTCGATGCGGGGTAATGGCCCTACGTAGTTCTCATTTTCTTTTTTATTGAAAAAATGGGGAAAGTACCCCTTTTTAAACTTATCAGGTAATCCAAAAGTTTTGGGTAATTTTGAAAGGCTCATTGGAAAATAGTTTAAGGAATCGAGAAACTTTATGTTTAATAGCTGCATAAAGATAATTTTAGTTCCTCTCAGGATTACTTCAGGAGTGTGGTTAGTATCTGTTATAAGTTTATTTAAGATGAATTGATTATCAAACCCCCCTCCATTGTGGCTTAGCACTATCACACTTTTAAAAAGGGTACGCTGATTTACAACATATTCTACAACTCTGTCTAAGGGAGAAGCTTTTAAAACCTGCCTAGTAACTCCACATTTTTCACATAACCACGGCTCCGTAGTGATACAGTTATCGCAGAACTGTTTAAACACACATAGGTTAACTTCATGCAGCAGACTCCCATCATCAAGCAATTTTTCCTGTCGTGTTTCAAGGTCGAAAAATATGAACAGTTTGTTTTCAGTTACTGGTTTGCGTGTGTCCACCCGAATAAAGCAGATATGTCCCTGGGGGCGGTGTTTGTTACAAATTTTGCAAAAAATTTCCCCGCATATATGTTTTCTATTATCCTTGATCAGTCTAAGACATAAGGAACACTGGCGTAAACGTTCACAAACTGAGTTTTTTTATCGTAAGACCCAGGTTTTCTATGATTGTCGAAACACTGCTCACTTCTTAAGGTTCGAAGACAGTCAGGACATTTCATTTTTGATTGTAAGTCACAGAACGGCGTTTGTAGACAGCCAAAACATTTTCCTCCACATCGATGTTCATTTTTACTGTTGTAGGGTATATGACAAACTTCACAGTAATACGAGCAGCAAAAAGCAGCAGTCAGCGAACCGATAACAGTGTAGTGTTGTTTGTGAAATAGAATATTCAGATGTTTCCCATCCCCACTACCCTCAAAAATGACTACTCGACCCTTGAATCCGTACTGATACACCACTATTTTATAGTCATTACCAAAATGTTCTTGAAATTTTTGAAGCTCATACACTCCGGCCCCCTCTTCAGGAATTGTCACCTTCGCTGCACTCAGTAAATTCAAGGCTCTTTCTCTCTGTATTTTACCAATATCTCGTCGTACTTTAATAGAATTGGGGTCTTTGCTAACGTTTGCAATAGCTACTATTAATGCTCTAGGTAAACATAAATTATCTTTGTTGCTTATTTGTATTATTCCCGTGCGTCGAGCGCACTCTTCAGCAAAGGACTTGTCTCCACTTTTTCTACTTCTTCCTCTTCCGCCAGGCATTCGTACACTGGTGATTCCTAAACAAAACGTATCAGCATTAATTCCTGTAGAGTTTGATTGGTATAGACCCTGAATTATAGACCAAATATCATTTATACATATCTGGCTAACTTCTTTAAACGGACTCCATCCTTGGCCTCTTGTAAAATCTTTAGAGCAAAAGCTAAGTCCAACCTTGTCCTTAGGGTTTAGTCCAGCTGTACTGTACTCTAAAATATCCTCTATTGCGTTTTTAATCCACGAAACAGGATCCTCATTCTTAGGTATATCTTTAATTTTAAAATCTATGGTGCGTCCACGTAAATTAAAGCGTCTGACGTGCTTTACTGAATCCTTGATTACAATAAACTTTTCCATTTTAACGAAGTAGGTAATTTATTAGCACTCAAATTAATTTTACTAAAATTCTAAGCAGGGTCTGTAAAAACTCGGCTGTATCTGGTAATGATTAAAATGAAACTAAGATTTTTCCGATAGTGATCAACTTATATGTTATTGTTTATATGCAAAAATGTAGCGCATGCGCACGGTTACCTCTGATATTTTGATTTGAGAATAAGATATACGTAAACGTACGTGTTCTAAATTTTTTTTTCTGGCTTTAACTGAGTATGTCACACACTTAACCTTTCAACAATTTTAAGTCTCTAGGGAACTCCTTTAATTTCTGAACTAGAAATAAACTGATCCCAAAATCTGCAAAAAAAAGCACTATCACTATTTTCAGTCACTGATAATGAATAAACACTACTCAACAGTTTTGGCTGTTACGGTAGCTTCGGCTGATTTTTTTTTAGTTAGCATTTTACTCTCAAAATTAATCATTATAAAGTATAGCTTCTCTTAACTATACTATTATGATATGTCAAATTTCTTATCAATTAGAGTAACAAGTAACTTTGGGCAATTGAGCATCAAATGTTTATACGCGGGATCCTGCATAGCTTTTTTAATTTATAAAATTCGATAAATTAACGTTTACTAATTAATTATTAAACCAACTTTAATTTTTATTTATTAATTATGCCATTCTACAAAATTATTTAATTTGAAAGTCTACCCTCTCTTAACTATACTACTATGACTATAAATCAGTTAAATTTCTTATCAATTAGAGTAACGTAAACGTTTATTTAATTATTTATTAAACCAACTTTAATTATTTCAGTCAACAAAATTATGTAATTTAAAGTCTAGCTTCTCTTTACTATACTAAGATGACTATAAATCAGGCAAATTTCTTATCAATTAAATTAACAAGTAACTTTGGGCAAATGAACTTTAAATGTTTATTACTTTTCTACCTGAGATAATAAGTCTTACTAGTTTTTATAGTAAATCACCTTAGTTTGATTGTAAGGTAAGTAAGATACTTATGATACCTAATCGGCCTCATTAATTTTCTTATTATAATACCATGGATATTTGACATACACACGTTTTCGCACTATTTTTAAGAGTTTGCGGTTTTTCATGGCTATGTTTCTCAGAAAGAAACATTAAACCATTTATTAAATAAAGGCAGATTGGTCGTTTCATGATTAATACATTTTAATAACACAAGGTTACCTCTGCTTGATATAGGGGTAAAATCTAAAAGTTAACTAAAAAGGCTAAAAGTAAATAATATTTCATGCCCACATGACCAGGTTATTAAAAAAAGTAAAAATTAGAAGGGGGGCATTACGCGTTTTCAGGGGTTGAAAGAATAGCTTATATATGGAAGGATAAATATTTTGGCAACGAATAAATAGAATTACCTATCACTTGTAAAAAATTACCAACTTTACTATTTTTCTGATAAAGTCTAAACTATTATAAATTTAAAATTAACAACGGTAATTTTTTTTTGGACTGTTGTACTTACATATTCGCTGAAAAGTAGTAAATAAAATAAACTTTTGCGACACTATACATATATCAACACACACACACAAACTAAAACACTAGTTCGAAGTCTTGCAACAAATAAAAAATTTTCTGCTGATTTAAGGGGTTATATACAGTTAGAATTTTCAAAAAATCGATTTTTTTAATTACATTTTCGTAATGTACATATATTCAAGTACACACACAGAAAATTTCAAGGCAATCCGGCGATTATTTTCGAAGTTACACGCATACTTGTAAAGACGTGTCAGAGCGATTGTACACTATTTAACGTGGTTTTGAAACTTTAAACGCGTTTTTCTCGCAACCGTGTTTGTAAAGTCGGTGACGAAGATTTCTCGGAAACGGCTGAACCGATCAGTCTCAAATTTTAACACAAGCTTATTAAGTATATTTTTTAGTAATTAATCGAAGGTTTTTTCTCACCGATAAATATATTTTTTTATAAACGATTTAAGGCCAAAACTTTGGCCAAAAATTGTTTTTTTTTCTAAGAAGCCGCCATTTTGTCAAAAACAATTATTTTGCTTATTCCTTCGATTAATTAGAAGATTATACATTACTTTAACGAAATTCGTTTGGTTTTTTCATTTTCGATGTTCCAGTCCAGAGATATCGTTGTCACCGCAAGATGCCTATTTTGAGAGGAACTCCTGGAGATCAGCTATAGCAGCTTTCAAAATTATTATTTTTACAAATACAAAAATCTTAAAATACAGTTAAAAGTTACCATAATATGCGTACACATTTTCACATTAATAAATTTAAAAGTCTTCTCAGGAAAAATTCTTGAAAATTCGCTTTTTTAGGCCTTCTGACTGTATGTAACCCCTTAATTTCTTATATAGGCCCCAAAATAATTAAATGTCAAAATTTTGGAGGGGTTTATTACTTTTAAAAATAGTTAATTCAGAGAAATGACATTCTCATAAAGGAACGTTTTAAAAGGGCTATAGAATTATTTCGAAGAAACATAAATATTATTTTAGACATTTATTTATCAAACTGTATCTCAGCCTGCTTTTTTCTATGTGCTTAATAAAAATAGGATAACAAAATATCATATTTAAAAGGTGTCCCGTAGTGTCCACCGATTAATTTTAAAAATTATTCTTTTTATGCAAATAGAAAGAAATAATTTCCCCAGAACACAAAGAGAAACAAGAGCCGTCAGCTTTTTAATGGCTAATTTTAAACAGGTTTTTATTACTAGACCATGCAACTGAGCAAAATATTAGCGATTTTTTGACATTAATCCTATTAGAAAACCGTCTGTGCCATCATCTAAAAGACGATCCGTAGATGATTACTGTTATATTTCCAACTCTGATATTTTTTCCTTTAATTTGTTATAAACATTTTTAAGTAAAAAAAACGCGATTTTTTTTAGTTTTTTGCTTATAAAATGGAAAGTTATGAAGCAATCTTAATAGTGTAGACGGACGATTTGTAGAGAACAGAAATACGAACAAAATGAGAGGTAGCACGCCCCGATCGGTTAAGTAGCAACGGAGAAAATCCGGAAAAACCGGAAAATTAAGAGTATTTTTTAAAAATTCAAAAATCGGCCATTTTTAAACGAAGGGAGCTCAAGCTTTGGGAAAAAGTAGTAATTTATATCTACTTTATGTGTGCAAAACCCCAATGCTGTCCGACTATTAGTTTCGGCACTATCGTCATTTTAATTTTCATACACTTTTTAATACACTATTTTGCATCAGGTCTGAATGCTCTATGGATTTACCGATTTTAATTATTGAAACGGATTTGAAAAGTACAGGTCTAATTGAACAAAATGTGTATTTTAATTTTCCACAAATGCTACGAAGCCGGTTGAAATGCTCATGATTTAAAATGCAATAAAAACAATTACTGTTAAGTACCTTAAATAAACACTTGTAGAACACACCACAAACACAACACTTTATATGTAAAAGCAACAGTTAACGCATACGATGTATGTGTGACTATATATGAAAGCTATATTCGAAATGAGCCATATTTATTAGGAAGTAATCCAAGGTCAAGTATTTATTTAGGGTGGGAGGAATACATCCGGCGACCTCGAAAATACACCACAAAAGTAACCTTGAAATAAGCGTCGTCCACCTGGTCATCACCAAACAAACATCTGCTCGCGTTCAAAGCCAAATAATAATAGCACAGCTGGTGTTATTCCAAGATCAAGGCAATAACTTGGCCTTGAACGCGAGCAGATGTTTGTTAGGTGATGACCAGGTGGACGACGCTTATTTCAAGGTTACTTTTGTGGTGTATTTTCGAGGTCGCCGGATGTATTCCTCCCACCCTAAATAAATACTTGACCTAGGATTACTTCCTAATAAATATGGCTCATTTCGAAAATAGCTTTCATATATAGTCAGACATACATCGTATGCATTAACTGTTGCTTTGACATATAAAGTGTTGTGTTTGTGGTGTGTTCTACAAGTGTTTATTTAAGGTACTTAGCAGTAATTGTTTTTATTGCATTTTAAATCATGAGCATTTCAACCGGCTTCGTAGCATTTGTGGAAAATTAAAATACACATTTTGTTCAATTAGACTTTTACTTTTCAAATCCGTTTCAATAATTAAAATCGGTAAATCCATAGAGCATTCAGACCTGATGCAAAATAGTGTATTAAAAAGTGTATGAAAATTAAAATGACGATAGTGGCGAAACTGATAGTCGGACAGCATTGGGGTTTTGCACACATAAAGTAGTTATAAATTACTACTTTTTCCCAAAGTTTGAGCCCCCTTCGTTTAAAAATGGCCGATTTATGAATTTTTAAAAAATACTCTTAATTTTCCGGTTTTTCCGGATTTTCTCCGTTGCTACTTAACCGATCGGGGCGTGCTACCTCTCATTTTGTTCGTATTTCTGTTCTCTACAAATCGTCCGTCTACACTATTAAGATTGCGTCGTAACTTTCCATTTTATAAGCAAAAAACTAAAAAAAATCGCGTTTTTTTTTGCTTAAAAATGTTTATAACAAATTAAAGGAAAAAATATCAGAGTTGGAAATATAACAGTAATCATCTACGGATCGTCTTTTAGATGATGGCACAGACGGTTTTCTAATAGGATTAATGTCAAAAAATCGCTAATATTTTGCTCAGTTGCATGGTCTAGTAATAAAAACCTGTTTAAAATTAGCCATTAAAAAGCTGACGGCTCTCGTTTCTCTTTGTGTTCTGGGGAAATCATTTCTTTCTATTTGCATAAAAAGAATAGTTTTTAAAATTAATCGGTGGACACTACGGGATACCTTTTAAATATGATATTTTATTATCCTATTTTTATTAAGCACATAGAAAAAAGCAGGCTGAGATACAGTTTGATAAATAAATGTCTAAAATAATATTTATGTTTCTTCGAAATAATTCTATAGCCCTTTTAAAACGTTCCTTTATGAGACTGTCATTTCTCTGAATTAACTATTTTTAAAAGTAATAAACCCCTCCAAAATTTTGACATTTAATTATTTTGGGGCCTATATAAGAAATTAAGGGGTTACATACAGTCAGAAGACCTAAAAAAGCGAATTTTCAAGAATTTTTCCTGAGAAGACTTTTAAATTTATTAATGTGAAAATGTGTACGCATATTATGGTAACTTTTAACTGTATTTTAAGATTTTTGTATTTGTAAAAATAATAATTTTGAAAGCTGCTATATCTGATTTCCAGGAGTTCCTCTCAAAATAGGCATCTTGCGGTGACAACGATATCTCTGGACTGGAACCTCGAAAATGAAAAAACCAAACGAATTTCGTTAAAGTAATGTATAATCTTCTAATTAATCGAAGGAATAAGCAAAATAATTGCTTTTGACAAAATGGCGGCTTCTTAGAAAAAAAATCAATTTTTGGCCAAAGTTTTGGCCTTAAATCGTTTATAAAAAATATATATTTATCGGTGAGAAAAAACCTTCGATTAATTACTAAAAAATATACTTAATAAGCTTGTGTTAAAATTTGAGACTGATCGGTTCAGCCGTTTCCGAGAAATCTTCGTCACTGTCTTTACAAACACAGTTGTGAGAAAAACGCGTTTAAAGTTTCAAAAGCACGTTAAATAGTGTACAATAGTTCTGACACGTATTTACAAGTATGCGTGTAACTTCGAAAATAATCGCCGGATTGCCTTGAAATTTTCTGTGTGTGTACTTGAATATATGTATATTACGAAAATGTAATTAAAAAATCGATTTTTTGAAAATTCTAACTGTATATAACCCCTTAAATCAGCAGAAAAATTTTTATTAGTTGCAAGACTTCGAACTAGTGTTTTAGTTTGTTTGTGTGTTGATATATGTGTAATGTCTCAAAAGTTTATTTTATTTACTACTTTTCAGCGAATATGTATGTACAACAGTCCAAAAAAAAATTACCGTTGTTAATTTTAAATTTATAATAGTTTAGACTTTATCAGAAAAATAGTAAAGTTGGTAATTTTTTACAAGTGATAGGTAATTCTATTTATTCGTTGCCAAAATATTTATCCTTCCTGATATAAGCTATTCTTTCAACCCCTGAAAACGCGTAATGCCCCCCGTTTAATTTTTACTTTTTTTAATAACCTGGTCATGTGGGCATGAAATATTATTTACTTTTAGCCTTTTTAGTTAATTTTTAGATTTTACCCCTATATCAAGCAGAGGTAACCTTGTGTTATTAAAATGTATTAATCATGAAACGACAAATCTGCCATTATTTAATAAATGGTTTAATGTTTCTTTCTGAGATACATAGCCATGAAAAACCGCAAACTCTTAAAAATAGTGCGAAAACGGGTGTATGTCAAATATCCATGGTATTATAATAAGAAAATTAATGAGGCTGATTAGGTATTATAAGTATCTTACTTACCTTACAATCAAACTAAGGTGATTTACTATAAAAACTAGTAAGACTTATTATCTCAGGTAGAAAAGGAATAAACATTTAAAGTTCATTTGCCCAAAGTTACTTGTTAATTTAATTGATAAGAAATTTGCCTGATTTATAGTCATATTAGTATAGTAAAGAGAAGCTAGACTTTAAATTACATAATTTTGTTGACTGAAATAATGAAAGTTGGTTTAATAAATAATTAAATAAACGTTTACGTTACTCTAATTGATAAGAAATTTAACTGATTTATAGTCATAGTAGTATAGTTAAGAGAGGGTAGACTTTCAAATTAAATAATTTTGTAGAATGGCATAATAAATAAATAAAAATTAAAGTTGGTTTAATCATTAATTAGTAAACGCTAATTTATCGAATTTTATAAATTAAAAAAGCTATGCAGGATCCCGCGTATAAACATTTGACGCTCAATTGCCCAAAGTTACTTGTTACTCTAATTGATAAGAAATTTGACATATCATAATAGTATAGTTAAGAGAAGCTATACTTTATAATGAATAATTTTGAGAGTAAAATGATAACTAAAAAAAAATCAGCCGAAGCTACCGTAACAGCCAAAATTGTTGAGTAGTGTTTATTCATTATCAGTGACTGAAAATAGTGATAGTGCTTTTTTTTTGCAGATTTTGGGATCAGTTTATTTGTAGTTCAGAAATTAAAGGAGTTCCCTAGAGACTTAAAATTGTTGAGAGGTTAAGTGCGTGACATACTCAGTTAAAGCCAGAAAAAAAAAATTTAGAACACGTACGTTTACGTATATCTTATTCTCAAATCAAAATATCAGAGGTAACCGTGCGCATGCGCTACATTTTTGCATATAAACAATAACATATAAGTTGATCACTATCGGAAAAATCTTAGTTTCATTTTAATCATTACCAGATACAGCCGAGTTTTTACAGACCCTGCTTAGAATTTTAGTAAAATTAATTTGAGTGCTAATAAATTACCTACTTCGTTAAAATGGAAAAGTTTATTGTAATCAAGGATTCAGTAAAGCACGTCAGACGCTTTAATTTACGTGGACGCACCATAGATTTTAAAATTAAAGATATACCTAAGAATGAGGATCCTGTTTCGTGGATTAAAAACGCAATAGAGGATATTTTAGAGTACAGTACAGCTGGACTAAACCCTAAGGACAAAGTTGGACTTAGCTTTTGCTCTAAAGATTTTACAAGAGGCCAAGGATGGAGTCCGTTTAAAGAAGTTAGCCAGATATGTATAAATGATATTTGGTCTATAATTCAGGGTCTATACCAATCAAACTCTACAGGAATTAATGCTGATACGTTTTGTTTAGGAATCACCAGTGTACGAATGCCTGGCGGAAGAGGAAGAAGTAGAAAAAGTGGAGACAAGTCCTTTGCTGAAGAGTGCGCTCGACGCACGGGAATAATACAAATAAGCAACAAAGATAATTTATGTTTACCTAGAGCATTAATAGTAGCTATTGCAAACGTTAGCAAAGACCCCAATTATATTAAAGTACGACGAGATATTGGTAAAATACAGAGAGAAAGAGCCTTGAATTTACTGAGTGCAGCGAAGGTGACAATTCCTGAAGAGGGGGCCGGAGTGTATGAGCTTCAAAAATTTCAAGAACATTTTGGTAATGACTATAAAATAGTGGTGTATCAGTACGGATTCAAGGGTCGAGTAGTCATTTTTGAGGGTAGTGGGGATGGGAAACATCTGAATATTCTATTTCACAAACAACACTACACTGTTATCGGTTCGCTGACTGCTGCTTTTTGCTGCTCATATTACTGTGAAGTTTGTCATATACCCTACAACAGTAAAAATGAACATCGATGTGGAGGAAAATATTTTGGCTGTCTACAAACGCCGTTCTGTGACTTACAATCAAAAATGAAATGTCCTGACTGTCTTCGAACCTTAAGAAGTGAGCAGTGTTTCGACAATCATAGAAAACCTGGGTCTTACGATAAAAAAAACTCAGTTTGTGAACGTTTACGCCAGTGTTCCTTATGTCTTAGACTGATCAAGGATAATAGAAAACATATATGCGGGGAAATTTTTTGCAAAATTTGTAACAAACGCCGCCCCCAGGGACATCTCTGCTTTATTTCGGGTGGACACACGCAAACCAGTAACTGAAAACAAACTGTTCATATTTTTCGACCTTGAGACACGACAGGAAAAATTGCTTGATGATGGGAGTCTGCTGCATGAAGTTAACCTATGTGTGTTTAAACAGTTCTGCGATAACTGTATCACTACGGAGCCGTGGTTATGTGAAAAATGTGGAGTTACTAGGCAGGTTTTAAAAGCTTCTCCCTTAGACAGAGTTGTAGAATATGTTGTAAATCAGCGTACCCTTTTTAAAAGTATGATAGTGATAAGCCACAATGGAGGGGGGTTTGATAATCAATTCATCTTAAATAAACTTATAACAAATACTAACCACACTCCTGAAGTAATCCTGAGAGGAACTAATCTATCTTTATGCAGCTATTAAACATAAAGTTTCTCGATTCCTTAAACTATTTTCCAATGAGCCTTTGAAAATTACCCAAAACTTTTGGATTACCTGATAAGTTTAAAAAGGGGTACTTTCCCCATTTTTTCAATAAAAAAGAAAATGAGAACTACGTAGGGCCATTACCCCGCATCGAATATTATGCCCCACACTCAATGAATTCTGAAGAACGGTTAACATTTTTAGAGTGGTATGAGCATCACAAAAATGACGAGTTCAATGTTCAACAAGAAATTGTCGATTATTGTATTTCAGATGTAGAAATACTCTATGAAGCATGTAAGAAATTTAGAGAGCAGATGATGTTAACAACAAATGTTTGTCCGGTTACAGAGGCTACCACTATTGCATCAACTTGTAATAAAGTTTTTAGACGTAATTTTCTAAAACCCGACACCATTGGAATAATACCGAAAAATGGATACAGGTACCAAGACAGTCAATCTCGAATAGCTACAAAATGGTTGATTTGGGAAGAACATCGGCGGGGTATAGATATTCGACATGCAGCAAAGGGAAAAGAGGCTATTTTAAATGGAGTAAAAGTCGACGGCTATTCTCCCCAGACAAATCAAATATTTGAGTTTCATGGTTGCTATTTTCATGGACACCTCGACTGTATAAAACATCAAAGGGATACTCCCCTCTCTGATAATCCTTCAGAAACATTAAATGACAGATATGAAAATACAGTAGCAAAAACTGAAAGATTAAGGTCTTTAGGCTATGAAGTTTTTGAAATTTGGTAATGTCAGTTTAGAAGGAAAATAGTAGAAATTTCAGAAATACATGAGTATACATAGAAACACCCACTACTTTTTTCTACGCCTCTAAACCCTCGAGACGCGTTTTACGGTGGACGCACGGGAAACTGTAAAACATATTACAGAGCTGAAAATAATGAAAAAATAAAGTACTTAGATGTATGTTCGCTTTACCCTTGGGTGTGCAAATACGGAAAATTCCCTGTCGGACATCCAAAAGTTTTTGTTGGGGAAGAGTGTAAACAGTTATCATTAGAACATATCAATGGTATAATAAAATGTAAAATTTTGCCCCCGTCAGAGCTGTACCACCCAGTTTTACTTTTAAAAATGAACAATAAACTAATGTTTGTTTTGTGTAAAACATGTGGAGAAACCATGAATTATATTATGTGTACTCACTGTGATAATGACCGCGCTCTTAAAGGGACATGGGTGATAGACGAGGTATTAAAGGCTATAGAAAAGGGGTATAGAATCTTGGATATTTTAGAAATATGGAAATGTGAAGTGGATCTATATAACCCGCAGCAGAAGACAGGAGGATTGTTTGTCGAAATGATGAACAAGTTTATTAAATCTAAGCAGGAAGCATCAGGATGGCCTTCAGACTGCACAACTTTAGAACATAAGAAAAAATATGTTCAAGAGTTTTCCGATAAGGAAGGGGTAGACCTGGAATTTAATAAAATTTCAAAAAATCCGGGGTTAAGAGCACAAGCAAAGTTAATGCTGAATAGTTTTTGGGGCAAGTTTGGACAATCCGAATGTCAGAGTAGAAGTAAAATAATAAATACTCCTTAAGAATTTTATACTATGTTAACTAATCCATGTCTAGATATCAATAATGTTTTACCTGTAAATGAAGACACACATTTAGTGAATTACAAGTTTACTGAAGAAAGTTATAATCCACTATCAACTGTAAGTGTGGCAATAGCATCTTTTGTTACAGCGCAGGCACGTTTAAAACTCTATACTTACCTTGAACAATTGGGTACACGGGTTTTATATTACGATACAGACTCTGTAATTTTCATTTATAAGGAGGGAGAGTCGGAGCCGCCTACAGGAGATTTTATAGGTGATCTAAGAGATGAGTTGGAAGGATATGAGCAGGGAAGCTATATAACTGAGTTTGCTTGTGGCGGGCCGAAGAATTATGCATACAAGTTATTTTCAACTTCAAGTAATGACGAGAGAGTAATATGCAAGGTCAAGGGTATAAGTCTTAATTACAGTGCGAGCCAGCTTATCAATTTTGATTCCATTAAAGAAATGATTTTAAAAGAAAGGGGTGAACCGATTATAGTAACATCAAAGAATATTAGAAGAACCAGAGAGCATGAAGTAATATCTAAAGAAGAGTCAAAGATATACAAACCGAATTCGACAAAAAGACTGTTTCTTAGCAATCATGATTCGGTCCCTTTTGGATTTAAGAAGGCCAGACTAGAATAAAATTGTATTTAAATGTAAATAAAATATGTGAATTGAATATGTAGAATTACCATCATTAGGTACGTTCAAATTATTCATTAGTATATTTTTCATGTACGTGTATGCATAATACTGTGTTTTGTAATTGATAAATAAACCATTAATATTATTATTACTATTTAATATTTTTAAAAACGTTTTATAAAATACGTTTATATAATACCAATTTAAATTATCCTGTACGTAGTTATTAACTGTACATGCATATAATAATAAATGTAAAATATTATGGCCACACAAATATCTTAAATAAATTGATGTTAAAAAATTCAACTTTCGTATATTATTTTTTTCAGGTATTCAATCAACACTAGACAAAACGTATAGTTATCTACTTTATACTGTTATTATTTATTATATGAATAATAAAAATACAAAATATCTAACGGTATATGTCTAATACTTTTCAATAAACTTCTATTTATAGTTTTGACCTTTCGCTGCTTGAAAAAAGTTCACTAACGTTTATTTTTTAAGTCACGTTGAATAATTGATCAAACTAAACATCATGTTGAGATATTTTAATAGTTACTGTCAGATAGACCTTACTAAAAGTTTATTTAGTCTTAGAGGTATCAAACTAATAGCTTTTCATGAGTGATGACAAGTTAAGAAAATTTTCTAAATAAATGTCATTTTATAAGCTACTAAATACATAGCTTTCTTAACTCAGGCTTTACAAAGAAAATATTCTCTTGATGGAAATTCGTATCGAAATTTCCCCATGTATGATGTTTCTAGTTTTTTCGTCCACTAGTCAAAAAGTAAAAACAAATAGTAAGTGGAGGGTGGGTGGTCCCCTATCAAAGTATCTGTACCTTGACGTGGTGATAGGGCTTAAGGATACCTATCCGAACTAAATCAGATACAATATATTGATGTAAATAATTAAAGTTTTCCATTAAAAACGTTAATACTAAACGCAGATAATGGAATATCTATTTTTTTATACTAAATCAGATTAGAAAAATAATGTTCTCTATATCGTTAAAGACGCCTCACATCTGATTATATGCATCTGTTATCACTGTTGTGATAAAATATACCGAAATAATCTTAATATGTCGTGACTAATTTAACACACAGGTTTATCCTTTTCTTAGCAAGGGGGCAAACAGTCGACGATATTGAGGGTATTTTCTGCAAACTCTAGTCAGTTTTGACTGGATTTCGTAACGTTAATATCTCTGTATTGTCTAGATAGAATCTATACCATAAAAAATCGGAAGCGTTTGAATGAAAATATTCTTAGTGTTTTTATAAAACTAAGATTAACCAAAGTGGCGACTGGCCATGGGGGATTTTCAAATACATGGTTACTAAAACATATTTGCGCTATTTTTTAAATTTCTATTTAAATCAGTTAATAAATAAAATAAAATTTTAGTTTTCAAAAATTTCCTAGTTTTCCCCACCTTCTGTTAACCATAAAAATATTTTTTCACTAAAATCTTGTACTTTACCTTTTTTCTAAAACAAACGTTCAATTTTTAATTTAAATCGTTTTTAGCATTTTATCGGTAATTTTATTTCCGAATAGGCAGGTTCTTTAGGAAACGACTGAACTGGCTTGGATGTACAAATTTTAAATTCGTGCTTTATAAACGTCTTATGTGTATCTTGATTTAGGCACTTTTTTGTTTAATTGGCTTATTTTCGTACGGGTTGTGTTCCTCGGACGACGATATTTTGGTTACTAAAGTAAGTGAGTCACCCCTGTCATTGGTGACACTGCGTATGAAAAGGCCATGTTGGAAAGCATTTTTCATGAAAAATTCCATATGTCCACCATATGGACATGTGGAGTTTCCCAAATGAGTGATTTAAATAGAAGCTGTTCATTAAAAGTTGTATTATACAAGTATACCTAAGTATTCTATATTCTTTTCCTTGATGTCTACTTTAAAACATGAGTTACATATTTCATATATTGTATGCAATGCGAATGATTTTATACATAGAACTGAGCGTAAAATTTACGTTATAATTTTTTTTGTCCACTCTGTCTGACTGTCTGTATAACAGGCAGACTGACTAGTTGGTTGTCTATCTATTTGTTTATTTCTACTTCTATCTGTCGGGCTAGCTGTCTGACTGATTGTTTGCATGTTAGTTTATCCATCTGGCTGTTCGAACATCTAAACCCCCTTTCCTATATAACGGGTCATCTATGCGTCTGACTATTTGGTGCGAAGTTCCAAATTACACATAGCCGGACGTCGCCGCCAAATAAAATATATACCACACACACAAGCCGATTATTACTTTTTTCGTTAAGAAAGGCTAAGAATGCATGTATTCGTATAAATATTTCTAATGTATCACAGTGGATAATTTAAACATTACCACCAGCAGTTAGGAATAATATAAGAATACTCCTCACCATTACTAACCTTTTTTATTCTTTTTATAACCTATAAATTTTTAACTCCTCCACATCTACAGCAAATTTTGGCAGGTGATAAATTTCAAGAGGGAACGTGTCCTTATTTTTAAAATATATGTCACCCGCGTTCCTTTATTATTTTAAATTAAGAAATGTGAATACTTATTTTCCTTTCTTATTATTTAATATCCTATAAATCTCTACCTGCCCCTCGTAATCCTAAAAATCTTGACAGTTCTTAAAATCTAAAAAGAAAGGCCTCATTTTAAAATGTATCACCTGCTTTTGCTCGGAATAACACTAAAATTATATAACTCTCTTTATAACAAAGCTTGGCAGGTAATAAATCCACCACGCTCGACCCCGAAAGGTAAGGTGTCCAGATGGGCTATAAATTAGACCCCCCAAGTCGGTGAGAACGATACAAAAGGTACCGTGGCCACAGCCATTGTCTAAAAGAATCAACTGCTGAAGCGTAAGTACTATAACATATGATCTATTGAGCTGTCAGCCGTAAATCATGCCGTCTGTCTGAACTAGCCGAATACACTACTCACGTACATCCAATATTAGATTAAGGATTAAGTACCGAAGTTAAAAGAGATTATGCGTTTTTACTCTAAGCCCTGATTTTCGTATTCTTTCCATAATAAAAAAATGTCAAGTACTTAACTTGACTTTAATTTTTATTATTATGTGACCATAAATATTCCGGGAATTAAAGTAAAAATAAAATTATAATAATTACAAATTTTGACGATTAAAGTCTAGAGCAAATAAATTTAAAACAAGTTGGTATAATTTTTAAAAGTAAAAAATTACTTGTACCGTACTGCTATTTTTTTCTAGACTTAAGGCGCTAAAGTAATTCTTGCCAACCGGCGCGGCGCGGCGGCGCCGTCAAATCTAGCTATGCCACTGCATCTATACCGTATCCATTTACTTTTGAGAATGATGACAGAAACCCATTTTACAACGAAGAGATCAATTATGTCTCTCTCTCATGTTCTTTCTCTCTCATTTTTTTCTCTCTCGTCTTCTTTCTCTCTCATACTCGTAAAATTTTTACAGCTGGTAGAAAGTTAGGTTAAGTGAAAGATTAATTAATGACATATTATTTGAAGCCTGTCCCATGATATAAGTTGTTTTAGCAGTGTAAAAATATTCTTAAAAAGTTTATATAAAGTATTAGCAGCTTAAATTCCTGTGTTCTATGAATCTGGGGACTAACAACTATTAAAATATTACGCAAGGTACATATTTGTTCTCCTTTACATTACTTGGACCGGGCGTTATAGAAATGAGTAACAGGAACACCGACCCGATATAAAGTTGAGAATAGTGGGCATTAGAGAAGATTTCTTTAGTTATTGAGAAAGTAGTGAAAATTGCGCCCTAGCAGCGTTTAGTTTCCGTTTAAAGCAGAAGTCACAGTGCCATTACAAAGTGTATCTATCCTTCTGGAACTAAGGCTCAACATTTACAGTTAAAAATTGTGAAACTACTTGGTATATTTGAGTAAACAATTTTTATCGCGTCTTTAACTTACACAAACATCACTGTTCACAGGTAGGCTATATTATAGATCCATTTTCATTATATATCGGAGAATAGGGAATAGTTTTTAACCTTATTATAAATTGTTTATCCTAATAAAAATATTTACTCATTTTTGAAAATTTTCCTTTATTTATTTAAATACTTTTCCTCCGATCCTTTTAGTGCAAATTGTTGGTTAGAGGTAGAGGTAATATTGTTATTTGGGTAGGAAACAATTTTAAATGCTATAAAATAATAAGGTTAATGTGGCTATGCTGACGGTGTTTTTGTTTAATAAAAACCAGATTTTTGCAAATGATGTTTGTGTTCAGTAAAAACAAAGTCTTTTGCTATAAAATCATAAAACTTACGTAAGTATTTTGTCAGGTTAGAAATTTATTTTTTATAACAACTCCGATTAAACTTTCACTATAGGCAACCAGAAATACTTGCGCACAAACAAAGGCGCCTGTGATGAAATGTTGTTTGATTATTCTTTTTTATTGGCAACAACATCGTTTTTATTTATCTTTTACTAATGCCCCTTTTGCTAACAAGGATAGAAAGAAACCAGATTCCTCTGGGATTTTATCAGGAAAAAAAGAATTTTGCGATGACTAACCTTTCGAAGTATATAATCAGCAATACTTCCACAAGCAAAGAATGTACGATAAAAATTTGAACAAATCCTTTTTTTATTTGTCTTTGTCTAATGCACTTTCGCCAACACGGATAGAAAGAAATCTGATTCCTCTGTGATTATCAGGAAAGAAAAGATGAATTATTGTGATCACTAAAATATGTTCTGGTGTAAACGGTCCATGAAACTGACCAATAGGGTTAATTCTTGTTCAATTGTTTTTTCTGTCATCATACTCAAAACCAAATGGATACCGTATAGTTCCCTGTCATTAAGATTGTCATAAGGAGCACAATTAAGAATATTACATATTACAAACACATTCGCTAGGCATTATATTAGTCACTTGCATTGAACATGATAATGTTGCATTAATCTGTTTATTGATTTAGTCAGGTTTATGGGTCATGTATTTTAGTCTCAATCAGAAAGACTTATTTTTTGTCTCTTGCCTTGTGTATTATCCGAGAGTAGTTTTCGGTAACCCTCGGTGCGCACGGGTCACCTTATTCTTAACTGGCTTCAAGTACATAATATATTGGGTGCGATAAAATATTGTTTTGTATTAGATTTGTAATAAACCTGTACGATGTACTAAATTTTAGTGAAGAACACAATTGCACTTATTGCATTTAATTTAAATAAACGTAAAATATTCTTTTTTGTATTTTCTACATAAATTACATATTTATGGTGATTGTTTTTAACCATTTATTTGATTTTGGTCTTTATTAACGAAAAATAGTATAAGATTTTCTACTGCAAATTTTATATAAAATTCTAAACTTGCAAAATGTGATAAAAAGTGTACATGGTAAATTAGAGTCTTAATTTATTTTCTTGGTTATATCCCAGAGATTAGGAGATTTCGTGGATAAGCAACATCACATTTCAATAAATGTAATGTTTTACGACGACAGGAACGAAATTGTGCAAGGAAAATAGGATAATTTGCTGAAAGTTGATGCATGTACGATGGATGGCCGCTTATTTGTCTTTAAAATTGTGTTACAAATACTTATTATTTATTGTAACATAAAAATAAACGAACAGCCCCAAATATGCTTACTTAAATTTGACGATACTGGCCTTTAAGGCGGCTGTACACGATGCGAGAAATCACGCGCGTGGGAAGCATTCGTGACTTGCACCACGAATCTAGCATACGTGCTCCTACTGACACGGTTCGAGGTATTCCAGATAGGTTTCGTGTAACCGTGCTCTTTTTAGTCGAAAAATGGACACGGTAAATAATGATCTCTAGCAGAACCACTTTTCATAGCCTCTCTTTATTTTTTTTATTGCTAATTGGTTGGGTTTGACATTTATCTCGTAGACTATATTTGTCTCGTTTTTCACGATTTTTATAGTCGAGAGAATTAGATTTCCATAAACAATAATGTATTTAGTAGAAATGAACAAATATTGCCATTTCATTCTCTGAAAATTTTACCTTGATGCGCCAAAAGATCAAATCTTCGACAATCTCGCACGGAATCCGCAAGTCAACTAATAAACATGTTTGATATGGTTTCGAGTACGCGCGAGATTACGTGCGTGCTCGCACACCATAGTTTACACGGTTCGAGCTCGCACAAAAATACAGGGCGGGACGGGCTCGCGCATGATTTCTCGCATCGTATACAGTCGCCTTTAAGGTGGCTGTACACGATGCGAGAACCCACGTGCGTGAAGGCCTCGAATGCAATTTTTATGCGAGCTCGAACCGTGTAAACTAATCTCACACGTGCACGTACGTGACAACGCGCGTGCTCGAAACAATTTCAAACTTTTAGTTGATTAGTTGTCTCGCACGCTTCGTACGAGAAAGTCCTTTTTTCTAATAAGAATAAACTGATCTTTTGAAGAAAAATGGCAAGATTTTCAGAAAATCAAATGGCACTGTTTGTGTTATTTTAGATAACAATGGTTCTCGCATAACTGTCCACTTTTTCTGCATAAGTGGGTGTACTTTTTCTAACAAAAAATCAAATTGTTGTGGACTCAGACTTTTTTTTAAAAGACGGAATATCTTCATTTCTTAATTCATTGCATAAGTATTGTGAAGCTCCAATCTTTTTGCGTCTGCTTATCCAACTTCGCACCCACATTCGTCTTCTTTACGTTTTTTTCTTTTTTTAATCAATTTATTTGATAAAATAACGGCCAAAATTGCACTGACTAAAAGAACACCATCGTTTACAATGTCCATTTTTCGACTAAAAATTAAAAGAGCATTGATTCACTTTTCTATTCTTGTCGAATCGTGCCAGCAGGGTCCCGCATACTAGATTCGTGGTGCGAGTCACTAATACATTTCACTCGACATTTCACGCACGTGGTTTCTCGTATCGTGTACAGCCACCTTTAGTGATATATTTGTATGAAAACTTTTTGATTAACATTGCGCTATGTATGTACTTTCTTAATATCCACTGTTCTGGGTATGTGAAAAAGGAGGTTTTTATGGCACTTCCATTTTTGCACATTGATACAATACAATATTTGTAGGCTAGTTTTCAAATAGATTTCATTGTTGAATAAAAATAATTATACAGAAACTGTAACATAACAGTACACTGTAATATAAATCAACCCTAACACACTGTCTGGGCAAATAAGGCGGCTCATGCATCATGCTACTCGTCTAAAAGCACACCTTTCTTGCCGAAGTTAAATCCCTCGTCTGATTGGTTGATGTGTTGCGAAGAGGAAAAACTGAATTGGATAGAGTATGTGACGCTAGGAAATGTGGATGTTTCTGTGTTGCATAACAAACCTTATAACAACTTTAGGTCCAGATTTACGTTAACATGTAGATTGACACTTATTTCTGCTTATCTCCTGACGTCACTTGGCACTGAGGGCAAATGGCTGATTTTTAAATTGTAATAAATTATTATACCGAGAAGTAAAAATTTTTGGTTTAGTAAGATTATCCTAGTAATTTTCTTCAAAATAATGTTTTGGGGTTTTTTAATGACTTCTCTAAACGATTTATGCAATAAAAACATACATATGCATATTCCTTATTGTGATTTATTATTATTTCCAGAAATACTAATCTGACGGGAAACATACATATTATATAGGTAGATAATCTTTTTTATAGAGAATTTAATTATTTTTATTAATTCTGTGTTTAACTATTATTGGCATCAAGTTAATGGAAAACAGAGAAAGAGATTTTTGGTATTTTATTCTTCCGGAGACTTAAGTTTATCCATAAGTAACCAGTTCGGGAAATGAAATTCTTCCTGGATTTTTTTCCATGATAAAATACTAGTAATTAAAAATAAAATATACTAAATACATTTTATTAAATTATAAAATAAAATTTATATCTTACTGAAATATATATCTAGATTATTAGATCTAGATGAAAAGATTTTTAATAACGTCCGAAAAAGGGTTTTTTAATCTTAACAGGCTTTTTTACAGAGTTTGTTGCGTTCTCTTTTAAGTGTCAAATAACAATTCTGTTGAGTCTTTTTATGTATTTCCAAATCGAAACAGTTGTGAACCTTTAAGTAAAAACATTTTGAAATTGTTTTGGGCTGTATATTTTCATTTTTTTGTAAACCTTTATTTCTTCAAGTCTGCAAAAAATACTTATAAGGGGAATCAATTTACGCAAAATGATTTTCGTTAGAAAGTGTTTCTTTGCTTTGCTCTGCGGGTTGTCTTATATTTATATAAACACACTACGTGTTTCTATTATTTGAAATACATAAGTTAGGAGTTAAAAGCAGTATTCTGCATCCATCATCCATTACTACTATTTTCGTTTTTTAACATTGTTGCTGTCCCGTCATTTTCTAGGAAAATGCAAAAACTTTTCGATGTAGATTCACACGAGGACACACACATTACATTTTTCAGCCCAATAAAAAAAAAACCAAACTATTGGTGAAAAAATGTTTTTATGGTTATACCTGTTTGACAGCAAAAAATGTTTTCAAGTTCGGAAATAAATTAAAATCCGATGGGCCCAAATTTGGCGAATAAGGTGTCTGAGGACCCATGCAGTTGGAAGCACAATGTATTGTTTTACCTTTTCAAGGAAATCTATGAGAATAATGCATTTGGCATCCCAAAAAACGGTCGCAAAACTTTTCTGGCTTTTGGATAATTTTTACTAAAATATTCCAAATCGTTTCTGAGATATCGCACCCTTTAAAATCACCCTCTATCGGTAACTATAAAAAGTGTCATGAATATGACAAATGGACATGTCAATAATGAACTAAACATCAAAGAGTATGCTGTTAGCATACTACCTACGACAAATCCGTATATTTTATGCACCTTTAAATTTTTCTGACCAGCACAAAATAAAAACTGCCCCGCTACGGAACGGTCCTAGCGGCTCGCCCTGTTGAGCCAAAATGAGCATGAATGAATAAGGTAACTGATTTAGGGTGTGTTTATGATGAAGCTTTGATCAACGCTAAGAGCGGCGATACTAGCAAAGCCAAGAAAATTAAAGCATTACTTAATAGAGAAGGGTTTATATTGGATCAACGCGTAGATAATCAAAATATACATTTTCCTTGCTCTTGTTGAGTATGGATCTGGACATTTCAGTTAGTGAAATTTTTATTAGGCCCCTTTGCGGCATCAGAATGACAGAAATCACTATAACAGGTATGTCGTTAATAAACTGTGGGATGAAGTGGCGGTTAAATTAAATATTAAATACAACACGTATGTAAGTAAAAATGTTTGTTTTCTAGTAAGATATTCAAAACTAAAATTACCAAAAGTTTTTAACCTCAACAAGAGAAATTTAAAATATTACAATTTATGATTAATCTTTTATATCCCGTGGGGATTTAGGCTTAGGATATTTTAATGTATGTAAAAAATTACTTTCATATGTATCAGTACATAATGTCATAGACAACTAGTAAAAAAACCTAGCCGTTTTATAAAACCCCTTATCTTTAAATGAATAGGCAATTTGAAAACTCTCAAATATTTGAATTTCTACAGTTTTGCAGGTGTTTTTATACACATTCTATTAAATCATAAGATTTAACTAAATTATAAAAACTTCTAAATAAGTAACTTAAATCAATTATTGTAAGAAAGGTAAATTTTAAATAGATTGCGAATGTTTTCTGCAGCATGGTTTGGTCATCCAAAATTATATGGATAATTTTGGATCATTTTTTGCTTTGCAGCACTTGTTTCTTCTCTTTCTTCGGAATCACTCATTTTTAGAATTTTCTTCATAAAAACTAATCTGAACTACACGAAAATGGTCAGATTTAGGCTATTGTAGAAGCTTTAATGTAAACACTAGATAAAAAAAGAAATTTGTACTGCTTTCGTCGCTGCTCGTATCACCGCTTTTATCGTTTAACATAGCTCCATCATAAACGCACCCTTAGAAATACCGCTATTCCATGATCGGCATCCCAGTAAACCAACGGCAGTCGGGAAACAGTCGGCCGCCTGCGGCTCTTTTTGCCATAATCTGACTGCATACGGTACGCGCGTGTTTTTCCATGCGATGAATTGCCAGCCTTCAACTTAAAGCGTCATGGACTCAGCACACCGGAAACGATAGCTTCGAATCGAACACGGTTACGATTCGGGCAGCCCAGTTGCGAAAATCAGCTTCGGTTCTTAAGCGGCTTTGTTGCAGATGGTTAACCCACAAGTTACCGCGATCGTTCCGCTTGTCAATGAGCATGCGTGATAGTAAATTTCCGAGTTTACGGGAGGGCACGACTCAACAACATGAACCGCCATTTTTTGTGGAAGCGTAGGTATAGACGCTTTATAGATGTGTTTGGTGCTTTTTTGTGTGTTGTTCAGTTGTTCGCCTATATTTTTTTTGGAATGTGTATTTAGCATTTTCAGTGGTGATCTCGTTTTTTATTTTCCTTGTTTTGTATGTAAATAGGCTTTTAAATAAAGGTGTCCACTACTTTATAAATTATTATAGTTTAATATTTTTTCGTCATATTCTGTCATTTTACTACTTTCCTAACTAGAAAAGTTCTAAATTAATGATGAGTTAAATTTACTATTTATACCTATATCCAGTGTTGCCAGAGTAACAAAGCAAAAAGTCGCCATCGATCAGTATGAAAAGTCGCCACTTTGTCGCCACAGCTTTTTTGAGATATTGGGGTTAGAAAACTGTCAATACTAAATAAAAAAAATGTTATTGTGGAACAAGCTTGGTGGAATCCCAAAAATTTTACGTACAATTCGTGGCGCGTTCAGATATTCTCTTTGAGAAATCCCTCGGTGCAATAATGATTACACTACCCCACGAAAAAAAAAAAACAAAGTCATGTCCACTGGACTAGATCCCCATGCCTATATGTTTTCGAGGTCGCTGAATCCGAATCCGACATCCGTTTCACCCCATCAGGTCATTGGACACCGTAAACCACCCGCTTCATTTCTAGGGTTGCTCAGCATCTGGCTCGGGTGTCCTCTGCTCTTCTTCTTTGTCCATTCCAAAGTGAGAGGTGGGGAGGGTAGCGGGTTAACATCCGACCCGGAACGCACCCCCTGAGGGGGTGAAACCACCCTTTCAGAGGGCGAAACCAGTTTTTTTCTGTTTTCGAAGGATTTTTATCAGAATCACGATGAAGGAGGGGGTTTGGATATACATATACATGTACAAATATGAATTTATATACACATTAAATATACACATATATACAGGGTGTTGGAAAAAGGCCGGTACTCCCAAAAATGTCCCAGGGGGGATGTTTAT
Organism: Philopedon plagiatum; assembly: GCA_963971165.1. Lineage (NCBI taxonomy): Eukaryota > Metazoa > Arthropoda > Insecta > Coleoptera > Curculionidae > Philopedon > Philopedon plagiatum. Next base: position 48,229,328 of record OZ020191.1, on the reverse strand, counting down.
TTAAGGCCGTCTCACTCGTATAGCATAGGAAATTTTCCGGGGAATCGAATAACGTTTTCAGATTTGGTCCCGATAAGGGCCGGGGCCCTGTGAGGCCTAAGTTTGAGTTTTCATATGGGGACCCCCGTTTTTTGCAGATTCGGATTCAGCCGTAAATTTTGCGTTCAGATACGTGGATCTCAAATTTTTATGGTCCATATCGGGCCCTTCGCCTTTAGAGAGCCATTTTGGTAGGCCTGTGACATCATCATCGGACCGTCATCGTCAGATGGAAGGAATTTGAGAATGGAGGTGAGCAGTGCGTGGCAATTTAAACACGCGATCATGCTTATCTATAGCGATTGGCTGTTTGTGGCTACAATCAGCACTAAGTATGGTTACAGCTCCCAAAATTTTCGACTGAATCCGAATCTGCAAAAAACGGGGGTCCCCGGTTTTTTTTTCGTGGGGTTGTGTTATTATTGTGACGTTGTTTCTTCCTACGTATTGTATACAACGTGTATATTCAATTTTTTCACCTGTAAAAAGTCGCCAAAAATAAGCTTTTTATTGAAAATCGCCGTCACACTCTCATAGAGACAAAAAGTCGTCATTTTGGCGACTTGTCGCCCCAAATGGCAACACTGCCTATATCTTCCAACAACAATGAGCAAGGTTTGTTAATATGCAAATAGCTATTTAAATACTGGGAGCAGAGAGGTTAAGCACGTTTTTTATAAAGAACAAAATGAAAGGTACATTCAAATGTATGTATATAATTTAAGGGGATTAACATTGGTTATTCTAGAAACTATAAACATTTTTACAAAAAAAAAATAAGTTAAAATTTCCAACAATAATTCGGAAGTTTCCATTTTTTCATTTTCTCTTAATAAATAGTCCTAAAAATGTAAAAAACATATGTATTTTTGTAGTTAATTATCCGTAGAAATAAAAAAGTTATCGTTCTTCAAAGTCTGAGATGCTACGCTCACGTTGGCTGAGGCTCGATGACGTCCAAACACACAACTTCGTCAACAGCGAAATAGGCGCCCGTTTAATCTTTAGCGTTATTCTTACCGGACAGACCGGACAGTATACAATGCATACAATACATCTGAGCAAAATAATAGTTAAATATAAAGTAAACAGGCGAAAACAGCAGCGGGCTGCTAGCCCGGCGACCATGGGGCGACAGAGTTGTGTGTTTTGACGTCACGGCCGATAAAAGCCGCGCGCGAAGTTATTAAATAAGAAATTCAATAAGTTCGTCAATTTTGAAGATATCGAGATAATTTTTTTTTGACAAGTTAAGTGAAAGACTATTAAATGATGTCGAGGTTATTCGATATTTCGGAAATAGGAATCTTCCTAATAATTGCATTTTAGCCCAGCATACCCCAAATTTGGCGACAAATATTTTGAATTCATATTTAAAATGTCTTGTATAGAACTGATATTACAGCAAGTGCAAACTATTTTTGTTAATTTTCAGTGACTATTTTTCTATAAAAGTCTTTCTAAAATGCCCAATGCGGACCATCTTAAATTTGTATTAAAACCACGCATTAGGTACTGCACCTAGCCACTGTACTTGGCTAATAGGCTAATCCACCCATAGGCCTACATTTAATCTTAGAATCCACCAGTGGACGGACAGCGGGCCGCATATTCGAATGTTACCGACGCGACGCGTCCGCTGTTCAGATTTTTCTGTGAAGATACAGAAAGAAGCAACTTATGTTATTGAGGCGGTAGGAGCGAATGCGTCAGCAACATTGTAATAATTACTAGACAAGGAGTTTGTATATTTTATTAAAAAACATTTTTTAATTCAAAGTAATAATATATTTTCAAATAAATATTATATAGAGAAAAATCCAAAGAAAATAATACAAAATTGCCTGGGAATTTGCCTTGGTATATCGGTATGCTCTTTCAGTGATGGCTAAAAGTAAAGAAACAGATTATTACTGAGAACTCCGTTATTTTTTTTTTGTATACAAAAAAAGATACAGATAGAAATGAAAAATTTAATATTTTTAACAGTTTTGTCATGTTTCTCTACTTTTGGCCGACTTGTATATACTGAACAACTAACTATGCAACTAACTTATTAACTAGAAAACTAATTAGAAACGTAAATTACTTCAATGAAGTATATTTATTTTTTATATTTATTTCACCCTAAACCAACATTTGTATCGACACATGGGTGGTTCTACGTTAAGAGGTCATTTTAGGCCTGGCTATTTTGACAAAGTGTATTCAAGTCATAAAATATAAACATTACTATACAGCAGGGGAGTGACTCAACAGTCTGGGAACAGGATTGAATTACATTTTTTTACTTAATAATCATCAATAAAATAACAGATAAGTTTCCAATGACTTAACAATGCTAGTGTTTAACTCATATATATTTAAATATATTTAAAGTATATTAAATGATAATTTCCTTTGTTTAGGTTTAAATTTTATTTTTTGCGAATAATCTCAGTTAGAACATATTTTTTGGCTTTTACGCAAAAATTACTAAATATATAACAATTAGAAAAGACAAAGAAACATTTTTATGTCGTTAGTATTGGAAGAACTATATCTGTTACTACACAATACTTTAGACATTTGCTTATTAACAAAAAATCTTTATGAAAATCTAAAAATATCTAAATTGACAGAGCAAAAATTGAAGTTAATAAAGTAGCTAGAAAAATGAAATCTTTTTAAAATACAGAAATGTAAAAAATTAAAATTATCGTAAAATGATTTAAAAAATTTACTTACACCTCAATCCTGTTGACAATATATTGTTTCGGTCTTTTTGAGCCTCATCAGCCCAGGAATATGAGGGCTCTAATCTAATCTTTATCTATTTTTATTATAACAGAGAAACACATTTATGAAAAAAATATTATGTCAAAATGACTTATTAAGACAGTAAGTATTATTGTTATATTTGTTGGTAAAATACCATAAAAAATCAAAGGGAGTCAGATTAGGAGACCTTGGAGGCCAGCTAACAGGGCCACATCTATCTCCAGAGATGCGATTTAGGGTGTCTTGACTCTTGACTTGTCGCGCGAAGTAGGACGGGCCACCATCTTGCTAAAACCGCCATGATGATTTTCATCGTTATTCAGTAGCTGATATAAGTCGTCGTTTAAAAAATCATCGTAAAGCTCTCTATTTAGGGGGTCTTCAAAAAATTTGGCGCAACGGCTCGCTCTCGGACTATGGCATACCAGTTATCAAGCGACCAAGGATGCTGCCTGGCCACAACTCTAATCCATTGGGGATATTATGTCGGTTCACCTTAAATTCAAAAAACAAAAAATAAATGGCCTGCGAAACGCTGTACAAAATACAAAATAAACTGATCCAAGTAGAACTAAATAACGCAATTAGTAGATTAGAAACAAACAATTTTTCTTAAAAAATCATTGTATTCTCGAAATGTATAACCTAATTATTACTGAACAACTAAGCAAACCCAACCTGAGCAAAATAAACTGGTCAACAAAAAAATCGGCAAAAGCGATTTTTACCCGACTTTTCAAACTGCTATAATTTTTTGAAAACTTAACTTTTTTGAGAGCGGTTTTCGGATATTGATAGCTCGTCTTTCCCAAATGAAGCATCAAGAAGTGATTTTGCAATGGAAGCGACATTTTCATGCCATACAGGGTAATTAATAAGGTAATGTAAAACTACTAAAAGTTTAGGTGTGTGCCATATTGCCAATAATTTTTTTTGGTCATTCCTACACAGCACGTTAGTAAGCCGATATCAATATCTCCAGACGTATTCGCCGGAATTTCGATTAATGGTCTCTGGCGAAAAATACAGGAGAAAACAAAAAAAGCATAGGTACAAATTTTGGTAGCGTCATTTTTAAAACGCTGTAGCTGGAAAATGGATTAATAGACTTTGTCGGGCTTTTTGGGAATTGAAAGCCCTTTTTGTGTAGAGTTTTACCTAATAAGCTGTTTTTTGTTCAATGTCAAAATGTTTGCGTTGTATAGGGGTGAACTAAAAAATAAATGAAAAGTGTTGTTAAAAATAAGTTTTCTTTTAATTTGTGCAAACGTAGCAGTATGCGTTTTTTTCTTCCAGAACTGGGGCGTTTTGTTCAAATTTCGATTATGTATACAGCATGTCCAGAAACCATCTAAACAAATGCGAAACTTTTTTTATTTTTGACTTTACAAAAAAGGTAATCCCTCAGAAAAAGTTCTGCATCGTGAGAAGAAAACATAGCCATTCAAAAATTTGATCTAAGACATACAGGGTGACTAGAAAATGTAAAAGTCCTAATCCATGTGAAGCTAAAAAGACACAAAATCGTTATTTAAGGGTAAACGCCACTGCAAATGTACTAGTGTTAACTTTTTATGTTAGTGAATTAGGTTTGGAATATACAGGAGGTCCCAAAAATAAAAATAATTTTTTATTATCGACTTTACAAAAATCTTTATAAAAAGTTCTACATTGTGAAAAAGGACATGATGCATCAAAAATTTGATCTAGGACATATAGGGTGGCAAAGGGTGAAATGGCATTACAATAAGGGTAAGCAACCTCCGTCCTTTTCCATACAGTTTATCTTTAAATAAAGATTTGGTGTCTCTTTAACTTTACTTAAATTGAGACTTTCAGCTTTTTAAGCCACTCTGTATTGTCCTATATCATGTTTTTGAATAATTATGCTCTTTTTTCGCAATGTTGACTTTTTATGAAGATACTTTTTTTGTAAAGTCAATAATTAAAAATTTATTTTATTTTTGAGACCTCTTGTATGTTCCAAACCTAATTCACTAACATAAAAGTTACCTCTACTATATTTACAGTGGCAGTTTACCTTTAAATAACGATTTGTGTCTTTTTAGCTTCACGTGGATTGGGACTTTTACATTTTTGAGCCACCCTGTATGTTTTCAATCAAATTTTTGAATTGCAATGTCATTTTCTCATGATGCAGAACTTTTTATAAAGAATAACTTTTTTTCCGTAAAGTCAAAAATAAAATGTTTCCGATTTGTTAAGATGGTTTCTGGACACGATGTATAACTAACCGAGAGGTGGACAAAACGCCCTCGTTTTGAAAGAAAACAAACACATACTGTTCAATTTTCACAAATTAAAAAAAAACATTTTTAACAATGGTTTTCATTTACTTTTTAGTTCACCCCTATACATCGCAGGCATTTTGACCTTGAAAACAAAAACAGTTTATTAGATAAAACGCCACACGAAGGAGCTTTCAATACCTAAAAAGCTCGACAAAGTCTATCAATCCGTTTTCGACCTACAGCGTTTTAAAAATGACGCTACCAAAATTTGTGTGCTTTTTTATTGCCTCCTGTATTTTCCGTCAAAGACCATTAATCGAAATTTCGGCGAACATGTCTGGAGATATTGATATCGGCTTACTAACGTGCTGTGTAGGAATGGCCAAAAAAAAGTATTGGCAATATGGCACACACCTAAACTTTTAGCAGTTTTACATTACCTTGTTAATCACCCTGTATAGCATGGAAATGTCGTTTCCATTGCCAAATCACTAATTGATACTTAATCTGGGCAAGACGAGCTATCGATATCCGAAAACCGCTCTCAAAAAAGATAAGTTTTTAAGAAGTTATAGCAGTTCGGAAAGTCGAGTTAAAATCGCTTTTGTCGACTTTTTTTGTTGACCAGTTTATTACCCGATTTTAAAAAATTTGGACCGTACAATTCCTGATAAACAGCGAAGTAATAAGAGTAAGTACTACTGACATGTGTCACAGCTGATTTTTGACACATTCCCGAATCATTAGCAAGTGGTCAGGAATAAACTTGTGCATTTAAAATATCTGCATCGAAAATTCTATGTTCATCTTCAAACTCTCTTATGAGAACGAGGAAACCTAATAGCTTACAATGGGCTTATCCGGCATTTTTTTTACTTATTTCATAATACAGTAGTATTATCAGATTCGAAAAGCTTATAACGAAAACAGATAAAATTTTTCCTGATCAAATTCACCCTCAAAATAGCTATCAAACATCGCCTAGGTATTATAGAACGGGGAGATGTCCTCTGGTGACGTAGTCCCACGATAGGTGACCAAAATTTAAGAAATGAATCAAGCGTTGGCATCGTTGCAAAAATTTTGCAGGTTGGTCCCCGAGGTTATGTTATCAAACTAAATTATAAAAAAAAACGTAATATTTGAAATTTATAGTGAACTATGACAATGAAATATTAAGAGAACTGAGAAAAACAGTCTACGCATAATATTTTATAATCTGAAAAGGATATTTACGCATGAGCATTAAAAAAATACTAACCATAATTCATCGAATAACGGCGGCAAAAAACTACTACACGCTGAGGTTATTCCACTATGATTTTTGGGTTTTACTATTATTTTTGCTGTAGTTCATCGTATTTAAATACACTCAAGCACTCCGAAAAAGCTTCAAAATAAAATTAACTTCGAAGATTAACAAATGCTACAAAAATTAGGCAAAATATAAACCTTTCCTGTTAGTTACTTAAACCGAACGGGCGCATTGTACTTAAACAATGCCTAAGTGCTTAATTTAAAATTTCCGTGACGTCACACAATCTAGGCCAAGCTTAGGCCTCCATAAGAAATGTATTAAAAGGTTCGCCAGTCAATTAATGAATATTGCCCTATAGTCTTGTTAAATGCATTAATTATTTTTGTCGCCTTTCGACAACACTATTGGTCCCGGTCTCTGCTGAAGTGAAGCTGCTCTCGCAAATTAGTAATTATCTCTTTCCATTTTTACATTTGGAAAGCGTATAAGGATGAACAACCATGGATCAGTGGTGGTCGATTTCGAGATGTGAGGCTGCCAGATTTACACCTGAAAAATCAGGACCTTTTAGCAATAGGGTAAAAATTTTTAAAAAATGTCTGAAGAAACTGTCTGAAGAATCTGTCAATCAAACAAGATTACTTGTAATAAAAAATAAATCAAAACTCTAAAAACAAATGAGGAAAATTATTATTTTAAATCATTGTGTTCAATTTTGTCACAACTAATCGAGTAACTCCTGTTAAATCGGTACGCGTGACAACACTGTTGGTCCCAGCCGTCGCACAGTGTGGTAAATCGACCGTCTAGCGCGACATAATTATTTAAACATTGATTTAATGTTTTTTAATTTTCTATGGCATTTTTTAGGAGGGCCACGAATGTTTTTTTTGTTATAAAATGTAAATAAGAAGTCAGTCATTAAAATGGCTTCAGTTTTTATTAAAACATGTAATGTTTTATGGAACTTAATTACACAATTATTGATTTCAAAATACATGAAACATTATTTTAAACTTATTATTAAGTAATAGCTATAAGAAGCATGAAAAAATAATAATGTTACTTTTTAGATTCAGATATTACAATATTAATGAGCAAGATATACACTATACAGGGTATTTGAATGTACGGCTTGGTGTAAGTTTTGTAGAATTGTAAATAATAAATATCATTGTGGGTTTTAAAACCAAATTAAAGAATTACCAACAATGTTCAATTAATAATATCATATAATTTTATTTACCACCTCAACAATGAGAACACTTTCAGAATGAATGTATGAATGTATTTCTTTATTTCCAACAGTATAAACTCAGAAATCCAGAGGCCTAACCTGATCTGCAAAATAAATTCTCGGGAACTAGAAAAGATATCCAAACAGTGTTTGGTATTTTTGTACAGCTAATTTTTTAAGGAATTTAAAAATGCCAAAATATACTGGGTGTTCCATTAAAACCAATACTTTATTGGCACACCCTGTATACCGAGGACGACAAAAAAAATCGTTGTAGCTCTTAAGTTCGTTGCAATTTACCAAAAAAAAATCCAATTTAAACATGCCCTTTATTATCAATAATAAAGAAGTTACTGAGTGTTCCAGTTATAAAAAACACCCTGTACAATTAATAAATTGGATTGGAAATTTAAATATATTATTATCCAAAATGCTTTACTAATAGACATAGGAACGAGCAGCCTACAATAAAAAATGTACCGCTTACCTTTTTAATATATTTAGAACAATAATAATATTAGCTTTCAACTTTAAATTTTTATTTTTGTTTTTCTGAAAAATTGTAAATATTTCTAAGTATTTCATTGTAAGTGCTAAGAATTTCTCTACTGAGTTAAAATAGAGTAAATATTATAATTTAGGCCCGCAAATTTTGGGATTGATTCAGCAATGTCAAATATCACGCCAAGCGCCATACATGCATTGTTATCAAAGCTTACTGAGTTACGAATTCTATACTGGGCAATGATGCATATAAAGCGTTTACTTACAACTTCTTTATCAAACTCAAAATGTTGCAAAAATTCTATAAATTTTAGCCACAACAGGACATACGGTAAGTTAAGGCTATGAAACAATGCTGGTATTTTATTTGGTGAGTTCTCAAAAAAAAAAAAAAGCACAGATTTCTTAGTTCATTTCCGAATTCTAAAAACGAGACGTTAATTCGATTGTAAATAATTCTGAACCTTAGCCTTGGCAAAATATCAAAGTTATTTAAATTCGAAAAAATTTTACAAAGTTATGATCATCTACAAATAATTGTGTGGTTTTTTTGTCAAGTCGATAATAACTAAAGAGCTATTCTTAAAGCCACATAAGTCTCGAATGGGCACCTATGAGCAGAAATTTTTTTACTTTTCTATTAAAAGGGATCCTACTCTGTATTTTTTAGAGGGGAACTAAACTAAACTCCGACAAACTTTTTTGTATGCTCTACGAGTTAAAAAAAATACATAAATATAATGATACATCGAACAACCCCAGAATTTCTAGGAGAAGGGCATTAATATTTAAATTGTTTTTATACTGTAAAATAGTTTGATTATTAACAGTACTTATGTAAAAATTTGGCAAAACACTTGCTAAGTGCTGTGTCATATTTTTTGTTTTGAAAATGATGTACAGAAATGCGTTGATTTTACTCTTAAAATAACACTAAGTTAAGCCCCCCCCCCCCTCCCCGAGAACTGTAAATATATATTAAAATTTTTGACTGCCTTTTTCTTAGTAGGACTGTTTTAAATATAGATTGCTAGACTATCTAAAGAATAATGCAAAATTACATTGGAGGCTTATGTCGTGCTAAATGGTCGATTTAACACACTGTGCGTCGGTCTTCTCGGGCCGTGGCGTCACTAATGACAGTAATGACAGTACACAGACAGTCGTGTATTGTTTTGGTTTACCGGTTCGGATATTTGAACTTTATTACATATTAGTTTTGGCTATTTTTTATGTTTTTACAATATAAATTTCGGTAAATTTGAAACTTAAAAAATGCCTTATAAGTGCTGTGTTCCTGGGTGTCGTGGAAATTACGTTAACGGACCAAAAGTGCACGTTTTCGGGTTTCCAAAAGATAGCGTTTTAAAGACGAAATGGCTACAAGCAATTCCTCGAAAAAATTTAGCGCCAAATGAAAATACCAAAGTTTGCGAACTACATTTTGTCGAAGGTAGTATAATTTGAAATAATTTAGAACAAGATCCAAAAACAGGTAAGATTGTTTCAATTGATTTGAAAAAACCACGTCTAAAGGAAAACTGCATTCCAACAATTTTTCCAAATTGTCCTCGATATTTATCTAAAGCTGTGCATATGCGTAAAAGTAAAGATCAAAAATTAAAGGAGCTTGAAGAGTTACATTTTTTACAAGCAATGAACGAAAGTCGAGTACAGTACGAAACTCATAAAAAGGAAACAAGTTTTCAAAATTTTGAAGAGTTTTTAAATTTGTTCCAAACTTTTCTTCTAAAGGACGGCTGGTTCTCTGTAAAGAGTGATGATAAAATAACTTTATTCAGGCTTGAATATACTCCTGGGCCTTGTATAACTTGGGCAATTATTATCCATAATAACTTAAAGTTAGATACATTTTTATATGGCCAATCTCTTAGTTTTTCTGGATCAAAATTAAAGACACCGTTTACTTGTAGCAGTTTAGATGAAATAAAAAACTTGTTTGATATTATTGATGATACAATTATGACCATTCCTTTAAATAACACCGATAATGACCTTACTCAATGTAACAAGGCTACTGACACACACGACTCAGCTAATACCGAGAACAATTCAAATGGATTAAAAAAAACATTTAAACTTGTGTTAGATATTTTGGAAAATTTAAAAAATTTGGGTGACGATCAATTAACTCGAAGCATAAATTTTATTTCTGAACAAGTTAGTTTGCTTAACACCGCAAAAGAAAGATGTAGATATTCACCCAATACTATGATTTTATGTTCAATTTTATTTACTATAAGCCCCCATGCCTACAAATATTTACGAGACCATGGACCACTCATTTTGCCTCATCCCGAAACAATAAAAGGCATCTGTAATAAATTTCTTACAGATCCTCATATTGATGAAAGAAAAACTTTTCTTACCTATGCTCGTAATATTTTCCAATTCTTAACCGGTAAAGACAAATATGTAATTTTACTTTTTGATGAAATACATATCGGACCCTATTTAGACTATAAAGCAGGCAATATTGTAGGAACAGCCGTGAATGGAAATAGTTTAGCTTCGTCTGCATACACGTTTATGATAACTAGTGTATGCTCAAATCTTAAAGAAGTAATTCATATATCCCCTGTCTCAAAAATTAACTCGGAACTGTTATATAATTTTCTTAGGACTCTAATAGAAAATTTAGAAGAAATAGGGTATATAGTTTTTTGCACCATTAGTGATAATAATGCGATTAATGGCAAAGCAATGTCCCATTTTTCACCTACTGGAGAACTTAGTATTGTCTATCCACATCCTATTGACCCAGTAAGGCCACTGTTTTATGTTTTTGATCCAGTACATTTATTAAAATGTATATTTACCAATTGGCTTAACTCTAAACCGAGTGAGACATTTTGTTATCCAGATTTTGAGACTGGTGAAGCAAAAATTGCTTGGTTCTCGGTAATTAAAAAAATTTATGAACTTGAACAGGACAAATTCTTAAAACATGGTTAGTAATTAAGTTTAAAAGCTTTGTTTCCTTCTTCTTTAGAGAGGCAGAATGTCAACTTACCTCTAAAAATTTTCAACCCTTTTGTAATAGAAGCTCTAAGAGGTTTCGGAAATAACTTACCCCATTCACAGGACACTGCAAATTTTATTGATATTATATGGACATGGTAGAGAATTGTCAATGTAAAAACACCTCTCAAAGGTAAACATTTACGCGACATATACCAAGAACCAATAGTCAAAGACAAAGTAGGTGAGTCTGTGCTCGATCCAAAGTTAGAATTTTTGCAAAAAATGCTAATTTGGCTAGACACTTGGAAGGCAAGTAATTTTTCTAATAAATTGACTCGACAAACACATACTGCACTCAGTCATATTATCTATGGACTACTGCAAATCACCAATTACTGTTTAACAGAACTGAATATGAATTATGTATTGTTGGGAAAATTTCAGACAGATCCACTGGAAGGGCGATTTGGTAAATACAGGCAACTAGCTGGTGGCCATTACCATATATCGATCCGACAGTTATATGAATCAGAAAAAAGACTGAGAATTCAGTCCATATTGACACTTAAATCTCGGAATTTTGGAGAGTTCAGTATAGACAGATTCTATGAACCTCCTGAAAATGAACCTGATGAAGACTTTAACCCGGCCGAAACCGTATTCCCTAAAATAACTATAGAAAATTGCGATATTGAAGCAGTGAAGAACGAAATGGTCATAATAACCTATTTAAGCGGATACTGCTGTCACATTGCTTTAAAAAAACTAAAGTGTGAAATATGTAAAAGAGCACTAGTTTATGATGAACCCTGTATAGTTGAAGACAATTACGAACTTATTAATAATCTAGATCGTGGGGGGTTATTGTACCCTCGCGAATCAGTAGTAGATATAGTGTCAACAGCTTACATTATTTTTAAGAAATTAATTCAAGACTTTGAAGATATTTTTTTGGATACTTTTAATAAAAAAGCCTTTCTGTGTAATTTACTTATTAAATTCCTTATTGAACAAAAACGTCTAGTTCCTTTTGCAGAATGTAATGAACATTCAGAACAAAGTATTGCAAAAATTATACTTAGCAGTCTTTCAAATACATTAATAAGAAATTACTGTGAAAAAAAAATTATCGCTTGGATAAAAATAAGAAAAGAAAACTAGATACTCTTACTAAATAATTACCCCTAAATTTACCAAAAAGTGATATAATATCCCGATAGTGACCTTTATTTAATTAATTAACAAATTGCATAGTCATACTTTTATCCAATATCAAGTTGTGTGACATACTTTACGCCAACTTTAAGATTGTATGTCATGTCTATATTTTTTTTATATATAACATACAATGCTTATAGGAGATCAAAAAAACAAAAAACCTCCTGTGATGAATTGCATACAGGTACTTATATGTTTATGAGATACTTATGCTGTCTGAGGAGACCAAAAAATATTTCCCAACCCTACCTGTTAACCGGCGAGCCGCCACTAATAGCAAGTATAGATTAGATTATCTATTTTTAAACCCTCTGTACATATAAATTTAAAGAAAAATGTTTTTTAAGCTTTTTACTACATAATATTACCACCTATAACTCATAATTATTCTATTAACCTATATTAAATAAATGGCCTAGATGTGATGACGTCACTCGGCAGCACTGAGGCATTGTCTTTAAGTAGGTATTGGCGCATGGCGATCTTGCTGTAACCCGAGTTTGATTTGCCACATTGCCCACTATGTCCAGTTGTTTTTCGTAGGATGACGTCAGGCGGGAAACTGAATTTGGTCGAATTTTAAGCCTTCACTGCCAGATTCTCCAAAGCTAGTCCGGTCTAATTTAACAACCAAAAGTTTTAAACTGACAAGTAGTGTAAGAATAAGACAACTAAGTTTTATACCATAAATTTATATCTGAGCTTTTTCGCAAATTTGTAAAGAAAAGGGCAATTTTAGTAAGTACTTATGACAATAATACAACTAAGTTCATTACAGCTACTCGTTCCAATATGAAATTCCTTGGAGACTGCTGAAATATCAGAATAATTCATAAGTTTTTAATGACGACTTATTAACACTGATAGGACAAAAACCTGTCAAATCATAACTGATCAACTAAGATCTTAATTTAACCCAATACTAAATCTTAAACCTTCTTAGTGAATCTGAACGTTATATTTTTGTTAACATCCGTATTGATGTATTTTTTTCTCTGCATATTTTGATTGACTAATTGTGCAATGATATTAACATATTTATTAAAAACGGGAAATGACTGAACAAGCCCATTGCGCAACTACTCGGTAATTCCTTCTACTGTTTCCTACAATTAATAATATGTCGATCTCAATATTATAATTTTCTTCCATAGTTGTAATGATTCGAGAGTGGAACTACATCTTTTGACTTAAGTAACTGTCAAAGAAACCAGCGACTTTTATTTTATTACTTAGGTGTACCTATACCATTGCAACAGCTCTTTAAATCCCATTATTCAAAAAGTCGTAACTATGCAACTACTATCCATTTCTAAAGTTTTGACCCCTCAGTCTGAGGGTCAATAACAAAAAAACCACGGGGCAGAATAAACTGAAAAAATTACAGCTTGTTAGGACGTTATCCAAGAGTTTCTGCCAAAAAATGTATTATTGTAGTGTAAACGATATTGAACTTATTCATAATCAAGTAGAAAAAAACAACGATTTTACTGCGTTAACACTGATAAACGATTTTCTCATGTCTATATATTGGTTAATTTTTTCCCTATTTAAATGCAATTTTGAAGGTAGATAGAAAAATATCTATACTTTCGCAAGAGATTGGTAATATGTGTCTAAAATTGTATTTTTTTATTTTTTAATGATGTTTGTGTATCCGCTGTACTGTGGACAATTTAAAACCTTAAAAAAATCTTTACACTCGTAGACGTAGTTATTATTATACAAATGTATTTTATTACACAAAATTAAAAAAAGCACCTTTAGTTCTTGTAAAAATTGCAATAAATATTAAAAGCCACATAAGAAAGAGATGCAAAGTGTCAAACGCCTTTACCGACATAATCACAGTACGGTGGCGTCGTCGTAAAGGTCGTATGTAGTCCGTAGGTCCATGTATTTTTATTTGTTTAGAATTTGTTGTGTATTGAAAATATTTGTAAAATAATATTATTTAGTTGATTGTGGTTGTTTATATCTACTTACTGTTGATTTAAATTTTTGGTTTTAGTGGTAGATAGTAATTTGAAATTATTATTGTTTTCACACGATTTTTAAGATTATCTTGTTCGAATTTATATAAATACCTGATGTAATCTGAACCAAAAATACGGTATCAAACTACAGTCTAATGTCTCGTCAGTGCAACGAACAAATGAAAAATATTATATTAAAAGTCAGAGCGTACTTTCAATAAGAGAAAGACAACGGTTTGGAAAATATTTTGATTGAGCAAGTGGTTAAAACAACAGCAGATTGCCTGGGTATTAGTGAAAACACCGTTAAACGTGTTACTGCGGAAGAAGAAAGTTCCGGTATTATACCATCAAAAGGGAGAAGTGGAAGGCCCCGACTGGAATGTGATGAGATTTTGCATGGCGTCATAAGGAGAACAATATTAAATTTTTACCTGGAGCGTCGGTTTCCTTCTATAAAAGAAGTTTACCAGAAATTGAAAGAAGATGTCGATTATTTACCAGAATTTTCAGAAATGACTTTGTACCGATGGATTAAAGAACTTGGGTTTTCCTAGAAAAAAACTAATTAATAAACCAATTTTAATGGAATAAAACACAATTGCTGCCAGAAGAGCGGAATTCTTATACGCCATAAAGAGATATCGTGAAGATTCTTGGCAAATATTTTATACAGATGGAACATGGTGTGGTGCAAATCATTCAGGGAAGTTTGGCTGGGTTGAAAGAGTTAATCCCTCAAAACGGGAGAATTTTGATGAATTCAGAGGTGGTATACAGGAAATTAATGGCTTTAGAGGTGGAATAAAACGGCCATCAGGATTAGGACAACGGGTTATTTATTATCTTACATATTGGTAGTAAAAATGGGTTTTTGGATGTCTGCCTGAAGTGTTTCGTTGGGAAAAAAAGTGCGGCGTCAGTGGATTACCATGACGAGATGAATAAACAACATTACAAATAATGGTTTAGAACAGTGCTTTCCGTAATACCTGACAAATCAGTAATCGTAATTGACCAAGCACCGTATCATACAATGTTGGATCCTAATTTTCGAAATCCTACAGCTGCCTGGACAAAACAAAAAATAATAGAATGGATGTCCCAGCGAAAAGCAACATTTCCCGATGGATTTACAACGTTTAATGAATTAACCAAACCAATGCTTTTAGACCTATGCAAGAACTATCACTTTCCAAAAACGTATCTTTTAGATACAATTGCAAAGGAGTTACGTAATGATAATGTAAAGCTTCTATGGTTGCCATTTGCACACTGTGAATTCAACGCAATTGAATTAATTTGGGCCTATGTGAAAAATAAAGTGGCAAAATTGAATACTACGTTTAAAATTACAAATGTACTAAATGTGTGTCTTGAAACGATGCAGAACGTGCCAAATTCTGTTTGGGAAAATTGCGTTGGACACGCTAATAAAATTGAGGAATCCTACAGAGAAAAAGACCTCTTAGTTGATGTTGTTGTAGAACCATTAATTATCAATTTAGATGAAGAGGATGAAGATGATGATTCAAATGAAGACTTTAGTAATGAAGAAGGAGAAAACGATCCATAAGTGTAGGTATTCTTCGGTAAAAAAGAGGGGTGTAATCCAATCAGGTTATTTTTAGTTTTAGGTTTAACTAAATTTTGTCAGGGCTTTGTATCTTAAAAGTTAAATCAGATGTGATGATATTTCTTTTATTATTAAGCAAAGGCAAATGCAGACAAACTTAACACAGCATTTGTTACAATTTTCCAAATATGCGAATCATAAAAATAAGAGAACATCAAAAATATTGTTTGTCTTTTAGGTGAATTATAAATACATAAAGCTAATTGGCCTATTTACGTTACTCACTTTGAAGTAATATTTTTAAATTACTATTGCTCTACTACACACGTTTTGCCTATTTTATAGATCTTAATGAAACAATCGAAAATCGTTAAATACAAATAAATGTAAATATTTATCAATGTATATACTTATTTTTTCTTAATTGTACCAGTTACCTAATTTATCATATAGAGCACAAAAAAAAACCTTCACTATATTGCATTACTTTAATGATTATTACCTTAACACCCGTACTATTGCACCTTCGACGCCCCGCTCCATCCCGCAAGCTCGATGCTGCTATCCTTTACACAAATTAATTGTTTGTATTTACGTTTATGACAACTGCCAAAACAAAATTTTCGTTAAACGTAAAGTTACATCTCTTTATATGTAATACAAAAAAACAAAAATTGTTGCTGTAAGATTACTGGTAGTAATTATATAACCACAATTATTTTTTGAATATTACTACCAAACCTAAGAAAAAAAAATAAAACTAATATTTTTTGGGACTAAAGTAAGGTTCACTTTATCGCCTGTAAAAAATTAGTTAGGCCTGGGAGTACCAGTAAGGCACAATAAATTTTTACAATTGAGTCATTGATGAAATAGGGAAAAAATGGTGACAATTTTACAATTACCTTCCCATTAGAAAAGCACCAAGGCATCTACGGTTACAAAGTTTTACATGTGTAATAGAGACAAGTAACTTTACCGAAATATGTGAAAATTATATTTTTTAAAATTGTGCTTTTAACTTTACAAGCTTCCAAACTGAGGGGTCAAAACTTTAGAAATGGATAGTAGTAGAGTGAATTCAACAATTTTCTACATACACAAGTAGTAAGCAGTGACGGAGAATCGAATTTTCGGAAAAAAGTATACCTCCCCACTGGATTCTTTAAACTTTTAAATAATGGGGGAAGGCGTAAATGTCAAAAATTTTATAATCTGTGTCTCTGTCTTTTATAAGATTTGTTATTAAATTTTCCCAACATTTTTTGAGATATCGCATTGTAGTACTTTAAAATACTCTTCCTGTATATGTTTCCATTTGTATAATAAGACCACAGAATTTTGTCTTAGGGAAATATAGACACTCAGTGGGGGTCCAGTTTTGGATTATAAAAACATGATGTCTCAGAAGGTCAAACAATCTTCGAATCTCGGATTCAGGATATTTGTTCTATGAACGGCTTTTTTATTTTCTGTAGAAATATTATAATTCATTTATTATTATTTATTTTTGTTTTAATCAATAATTTTTGTGAAAAGTGTATAGCTTTGAAATGTTGTATTGTCTTAAATTACCGCGCATGCCTAAAGAAACTCCATTAGTTGAATAAACCAGTACTAGTGAAAAAAGAAGACGAGAGAACCGATTTAACCGCCATAGTGTAAAGTGCAAAACCGCATAGAAAATGAAATATATTGGACGCTGCCAAGCTAATGCATGTTTTAAAGTGTGTTTATTTTGAATGTAAGAAAGAGGGGCCCCTTCAGCTTTGGGATCATCTATAGTCAAAACCAAGGTGAGTGGCGTTTCCGAATTTCTGAATTACTTCAGTCAACAAACTATTTAAAAAGAACCAGTAAAGTACGCAACATTTTTTGGTCCTACGCAGTCGGATTATTTTTCACGTTTTGTGTAGTTCAGTAAATCATAATTTCATATTGGTATTAAATTTCGCCATGTTTAATTTCATTGCCATTATAAAAAACTAGCCCACATTGAAATGTGCTATCATTGTTAGTACCGCGCAAGGCATCTTTTTCGGATGAATCTCATTGCGATTCCCGCAACTTTGTTCTCCATCTCTCTTACTACTATTCTACTAAACTCTGTCGATCTCTGTTGTGTTACCAACAAATATAACAATAAGACTTAATATCTTTATAAGTCATTATGACATATTTTTTTTCACAAATGTGTTTCTCTGCTATAATAAAAATAGATACAGATTAGATTAGGGGCCTCATACATTCTGGGCTGACAAGGCCCAAGAAGGCCGAAACAATATATTGTCAACAGGATTGAGGTGTAAGTAAACTTTTTAAATAATTTTATGATAATTTTTATTTTTTTACAATTCTGTATTTTAAAAGATTTAATTTTTCTTGCTAATTTATTAACTTCAATTTATGTAAATTTAGATATTTATAGATTTTCATAAATATTTTTTCTTTAATAAGGAATTAATGTCTAAAGTATTGTGTAGGAACAGATAAAGTTCTTTAAATACTAACGACATAGAATTTTTTCTTTGTCTTTTCTAATTGTTATATATTTACTTGCCAAAACTATTTGTGAGAGCAAAATATTTTTATGCCATAAGATACGCTAATAAAGACTTGAAGACGGCAAGAAAGCTTACTTACTATCTCATTTGTAAAATTTTCTACTGTATTATTTATCATTTGTAATAATTAATTTTTTGTTTATATTATAAACTTTAAAATAAAACGCTATTTTCATTAGATTCGTTATTATTATTATACTCTTCTTCGACGTAGAGGGCTATACCTCTATAGTAAGTTCAAAAAATAATTACAGTAATGCATAAGCATATTATTATAAAGGCAAATTCCGTGTAAATTTTTAATGCGTTTAAAGTTGAAGGGCCTGAGTTTACTAAATACTTAATAGACTTCACTAAAATACCATTATTATTGCCACACCCAATTCACGACTTACCACGTATGTAATCTCTAGATATATTAAATGTGTGGGAAAATATTGCTTGGATATTACGACAATTCTAATATTGCCTATTTAATGTCAATTATTTTGCAGAAGTTTAATGTTAGACCCTGTAAAAAATATTAACATGCCCCAAAAAACCCTATATTCAGGTAAATCGAATAAACATTTGCCCTCTTACTAATACCATATCAATGGTTCAGCAGTGTTAATAGGGACTCAGCCCGACGGACCCATTTCAACTTTCATGCAGTGTTACTATGGTGTATGAAGGTCACCGAAAATCGACCCCAGCAAACTCAAAGGTTCCGACAAAGCTGTCGCTTCTCGTCGATTTGTTCTTCTCGGCTACGACCTCGTCTTGTCAATAGTCTTTACGCGTGATTGTAATGATACTTCTATAGCACTAGTAACGTAAATAACTATTATCTCATATTAGCTCATCATTTTCGACTAATAAATGGGATGTTAAAAAGTCGAGTCCAAAAAACTATTTTTAAGAAATGCAGATCATTAATTCTATAAAAAGCATTGAAATTAAGAAACTACACATATTTTTCTTTATCTAAGGCATCCCATTTAGACTTCAAGCCTAAGTACTAAAGTATCATGGGCGTCTGAAGAGAAGGGAAATGTAGTCTATAGACACGGAATTTAAAGAATTGGAAGTTGGGATGGGTAAGGAAAACATCTGCAGGCAATTTGTTCCATAATCTGGAGACCCTAGGTATGAACGAGCGAGAGAAGTGGTTTGTTCTAGGCTTTTGTAGCTGGACAGTAAAGGGGTGTATACCTAACGCGCCTTTCGTTGTTCTGGTAGAGACAGTCAATGACGAAATCTGTAGTGTCTGTTATGGATGATTTTGAGTGTTATTATATATTTTAGAACTTGGAAGTTGATCGCTTTCTCCATAACTTCGCTGACAACAGAGAGAAGAGAGATAGGTCTATAATTGGATGGAAGGGACTTGGAAACATTATCCGGGATAGGCTGTACACGAGCAGTCTTCCAGCTATCTGGGAAGATACGCTTGTCATAAGCGATCTGTAAAAGGCGAGTTAAGATGGGTGAAAGTTAGGGAGCGCATTTTTTTAGAACAGTTGCTGGTATACCATCCAGACCAGAGGACTTTTTGGTGTCAAGGAATCGAAGAATTTTTGATCTTGTTTGACCTTAAATATTATGTCGGCCATTTTGTGGGGTACAAACGTAGCGGTTGGAAGAGCGAAATTGGCGGGAGAGCTTAGGGTAAATTGGCAGCGAATTGTTTGGGAAATAGTTCAGCGTTCCCTTTAGAGGTGAAGATATATAATTTCGTTGCCAGAGGTCAGGGGAGAAAAGTGCTTCTACAGAAGTTTTAACTAATGTTATTGGCAAGTGACCAGAAAGATTTGCTGCCGTTGGAACAGGAAAGAACGGAATCTTTGATGCGGTTGTTAAAACCATTTTTGGACTCTAAGATAGTTTGGGCTACTAACTGCAAGTACTGTAAGCAGCTAATTACCGAGGGTAAGTTATCTTCCATAATTTTATACTGATTTACTATTTTGGCACTACCTGCCTGATTTGGCACGAGCCACCACTGTTCCTCAGTATTTCATAAATAAAAAACCACTCAAAAAGTACACGCGCAGCGGATGCAGCGGTATACTCATCGTCGCGTGCTATAAACAAATGCTTATAACTGTTGATCAATAATTAAAGATATTAAAAAAAATTGCACGTATAAATAATCGTAAAGACAATTAATTAATTAATCATATTGGGATAGTATTTCAAATGTTTGAATTTCCGGTATTCTTGTTTAAGTGTGAAATGTTTCACTTTGTTAAATCAAGCTCTGTAGTTATAAACAAGTTTTAAAACATTAAACAGTATTTTCTAATTTCTTCCTGAGACCACTACCTACAAATTCTGTGAGGGTTGTATCCGTATGCTTCTTATTTTTTCTGTTACCGCAAATTGTCAGTTGTCTGTTTTACGAAAAATTCATTTTCGCGTGTTCACCGCTTAGGAAAACCAAACATTATTTTTTGGATTTTTTTAATTTTAAAAGTAATACAGTACTTGTTTTTGAGGTAAAATATTTATTTTCAGATGGGGTGACTGGTTATACAAAAACATTATTTTTCCAGTGAATTTTATTGGCATAAATTTAAAGTTATCTGGAAAATGATGAAAATGTCGCTATAAAGAAATTGTTATAAAAAGATAATGAAAAAAGATAATCATCTGAAACTTGGTAAAGTTGTAGATAAATATGTCTTCTATTGACATTTAGTCATATGATCGTTTTTGCATATATTTTCATAAATTTCGTTTTTTCCCAAAACAACGTATTTTTTTGTATGTCACACTTAAACAAGAATAGCGGAAAACCAAACATTCGAAATACGTCTAAAATGTGATTAATTAATTGTCTTGGCGATTATTTATACGTGCTATTTTATTTTATACACATATCTTTAATTGATCAAAAGTTATGGGCATTTTTATATAATGCGTGACGCTTATGCGTATACACCGCTGCGCGCTTACTCTTTGAGCGGTTTTTTATTTATTAAATACTCAAGAATCTATTAGACGTAGAAAATAGTGCTTAGACGCAAAATTGTGTAAAATTTTCTCGCCCTTTTGACGGTGCCAACGGCGTTCCGCTATTTTAATAAGTAACAAAGATATGAGGAACAACCCGAAAAAAAAACATGAAAAAAACGACTTTTTGCAATAAATTGTTAATTAAAAAAATTAGTAATATTTTTATAGAGAGTTTCATAGGGTCATCTGGACATCTTTAGCGAACCATTCTAATTGGTCTCATCCATTGCATAATTTTTTTGCTAATTTCGACGCTCCAGATCTAGCTTGAATCTTCTTAATGTGCTCTTTTCAAAGTGGTATGGTAAAATCATTGTTACTAAAATGCACGGAAAAACGTCTAAAACTATTTAGTTTCTTAATCTGCTCTAACGCTAAAACCGATTAAGTAACTATTTTTTATTTTGTATGTGCGTTTTGTGAAAAAAACCATTTGTGCTTAACCGTTTTAAATGGAGTGGATGAATAGTGAATTTTAGAAAAAGTTGCTCAATTTTCTCAAAAAATACTTAACAGTATCAACAAGTAAGACCGTCGAAAATTTGATTTTCTTGCTCTAGCTTATACAATGGCATTAAAATTAGAATTTAGTAAACGATCTTATTGAAAACGTTGTGCTTCTCGTGCAACAGTTTGTTCTTTATATGTGTTTACTTGTTTATTCGAAATATATGAAAACGAATTATTCCTAACATATTTAGGTAATTTTTAAGAAATTGTTATACTAATATAAACATTTTGTATTCAAGGCAATAATGATGTATATCTTTCCGTTTTCTAATATCAAATTTAGATCACTTAAATAATAATTTCTATAAACACCAAATACACCAAAAACAGCATTTTAGAAAAAAACTGTGGTTTCACATGTGTTACAAAAAGTACCTAAGTCACTTTAGAAGTCCTTTTTGAACAAGTTAGTATTAATTTTTTTGGTTGCTCAAAAAGTTTTCTTGTACTATGTATATCCCTATTGCTTTTTCGAAATATTATAGTAAAATATTCACTGCATAGTTAATAGGCTCTAAAATCCTTTAGGACCATACAAAATTGACAACAGTGTTGACTTAACTGACGAATTTTAATTATTATCTACAGAAATTTTCTGTTTGTCTTTCCCTTGTTATTGACATGAGAAATAAAGAGGTTTCCGAAGAAGTACCTTTTCTGTAGTATACTTATAATGTTGAACTTTAACCCCTCTTTAACTGAAACATGTATATAATTTTATATTAACTGGGAAAATATTCTAGTACATAAATATATAATTTCGGGTATTTAGAATTTGATAAATATATTTGTTACAAAAAATATTTAGTGGTATAAATAATAGGCAAATCAACTTACCTAATAATATATACGTTTTCCAAGGACAAATTTTAAAGCTGTCATATTTAGGTAAACAAGAAACAATCTTGCTGACAGTACTCAGTGACTTATTGACTTATTCCTCCTGCCGATTTCGCTCTTCCAACCGCTACGTCTCTACCTCACAAAATTTTCGACATAACATGCACCCCTAAGGTCAAACAAGTTAAAAAAATTCGTCTATACCTTGACATCAAAAAGTCCTACGGTCTGAATGGCGTACCAGCATTGTTCTAAAAAAATGCGCTTCAGGACTTGCACCTATCTTAATTCGTCTTTTCCAGATTTCCTATGACGAGGTTATCTTTCCAGACAGCTGGAAACTGCTCGTGTGCAGCCTGTCCCAAAGAAAAATTCCAAGTCAATTTCATCTATCTTTCTCTCTTCTCTCTGTTGTCAGCAAAACAAAGCTATGGAATCAACTTACCTAATAATATATACGTTTTCCAAGGACAAATTTTAAAGCTGTCATATTTAGGTAAACAAGAAACAATCTTGCTGACAGTACTCAGTGACTTATTGACTTATTCCTCCTGCCGATTTCGCCCTTCCAACCGCTACGTCTCTACCTCACAAAATTTTCGACATAACATGCACCCCTAAGGTCAAACAAGTTAAAAAAATTCGTCTATACCTTGACATCAAAAAGTCCTACGGTCTGAATGGCGTACCAGCATTGTTCTAAAAAAATGCGCTTCAGGACTTGCACCTATCTTAATTCGTCTTTTCCAGATTTCCTATGACGAGGTTATCTTTCCAGACAGCTGGAAACTGCTCGTGTGCAGCCTGTCCCAAAGAAAAATTCCAAGTCAATTTCATCTATCTTTCTCTCTTCTCTCTGTTGTCAGCAAAACAAAGCTATGGAGAAAGTCATTAACTTGCAAATTCTAAAATATCTAGAAAAACACAGAATTATTGTCCATGACCATATACGTATTAAATAAATGTAGCCCGGGTTCCCCATTTACCCAATCTGCGGATTTTGATGCCAACAATGTGAAATGGAGATATATAATCTCGCATAAGGCTATCCTTTATTCCGATATTTCGTAAACTGCGATTGCGCTAAATTTTGTGTTGCTATTGGCAATCTAACGGCGCCACGCTTCATACGTTTCTTGACAGGGCTGGTTTTTTGGTATAATTGAACTAGTTTATTACTTTTTGTACATCAGAGCATAAGTTAGCACACTTCAAAATAAACCACAAGAACACCGAATACAAAATACAACAATACAACACGACACAAAGAAAAAAAGGCGAACGGCGATCCAACTGTAAACTAGAAAAAACAGAACGCTGAAAGAAGCCGAAATATACGCACAAGTTGTGCGTATACATATACATGTTGTGCGGCACAACAGCCGATGATTAGTACAATTCACCATATAATTCAGTACAATGTCTGACCAATGAAAAAATTCGTATTATCGCATGCGCATATACAGAAATATCAGAATAAAGGATAGACTTATGCGAGATTGTATATCTCCATTTCACATTGTTGGCATCAAGAATTCCAGATAATCCGCGGTATATTTATTTAATACGTATATGTCCATGACAGACAATACGGATTTCGGCACCTAAGATCCACCACAGCTGCATGATCTCCCTACCTGTGAACTGTCTTTTTCGTATGAAGGCTGAGATATGTAATAAAAACCCATTTACTAGGGAGCAATTTAGTAATTCTCCAAGAAATATCTAGTAATCGTGAAGCGGGCTTCGTTGCATGTTCTGCGTCCTTTTGTACGTATCAGCCATCAATAGCTGTATATCCAAATCTATAATAGGAGTATCCATTACTACTATTTTGTTTAAAATTGCTGTTGCTCAGTTATTTGCAACAAAAAAAAAACAATGACTTATGTAGTGAAGACAGAAAAGAAATCAAAATATTTTTGTTCGTTTCCTTTAAAATCGCACACTTTAATAATATAATTCAACAGACATATTTAATACCATTTATTAAAGTATTCCTAAAATTTCTATAAACGCATACCTGTGCCTTTATTAATATTAAAATGATTTTTAAGTATTTTTGTATCTAACTTTAACTTAGCAATACATTTATTTTGATTAATAAAGTCAGCAATAAATTTACGTCATTATTTCAATTATTTTTTTTAGTACATAAACAGAAATAAAAGATATTTTTGTTATTCTACATATTTTAACACGAAGTTTTGATGGAAAATAAAAAAATACGCTTATACACTAATTTTTTGTTCGCTAGAGGAAGTTAAAATTAGACTATACCAGTGCATCTTGTATGTCTAGTACAATGTTGGTATAGAAAGTAGGTGTCAGATTACTAATTATTAGCTGTTACCCGCGGCTCTTCCGACATTATAATTATCTTTTATAATATGTATTCGTTCGCTATTCTTGCCTGTATGTAGTACATAACACTCAAAAAGTTCTAGTCTATTCATCGTAGTTCTAGTCTATTCACGTAAACAAAGCTGGGGGTATCAGTCATACATAGCCTGTGATACTCAGGAAGATCTTAGCTACACATCAATGAAATAATTTTAAAAATTGATTTAATAGTTTCTAAGACTACATTTTAATTGTAAACTAACAAGTTTCACGTAAGCGAAGCCGCCGATAACATTTAAATATAGCATATAACACTTAGAGAGCTTCTAGCTACATATCAGAAAATCGGATTAGTAGTTTCTGAGGTTACCTCTAAGCACACAAACCAAACAAACTCACACTCTCTCTATATATTCACACTAACTGGTACCCGCGGACTTCGCCAGCGTGTTTTAATCATGAAATATATTTTTAGAATATATATTTGGAGATTAGCACTTCGTTGTAAACGACATTGCTTGTTTTTCGCAGAGGCTGCAAAATAGCCAAGCTGGTGGACAGTGAAGCACATCTATACAGTATGCGCAATTTTTTTTTGAAACTATAGCATAAGGAATGCGGAAAATAAAAAATGATGGCTAGATCATGCTAGGTTATGCGGACCGAACATTTGAAAGAACTGTTGCCAGAGTTATTTAGGTATAAACTAAAAATGTTTGCACTTGGTGTTGCCCCCTAGAGATTAAATTACAACACAAAAAAATAGATTCTTATCTAAAAAAAATATAATTTGTCGTTTAAGAAATAAAAATATTACAATTTTTTGGGAATGACTTTACCCCCTTAGCAAGAGACTTTCATAACACCCGCGACTATTTTGCACCAAGACCGTGAAGCAAACCTGCATGCCAAAGTTCAAAATTTCACGACGAGACGTAGGGTTTAGTAGATCTGGTGAGGGGAGTTTTTACCCCTTAAGGGCATTCCAACACAAAAATTAAATAAAATCGACGTGTTTCGGCCTTTCTCATAAAATCCAATGGTTTTTGAACTAAAAAATTATTTAATTCTTAGAGGTTGGTTTTACCACTTTAGAGGGTGAGTTTTGCAATATCCTTTCTTAATTGACGTCTGGGGCTGTATGCAAAATTTCAGCTTTCTATCTTTGGTAGTTAGGGCTGGGCCTTGATAAATCAGTGG